>BSBK01008643.1:0-642444 GCA_027943335.1 Chamaecyparis obtusa | reverse complement strand
ACACACATACATACATACATACATACATACATATATATATATATATATATATATATATATATATATATATATATATAAGCTTCTCTTTATTTTTTTGTCTCTTGCTCCTTCTCTTCATCTCTCTATATAACTGTATATCTCTATATTTCTATCATTGTATCTCACATCTATCTATCTATATCTCTACCACTCCCACTCCCTCTTCGTCTATAACACTCTATATCTATCTCCCTATGAGTTTAAAAGTTGTGTTAGATACCCATGACAGTGGACCACTATGAGCATAAGTTATTTGATCTAAAAGAATATGCTAGTTTATCAGATGATGAGATTATGCTAGTGTAACATTTTGTTCAGGGTCTTAATGCTCTTATTATTGGTGAGGTTTGGGTTTGTTAGCCCAAGACTCTAGAGATTATCGTGGAGAAGGAAAGATTGGTTGATGATAACATAGCTAGGGGCCTTTGAGTTTGGATGGGAGTACATGGTAGCATACACTTCCCTTAGGATCGGGTGCACAAGGTACTCAAGCATATCCCTCCAGACCGTCTAAGACATATTCCACGCCTTCTAGGTTAGGTTAGCAGTAGAACAGTTGGAGAACTTCGTAGGGCTATTCTCATAGGAAAGGCTTGGGAAATCCCCATTCAGTACGTCAGAGTGGATAGTATCCTAGGAATGAGAGGTACATGCAATAAACTAGGAGTGTACAATAGAGTGGTCAATAAAGCTCTAGTACATATAATTTAATTCAGTCTAGTGCACCTTCAACCATCATGGTTTTAGTCGAAGGCTAACTACTTTTGAGCAACTCTAGGATCTAGTCAAAGGCTAACTACTTTTGAGCATATAGTTGTCACCTCTTGACCAAGTATGTCCTAGTTCTTAAGGGAAATATAAACTTTGTTGACTATGTTGTCCACTTATTTAGAAACTTTGAGTATTATTCATTATGGATGTTTAATTAATGCTTTACTACTATGTGGTTAATACAATGAATATTTTAAATATTTAAATGATTGTGTTAGAATGTAATCTAAAACTTGAGTTATGGATTATGATAAGTAGGAGATATTTTCCACAGTAAGTCAAATTGTGATATTTCTATCAAGATTCAACTGTGTAGTTTTTTGAGTCAAACTCATTGACTCATGAAATATGGGTCAATGAGTTTGACTCAAAAAACTACACAGTTGAATCTTGATAGCAATATCACAATATGGATTATGATTTATGTACTAAAATACTAATAAAATCTTGTGTGTCGTAAGTTATGGATAGGTTTCATGGTGAGAATGTGGACTAGGTAGAGATGGCTAGCATTCTAGTAATAGTAGGTTTGATGGATCCGATTTTCATACTCTCACTTAGTTTGACATTTATGCATGGATATATGGTATACTAACCCAAATTTTAAAATGCTCGTGGAGTATATATTTGTGTTTTTTTTTAAAACCAAGTCATGAATATGAAAGTGATTAAAATTTTGTCTATAGCCAAATGATTCAAATAATTGATTTCCTTGTACATGTAAAAGAGAAATAATGTATTGTATTTTTATTTATTGGTAGCTTTAAGTTAATTAATAAATTACCAATAAAATGATTATTTATTATATGAGGATATTAAGAAAGATATGATTTTATATTAATGTGTGACACTTCAAGAAAATAGATTCTTACTTGAGTTTTTTTTATTTTAAAAGTGTATGAATTGTCATACCTCTACCCCCCTTAGTTATAAATATGAAATACCCTATTAGGGGGTCAAAAAATAGTGGAATACCAATTTTCTACACATGACCAACTAATCTAGAGTTGGGAAATTGATGAAGTCCTGGATGTGGAAGGAGAAAATTAATAGGAAAATATAAAATGGAGTGCTCTGTATGAGACATATTGAGAGATTTAGGTTGTAGTTACCAAGAGGAATTTAACCACTCACAAAATGTGTGCCTAGTCTATGAAAATAATAAATTAAACAAATAAATAAATCACCATCTTTGTATTTCAAACTCAACACACCACTAAATTTTAGGTATTGGGGACTAGTGAGGAAGTACTAGATTCCAAATCAATTTGAACATAAAGGGAAGGAAAATGTAGCATAAATGACACACTTGGCACTACTTTGTTGATGTTGCGACACAAGTTTTCTCTCTTATTTAGGTGATGGTTAGTGACCTAAACAACCTTATGAAACATGGAATCAATCTCTCAATGTGGGACTTGATCAACGAGATTGAATCTCTAGAGAAGGTCAACTTCCTTTACAATCAAGATGCACCTAACAAACTACTGACTTGAGGGGGAAAGGGGGAGAAAGATAACTTGAAAAGAAATAAGGTGATGCACCAAATTGACTATTTTGATTTGCTTTTTCCTATGTTTTCACTTGATTTCAACAAAATTGTACCAATACACTATCCCAAAACACTTAATCAAGCTACAACCAATTATGAAGGTAGAAAACTAAATTCAAACCTATAAGGAATACATTCATTCACTAAATAAGTTTGATCAATCACAAATTGCACAACATAAAAAGCTTAAGATGATGAAATATATGCAAATATGTAGGTAAGAAATAGGTTTTGTACAAATATTTGCACTTGAAATAGGTAAAACCAACAATCTCATTAAAATCATGCAAGGTTAAATTACAACTACAAATCAGAAAGAAAATCCACAATTTAATTGAAGAGAAGACCCCCAAAATATTTACAAACATGCCTTTATAGATTAGGCATAACTATAGTACACATGGAGATCAAACCCTAACTAGGGTTAGGTCATAAGAAAAGGGAAGATCAGATCAAAATATCTAATATGCAAGTTGACATCAGTCCTGAGAAAAAGAACCAATCAAAGTAAATGTCCCTATAAGAAAAGAGTGTCTTCTGCAACTGCAAGAAAAAATAGAAATAACTCTCAGGACAATGAGTCCTCACATTTGTACTATGATTGCATGTATAAGTTGCCTCAAGCCCTTTGAAACTTTAAATATGTCATTGAAATCATCTGCACAAGGCTAGCCGATGAATATCTCCACACAAAACCTGAGCCATCGTCACCCTAATCTACACTTGATTCATCGAAGTAAGCTCTCTACGATCTATATTTAATGAGCATGGTGGTTAGATAAATTAACCAACCAATCATAATGGTGCCTCTTTAGCTTTATGAGGTTGTTGGAATAGCTAAAGAATTAAATATATATCATCCTCTAGTATTGGACTCAAAACATGACCTGGAAGTGATTGTTGGCCTTTTGAATATTAAATATTAAAAGTTACTTTCGATTCACAGGCTTTGACACTGTGAAATATAAAAAAGAAACCTTAATTTAACCATTTATCTATGTGACATCCAATCAAAATAAAGTACATGGCCATCAGGTTGACCATTCTTCTTTGTCTTTTATCTCATAGTTGTTTCACGGTCGAATGAAATTGACTGCAAAACCTTTTTGTGAAATAACGATGAGCACCTTGCTTTTCGCTATTTCATAAACATGAGGAAAAGTCTTGAAAGCCTTTTTGCAAAATAGTGAAAAGTTCATCGCTTCATAGCACATTTGTGGACCTATGTCCACACATCTACATTTGACTTGGTCTTCACCGATTGTAGGTCCTATCACCCCTTACCTTATCATTAGATAAAAAACTTAGGATTTTGGCTTTATAAGACTCTTGTGATACAATAAAGTGCTTTCTTCATTTAACATTAGGGATCGGGCCCATTGGAGATGCGTGACTCCTTTTCATTTGAGTTGCAATTAACTTTGGATGGACCCCACCACTTTATCTCCAACCCCTTTTTCTAAATCACTAAAGTGTGATTTCCTTTGAAATGGATACTTGTGAAATGACGACTCATCGCCATTTCAAAAAAGTCATTTTATACAAGTTGGAAGTCCTTTTGTGAATTGGTGATGCATTACCAATTCACAAAAAGGGATTTTTCATTAAAGTGAACTTTTATGAAATGACGATATTGACTTTAGTCCATCGCCATTTTGCAACTTATCAATATCTCCTAAATTCAAAACATGCAAAATGGTGAAGACCTTGTGCTTTATCTATCAGGTGCCCCCAACCATTCCTTCACTTATTGCCAGATCACAAACTAAGGAAATTGACTACAATGAGGTTTTGTGGAATGGCGAAGCATCACCATTTCTACCTGCTCTAAAGTTCTATCTGCTGCTTGAATTTCATTTACTTGATAGTGATCAACATCTACAAAAATTATGTCGGAATGAGTTATTTGATTTCATCAACTCGTTTACATAGAACAAATAGATATAGAGATACAAATAGATATAGAGACAAAACTTTGAAATGACCTAAAATTGAAATCTGTGACTTGGTGAAGACCCTAACTTAATTTCCTTAGTATAAATAGGTACTTATTTTATAGTATTTAATAGGGATATTTTAACACAAATGAGTTTTAGCTGATCAATAAGGTCGAAAGTAGAGTCATCCTATAGTTGAGGAATTTCATGATCAAGTCTATGAGAAAATGGAGGAGACTTTGGTGGTTGACTTTGCTTCTCTTCTCTTTCTTGACCAAGTGGTTCAATAAGTTCTTCTTGGACAATCTATTCTAAGGGTACTTCTATAATAACATGGGCAAATGGTGTTGGAAGATTAGTGCCTGATCTGAGATTAATGTCATTAACATTTATGGCATACGCAGACTACTAGTTCAGGTCTGATGAATAGAATTGTTGTTTTTGAGGCTTGCTATTGAGATTAGGAGTTGGTTGAGTTGACAATTGTGTAGGTTTTACCAGAAATGTAGTGGTTGTAGGAGGCGAGTTTGGTGGCATTAATACTTGCTATTGAGGTTGATGTAGGAAACCAAATGGTTAATTAGGCCATTGTTGTCCACCTCTCCACTAAGGTGATTCTTTCCAATTACCTTGTGGCGATTGCCACTAATTTTTGGATTACTACCAATTATTTTGAGGTTGGTGCTAATTCCCTTGAGAGGATTTCCATGGAGGTGCAATATTTTGATAGTTTGGCCATTGAGATTATGGATTATTCCAGGGCTGGGGTTGATAATTTACAATATTAGGATTAAGTAGGGATTTCCACTGATTACCAAAATAATTTAAAAATGGACCAAAAAAGAGTTAAGGGATATTGTGGCATACCTTGTCTTGGATCCCATGGTCTCCTTTAAACAATGTAAATGACCTATTCATCATCTCCTAGGACTTGGTTTAACTCAATAGGTATCTTCTTAGCCTCTAAGTTAGCCACTATTTTTCATCTAGAATCCTTCTTCTTCTTTCTGCAATGGGGAAAAATTTAGCCAACACAGCTTCATCTTCCTCATGTTTCTTCCTTTCTTGCATAGTGTCTGGCTGTGTTTCCATGTTGTTGATAATGGCTTTCTTAAAATCTAATATCAAGCGAGTTATCTC
This sequence comes from Chamaecyparis obtusa, assembly GCA_027943335.1. NCBI lineage: Eukaryota > Viridiplantae > Streptophyta > Pinopsida > Cupressales > Cupressaceae > Chamaecyparis > Chamaecyparis obtusa. The sequence goes on along the minus strand of BSBK01008643.1, from coordinate 637,005 downwards.
TATCCTTGAGACTCCGATACCTTTGGATTTCCCCATGGTAGGCCTATATGCTCTTCCTTTCTTGACAACAGCTCTAGAATAGTTTAGGCAAATCTTCTTTATATCAGCCCAAGATGATTGAGTTATGTCTCCTTCCGCCATCAGATCCAGAGCTTCACTACATCCTTCATTCACTCCTCTAAGAAAGAAAACATTTTTTGACTCCTCATTGAGCTCATGTTGAGTGTTCTTCTACAAGATGAAGAGAATCAGAGATACATGTGATTCTCCAAGATCTCATCATCCTTCTATGATATCTTGAAGATATCATCTCCTCTCATGTCATTTCCTCTACAATATTCCTTATAATTCTCCAATAATAATGTCTTCATCTCATCCCAATTGTGAACAACATCACTTCCTAGAACCATGAACCATCTCAGTGCTGACTCCTTAAGAGTTGCAAGAAATAATTTAAGCCTATGAGCATCAGTAGTGTAGTCATAACTTCTATAGGGGATATCAAACTCAAAGAGAAATGTATCAAGGTTTTTTGTTCCTAAGCCATAAAAAATAGGAAGGACTGAAGATGGGATATTCTTGAGGTTTTTATCATGTTGTTCAGTAATAGGAAATGGGAAGGTAGGGGAGATGTCATTGGTGGACCTCCTAGTTGATAAACCACTAAAGCTAGATGGTTACCAAATTCTTGGTCTCGATTGAAAGGATTTATAGGGGGTTGCATATAGAAATTGGCCAAGATTTCTACAAAAGGGTTGAAGTCAATGGTTTCCTCAAGGATATGAAATCCAAGAGGTTCTTCATCTAAGGTGGATGAGGAAGTGGGAAATTTTTTAGAAGCATCAACAAAGGGGTTCTCTTCTTCTTCTTCTTATTCCTCATGCTGAGCAAAGATTTATCCTAGTTGATTGTCAGGGTAATTGGGAAGGAATCTTCCTAGGAAATCCCTCCTCTTTCTATTCATGTAGGTTCAATCAATCAATACTAATTTAGACTGGGATGAAACTTCAAAAATGTTGAATACAAAAATTAAATGTAACATGAAATGAACTAGAAACTTGACTCACAATTGCAATAGGTCCTTAGCTTGACACCATTCATGGAAATGACGCCAAAAATGTTGGCCTTTCCAAATGGATTGATAAGTAGGTACAATTACCATACTCATAGATTAGAAATCTTTACTGAGAAACTATCTATCCTATGGAAAGGTTCATTTAATAATTCAATCTTGGGGTGTAAGCTTGAAATGTTTCTACACTATATATGCACTAAGTTTCCATTGTAGCCATGCTAACTATTGCTTGGAAAGTAAAGTTGCAAGAAAGTAAGTACTTGGAAGTAAACTTGCCCGAATCATATCTACCAAAGCATAATTAATCATGAAAAATAACTAAGTTTAGGTTTACGAGATAGGAACTACTCTACCCGCTTTGGTTGCAGGAACATACAGATGGACTATTATCATGTGGCTGCAGGAATAAACAAAGGACTTAACAACAATTATAAACATAATAAAAATGCAAATGATTACTCACCAAGTGGCCCCCCTTGGGTGAGTGAGTCCAAGTTATTTTAACACACTACATACTTGGAATAACCATTTCTTTATTCATATAACTGAACTTGAGTTCACACAGTATCTTGAAACTGAAAAAATTATATTGTTAAAAATAATTATATCATTATCAACCTAGTGCTAGTTGATTTTTTCTTAACTAGCTTTACTTTGTAGAGAAACTTATTTATACTAAAACTTCTAACTAACTTAACTTTACTGACCACTTCCAACAAAATAAGCGAATGGAGTTATTACATTAAAACATAAATGAGAAACTTCCTCAATAAGGAAGAAATAATATTCCTCACATCTGTGGGAGAGAATATAGGAAAACTACTTCATATAATTTTTTTCATTAAAACATCAGTAATTGATCCAACGAAGAAGTAGGCTAATCAACTGGGTCTTCAGTGTTGTCCTTACTTCTCCCTCCATACTAAATGACTTGGTCCAAGAACTTGATGAGATCCACTGAATTTCTACTTCGTGGTTCATCCTTGTTGACTTGTTCCTGTAGCGAGGGGTTAGGAGAACAAAACATATAAATACATTCATTGTCACATTTCATTCATTCATTAAATCTCAGATTCCATAAATATGCATACATCACATGGTTGTAGGAAAATAAACTACTTGGATGTAGGAACCCATTACATTTCAATCATTCACAAATGAATAATATGAAGATAAGTATGGTTCAAGCCATTAAGTATTCTTCTAAAAGCATATATAAGTCCATAGCTACATGACCATAAAATATTGTTAATACTATTCAAAGTCTTAGATATATAATAGTAAAAGAGTCTTAAAACACTGTAAAATTTATAACATTTTTAAAAACAAAGCAACAGAAACATAGATAAACTTGGCCATTATTTTGGCTCAACACATATTTTGAGTCTTCATCACAAATTGACAAATTTTTAATAGTTTATCTCATATTAGAAAAACAATGGAAGGATAAAATAGACACCTCAATATTGATATCTCCTAGCATATTTAATATAAGATTATTTTAAATATATATGTATTTCTAATAGAAATAAATAAATCCAATATACTTTTTTGAATTAAATCATTTTTTTAATACAAGGAGGTATCCCCACAACCTAGCCCAATGCCCAACAACCCTTATCTTGGGTACCTGTGCGAGTTAGGGTGAGACTAACCCCCCTGGGTGAGACCGTTAACCCAAACTCCGATCTCACCAGGAAAATCCAAGGGGGTTGAACCTGAGACCATGGGGGTGACCCATGACCTCAAGCCTCTACTCCCCACTAGGCTAATTTATTATTACTATATCATTTTGTTACTATATTAACACTTGTAAACATAGAATTTTATTTTAATATAATCTAAATTTATTATTTTAATAATAATTATACTTATATTATATTATCCTTAAATTATTATTTTTTAAAATTATATTATTTTCATTTATTTCTATAAATAATTTAAATAATTAGATTTAGCTATTTAATATTGCTTATTTAATGCAATATTTTCATTTTCTTTTCTTTTTTTTGGTTTTGTGTAGCAATCTATTCCTATTCCACATTTTGGACTACCCCTTATTTGTGCAACCTTGTTCCCTTTTATAGTTTCACGCCACACAACCTACCTTATTCTTATTTTCTTTGTGCAACTTCTACTTTGCATTGCATCAACTATTGTCATTGATTTTGTCTTTTACATTCAAGTTTGAACATGCTTTACATTCTTTCTTATCGTGTTTCATTCTATTGATGCCCTTTTGAATTGGTACCATGCCTGGGAACTATTTTTGTTTGAGAATTTCTAAAGCCTTCCAACAATTCTATTGGACATTATGTGTCTTTGGATTTTTTAATGTAAACTCATAAATTTGTGTCCTTCTATGATGAGTGTGTTGCAACTTCAATATTTATATATGGCTTGAACACTATGGTTGGAGTTATTAACACTTAAATAGCTCATGGATCTTGTCTAGATCTTCACATCTTGCATACATAGTCACCTTAGATATTATTATATCATGGTTTTATGTGGTATGAAGATAACAAAACTTCACAAGACTATTTAGAGAGTACAATATGAGGGGAACCATTGCCCACTCAGTTTCTTTGAAAAATTGATTTTACATGCCACCAAACAAAACCAATTGTAATTCTACTTTAATCCTAACTAAAAATCAATCCTAACTCAATTATAATTCTAACTATATGTGAATGTAACCCTAGCTAAATACAATCTCTAATTGAACTCTAATTATATGAAGGCTAAACCTAACCATGATCACACATTGACCATAATTTAATTTAATCTTGACCCTATTCTTAATTGAACCTTAACTATAAACGCAATGCTAAACATGATCAAACTCACATTGATTAAACGATAACCCCAACCCTAATTGAACTCAAATGTTAACTATAAACCTTGAATGAGTCATAATCTTAATTGAAATTTCATTGCGACCCTGACAGTGATACTATTTGAAACCTTTTCAAATCTCATCCCTAATTGACATATATTCCTAACCCTTACTCTAACCCTATTAAATCTGCAATCAGAGTTCAATTCAGTGACTATAATTAAACCCTTATTGAATCATGACCTTAATTGAACCATATTTGAAACAATGACCCTAAACATAATAGTAACCCTCTCTCAAATTTAATTAAATCAAAATTTTATTTAAATATACCCTGATCAAAACCTAACATACTAGAACCTTTACTCAATACAAGCTAACACACTAATTATAACTAATATTAATGAAAAAATATCTCATATTAAAGCTTCTAATTATAACTAATATTAATGACTTGATGTGGAAAATATCTCCTACTTAGCACTAATTATAACTTATTAATGTAAAAATATTAATGAATCAAATTAATATTAAAACTAACATTAATTGTAACTCTAATTATAACTCATGAATAAAACAAGCATTAAGTGGAACTCTAAAAATAGCTCTTTAAAGAATCGTCAAATTAAAATTTATTAATGTTCTAGACTAAACTTGTGACCCATTTAAATCTTTTATGAAAACAACGTGATTGACCACCTTTTATTTCTAATTATTTTTTAAAAAAAATATTGTAAACAATTTATATAATTGATTTAAGATTATTTTTCAATTTACTTTTGTTTGAAAAAAAGAAAGCAAAGTTTACCGTTGAAAAAAAGAAAGCAAAGTTTACCGTTTATGCATGAAACGAGGCTGCGAGGGAATGCCTAAAAATAGCACTGTTACCGCTTATGCTTTAATCTAGGCTGTGAGGGAATGCTTAAAAATACCGTTTATGCTTTTAATCTCATTCTTATACAATAGAAGTTCTGAGGGTTTCTTCATCCGAGACGGGTTTGCTCTTATTATGCCTTTGGAGAGTTACTCTCATACCATGTACAGTGCTGCACGCTTTTGAGGAGATACTCTGCCACAATGATCGCACCAGCAAAGAAGATCAGAAGAACATAGGAGGATAGGGTACAACTTACTACAACTACCGTTATGTAATTTATGTAATGCTTGTTTCATAGGTCATGCTTGACAGATTTTTCATAGGTTTTGACAGAATTTTATCCTACATAGTCAAGTGGTCACATATATATGGAGTCTTTCTCACAGATGGCTGAAGGATTAAAGCTTATGCTGACTCTGTCCATTTCTAGCTGTGACAGTGAAACATGGAAGCAACAAGAGAATGCTTATTTTATCTGTTCTGCTCACTCTGCCCATTTAATTACTTGGTGGAAGTGGGGATCATGTTTGTAAGGGCAGATGAGAAAGTGGGCGTCTCAAAGAATTTCCCTCTTTTCTATCATAGGCAACAACCCACCCTCTCATTCCAAATCCTCTGGAATTTTGTTCAAGGATTCAACAGATTGCTTCACGGATCCCCAAAAATTTGTAAGGTATGGTGAATTCCGTGTTTCTAACCTGTTTTATTGTATGCATATCCCCAAAAATTTGAAAAAATTCAATCCATTTCCTTTTTGTGTTTCTAATCTGCTTTATTGGATGCATTTCCATTGTGGGCAAGATAGGGATACCCTGCAGTATTATTGGTTGTGCCGGAGAATCTTATCCCCAAGCACTTCACTTCTTGAGGTATGATGAATTCTATGTTTCTAACCTTTATCTCTAAAATATGTGTTCTTGAGCCTCAAAATTTCTGCCCTCTACCTCTGCACAATCCTAGGGCATAATTATAGAGCCTCTAGTTTCCATACATTACTTTGGGCAAGGCATGAATTCTGCAATGGCACGCTTTCGACATATTAGCATTAAAGACTGTCATGCATTTTATTGTATGCAAATTTTCTATGCATTTCCCAAAAAAATCTGGACAAGTACAATCTATTTCCTTTTTACTATGTTTGATTATAACTATAAAATGTTTGTTCGAATACAAGAAGAATGTTAAGGAATATAATAATATTATATAAATATAGTTACAATGTTATTCTTGACCGTTTGTATTGTCAAGAATATTATGGTACTGAAAAACTGTTCTTTCTCACACAATGAGACCGTGTAAGAGTTGTATCTCTTATAATGAGAGCTTACAAGCATTTCAAGTTTTTCGGATAATTGATTTTTTGGTCTGAGGGTTTTCTCTCATAGTTTCTTTGATTTATTTTATTTAAGATATCATCTCGTATATGTTAGTAGCTTCTAGTATTTTATTTTGGTGATATTTTAAGGAGTAAAAGTAGCTTCAAAAATAGGGACTGCAAGAAACAATAGTCATGACCAAAAATCCAAAAACAACTTCGAAGTAACAAAAAACTGAACAGTAGTGGACGCGTACCAGTTAGATTATTGTTACATGATCCTTCCCCATCTTCAAAAAGTCCGAACCTCCTTGTGTGGAAGAAGTAGACTACGTTACCACCAGTATGAGGGTGCAGACCTTTCAGTAGGCCTATCATCAAGTTATTCTCTTAGGATTTATTGGCACAATCCTAATCATTGCTAAAGGAGTCCAGTGTCAATTCCACTGGTTAATTGGGCAGACAAAACTAGGTAAAATCTCCAATGCAGATCCAACAAACTAACCTCCGCTGCTATCAACAATAGATCAATCATACTTCATATAATAGCTCTCAAACAGAGTTATGTATCAGTTTTGAACAAACTGTCCATCACATTTTTGGAAGATATTCCATGATCATGCTCCCACAACTCACTCCCCCCTTCAATCCAATGGGAGTAAAGACTACAGCACGCTAAAACATCAACATCTGTCTCTTGAGCTGTACATGTAATTTTGTTAGCTGAATCTTGTTCCAGTTCTGCGCCAATTTTTGATTGTTCCCAATTCTTCAAATTATTTATCTCTTCTGCTCTCATATTTTCTTGCAGCTCCTTTTTTGGCTGACCTAGAATATCATTTTTTTCTTCAAACTCAAATTTGGCTTCTGCTAAAAAAGAAAGCCACCACGTTTAACGCGCCTTCTTCTTTCCACAGTTTAATGAGTCTTAACAGAAAGCCACCACGTTTAATGCGCCTTCATGTTGTACTTCATGAGTGTTCTCCTAATTATGATGGCTAACTTTTGCTCATATTGCTATAGTCGTCTAATTGAAAATGACGCACATCACTTGGCACCAAATCCCATAGCAATTCATCCGCATACGAGCCAATTTTGAAAGTAACGAGACCAGATCTACACACAAGTACATTATGGTCCTTCAACCACTTCCTGTCAGACTTGGATTTTGGAATACAAGCTAGCTGCAATTCACTAATTATTTCTGTACTTACCAATTTTTGGGAAGATCCTTCATCACCTCATACACCTTGTCCTTAAACTTTTATTTTGTTTGAAAGATACTCTTTCTCCTAGGATCAGCTTCAAGAACCACTTTGTTCCTGGATATCGATGTTCTTTGAAACTTCGAACTCTCTCCCATCTTTGCTTCAACCTCCTCAATCAAATTTTAATTCTTCTTGTGCTATCATCACCTTTTTGAGGTTGTGAAGGTAGTCTAGGCTTTATGAAACATGTCAAGTGCTTTTAATATCCTAAAGATTGATGTACTTGTTCTATAAATCCAAATCCCCCTTTTCCTTTGAAGTTGTCCTCCTTATTTTTTCCTTGTTCTAGCTTTTTACTCATGGGCGCAAGTTCTGAAGAATTTTCCCTCTTTTTTTTTAATTATTATTTCCCCTTCTACTGACCATGTAATTTTTCTGGTTCAGTTTCTCCTCTTCCCTTCAAGCGCACACATATTCATAAGCTTTATCTATTGTAGACATTTTTCGAATCTAGCATCATATCTCCTCTTTTACTTAACCTAATATCTTGAGCTATAAGGTGTTCCAGAAAAATCAAGAAACTTAGGTCTTCAAAGTGAGGACCAAAGCATAACAGGGCGATAAAACTCAACGCCATCATTTTAAGGGCATAGAAGGATCTAACCACGCCCTAATCATCTTTCATCTCCTTCTCTGAGTTGTTAATGAGAAGTATCATGCTTTGTCTATTGTAGGCATTTTTCGAATCTAGCATCATATCTCCTCTTTTACTTAGCCTAATATCTTGAGCTATAAGGTGTTCCAGAAAAATCAAGAAACTTAGGTCTTCAAAGTGAGGGCCAAAGCTTAACAGGGCAATAAAACTCAACACCATCATTTTAAGGGCATAGAAGGATCTAACCACGCCCTAATCATCTTTCATCTCCTTCTCTGAGTTGTTGATGAGAAGGATCACGCTTGTCTGATGAGAAGAGCTGAGAACATTGTTGTGCTAGGTTGTGCTTAATAGGTCAAAGAAGAGGACACAATCACTAGCATGGAGTAATTTTGGCATGTTACTCATAATTTATGGGGGTGCCATGCATTTGGATGTCATACATCTAAGCTATATTTCTCTTTTACCATCTCTATTTTCAATTATGTGAGAACGACCACAATGCAGGGGCCTTTGGCAGTGCCCAAATCTGTTAGGAGCTTAATCAGTGTACAAGTAGGAGGCTCTCACCTCATAGTTGTGTTTCAAATACTGGTCTGCTGTCTTCCAATTCCAAACTAACCATGGAGTCTGTGGAGACTGTAAACAATCTGATAAGAAACACAAAGAAGAAATTCAAGGGAGCTATGGGCATATAATATGAATATGATTGAAAGATAAAATGCATGATCCTAAGAGAAACGAAAGGAAGTTATCTTAAAGATAAATGAAATATCATATTTTTGTTTAAACAAATGTTATTTTATATGTGAATAAGAATGTAATGAAAAGCATTTCCATTACTTTGTTTAAAAAAAAAGTTTATTTGTAACCAAAAAGAAGAGAAGATATATTTATATGTATTTTGTCCATGAACAATAAGGGATTTTCATTTATTAGAATTACCTGCAACCTGTTAGAAAGGAGAGTATGTAGCATGAAAACATTGTCAAGGGTATATTTTGCAATTTCCAGAGGGATAGGAAAAGAATCAGAAATCTTAATGAGAGATTCTCCCCACAGTGGAGGAGAGCATTGGCTTAAGAGTGATTCTCCCATGTTTTCTTGCAGCCTTTACGGTCATCTGTGATTGCACTTGATTGGACTTGTGTCTGCTGTGAAGCCAATCAGTGCTCAATATATGGGTACTTGACCATAGACAACGGCTTGGTTATCAAATCAGAAGGCTATTTTTTATATCAATTTTTTGAAAGATGAACCTCTTAGTTGTAGAAGGTGTTTGCATTTTATGGTGCTGCAAACTGATTCCTAAGATGCCCCTGCATTGAATGATTCTCTTAGAATAGTACTCTTCATCGACCAGGTGAATATATCTGCAAAATACATTTTATATAAAAATATTTCATGAGGTTCTGTATGCATCACTTTTAACAGATGATATTATTTTTCTTACACTCCAATGTTGTTTTAGGTGGGGGAGAAAAAAATAAAATCTCAGCAGAAATGGAGCTAAATGAGAAAGAACCAACAACACTACAGGTGAAATTAGTCCAGTTGCAATACATTTTAAATGCATGTGTATTAGAATGTAGTTATTTTTGGCATATCAAATCTAGGCTGAGAATATCAAAACAAGAAAGAACCCACAACACTACAGGTGAAATTAGTCCAGTTGCAATGCATTTTAAATACGTGTGTTTTAGAATGTAGTTATTTTTGGCATATCAAGTCTCGGCTGAAAATATCAAAAGCAAAATCTTTCAAACTGTCCAGAGTTGTCCAGAGTGCTACGACGGTCAACACTTTGTTTCTTGATTACATGATTTGATCAAGTGATCACATGATCAGATATAATCAATGCATTACAATGGTTGCATATAGGAGCTTCTTCAACTATTGGTGAGGGGAGGTCCGAATTAAATGGTTTTAAGAGTTTTCATTTGCTTATAATATGACTTCTGTGTTTTTGCTGATAGTTATTTAAGTATTGCTTGTCTTCTTTGTATTTTCATTTCTGATTCTTTTGTGCTTGATTTCTATTTGCCATTTGGTATTCCTATTTCCGCTTGCATCAGAATTTATTTTGTTTTGTGCAGAGACATAGAAGATTATTTATTCTAATGGCCAGGCACACTTTTAGATGATTTTACAACACTTACAATCTGGCCTTGTTTGGAAATAAAGATTCTTTGGGAGCAGAGCATTCCAGATAGAGAAAATGACAAGCCAACCATAAAACAAGCATACATGTTTGCCTCTATACCCATTTAATCATTTCACAATTTTTTTATATTTTAATTTGTAGCTTTATATGAAGTTTCTAATGCATGGTATTTGTTTATTTGTAGACATTTTAAGCTGGATTGAAGGAGTTTTATTTCTTGACAACGAGGTGCAAATTGGACTCTAAGGTATGCCTACTAAAGGATTCAAACTTAGTTTGGAGGTTTTATTGCTCATATATACTTGTGTAGTTGTTTATTACATAAACAAAGTTAAATATTAATTTCCATTCTCTATAATCAATTTTTTTGTAGAATATGTTATTATTGTCCTATAAGATGGAAAGATTGAATGCTACATAAATGTTTATTTTTCATGTTACAAGGAACACTAGTACAACTCTTGTAATGATTCTTCCATGCTTTCTTGATTCTCCCATGAATAGAATTGTAATCTTAAAAAGACAAATTCCAGACAAAAAAGAACCGGCATCAAAGAGCCCAACCTTTAGAAAAATAAAAATCCTCATCGAACTCATTTTCCATTGGAAATCTGGAAGAATCTCAAGGTTTTAAGTTTTTATGTTCCCATTGGAAATCTAGAAGAATCTCAAGAAAAACTTGGTTAATATCATTACTATCTCGAATATTTAACATAACTAATAATATTTACTTTTCAAGATGCTCTAGACTAAAATGCTATCTTTAGATAATATATTTGGAAATGGCACACACTTTACAATTTTTGTGCCATAGCACTATGCCCATGCCTCATTCTTCTTCTGTTCTAAATTATGACTATTAATTAAAGATTTTCTTTACTAATGTTAAAAAAAAGGAGGGGTGAAAATTTATTCAAACTGAAAGAGAAACAAGAACAAACAAAGAAAGGGCATCAAACAGCCCTATCAAGATCAACCAAGTGATCAAATTAATGGGACAAGCCCATCGGAAGTTGAGTCTTATCAACAATGTTCCAATTACACATATGGTCAGAAGCCCACTTCGCCAGACAATCAACAACACTATTCCATTCCCTGGGAATATGAGTAAAAGTAACAGACTTCAAAGAAGTACACAAATTATGAATTTGGTCTGCAATCAAAGCTAACTTCCAACTAACAACTTCAAAATGTTGCTGATTCAAAAGACGTATCACCACTTGAGAGTCAGATTCACAGATAAGCTTTCTCCAACCAAGGTCACAAGCATTCTTCACAGCATACAAAATAGCTATGGCCTCCATCAGGTTGTTTGTGTGATGACCTTTATAAATTGAAAACAGAAATTGAACATCCCCCGTACTATCTCTGCCAACACCACCAATACCAGCGGAGCTTGGATTGCCCTTGGAAGACCCATTTGTGTTGATTTTAAGAACACCCTGCGGAGGGGCACTCCATTTCCCCACCCTATTTATCTTTCGCAAGGGATGTCTACATATCTTTCTTAGCAGTTTTCCATGTGAGGGGGGAATATTCAGGCGATTATTGAAAACATCCTCCCCTGGTTCCATGGCCTCAAAAGTGTCACATTTTGTAGAAATAGTTTCCCCCAAAGAATGAAGAATTTTCCACCATAAGTGAGGAACCTCCAAAAACTCATCCTTAAAGATACGACGGTTCCTCTCCAACCAGATATGCCAAATAATAATGGAGGGTCCAAGAGTCCAGGCAACTTGAAGAAAAGAAGTCTTCACAGGAGCCTTATCCCAGCGAGCAAAGAATTCTGCCAGTGAAGAAACATGCCAACAGGATTGGTTCCACACATTCCACCAAGAGTGCCAAATATGTCTAGTGAAAGAGCATTGGAAAAAGAGATGAGAGACATTTTCTTCACTAGTTCGGCATAGAACACACATTGAGGGTCCTTGGAAGCCACGCTTGCATAAATTATCCCATGTAAGGCACCGGCTATGGACCACCAACCACATCAAAAAATTGCATTTGGGCCAGGAAAACTTGTACCAGACTTGCTTCCACCAAGGCACCTGGATGTCCCCCAATGTTTGTCGAAGAAGCTCAGCATATCTTGCAGACACTGAAAATTTCCCAGATAGATCCTCGCTGTCCCAAGTAAGAACATCATTACCAACCAAAGTAGTACACTCACGAGACTGCAAAATCTGAAACAACTCCTTCCTATGCTCCTCAGATCCTCTTGGAGGCCATTTAGAAGGGTGTTTCCAACGAAAGGAAGGAACCAAACCTCTAACACACCCTATCTTATAAAAATCAACTGTGTCCCAACCAGCAGCACTAAAGTTTTGATAGAGGGCATGGAGCTGTGGATGAGTGGAAAGGATAGGAGGGTGCCCATCCCAAGAGTCAAACCAAAATAAAGCTTGTGATCCTAAATGACAAATCCAAAAGAGACCATCTTTAACCAATTGAGCTCCAAAATTTAGCGTATTCCAAATCATGGATCCTCTCCCTTCCAGAGGAAAGCGGTGAACTTCAACCACATCGATATTTGGAAAATACTTATGGGTGAGAATACGAGCCCAAAGTTGATGCTGGTTAGTACATCAATGCCAATAAAGCTTTGCAGCAAGAACCTGTCCATTTAAAATAGCTGATCGTAGGCCAAGGCCACCCTCCTTCTAAGGTCTACACACTGTTTCCCATTTAACCAAACTCCATTTAGAAGTTGAAAGGTTCCCACTCTGAAGGAATTGACAAGACAGAGCATCAAATTCTCGAAGAAAATACATAGGAGCAGCCTGAACAAAACACCTGTAAATAGGAAGGGTTTGAATAACCAACTTTAACAGAGTTAGACGAGTAGCAATTGATAGCCATCGATGAGTCCAATGGTTAACCTTTTGTTGTAGCTTATCAAGCAAAACTTACCAGGAAGATTTAGGATGTCTACCAATAGCAAGAGGAATACCCAAATAAACAAAGGGAAGAGACCCAATTTGAAACCTCAAAACAGCAGCAATACGCCTCTGAATAGCCTCGGGAGTATTGAATAAAAAAATGGAGGATTTGTTCTCATTAACTTTTTGACCTGAAGTTGCAAGATACACATCCAAAGTATTCCTAAAAGAAGTAGCTTCCTGAAGTCAGGCCTGTCCCATAAATGAAGTATCATCCACAAACTAAAGATGTCAAAGAGGAGGCAAGCCAGCACCCCATTTCCACCCATGAATCAAACCCTGGTGAGCACGAAGCTTAAAAAAGTGGCCCAAACCCTCAGCCAGAATGATAAAGAGGTAAGGCGAAATAGGATCCCCTTGGCGAAGTCCTCTAGAGGCACCAAAGGGCTCTAAAGGAACACCATTCACAAGAACAAAAAAAGAAGCTGAAGAAACACAACTCATAATCCAGTTCACCCACTGTTGGCAGAAACCAAAGGCCAAGAGGATCTTTTGGAGAAAACTCCATTTGACTTTGTCATAAGCCTTAGCCATATCCAACTTAATGAGCATAGCTCTCTCTTTTGATGTATGCATAGAGTGAATAACTTCAGAAGCAATAACAATCCCATCAAGAATTTGCTTACCAGCCACAAAACCGCCTTGTTCCTCCGAAATCACAACTGGAAGGCATATCTTGAGTCTTTCAGCAATCAATTTGGTGATAATTTTGTACACAACATTACAAAGAGAAATGGGACGAAAGGAGTCAAGATTGTCAGCACCTTCTTTCTTGGGGATAAGAGTCAGTAAAGTGGAGTTCAATGCATGAAGCATTTGCTTATTCTGAAGGGATTCCTTAACCACCTCCAAGAGATCCATATTAATAATTTCCCAAAATTCCTGAAAGAATTCCACAGTGAAGCCATCTGGGCCTGGAGCTTTACCTTTATTCATCTGAAACACAACCTCTTCAAGTTTTGACATCAAAATTGGACAAATAAGAGAATCATTCATTGCGTTGGTGATAAGAGAGGGAATGCAAGAAAGTATCAAGTTCTCCTCCTCAGCTGCAGACCGAGAATCTTCAACAAAAAGGGTAGAATAAAATTGAAGGGCTTCCTTGGTCATAGCAGACTGAGAGGAAATCTATAGTCCTGCTGTAACAAGAGAAGAAATATACCCTTTGTTACGACGAGCCTAAATAGAATGATGAAAAAAAGAAGTATTTCTATCTCCTTCCTGAAGCCAATCAATGTGAGCCTTTTGTTTCCAGTAAATCTCTTCTCGAAGTTCCCATTCTTCCACATCCCGCATAGCCTAGGATTTCGCCCTGCCAAGAGCCTCTGTAAGCCCAGAGTCCCTGATTTGGCGAGTAATTACTGCAAGATGATCTAGAGCGTTCCTCTTTCTAGACTGAAGGTTTCCAAAGCAAGATGTATTCCATCTCTTAAGATGATATTTGACATATTTAAGTTTCTTCTCAAAGACAAACATAGCCGTGCCATAAGCTAGGCCACCCTCTCTCCACCACTTAGCCACCAAATCATAAAGGGACGAGTCTCAGAGCCACAGAAGCTGGAATCTAAAAGAAGGGTTCTTAGGGAGTGCAAAAGGAGAAGAAGAGAACTTAATTGGCCAATGATCAGAACCTCTCCAATCAAGAATTTCAGAACTCGTAATCAAGCCACCTCCAACCCAATAACAAGAAACCTATCCAAATGTTCTGAGATAGCTTCTTGACCACTTCGTCTATTGTTCCAATTGAAAACCCCATTTGAAGGCTTAACATCAATAACAGGAAGAACATCCACCTGGGCTTGAAAAAGATTAGAAGCAGGGCCAAGCCTAGGCCAACCTCCTCTTTTCTCCTCAAGATTTAAAATAGAATTAAAATCGCCTCCTAAAACCCAAGTAAAATAAGGAGCACAAGAACGCACATACCTAATGTGATCCCAGAGATGAATCTTCCCACGAATGTCAATATGGGCATAAACATTTGTCACAAGAATAGTCTCACCAGAGTCCAAGGCAGTAGCCACCATAGAGATTGAGTAATGACTAGAAATCCACCAATGAGGAGAAATCTTTCGAGGGTCCCAGAACAAAGCCAAACCTCCATAATTCCCTTGCGAACCAATACTTTGACAATGACCAGCGTACCAAATGCATGGAGCATATTGATGCATAACCTCGACAGAAACCTTAGTCTCTTGAACAAAAAAGACATCCAGAGAATGACTTGCAATCAAATCATGAATAGCTTTTTGACGACAGGTGCTATTCAAACCCCTCACATTCCAAGAGAGAATGATCATGGAGGGGTTTGAGAAAAGTGAGCATCAATAGGTTTAACAAACCCAGATTCCACCAACAGATCTCCAGTCATTTTTATCTTCTCAAGGTCTGTCTTCCGCCCTTTTGAGGAGCTATCAGCTAAACCTTTCTTAAGGGGTCGTTGTTGCACTCCCAATCTGTGAGATGAACCCTTATTTTGAGATGAAACTAAAACTTCTTTAGCTAAATCCGCCAAAATAATGTCATCCTCCATGGAATTATTTAAAGTCACCTGAACCACTTGTTGTCCCTAAATAGCCTGAACTGGTACAACCTCCATACCAACCCCAACACTATTAGAAGTGACCACATGTGGAACTCCTTCCAAAGCTAAATTCTCCAGCACCTCAAACCTGTTAAAGCCTCCATCTGTCTATCTATCCTTGAATGTCCTCTTCTGACCTCATCCTTTAGCCTTAGTTTTAACTGGTACAAATCCTTCCTTGTCCTTTCCCTGAGGTTCAGCCATCATGGGATCTTTCCCTTTGTCCTCTTTACCCAGTGGAGGAGGTTCCAAAGAGGGGGAATGAGCTTCCTTACGAACTTTAGGGCATTGTCACAGGAGATGGCCATACTCATGACAAAATCGACATTGAAAAGGTAGAGATTCATAATCTAAGTGCTGAATCCATGATGAAGATCCCAAACAAATTTCCATGGAATCCGGTAGGGGATTATTCAGATCTATCTCAACACAAATTTGGGCAAAAGAAATCACCTTTTTTTCAAGGGTTTGTGTAGCAACCGCCACAGGCTTTCCCAAGAGACTAGCAATTTTATGTAAGATATCTTCTCGCCAAAACTCTAGGGGGAGGCGAGGAAGACGAACCCAAATAGGAACTCGAGAAGGCATCTCTTCAGCTGAATTAAAACCTGCATGCCATGGTTTAATAAATAATCCAGCCTGATTATAAAAATATGGGCCACCTTCAAAAACTCTATTGCGATATGCCATATTTGAGAAAATAACCATAAAATAGCTATTTGCTGCAAGCATAATTTCCATATGTCCTTCAATCTGCCAAGAACGTCGGATCCAAGCTTCCAGAGTAGACAAAGGAATGCAAATGCCAAGAAACTTACAGATCAGAGCATGTCTGCTCCAATATGAGACATCTTCTTCCACCAAATCAGGAGAAATGACCAAAACTAGGCGATCTTGGGTTCTAGGAAGACACCCATTAACCTTCTTCATTTTAGGATCAGCACTCATATAAAATGTATTTGCTTGTTGTGCATGCATGCTTGAAGAGGACCCATTATGAGCCTTGTCCATGTGAAAAAGCTCCACAGCTGATGCCAGAGAAATCTCTGTGATGCAAAGAGTGAAGCCAGGAAAAAAAACAAAAACCAGAACAACTACCAACAAATAGAAAAAAACCCCACAGACACCAATCAGAAACAAAATCCACTGCAAAAAAAAAAACTACCCCGCTGCTGAAACGCTTCCACAAAACCCACGCATGTAGACCTGCAACCGAGCTAGGGCACCTCCATCCTTCCAAAAATCATTAACACTTCATTACGCGTTTATCCTCTCCTCAATTCTAGAATAAGATTTTTTCATTTTTCATTCTTTACTAATGTTAAATTTTTTATTAATGTTTAGTTTAAAATGTGAAATGTGCAGGGTTCATTTGGGTGGAAGAAATAATATGAAAACAAATTTCAAGAGTACTATTATTTCTTATTGCAAATAGATTTGTGCATTGGAGAATGCCTAATTTTCTTATAAACATTGTTTAAGAATTATAATTAATAAAAAAATATAGTATTTTTTATGGAGGGGTAGAAATATACCCCTCCATATTTACTCTTAAGGATGGCCATGGACATCCTTCAAGAAGTGTTTTTTGTTTCTTTTTCATGTTTTTTAGATTTTTTAATGTTTAAATTTAATTTAATTAAATAATCTTACTAATCAAATATGTATTGCGCAAATTAATTTTGTGTGAAAGGTATAAAAGATAAATAAGTTGTATGGATTTCTATTTTAAAGTTAATAGTGATCTATATATGGTTGATTTGTATGGTTTTTAATATTAATCAATTGCTTAGGGTACTCATGTAAGTAACTTATTGATTAGTTGGGTCTTGTGGATTTTATATAAAATATGGAGTAAGTTTGATAATTGCATGTAAACAACTTTTAATGATTAGTGATCTTTATGAGTTTTATATAGAATTATCATTATGTTGAGAGGCATACCTATACAATGGGAGCACAAATGGGAATACTAGAATGAGAAATGCAAAAAAAATATTATTGTCAATAACAACTATTCGATTAAATAAATAATTTATAAAACTATTAATAGTTAGCCAAAATAATAGGAAGCAAATGGCAAGACCAAAATAATAGGACGACAAATGGCAAGGCCGAAATAATAGGACACGAAAAAATAAGGGTGCCACCTGGATGAAGAATAAATTAAAAAATAAATAAATTTAAATTTAAAATTTGGAGAGGCAAGGGAATTAGAAAAGACACCTTTCGAAGAATATGAAGAGACGCTCTCAGATTATAAAAGAGTGTATCTTTATTTCATTTGTTGTTTTGTTTCATTTGTTTTTTTTCCAGGGTACGAAGAAGTGAAGAGTTTTGGAGAAGACACGAGTAGATTGAATTTTGGAGCAAGTTTTTTGCAAGTGAGATTGTTGTTTTGTATTTTAGTTTTATATAGATTTTAATTTCAATTGATTAGTATGTTTTATTTAGATTTGCATTTAAAATATTGATTTTACATTTGCATATTTCATTTTGATTTGCACATTTCATTTATATTTGCACGTTTCATTTATATTTGCATATTTGATTTAGATTTTTATTTTAAATAGTTTGTTTTTAAAATAGTTTGTATTTAAGATTTAGATTTGCATTTTAGATTTAGATTTGTATTTTAAATAAGTTTTATTTTATATTAAGTTTTGCATTTCAAATAGTTTTCAATTTTACATTACTTTAATTTGTTTAGTTTCGTAAATGTTTCATTTAAAAAATTAAAAAAATTAAAATTATTGTTAACATTTTACAATAGGAATGGAAAGGCCAAAATAATGGGCTCCAAAATAATATGACTTGAAAAAATAGGGGCACCACATGGATGAAAAATAAATTAAATTTAAATTTAGAATTTGGAGAGGCAAAGGAATTAGAAAAGACATCATTTGGGGAATATGAAAAGATGTTCTTAGATTATAAAAGAGTGTCTCCTCATTTCATTTATTTTTTTGCAGAGCACAAAGAAGAATTTTGGAAGAGCCAAGAGTAGATTAAATTTTGGAGCAAATTTTTGCAAGTGAGATTATTGTTTTGTATTTTAGTTTTTCATAGATTTAGTTTTAATTGATTAATATGTTTTATTTAGATTTTCATTTAAAATAGTTTGATTTACATTTGCATGTTTGATTTAGATTTTTATTTTAAATAGGTTGCATTTAAGATTTATATTTGCATATTAGATTTAAAAATGCATTTTAGATAAGTTTTATTTTATATTAAGTTTTGCATTTCAAATAATTTTTAGTTTTATATTATTTTAATTTGTTTAGTTTCTTAAATATTTCATTTAACAAATTAAAAAAAATTGAATTATTGGTAATATTTTACATTAACTATCTATTTTATTTTAATATTTTTAAAATTAAAAATATATTTTAAATGTTAATATTTATGTAGTAATGATGACATATTTCAACCATTACAATGTAGATGACAATGCCACCATGTTAATGAAATTTGTATTCAATTAATCTTAATAATTTTTAAAATTACACGTTTGATTTACATTTGCAGATTTGATTTACATTTTCATGTTTGATTTAAATTTTTATTTTAAATAGTTTGTATTTTACATTTAAGATTTAGATTTGCATTTTAAATAAGTTTTATTTTATATTAGGTTTTGCATTTAAGTTTTTAGTTTTACATTATTTTAATTTGTTTAGTTTCTTAAATGTTTCATTTAACAAATTAAAAATTTAGAATTATTGTTAACATTTTACATTAACTATCTATTTTATTTTAATATTTTTAAAATTAAAAATATATTTCAAATATTAATGTTTATGTAATAATATTTGAAATATGGAAGGCAATGACCAATGACAACATATTTCAAACATTACAATGTAGATGACAATGCCACCATATTAATGAAATTTGTATTCAATTAATCTTAATAATTTTTTAAATTAGATTAAACATACATTAGTTTAATTTATTTTGTTTCTTAAATGTTACATTTTTTTTAAAATATTTTCTTTCGCATTAATATTTTAATAGTTTACTTTTTACATCATTAGCATAAATTAATAGCTGGCTAAAATAATAAGAAGACAAATGACAAGTCCAAAATGATGGGGCTAAAATAGGGCTACCACATGGATGAAGAATAAATTAAAAAATTAAAAAAAAAAATAATTTTATAATTTGGAAAGGTAAAGGAATTAGAAAAAGCACCTTTTGGAGAATATGAAGAGATACGCTCAGATTATAAAAGAACGTCTCCTCATTTCATTCATTGTTTTATTTCATTTGTTATTTTGCAGAGTGCAAAGAGGTGAAGAGTTTTGGAGGAGCTAAGAGTAATTGAATTTTAGAGCAAGTTTTTGCAAGTGAGATCGTTGTTTTGTATTTTAATTTTCCATAGATTTAGTTTTAATTGATTAGTATGTTTTATTTAAATTTACATTTAAATAATTTGATTTACATTTGCATGTTTCATTTTGATTTGCACATTTGATTTACACACTACTATGGTACAAGATAACTTGTTTTAAGATGAAAATTTGTTATTGTCTTAATTTTATTTTTTCGTTTATCTTCTAATTTCTATTTTATTTTTCGTCTCTAAAACGATAATAAATTTCATAAAAATTAAGCGCGAAAGTAATTTCATCTAATAAAAGGGGGAAAATATAGCCCTCGAAGGTTTCAAAATTTGCCCAAAATCTATGGTAGTCATCAGCCATCGATCCCTAAATCCGATTTATGTTAGATAGCTCCTGTAAAATAAAGATGGTTGTGCATGTTCAATGGAACCCTCGGCATGAAGAAAAGTTTGGGCTTTTGCATAAATCTACGTCTTTTCTTCATTATTGGAGATCCAATCCATCCAAACCCCTACATAATTTTGATCTCTGTGGGACTCTCCAGGGTCTCAAAAGCCATCAATTCCCCCACCCATTCAAAATTACACTTCAGCAGATTCACGAGCAAGAATTACAGCCTAGTATTCTCTGAATCCTTGATCTTTCTCACACCGTACAAAACAAGCGATAAAGTAAATTTTCCCAAATTTTCTATCAATTGTTTCTATGAAAGCTTCAAGCTTTCAAAATGTTGAACAAATTTAGGGGTTTTTTAAGTGTCCTTGTAAAAGACTGAGGACTACAGTCACCTCATGAAGGCATCGATGGACTCATAGATTTTGATCTCGTCAGTTGTGCGCCCTTCTAGATCTAGGACTAGCTCTCTATATTAGATGCAAAGTATTTAAGTTTAAACTAGATAAGGTAACATCATTGAAAACCTCTGGTAACAAGGGATTCTTCTTTGTGCAGTTTTCATCTTGGAAAAGAATAAGATATTCACATCTAACAGAAGAGATTGCTCTATTGGCAACCTAGATAATTTGGTTGACCTCGATAAAACCCATTCAACAACGCTTATTCAAAGTATTCAACTATACTCACCACTTGTATATAAAACTCATTATCTTCTTTGCACTACATGTCGGAGATGTTGCAATCATGCTTGCACTCCCTAGATTTTTTTCCTTTTTCTCCTAGATCGCTACCTTTGTCTACTTCAGTCACAGAAAATGGTACATTTCGTATCTGCCAGAAAACTGTATTCAAACATAGTGCAACTGATTATTACAAAGCATCCAAATAAGTATAGTTGTATAAATACACATGAAAATATGTAAACTATAAGGGAAATTATATGAGTCTAGAAACTTGCCTGTCATTTGGTATTTTCTTTGCATAATCAATTTAAGTTATCTAGAAATTACAGAGGTAACTAGAGACACAATTTTTTTTATTAATCACAGAATAAAATCATTTACAAAACTTCTATCTTTATATTTAATATGGTTACAAAAATTTCTCTTCAGTTGTTTTGGGGAGGATACTATCACTTCTCTATTTGAAGATGCATTGGTCTTTCTCTCGGTTGAGTTGTTTGTTACTGCACAACACTCCTTTCTCCTCTATTTTTCAAAAACTCTACTATTGTACTTCATTCTTTTCTGTACGAACTAATTGTTTCATTTTTTATTTTCTTTTTTGTCTTTCTATTCAACTTTCAAACTAATTGGCTTGTAATAAATTACCTGCAAATGCAACTGGCTGTTCAAAAATTTCTTTGCTAGACGTAAAAAACAGAGCTACCAAAAATAAATGTTAAATGGTGGGTGCAGGGTAAATGTTGGGGGCAAGATCCAAGAGATCTTAGTCAAGATTGACATCACCCTTCAGAATTAAGTTCTTGATGTAGGATTGTAGTATTTCTAATATACAAACCTTATTAGTCATTGCTAACATCTTTATAGTTCATGGGGAGAAGTTCTTGAGGATGTTCCAAATGTACAATGGTAGACCTCTTATTTTAAGATAAATGTCATTATGGTTCTTTTGTCGGATTAATTCATGGCTGCTCAAATTTCTGAAGGTACATAGAGGTGATGTAGCTTCTAGGTGTGAAATTAATTGTGCTAAACATCTAAGTAGTCCATGAGAATGAATTTTTTGTGCTAGAGCTTCATGTTGTTGTGCCCGTTTCTTCCATTTTATTATGCAAGAATTTATTGTTTAATAAGTTAGTCAGGTTGCTGAATGCAACACATAAGATTTCTATTGTTGTTTAACAGTTCCTAGTGGCTAACTCTAGTTGTTGGAAAAGATTTTTGTTTCTGTGCAAGGGATACATTTTCTACTCTGCAAAGTACTAAAAAAAAATTAAATGGTACAAAAGTAGTCTTATTAGGGTTGTAATCAACCTTTGGTGGGTAACAATATGTATCAAACATAATATTGTAAATTGTTGATTCATTAAATTATCTAACTCTTACTGTTCTGCAAATATTTTTTCTTCTCTATTTAGGAATATGTTCATGTTAGTTTACTGTCGATATGGATACCATCATATGAAAACTTCAATTCTTTAATGGAAACAAAAAATTAGTTCATACAACATTATTAAGGAATGGTCATCAACTAAGCAATTTATATGCATGCAGATGTGGTATACAAACCAATGATTATCATTCTTTGGGAGTTTCCATTCATATCACATTTGGACTGGCACCCTCTCAGCATTGTTTCTAGTTCAAGCATTGACTTTGATAGATTATTTATTCTAATCATGTGCCATCAAGGCTGGACTAAACAACTTGACAACCTCATGGACTCTCTAAGCTCCATGGAGAGTCCTTGCCATTTGCTAGCAACTGTTGAAGGTCCTTATGGTCCAACTTCCATGGACTTTCTAAGGTACCAATCTATGAAGACTTTTTAAGGTACTAATCTATGAAATACCATCAACAAAGATAGATATCGTAATATGCAAGTTAAAGTTTAATGATATAGTGCTCACATTTGGGCAGATACTAATATGATCAATTCATTTAATTTAATGGTTTTGTAACATTAAGACACAAAATATGCCCAAAATCTTAGGACGGATTGGAAATCCCATATAAACCTATCTAATAATAAATTCAAGATCTGGTATAAGAACTTTGGCAGTACAATCACGAAAATTGAGCAAAATTAGTAATAGGTGCTAGGTAAAAATGAACCTTTTCTTCCAAGATGATATATAGATTATAATAGACCAACTTGAATGTTTGTTTTTGCATGCAGGTATGATGCATTGATATTGATTGATGGAGGAAGTGGAATAGCTCCACTCATGAACATTTTATTAGAAATATTACACGGGCATAATATCAAAGAAGGAAACCATGTTCCCAAGGAAGTCCTACTCATATGGTCAGTCAAAACTACAGTGGAACTGCGCATCTTAAACCTTCTATCTCCCTCAATGATGTGTCTAAGTTATAATGAGGTCTTGCAATTAGACATGCATGCATAGGTCATAGAGACATAAGCTTTGGATGTTGAAATGGCCAAATTAGAAACTAAGCAGATGGATCTTTCTTTCTTTCTTTTATTACAACATGCACCATATATATATGGGTTCAACTAGATTTCCCTAGCTTCTTGTGTGTTGCCTATAGGTTAATTTGGATTTAGCATAGTATTAGTCTCAAACTAGTAAACAATTTCTTCTAGATTTTACAATGAAATTTTTTTTCTTACTGATTATTTGGAATTTGTGTTTCTGATTGGAAATATGAAAACGAAGGCATAATTGGGAAATTTGCAATGAAAATGGGTGAGAAGAAAGTAAGCATCATAAATTAAACTAAATTATCATACATTTATTATATTAAAGATGATAAGAATATTATAATTTTATAGGTGAGTAATTTATTTATATGGATATGGCATATTGAGTTTAAGAATATGAATATGAACGCTTATATATGACTTATGATTTTAAGTAATTTTTATGAACAATTGAGAAATAAAACCTAGCATATGGATAAAGGTTATCTCATGATTTTAAAGTCCCGTAAAATTATTTTGGTCATTTTAGGATATTATTTTTATGAAGAGTTTGAAGATGGACTTTTCTTCTCATTATGGTTTTTCTTTTTGTACAAGAAAAATTGGTTCATGGAAGGATCAAAAAATGTGCAGGAAAAGATTTACCCAAAGACAGGTAGAAACCATTAAAGGAAGCATAGTAACATGATCTTTGCATTTCTGTTCATGATTAATCTAGTGTTTTTTTGACAATAATTTTCTCCTATTTGTTCCATACTGCATATGTTAAACTTGTTAAGCTCCATGGAGAAGATCTGTCATATACATCTCATAATATGATAAAGATGATTGAAATACTTAGGGATGCTGACATCATTAGCTTGGGAGGATTTAGTATGGTCATCAAACTGGTCATGGATGATAATAATGCTTTTGCAGTCAATAAAATTCAGAATGATGGTTTAAGATCAAATCACCTATTTGAAAGAGAGCTTGAGATACTGGCAAGTATTAAATAGAGAAACCTTGTCAAATTTTTAGGTTATTGCAATTCTCCACCAGCCAAACTTATTATATATGACTAATTTCCTTTAGGAAGCTTACATAACTTCCTCCATGGTTGGTATTCAAAAAATTGCTATTTTTTTAAAAATCCATGGTTGGTATTATAATACTCATTTTGTTAATATAAATTTCCAAATTGACAAAACCTCGAGAATCTGAGATATATCTAAAATGGAATACTTGATTCTTATCTACATCATGATTGTTTCCCTCGTATTGTACATTAAGATGTTTCTTAATTTTTTTTCCTTTTATAGTAATCCAACTCTTGCTGCCTCAACATGCTAGCGCAAAGGATCATCAGCATGGCTTCCAGCATAAGCAACCAAAATACTAGTAGAACCTGCAAGAGAAGCATCCACAAAACCACTAGCAGCCATAGCCCCCGCAACACCAGGAGAGACCAAAGGCACAATCGCCCCCACCAAACCAGATGATGAAGCAACCAGAGAGGCACAAACAAGAGGGCACATAGGAGCCACATCCAATCCAACATAGGGAGGAGGGGGGACGTGTGCAACCATCTGGGAGAAACTTTTCAGTGAAATAGGCTTCTTCTCCACCAAATAGTGTTGAGAAGATGCACTATTCCACCAAGATGCAACAGATTTCTTTTTACCCAATCCACACTGAGTAGCCATGTGCCAAGTTTTAAAACATCTCCTACATGTTAAGGGAATCCCTTCGTAATCCAAGGTCTGATTCCAGCTGAAAAAATGATCGCACTGCAAATTATTCTTGTCTAAAACATCTTCAAACTTTGCAATAAAATGCCCCTTAGCCAAGGGAAAGATATGCACTGTATCCACGAGGATAAGCTCCTAGTGACAAGATATCCATTCATGAAGCTTTGGAAGACTAGGTCAAAAACCTCTAAACATGCAAATCAAGGCATGGGAAGAAAAAATAGAAATGTTGTGATCTATTTCCTCCTCCACATCCAGAGGAACCACAAAGGAGATAGGATTAGAGATAGGAACATGCCCACAATCAGCCCCTAGCATAGAAAAATTTGCATCCCTAGAAGTAGAAGAGGGTTCAAAAAACACCACACGAGGGCCCTTAACCCCGCCCACACCCATAGAAGCAGAGGCTGAATCAAACGTAGGGGCACCTTCTGCACTCCTGGTAGAGGCACCCGAAACAACAGAGGTAATGAGAGGAGCCAAGGTAGGAGACCTGGAAGCGGACACAACAAGCGTAACCCCCACACCAATAGAGAGCAGGGTTTTGGAGGGAAAAGGCTTCCGATGACCATTAGAAAGAATGCCTTCGGCAGGAGAAGGGGAAACCCTAAATGCGGTAGGAGACTGCACGACAGGAGACATGGCACGACAATTCTTGTTATTTAAAAATCTTGTACATTAAGATGTTAAGTCAAGGAATCCATTACTGAATGAGATTGTGGAGTCACATGTATCAGATTTTGGTCCTGTAAAACTCTTGGAAGATGATGAATCCCATGTGAGATGAAGATGGTGAATCCTTTTTCATAGTTGAAGGTAAATTTATTTTATTCTCTCTTAAAAGGCGCCTTAACTCCTCAATTTATTTTTAATAACATTGATTTTCATTATGCCCAGAATTTATTTTAAATAACATTGATTTTCATTATGCCTAGAATTTATTTTAAATAACATTGATTTTCATTATGCCTAGATTGCTTCAACTCCTTATTTGAGGAAGAGGAAGAAGATTCTTTCTGTGGCTTATTATTTTTTTTCTTTTGTTTTTCATTAGAATTCCCTAATTCTTTCTGCATCTTAGGTTTACTAGCCATCAATGTTTTTGATTTGAAAGTCTTGATGAGATCCATTTGGACTAGCTTTGCTTCCTCTTGGATTAGTAGATCTGGGAATGCATCAAAAATAGGTTTAACCTATGCGGCTCCCATAGAAACCCTATTGGTAAGAAAGCTATAATCAAGCATAAAATACTTAGGACCAAGCTTGGATAACACATTAAGAATCATTGCAAATCCTTCTTAGTAATCTTGCAATCATGTAGCTTTGTTCTTAGTTCCATAATCATAGTGGATTTGTCAATGTGAGATAGGTTAAGCCATCAAGACAATAATTCTACTAAAATATTCCAGTTGGCTCTTCAAGACTGGTTAGCTAACACATTTCCTAATCTAATGTAGGAAGTTGTGGTTAACATACTCTTAGCATGAAGGAAATACTAAGATTCATTGCATATTTTTTTATTAACTTTTGGCATTTTGCTCCTTTGTTTCTATTGGTCCTTGTCTTATCCAACACAAATACTTGGCATTCAATATCTAGTTTTTCCACACTAATTAAGTGTCTAACATATGAGTTATAGAGGCAACCTTGTTAATTTGATATTTTTATGCATTACTTCCTTAAATATCTACTTCAATTTTTGACTGGCAACATAGCAAAGGTAGTCCAATAAGAATAAAAAACTAAAATCCCTAATTCCCCACAATAACAGTAATAGGGGTGCCTACACTATATGCTTTCTGAGAAAGCCAATGAGGATTGTTGATTGTGAATTGAGCTGAGGGTGAATCGCTAAGTTAACTGAATTATTAACTTATCATTATTTTAGTTGTTTATAGAGGTTTCTCCAGGATGCCTTTTCATATTCTACAAAAGGATAATATTTGGAATAATAACAAAAAATATTTTTATTAAAGATATCCTAGGATTATATAGATAATATTTTTTTACCTTCATAATCCATAGAGGTTTTGTGAGACCAAGGGTGCCACTGAATTTTTCAAATTAGTCAAAATATAAGTTGTTATATCGATTTTATATTGCCACTTTCTACATATTTCCAAATCAAATGGAATTTGGTGTTGATGCCTTTTCGGTCATGAAATACTAAATTTCTTTCCATTTTGATTGCAAATGTGTTGTAGACCATGATTTTGTTAATATAAATTGATATTAACAAATGGGACAAAGGCTCCTTAAATAGAGAAAATAAAAGATGATCTTTCCAGATGGAAACCATCTAGAATAGAAAAATGAGTTTGAAGACAATATTCGGAGTTCAATGACAATATTCAGATTTTTTTAATTTTTAACCAAAATTTCAATTGCATAAAAGTTATACTAACTTTAGGAGAGTGAATGATGCATTCACTATGCAATTAGCTTGGGAATTACGAAGGGATTAAGGATGGAAGTTGTCTCTAGAAGCAATTGGGTTAATTGATATCTATGACAACTATTTCTTTAGTATCCGCAATTCACATATCTTAGGGTAGGGGGCTATGACAATTTTCTTGAGAAGCTGCCCAGATATGTGGAGGATAAATTTATTTTATTATTTTATTTGTCCAGTATTTTCTGTCTCAAAGTACTTTTCTTCCCTTTATAAAAAAATGTTTAACAATACCTATACCCCTCTAATTAGTAACTATTGGTATTCACTATTTATCATATTGATCCAGAGGCATTTTCCTCATCCTAGATTCATAGGATTTGTTCCACTACATTTTGGCATTGGTGGCATTTTCTTATGATCATGCTCTTTATTTATTCTGATAGTTACCTTTTTTAGAGAGAAACCATTATTTACTCCTAGATACCTACTGTCTCTCATCTTTACCACTGTTAATGACCTTGAGATTGTCTTTTTTCCAATGGAATTATTGTTCTTGATGATACATTTCTTCTCTCCATGATATTTATTCCTTCTCCATAATAAGTTTGCTTCTCTCTTTTATTAACTCATTGTTCTTTGATGAGATCTGGTTTCTTTCTCATCATGGGCATGTTAAGATTTTTTTTCGCTAGACAACTCAAAATCTTTAACTCTAACTGTGCTAACTCACTCCAAGTGAAGGCCCGATCAAAATGAAGACTTTTACATTTAATACCACTTCACTAAACATTGTAATCAGCAATGAAGTTGTATTTTACAATATAAAATATTATCAAGTGCAATCAATACTAATCCATGCAATCCAATCTTGAAATCTAGCATGTTAATCTTTTATCAATCCACCATCTTAAACCAAATCAGCTGATAATAAATTGATAAATTTCAAATCCAATCATCATCATGGGATGTATCCTTCCTAATACTTAAGGCCCTGCCCTCCCAATCACTCAATCAGCCAATCAATCAATCAATTGGTTTTCAGATTGACTAGGAGCAACATTTTTTTCTTTTGGTTTGTTGTGTATCCCTTCTTGTTTCTTAAAAATTAAATCATCAAATAGCATTCTACGAAAATTAAAACATATATCAGTGAAAACCCTGAATAAAATATCTACCAACATAAAAAGGCACAATATCATAGAGAATCAATAATGTAACATTACGATAACTTAATCAAATATTCTCAAATATAAAACATACTAGATATCATCATAAATCATCATTTCATATCATGCAACTAGATCATCATGCAGACACAATCAAAACAACAAGCACAAGTATAATCTATTGAATCTATGTCAACAACGGTACTAGTAAAACCAAAAGAATGTACCATAATCAGATGCATCTCACAATTCCAATATATGATCATGTAACATATGAATAGTCACAAAAATACTTCAGCATGCTCTCTCTAATGGGGATGTGTATGGGTCTTTACTATGGGAGTGACTTGATCTAGTTATCTATGTTGCTTACATAGCTTGATCATGTCCTTGTGTGGAAGCGATGCCCCTTGCTCCTATAGACCACAACTGGAGTCTTGTTGTGGTGGTTTGTTTTATATATGTTTATTAGAACCCTCCGTGGGCTTGTTTTATGCTTCCTTTAAGGTCTTCTAGGCTTTTGTTACTATTTGGGTACTTTTTTGGGTGCAGATCAACATTTCATGTTGGGTCTCCCTTCTTTGGGTTTTTTTTTCTATGTATGTAGCATGTTTTGGTCACTGATTTGGTGATATTTATGTCCTATTTTCTTGAGTGGGAGTGGTTTTATTTACTCCCATTGAGAAAAAATATGGTCTTGTTGTTGTATTTTCCTTCAAACCTATTTCTTGTCCTTCTCTATGTTCTTTTATTTGACATTCTTTAAGGTTTACCAGGTGTATGTTATAGCCTAAGGATGTTTCTTGGGTATGGGTTAGGGTTCCATGTTGGGTCTTTTCTATTGATCTCATCTTCTTCCCTGTGCTCCTTTGGAAGTGGTATTAAAAATAGACTTTATGTAACCTGGTTGTGATCTTTAATATTTTATTGTAGACCTTGTTTGTTGTTATCTGTTGATGGTGAGAGGTCCTTTCTATATGCTAAGGCTATTGTGGCCTTTTTGTTGGGAAGTGATGGGAGAGGTAGATGTGGTGGGAGTTCTAGGGGATTTTATGTGTTTCCACCTCTTGCCTTGGTTGTGGTCTATTTGGGAGGTGTTGGTTTTGACTTTGACTTTGGTAGGTCAGTGTGGGGTGGTTATTTGGATGTTGTTATTGTAGTTGGGTGATGCCCCCTACCCAACAGTTTGGTGGTATTTATGCAGCAGCTTGGGCCCCTTCCCCTTGTTGTGGTGGTTTTTATTTGTTCTGCAATACCTTGTTGGGATCCAATTTTTTTGCCTTTTTTCATTGGTAGATTTTAGCCTTGTTCTTTCTAGTGGGTGCATTACTTCTTCTTGTCTTTTGTGGGTTTCATCTAAAGTGATTTTAGCACATTTTGCACATATTTTTTGGGTCTTGGAGGTTGTGGGATTTCTTGTGGTTCTTTTGGGAAATTTTTTATAGTGACTATTGATTTTTAGCCTCGGAGTTATGTTGTGGTTATTGTGTGAACCTGTTGGTATGATGTTTGGTCGACCACTATTTGCTAGGAAGATCTATGGTTTAGTTTTATTTCATGCGTTTATGGTGACTAAAGGTGTGATGGACCACATTATGGCTAGTGGAAATGTGATGCCCAATATCTTAGAAGGACTTGTGAAATTTTGTTGATTTTTATTGCATCTCCTTATTGTGAGCTTGAAGAAGGCACCGATTCCAGTTTTAGGTGAGGAGTTTTGTCCTTTGAGACTAGGTTTTGATGGGAGTTGTTGATAGCTCTATATTTCTTTTTCACTTTTTATTTAGACTATCCATGTTAGCTGGTATGGACAACGATTTTGTTTCTTATGGTGGCCAGTCATCTTCTAATAGTTTTCAAGGGAATAATCTAGTCTTTGGTTGTTTTTGGTTGAGGTTGGTAGCTGACTTTGGGATTGTGTTGGCCACAATAAGGACTCAGTGCACTTAGGTTGCTTCTTCTTCTTTCATGATTCCTATGGAGGTGGAAGAGTCTCCTTTAGAGGTAGGGACTTGTTTCATGAAGGATGAAGTTAGTAAACTTGAGAATTCTTCTCCCTTTTACGAATGCCTAAATGTGGGATGTATTTGTGAATGGCTTCCCAGTCCTTCATTCTCTTCCATCTCAACTCCTATTGAGGTGGGATCCTTAGCTACTATACTAGAAATGAGTGTTACATATGGGGGTGGTTCTTCAATTGGAGAGGTATTGTCCTCCTTTTCTTTGATACCATTTTTTAATTCATTTTGAAGGCTTGAGGAGCCTTTCAAAATCCATATGTTAATTTTTCCCACTTGTATGGGTGATTTTTGTCTACTGGTAATGGCCTCTTTTGGCCTTTGTACTGTAAGTGACCGATTGTGGCCCTTTATCCTTTAAGAGGCTTTTTTAAGAAAAGAGGGAAAATCTACTGATAGTGTGCCCCTTTGTGGCCTTGACATGTAACAACTAATGTCTCTTCAATTGTGTTGTTGATCTCTTGATAGCCCTATGATAGTGTTTATTTGTTGTTAGTGTACTATGACTATATGCCATCGGGGTGTATAATTGTAAGGTGTTAACGGCCTTGTTTCAACTGGTTATCAATATTAAAAACATGGAGAAAACTTATTCTTGTAGTTTAGAATTTCAAAAAGGAAAAAAAAAATTACAAATTTGGTAGACATAAATGAAGAAAAGATTGACAACACATACATTGAGAATGGTTTTATTGTTTTCTTTTTGAAAATCAAGAGCATCATTTTGTATATGCAAATAAAATCTATTAAGCTATCAAATGATGCAAAGTTTTTCTTAACATGCATCTCACCACTTTCTTTCTCCATCAAAATTATCACAATTATTGAAAATTAAAAGATCCAATATTCTTTTAATTTGATTTGATTTTCCACACCACATCTTTATAAATCACTTTTAAATTGTGCACTCAATAAAATCTTTCTTGGTAGATTTTCACAACACTTGACTAAGTTATTTCATGAATCCTTATACTAGGCCACATCTAAACTTTAACATGTATAAATCACCATGAAAAATAAGAGTTTTTAGATAATGTCATGTCCACTCGTTTAATTTACTATGTTTTGGTCTGTAGAAATAACTATATATGCTAATAAATTACATTAAAATAATTTATTTATTTGATTTATACATGGGGTATGAATAATAATTTTCAATTATGAATTTTAAACACATGATACGGTGGAAAATCATAATAACTATACATGTTTGGTAGTTGAGGAAAAAATAAGTTATATGTTTAGTCTTCGAAAAATATTGAATTAAAAATTATCCATACATAAGACAACACATTTTTTTGATTCAATGTAAGACAATACAATAAGAATAAAATAATTTATTTTCCTATATTTTGAAAAATTAATACCATAAGAGATTAAAAATATGAAATTTCTATTATATGACCATGTAATATTTTTTATCATTAATATTTGGGATCCATTTTCTTATATTTTAAAATATTAATACTATAAGAGATTAAAACCATGAAACTATGAGAGTCTATGATACCAATGTATTAAAATCTCTTGCTCGTGTAACATTTTTTAATCATCAATGTCTTGGATCATAGAGTATGCTACAAAACATTGATGATAGAAAATGTTACACAATCAAATCCAATTTAATTTTACTACATTAAATATATTGTAGGATGTGTAGATCTAAGGAGTACAATCTCAAATATTCATGACATAAAATCACATGATCTGTCATTTTATGTGGCTCTAACTCATTTTGATGATGGATCAAGGAGTACGATCTTTCATACATTTATAATATAAAATTTTACACAGTCAAAACTAGAAAGTTTACTACAATAACTATAAGAGATTGTCAAAAAATTTTAAGGAGAAAAATAGATGATTGTCTAATTGATATAATTCTCATTTGAAATGATTACTACATTTTTGGATACTATAACTCTATTATTGGATGAGGGATCACAATCCATAAAAAATATTACAAAGTCAAATCTAGATATCTTGCTACATTAACTACCTATAACAAAATTTAGAAAAAAGAAAAATATAATGATTGACTAATTGACTTTAATTCTCATTTGACTCAATTACTACTTTCTTGGACTCTTATAGCTCTCTATTATCATGATGATGGATTACACTCAATAGAAAACATAACACATTAGAATCCAAATATTTTACCACATTAAGTAGAGAAGATTGTCAAAACTTTAGAAAAAAAAAAGACAATGATGGACTACTTGATTCTTGGCCTCCTATAACTCTTTTCACCTAACGATAGAGAAAGTTGACAAAAAAAAAATTGCTGGCATGATCTAATTCAAAAGACCAACAATCAATAATATGTAGAAAATTCTTCAAGAAATAAACTGTGTGAGTGATTTTTTATTTGATGTTTCAAATCACTCTTGGTATAGGATTCTGTGAAAATTGGGATGTAGGCTAGCTTTATAATTGTTAGAGTTTTTTCATTTCTAGAGTAAACTATACGAGATTTTTCATCGACAATGTTACAGATCATACTGTATGATCTATCATCTAGACAAAAAACAATATTTAAAGATTAGAAGTCTAATTACACGACTCTAATTTATATTTGTTGTAAAATAGGAAAGATGAACACAAAAATGAGAAACAAAAAGGAAAGAAGTTAAATGAACAAAAAAAGAATTAACATGACCAAAAGAAAGAAAGAGGAAAGAGATAAAGAAAAGAAAAAATAATAAAAAGAAAAAAGCAAGAAAAAACAAAACTTAAGAACAAAATAATAAACAAAACAATATCATATCATCAACTAATAAGCTAAGACTGTTTAGTTTAATTACAACATGACACGATATGGATATTAGCTTTTTTTAACTCTATTTTGGGCTATGGTAATTTTGGTTTTGATGATAAGTGGTGGTGGTGCTCTAAATTTCTTAAGCTGGTTTTTGATAGGAATAGACTTACTCTTCTGTTCTCCTCTACTATGTGCTCTAAATATGATTAATATGTTGTTAATGTATATCTAGTGTACTATGATTGTACCACGGGCCAGCACCCTCTTGCTATTGTTTTTTATCACAAACTAATAAAAACGAACAACTTAAAAAAAAAATCTAAAATTAACAATAAAATCACCATTTGCCCTCTCCAAACTTAGACGTTATATTAAAATTCCTATAACAACACCACCAAAGACAAGGCTTTCATTTTCTGCAACCTCATGCTTCCTGTGATCCCAATGCTTTGTCTTCTCTTCTCAGATTGAATGTCAGGTGGCACATTTTGGCTTGCCTTTACCTTCTCAAAAAGTTTATATTTTGTTCAGCCCTCTTTGTTCTGCTTGCTGTTTTTTATGCTTGTAACTTAGACTTTTGAAAATTTACACAATGCTTATGATGCATTCGTTATAAAATATGGCTTACTTCTCTATAAAATTACTTTGGTCTGGGAAGGTTTGTCTTATTTATGCAGGCATTGCAGTGAACAGTGGAGCAATCTATTGAATACTGCCAACATCCTCGAGAAACTCAGCCATTTGTCTCATTCCTTAGCTTTAACTCCATGGAATAAGCTGCAGGATTTAATAAAAAAGAAAAGAAGAGGCGCTGAATCAAGTCATCTGTCATGAAATATAATAGCCATACGTAAAGGATATACAGTGAATATGTACAGGATATACACAGTGAATATGTACCGTTTATCTCGTGTTTCTAAATGGATGTTCAAAACTCATTGCCTATCCAAAATCTGCCCAATTATTGATTTTTTTCATCACTTTGTTATCATGGCAATACAACAAATACCAATCATGGCAAAATCAGTACCTCAGAAATTTGATTTTTTATATGTTAGATTGCAATTCAATTTGCAGTCCGAAAGTTCTGGCATTATGACGCGTACCTGGATTTATTCACGTGTGGGATGTTGAAGTTAGAAAGTTCACGTTTTCTCGTTATAGAACAGATGTACAATGCTGTAATTTTAATTATTTTTTAATTAAAACAAGTATCTTCATATGGTTCACAATATAGGCCATTTCCCTACCTTTTGGGTGAGGCTCACTTAGCTGGACTACATATACCTTACTTTTTATAGGAAATTGTGACCTCTTTCAAGAGCAGGGATTCTCCACCACAAAGCCAATTCAAGTTGTACAATAGCTTATTAAACCAAAAAATAGTCTATAAGATCGAGAACAAAAACACACTTAATTTATTTTCACATTATTTTTCATACTAGACCTCCTACTATTAATTTTGACAAGGAAGTTGGTCGTCTAGTTAATCTTTTCTTCCTCAAATAGCCGACGCATGTTGTCAACCTTTAAACCCTTTTCATACTAAGTGCAAATATTTTTTATAAATTGTACATTTCATGATGAAGTGTCATTATGTTTCTACCCCTCCCTTATTGCAAAATTTGCAAGTTCTTTCTTCTCAAGTTCCTTGAGTAGCTTCCACCTAACGATCTAACACCTAAGATGATGCAATCTCATCCTCAATTATACAACTAACAACCTCGCTAACCCTTTAATAGCAACCCCTAGATATGTTTTTTCATCATGTTCCTTAGTTGAGTTAAACTCTTTGATGTAGTATGTTTTTTATTGCCCAATTTGCTTTGTCCACTTGGTAGTCCTAAAATTCTCAGTCACATAACTTTTTATTTCTTTATTGGTGTTAGGACATTCAAGCAAGTTGATGCCTCACGTGTTCATCCAGTTGTTATTTTTCTTTATATAGGTTTTGTTCCTACGGTCTAGAACCTCTTTCACACCATTTTGGGTTAGCAATGGTTGTCCAAGTTTTCAACCTTTTCAAAATAACTTACCATTCGAGTTATCATCATGCTTCCAATGGGAAAGTTCCCACTTTAGCCAAAACAATTTCATATGGAATTGTGGTTTTAACATTGAGATTGGTTGTCATTAGATGTTTCTAGATTCTTTCTAATTGTCTCCTTGATTGCAATTTCACATGTTGCGTACTCGTACTTCAAAACCATATAGGACAACTGGCATGAGTAGTAGGACAAAAATGGTTTTCTTAGTTTTCATGCTAGGAGTTATATGTTTGTATGTATGTATGTGTGATACAAGGTGAGAAGGAAAACAATGCAAATAAGGTAGATCACCTCTCATTTTCAAGATTGCACATTCAGAAGGAAGATGCCCCAATAGGCTCAAGTGGTGACTCAAGTGTTAAATAGGAAAACGATCCTTTGCTAAATATGTAATTTTAAAATGGGAAATGATAATAAAGATAAAAATACAGATTAGGAAATATTCATATGCATCTAGAAATGAAATAGGAAACAAGCTACTTCAAATCTGAACAACTAACAGACAATGTCTGAAAAGTATCTATACTTTTTTTTTCAAGATCCCAATACTATAACAAAACTTTATGGAAACTAAACATGAAGGTTGCGCTCATTGTGAGACTTAACCCAACACCTTGTAGCACAAATTGATGACAACCATGCACCACATGTATCTGTGTTCCCATTGGTACTCTCTTTTTTAAAAAGAGTCATGACATGTCAATCCCTGGTAAGGTTCTTCGCTTTGCTTGGAGTTAAACCATATGCTCTATTGCTTGTACAAGCCCTCGTCAATTCCTTTGTGTTTTGTTCTTGTGAATGCATTTTCCATAAAGAATAATTAATGCATTAACTGCAATACTATACAGGTCGATACACACAACACCTAGTATCCATCGCTTATGGCTAGGACTACCAAGGTATCTAATCCCATTTTCTCCTCTAGCTTTCATCTTTGAGTGTCAGTGACTCTATCTACCTATCAAATCTGAGTCTATTCTAGAGGGTATACAACAGTTGAGATGATCTATACTTTGGTATAGAACACTTGAGTCAGTCTATACCTTGGGTTTCTGCCCGAAACTGACAAGGATGCTTATATGACTCCCGATTTTCCCAAATATTGACAAGTGATGTTTTGGGCACTAGGGATCAATTGGGGGTTATCATTTATGGCAACACTTATGATTGGAGTGATCGCATGTTAAGAAGATTTCCACTAGAGTCACAGTCATGAAAATGACTAAGTTGAGAATCAGGATAATAGGGTATAGTGTTACATTTTTGGTCAGCAATAAAGATATACAAGGTATTAGAGCTTACGAAGTTATCTGAAGATATTTTGGGATGTATGCATGCTTCAGTTAAGAGTGCATGAGTTTTGGTTACCAGATCTGTGAGATACAGTGTTCAGAAGGTATGCAAAGATAGTAAAATAGCATACCACAGTATATGAACAGTTACAAAGATCAAGGAGAGTATAGTGGATATGGTAATGTGCTAAGATAGGTGAATAGAGTATATTGCCGACTCTTTGGTAATATTATAAGAGCTTCAACTCCATAACTATCATTTGCATAATTTATTATTATGGTTTAGATAGTATTTGTGAAGCCGACTTGAAGGCTATTTTTGTATAAGTATAGAGTGCTTTTGTATAAGTGAAGTATGGTTATGTTATGATAATAAAGAAAGATTGTGAATCTGAAAGCAGAGATCAGATGTGAGATCAGTAAGAGGCCGCGCTATAACTAGAACTATCTAGGCAAGACAAGTGCTTGTATTGTTCACTTCTGAGAACTCTTTTGAGACAGTTTTGATTGTAAGAGAAAGTGTGCTCACCACCCTTAACTAGGTGTTTTGTATACCCCTAAAAGGGTTTTTTATTCCTCTAACAAGGAAATGTACCATGTAACAATCAGCTCCTAACAGGGCTAGGTCTCCTAACAGGGATATTATATTTTAGTGCATATTTGTGGGTACCATCCCCACCGGGGTTTTCCCTTGGCCAGGGTTTCCTCGAGAACAAATCATGGTGTCATGAGTAATGTGTTATGCTTATATGTTCTTTTCATTTCTTCATTACTTTGGATTGTTTATAATTGTTTAAAGTTGAAAAGATCCAAGTTTGGTAATATTGATTCACCCCCCCTCTCAGTATTACCCAATCCTAACTATTGGTATCAGAGCTATTGGCCCCTGGAGAGAAATTCTAATAGCTTAAGGGAGATCAGAATGGATTCAGGAGATTTACAATATAACTTTGAAGTTGCACTTGAAGATTTGGATAAAGTGAAGGCTGAGAATGGAAAATTCAAATTCAAATTAAGAAGAGAAAATTGTTTCATTAGGAAACTAAGAGAATGGTTGGAGATTGCAAAAAGTCAAAGACAAAACCTTATGGAGAAGATCAATGAAGATTCAGACAGTGACACATTAGACAAAGTGAAGAAGCTAGAGCAAGAAAAGAACAAATCAATCTTTTGATGATTAAAGAGATTCAACATGAAAAGGATGAAAGAAACAAAGTTGAAGAGTCACTAAAAGAAGCTAATATGCAGTTAAGTCAAATGAAGACTGAACTTGACTAATACAAAGATAAATATCAGGAATTGGAAAAATATAATCAGATCATCAAAGGTGAACTCACTCAAGCCAAATTACACATTGAAAAGTTGCACATGAGTAGTGACAAGATTGATGAACAAAGATCAAGACAAAAGCCTAAAGGAGATATGACTGGAGTTGGATTCAATGAAGTAGAAAGTTCAAAAACCCAAGAAGAATCAAATGAAGCAAAGACTGAGGAAAGCCCTACTCCTGAAGAGAGACCTACTCATGAAGAAACCAAAGAACAGTTTAGACCTTCAGGTAGATGTTTCAGATGCAACAAAGTTGGACACATGAAAAGAGATTGCAGAAGTAAAGGTAACTCTAAGCCCTTTACCAGTTACAGTTTTAATTTCTATGAATATGGACACAAGAAAGCATATTGTAGAAAAATTGATCAGTCCAGGTATAAGCAAGACTATATTAGAGAAGAAACAACAAATAAGATCACATGTCAAAAATATAACAACTTTGGACATACAACAAGGTATTGTAAGTTGCAGACTAATCAATAAATAAGGAGACCACCTACTTGTTACAAATGTAAAAATCTAGGTCACATTGCGAAGTTTTGCAGATATATTGGAGAAGACAATAGAAGAGGACCAAGAAGATCTAGTGAACCAAGAAGACCACCTCTTGTGGTTATAAGGAAAAATGTTGGTGACAATGGTAAGAGTCTTAATGAGTACATGGATGAATTTGGGACTCATTTCAAGAAATCTGAAAGCAAGGAGGAGGATCAGATATGGAAGGTGAAAGTTTTAAACAAAGCAGTGGTTTAGGGAGAGACAATTGATGATACTATGTCTTCACATGATGATTTATTATGATGCATCAACCTAAATGGCTACATGGCCTTATGGGGAGCATTGGATGTAGTGACCATAAAATATCCAGCTGTTGTATATGTGGTGTAAGCTCATGCGAGCTTAGGTATGATTTTTTCAGACACTGAGTAGTTTGTGGTTGAGAGCGCAATACCTAGAGATTCATCTTCTGTGTTCATGATTTTTGTATCGATTGGACGACATACAAAGTTGAGATACCCTTGTTTAATACACATACTCAACTTGCGATGGATAAAAGGACCTAAAAGACCTCAAATCTATACCATTTATTGATTAGTTCTTAAGGAGAACAGAGTTGAGAAGATTATCAGTCATCTAGAAGAGTAGTTGCATGATCGTGTGAAGCAAAGCATCGAATTTAGGCATGTTCAAGGTATTTAGACCTAATCTCTTAGAGAAGTCATGGATGCACTAGTAGTTTATGGTGTTGTAGATAGACCTAGGTATAAGTTCAAGAGGCATCCATTCAAATCTTGTGAGGATGATCAGGAGGGAGCATTTTCACAAATCCCTGTAGGCGTATTACATGTAGAAGACATTAGGGCTTACATACATTGCAAATATGAAATCATTGGCAAGGTTAACATCTAAGGTGTATTGGATGGTATGGTAGAAGCCAATGGAACCATGGTAGAATAATTTAAGCACCTACAAGATCAATCAATCCTTAAGTTCACCTTACTCATAGAGTTCACAAAAGTTGAATGGTTCAAGATCATTCTTAGCAGAGTTCATGACCATTTTTTGTGGATTGGTGATCAACCTGTAAAAATATGTGCACAATTGATACATGAGATCATAGGCCTTGATAATGAAGGAGCCCTAGCTATACCAAAAAAGAATCTATGGAATCTAGCAGAAACCCTAACACATTCAAAGTGGGTAAAGATGGAAATAATAGTTAATGATATTTATCTACAGGATGTCAGATTGGTAGCAATGTTGCTAGGTTACAAGTTATTTTATAGTAGCAGACCTAATTCTATATCTGTTGGGGTCATCATGATGGCATACATAATGGTGAAGGAAAACAAGAAGTATAATCTCTGTGAAATCCTATCTCAACAGTTTATTGATAACGTGAAAGCTATTAAGAAGGACAAATCTAAGGCATTTAGGTTTGGATCATTGCTAATTCATATGTACATTCATATCATTCAAAATTTTCCTGGCATGCATCCTAGAGCATGGAAATATAATGAACCCACTCAACTATAGATCTTAGAGTACTACAAAAAATAGAAGAAGGACTGGGTAGATGGTGAATTGTTTGGGATGATCAAGATGCTGCAGAGGCAAATGAAAGAGAGGTACAGAATACTAGAGAACTTAGTGGAAAAATATGAGGACACTATCTATTTCATGGTTGAAACTAATTGTGTTTTCTTTGAGGCAGTTGAGCCTATAACGAAGTGGTGTTATCCTATGAGATATGAGGTAAGTGTTGAAATCCTAACTATGCAAGTGGAGCATGTACTGACAGTAGAAAAAGACCCTACCAAAGAAAGATGGGGAACATATAGGGAGAAGTATGAGAATGTCAGAGAAGAGAAAGAAAAGGTAATAAGGAAAAGGAAAGTTGGCAAGATTGTTGAAGATATCACTGCGAAGGTGGGAATAAAAAAAGCACAGTTAATATATATTAGAAATAAGATGGAGGCATCTTATAGCATTGCCACCAATGCACCTACTTCTTTGGAGACAGAAAAGACAACAGCTCCTACTATTGATATTTTTTATTCGTCAGCCTCTCAAGAGGAAGAAACACAAGATGTGGTGCCTGCAATTATTCCCAGAAGATCCACAAGGACAAGTAAGTAGGACAGTCCTAAGGAAAAAGAGATAGAAGTGAAGAGGAAGAAGAAGGATGAAAAGACAGTTGAGAATCCACAAACCTTGTGGAAACTAGACCTTAAATCACTGCAGAAAAGAGTAATCAAAGATGGAAATCTATTAATAGTAAATAGATACTATGAGAGGTATAAATCTAAAGACCAAGCAGTCAATGAAGATACTATAATTGAGCATCTTCTCATTTTTAAGAACTTGTTGGAGATTGAAGGAAGCATTCCCAAATACCTATATAACAAACTGGAAATTAGGAAACAATTATCTCATTTGGAGGATGAGAATATAAGGAAAAAAACAATTGAAGATATGTTACCAGTTGTGTCTATATAGGAAAGAGAAAGAATAATAAATGCACTAAAACCCCTACGAAGGACAAAGGCTAGACTAGTCAAAATCATGGCTAGGAAATATGATGAGGTGATAGAGGATACCCAAAAGGCATTAGACCAAGTTCTAATGTATGATATGCTAAAGAAGGCCTCACCTTCCAAGGCTTCTAAGCCTATATCTCTGGGTTTAGGATAAAGTTTTAAGGCACTGGATGGAGCTTAGAGACCAAGAGTAGATAGAGGAAGAGAAATCAGAAGAGAAACAAGAAGAAAAAGTACAGGAGGAATAAATTCAGCTAAAGAAGGTAGAAGAGATCAAATCAAAAAATGTTGCTGAAGTTGGTTTGGACACCTCCTTATTGTTGGAAAGTATGGCCAAACCAGTAAGTTCTAATGTGGACAACATGGATGAGGATGAGATGATGAGACTATCATTCATGGACTTTTCTCAAGCTAAGGAAAGAGCAGTTCAAAAATGTGATAAAAGAGCTAAGGTAATGGTCACGGCTATAGAAACAGTGAACAAGATACTCCCCTCACTGGTTATCTTCAAAGAAAAAGATGAAGCTGAGAACCTTGGTACAGTATTGGATAACTTTTATAATCATTTTGATTCATTGCTAAAAACTGCAGAAGTAAAGGCCGAGAAGAACTTCTTGGAAAAGAAGCTGAGAGAAGTCTGTAATTCCATTTCCTGGGACTTAGACATTATGAAGGCTACCACTCTTAAAGCCAAGAGTTGTGTAGCACAAGGCAGGAAACTATATAGCTATTGCACAAATCCTTATAGGCACATAAAGAACATTGAGGAGATCATAGCCAAGGATAGGGTTACCCTTGACAGTCTTATGGACAGTTGTGAATCATCTTCACAAACTATGGGAGAAATGAACAAAGAGACACCTAGGCTATTGGATAAAATAGGGGTACTAGAAATGGAGAAAGGGAGAGTTACAGATAGGTTTGTCTTATTGAGAAACCTACTGACCCCTAAGATTATAATGCTTGAGTCACATCTTCTAGAGATGGTAAAAGTTGAAGGCTCAATGACTGTGTCTACACTCATGGAGCTTAAGGCAGTAGAGATTGCATCATATGCACTAAATGGATTAATTCATGTCAGTGAGCTTCTATTAAATTCATGGGCTGAGGAAGTAAAGACCTTGGAAAAGTCTTTCCAAGATGTCTTAAGTATGGTGAGTAAGCACTAAACCATTGTGCTTAAGTTTTGCAATTTTGAGTGTACCTTTGCCATTGATGTCAAAGGGAGAGGAAGAGAAAGAAAAATAAGGAAGAGTAAGAAATATGAGGGGATATAATGTAGATGAGAAAATAGTAAAGAAAAGAAAAGATGTGTAAAACAAAAAAAATAGAAAAGAGAAAAAGAAAAGAAGAAAGTTGTATTGTGACACTTAGTCATTTTTCTAAGTGTTTCCATCAATGCCAAAGGGAGAGATTGTTGGAAAGTGATGTTTTGGGCACTAGGGATGTTGGAGATTTGCCAGCAGGCCAATATTGACTGTATGTTTGTCATTGATGACAACATATGGAAAGTAGCATGCATGGAAGTCTTATGTAGTAAGCCTTCAGTATATGATGTATGGACATGATATTAGCATGATATCATGGGTGCAAAGGTTAACTGTAAGAACAGACAGTTATATAACAGTTTGTGTCAGTAGTGTTCCTAATAGAGTTACAGGCAATGTTCTATGTATGGTTGTTTG
Source organism: Chamaecyparis obtusa (assembly GCA_027943335.1). Taxonomy (NCBI): domain Eukaryota; kingdom Viridiplantae; phylum Streptophyta; class Pinopsida; order Cupressales; family Cupressaceae; genus Chamaecyparis; species Chamaecyparis obtusa. The sequence continues at coordinate 594,007 of BSBK01008643.1, read as the reverse complement.
TACAGTTGTCTTATGGGCATGCGCCCTAGGATACATGTTGAAGACATGTTAGTGATGTTTCATTTATGGACGCATAGTCTAATGATGAATGCAAGTGAAGTTATGTAGTCGCTATTCACCAGTAGCAGTTTCTTGTGTTTGTTTAGAAGAGCCAACATAGATTTTATTGTTTCTTGAGTTGTGCCTATCTTGAGGATATGTGCCCTTGTAGTTAAGCTTGGAGAAGTTTTATTGATGTTTGGTTAAGAGTGCATAAGTTAATTCAGCTTACAGAGAAAGTTCCAGTTGTTTTGGTAGATCTAACAATGTGTGGCGTGCGTCTACAATTATTTTATTAGATAGGTCCCAGAATGAGTTGCATGCATAATAGAGCTAACATAATGTTTGTTGGAGTTTATTATGGTTTCTCTAATATGATTTCAAGGTGGTTCTAATAGGTCGACTGGATTATATCATTTGGAGGAAAGATATTATAGGCAGTCATTTGTGATGGCTGAAGTGTGGTTCATGGTTGATTAAGCAGAGCAGAGCAAAGTGTGTGAAGTGTTGAACCATTAGAAGAAGGTCTATGTGACCAAGTAGAGTATGTGTGCTATTCATTGGAACTGATCTAGATAGCAGGTCAAAGCACAATTCACCAAGATCTAGATATAGTATGTATCTATTATTCAGAAGGTTGTAGCCTTTGCCCATTTGACCAATCAGCTCTCGGACAGTGCGTCCTCTCCCCTAACAAGGAAAATTGTAAAAGACTCCTAGCAGGGTTTGACCCTTAACCAGGTCTACTGTACTTAATATATTGTAAAGCTACTCCTAACAGGGTAAAGGATCTTCTAGCAAGGATCATTATACACTAGTACAAAATATTAGTGGGTATCAAGTCCCACCGGGGTTTTTACCTATTTGGGTTTCCCCGTAACCAAAATATTGGTGTTTTGTTCAAGTGTTCTTTCATTGTGTTTATGCTTTATGTTTAAGTATACTTAATTGGATAAAGAATTGAAACTTTTAGATAACTGATTCAACCCCCCCCCCCCCCCCCCTCTCAGTTATCTCTTAGGACTATTCCTAACAATTGGTATCAGAGCCAAGTGTCTCGAAGAGAAATTTTAACAGCTTGAGGTTGATCAGATGGCATACTTCAAGAAAGAAAGTCCTAAGTTCGATGGAGGGAATTATCTTGATTGGAAGAACAAGATGGTGACCCATTTGCAGTGCATTGCTTTTGAAGTTTTTAATGTAACCATCCAAGCAGCCAAGATTCCTACATTAGAAGACCTTGCAAAAGATGATGCTACTGATGCTCAAAAGGAATTGTTTCATCAGAATGCTATTGCTAAAGAAGCCCTTATCAACACCCTATCTGATGGTGAATTTTTAGAAGTAAAAAAGATGGACACAACCCATAAAATTTGGAAGCACCTTGAAGACATTTTTGAAGGAGACAAACAAGAAAAGGATGCGTGCAGAAGGACATGGAAGAAAAAATACAATGCATTAGAGATGTTTCTTGAAGAAAATATCAAAGCTTACAATCAGAGGATTAATGAAGTAGTTGTTGGAATCAGGAACAATGGTAGAGAGATTTCTGAGGAAGACATTATGGACAAGTTGATGACTACTCTTACTCCAGAATATGAAAGCAAGATCAACATCCTTGATGAGACCATGCAGCTTACATCAAATTTCAAGAGAGAGACCTTGATTAGCAAAATCTCAGCTTTTGAGATTTCAAGATTGAAGACAGAACCAAACAGTGAGACAACTTTCAAAGTAATAGTTCATGGTAAGAAATCTGCAAACACTTCTGGTAATTTTGATGATGATGATGAAGATAAAACACTAGATGATTTTATTGCTATGATTTCCAAAAGAAAAAAGAAAGAAAAAGGAAAATATTAAGGTCAATTACCATTTAAGTGCTTTTCATGTAATACGATTGGTCACTTTGCATCTAAGTGTCCCACTAGAGCTAGAAAGCTCAAAAAGGATTATAAGCCTAAGTATTATAAGGAATGCTACTATGCTAGAGATGGAGTCTCAGATGAAGAATTAGGTGAAGAAGAAATTAGATTCATTTCTATTGTAGACAAAACAAATATTAAGTCAGTTCCTAAAAATGAGAAAGTGAATCAAGAGCTAGCATTGATTTCCCAAGAAGATATAAGAACAGACTGGATTATAGACAATGGTTGTTCACATCACATTACAGGTGATAAAGGCAAGTTTGTTCATTTGGACAAATACAATGGAGGTATGGTCAGATTTGGAGACAACACTCCTAAACCTATAGTTGGTAGAGGAGCCATCACTTTGGATGGAAAGAATAGTACTGATGATGTTCTTTATGTTGATGGTTTGAAACATAACCTTCTTAGTGTTGGATAGTTACTTGGTAAAGGATATCAGTTGGTGTTCAAAGATGAAAAATGCATCATTAACAACAAAGATGGTGTTATGATTGCATCAGGCACAAAGACAAGAGGTAATGTTTTTCAACTCAATTCAGAAGCAAGTTTTTTTGTTGCTAAAGTTGATAACAGTTGGTTGTGGCATAAAAGACTATGTCATATCAATTTTGATAACATAGTAAAGATAAGAAATGTTAAAGTAGTAAGAGATCTACCTAGCATAGCAAATCCAGTTGATACTCTATGCAGGGAATGTGTGATGGGGAAGCATGTGAGAAATTCATTCAGGAGCAAGCAGAATTCAGTAGAGAACAAGTTGGATCTGATTCATATAGACCTATGTGGACCAACTCAAAAAAGATCATACTATGGTGAAAGGTATTTTATTTTGTTTGTTGATGATTATACTAGGATGATGTGGGTTGCATTCTTAAAAGATAATTCAGAAGCTTTTGAGAAGTTCAAAATATTCAAAGCTAAGGTTGAGAATGAATCTGGATTAAAGATAAAATGTTTGAGATTGGATAGAGGAGGATAATTCACCTCTTACAGATTCTATTAGTATTGTGAAGAACATGGCATAAAGAGACAATTAAGTGCACCTAGAACACCTCAGCAGAATGAAATTGCAGAGAGAAGGAATAGGATCATTCTTGATACAGTGCGCACCATTATGATAGAAGGAAAAGTTGCACACAACTATTGGAGAGATGCAGTCAATACAATAGTCTATACAATCAATAGGATTTAGTTAAGGCCTGGTGCTAACAAAACACCTTATGAGCTATGGTTTGGTAATGTTCCCACTGTAAAATACTTCAGAATCTTTGGAAGCAAGTGCTACATCAAGAGGGATGAAGCAATAGGCAAGTTTGACACAAGAAGTGATGAAGGTATTTTTCTTGGTTACTCTACTACAAGTAAAGCTTATAGATGTTTTAATTTAAGATTGAAAAAGATCATTGAAAGTGCTCATGTAAATATTGATGAAAAGTTTATGATTCAAGAAAGATATACTCACCCATGAGTGAAGAAGAACCTAGACCCTCCACTAGTGAGACAGTTATTGAGGAAATGTTTGATGGCATTGATGTGTTGTTCAATGACCCTAAGACAAGTGAAGAAGGTACTCCTAAGGCTAATGAGTTAGCATCACCTAAAGTTCCAAAGTTTACATCAAGAAATCATTCCAGGAAAGACATCATTGGAGATTAGAGTGACAAAGTCTTAACAAGATCACAAGCAAAGAACTCAGCTAGCAGTGATGCGATATGTTTACTATCTCAGATTGAACCTTTAAGTGTTGAAGATGCTTGTAAGGATTCAGATTGGCATGATGCTATGAAAGAAGAACTTGATCAGATCATTAAGAATGAGACTTGGGAATTGGTCCCAAGACCTAGTGATAAGAATGTGATGGGAACAAAGTGGATATTCAGAAACAAGATGAATGAAGATGGTACAGTAGTAAGAAATAAAGCAAGATTAGTATGTAAGGGATATGCGCAAAGAGAAGGCATTGATTATTCAGACACATTTGAACCTGTGAGTAGATTAGAAGCTATTAAGTTGTTTTTATCATATACTATAGTTAAAAACTTCAAAGTTTATCAGATGGATGTCAAATCAACATTCTTGAATGGAGACTTAAAAGAAGAAGTATACATTGAGCAGCCTGAAGGATTCAGCTTATTAGAAAGACCTGATATGGTATGCAAATTGAAGAAGGCCCTTTATGGACCTAAGAAAGCCCATAGAGCATGGTATGAGAGACTAGATGGATACTTAACAAAGATTGGATTCAAGAAAGGAGCAACAGATTGTAATCTATTCATTAGAAATACATCTGAAGGTTTATTACTTGTAGCTATATTTGTTGATGACATTATCTTTGAAGGTAATGACAAACTCAGTACTGAATTTACCAAAGAAATACAAAATGATTTTGAGACGAGTATGATTGGTCCTATCAAATACCTTTTGGGACTAAATGTGCAGCAGACAGAAAAAGGGATTTTCATTAATCAATCAAAGTATGTGAAAGAGATACTGAAGAAATTCAAGATGGATGATTGCAAGCCAGTAGGAACCCCTATGATTATTGGATGCAAGCTTATAAAGGAAGATGACTCACCGGTAGTTGATATAACATTGTATAAGTCTATGATTCGTAAACTCATTTATCTTACTCAGACTAGACTTGACATTTCCGATGTAGTTGGTATAGTTGGAAGATTTGCAGCAGAGCCTAAACAAAGTCACCTCATGGCAGTAAAGAGAATATTCAAATACTTGCAAGGCACTATAGATTATGGTCTATGGTATCCTAATTTAGAAAATGTTGAGCTTCATGTGTACAAGGATGCAGATTGGGTAGGATGTGTTGATGACAGAAAAAGTACTTCAAGTGGAGCAGTGTTTCTTGGTGATAGACTTGTCACTTGGACAAGCAAGAAACAAAACTGTATTTCTCAGTTAATAGTAGAAGTAGAGTATGTTGTAGTAGCCTTGAATTGTTCTACAATTGTTTGGATCAAGCAGATAATAAAAGATTTTGGAATTCAAATTGATTATCCTATTGTTATTCACTGTGATAACACTAGCACTATCAATATGTCAAAGAACCCTGTGATGCATGCAAAGACAAAACACATTGAGATCAAGTATCACTTCCTAAGAGAGAAAGTTGTAGAGAAAGAAGTCAATTTGGACTATGTGAGTACTAAAGAATAGTTGGAAGATATATTCACAAAGCCCTTGCCTAAGGATACTTTTGAGTATCTCAGGGCGAAGTTGGGAGTAATTCCCTTTCCTGATTCTACTTAGACGGAAGCAAGAATGGCATCAGCCCTCAGGGACTGATGGAAGGTTGACTACTCTACCTTAGGAGTAGTACCAGTGCTTAAAATGAGTGGTGCCCTTTTCCATTGATGTCAAAGGGGGAGTATATATAGAGAGTCATGAAAAGAAAAAGTAAAAAGAGGAGTAATATACTAAGGGGGAGCAACATTCAGTTATGATAGCAGTACAGTTGAGGAAATGGAGAATATTAGAAAATATTGCAGCAGATGGAGGATTCATCTTTGGGGAAGTTTTGAAGAGGAAATGAAGAATGTTATAAAAGAAATGTTCATTTGGGTTGATGGTGGTTTTTCATTCCACATGTTGCCATCAATGCCAAAGGGGGAGATTGTTGGAGATTTTCCAGCAGACCAGTATTGACTGTATGTTTGTCATTGATGAAAACATATGGAAAGTAGCATGCATGGAAGTCTTATGCAGTAAGCCTTTAGTATATGATGCATGGACATGATATTAGCATGATATCATGGGCGCAGAGATTAACTGTAAGTATAGACAGTTATATAGCAGCTCGTGTCAGTAGTGTTCCTGATAGAGTTACAGATAGTGTTATGTGTATGGTTGTCTGTACAGTTGTCTTATGGGCATGTGCCCTAGGATACATGTTGAAGACATGTTAGTGATGTTTGAGTTATGAATTCATAGTCTAATGATGAACACAACTAAAGTTATGCAGTCGCTATTCACTAGTAGTAGTTTCCTGTGTTTGTTCACAAGAGCTGATAGAGATTTTATTTTTTCTTGAGTTGCGCCTATCTTGAGGATATGTGACCTTGTAGTTAAGCTTGGAGAAGTTTTATTGATGTTCGGTTAAGAGTGCATAAGTTAATTTAGCTTACAGAGAAAGTTCCAATTTTTTTGGTAGAGCTGACAGTGTGTGGTGTGCATCTACAATTATTTTATTAGACAGGTTCCAGAATGAGTTGCGTGCATAATAGAGCTGACAGAATGTTTGTTGGAGTTTATTATGGTTTCTCTAATATGATTTCAATATGGTTCTAATAGGCCAACTTGATTATATCATTTGGAGGAAAGATATTTATAGGCAGTCATTTGTGATGGCTGAAGTGTGGTTCATGGTTGATTAAGAAGAGCAAAGCAGAGCGTGCGAAGTGTTGAACCATCAGAAGAAGGTCTATGTGACCAAGTAGAGTATGTGTGCTATTCATTGGAACTAATCCAGACAGCAGGTCAAAGCGCAGTTCACCAAGATCCTGATATAGTGTGTATCTGTTATTTAGAAGGTTGTAGCCTTCTCCCATTTGAGCAGTGAGCTCTCGGATAGTGCATCCTCTCCCCTAACAGGGACAATTGTAAAAGAATTCTAATAGGGTCCAACCCTTAACTAGGTCTACTATACTTAATATATTGTAAAGCTACTCCTAACAGGGTAAAGGATCTTCTAGCAAGGATCATTATACACTAGTACAAAATATTAGTGGGTATCAATTCCCACTGAGGTTTTTACCTATTTGGGTTTCCCTATAACCAAAATATTGGTGTTGTGTTCAAGTGTTCTTTAATTGTGTTTATGCTTTATGTTTAAGAATACTTTATTGGATAAAGAATTGAAACTTGTAGATAACTGATTCACGCCCCCCCTCTCAGTTATCTCTTGGCACTATTCCTAACAAGGGATCACTTGGGGGTTTTCATTTATGGCAACACTTATGATTGGAGTGATTGCATGTTAAGAATATAGCCACTAGAGTCACAGTCATGAAAATGACTAAGTCCAAAATTAGGATAATAGGGTACAATGTTACAGTTTTGGTCAGTGATAAATATTTACAAGCTATTAGAGCTTGTGAAGTTAACTGAAGATATTTTGGGATGTATACATGCTTCAGTTAAGAGTGCATAAGTTTTGGTTACCAGATCTGTGAGATACAGTGTTCGGAAGGTATGTAAAGACAGTAATACAACATAACAAGGTATATGAATAGTTGCGAAGATCAAGGAGAGTATAGTGGATATGGTAACGTGCTAAGATAGATGAATAGATTATTTTGCCGACTCTTTGGTAATATAAGATCACCGAATCCATAACTATCATTTGCATAAGTTATTATTATGTTTCAGATGGTATTTGTGAAATTGACTTGAAGGCTAATTTTGTATAAGTATAGACTGCTTTTATATAAGCGAAGTATGGTTATGTTATGAAAATTAAGAAAGATTGTGAATTTGAAAGCAGAGATCAGATGTGAGATCAGTAAGAGGCTGAGCTATAAATGGAACTATCTAAGCAAGACAAGTTCTTGCATTGTTCACTTTTGAGAACTTTTTTGAGACAGTTTTGATTGTAAGAGAAAGTGTGCTCACCATCCTTAACTAGGTGTTTTGTATACCCCTAATAGGGTTTTGTATTCCTCTAACAAGGAAATGTACTATGTAACAATTAGCTCCTAACAGGGCTAGGTCTCCTAACAGGGATATTATATTTTAGTGCATATTTGTGGGTACCATCCCCACCAGGGTTTTCCCTTGGTGAGGGTTTCCTTGAGAACAAATCATGGTGTCATGAGTAATGAGTTATAATCATATGTTATTTTCATTTGTGCATTACTTTGGATTGTTTATAATTGTTTAAAGTTGAAAATATCAAAGTTCTGTAATACTGATTCACCCCCCCTCTCATTATTACCCAATCCTAACACCAAAATATTCTGATATCTCTATAGCCTATTCCTAGACACAAAAAAATGGGAAAAAGGTTGGGTAAAAGAGGTTTGCCTTGGTAAAACCCCCATTTAGAAATCAACCTTTAAAATAGAAAGAAGTTACATAAAAGGAAAGTATGTAAAAAGGTAAATGTTTGATTCACCTTGTTTAAACCCTCATGGACAAATGTAAAAATCACTCATACCCATGAAGATGCTTGAATGTTCTTATAATCAATTAGTTAACCTTGAAATATAGTATATGAATCAAGGATGCCCACACAAATGCATGGATCTATGAACGTCACTCCTAAATCTTCAATGTAGATATGCTTGATAATTGCTTGCAATAAAGGAGAGATGAATATGAATGGAAGGAATGATCTTCTTGCTTGATTGAGAATTCCTCTACTTGTCCATCGTGAGAGAGAAACTTTGTTCAATGGAAAAAATTTTCTTGAAAAAATTGGAGGAACTAGATCTTGGATGCTTGCCTTCAAATCTTGAATCCAATTTCTCAATTTCTTTTGATTGCTTGATTTCTCTCAAAAAATTCATTGCAAATGCTTGAGTATAGTAATTGATATCAAAATGAGGAGAGATAGAGTGTTTTCATACCTCATATGTTATTTTGGGATTCAAAATTAATCTAGGATGACCGCAAGATATTTTTCCTATTAACACCCTGACATAGGTCTCTGAGCCAAATTTGGGCCTAAATCCTAGAGTATAGAATGGTTGTGTCATTTTATACTTGAGATTTTGACCCTAGTTTTGAACTGGGTGCCAAAATGGTGGAAAAGAAGTGAGAAAAAATAAATCAGCTTGCCAAGATCAAGCATAACAAACATCACACCAAGAAATCACCAAAAAAGGGCCTAGTAAAGCATCCAATTATGTCTGCTAACTTTTTAGGATGGTACATTTAGCCCTCACTTTAGTGGGAGCATAAGACAAGTTCATGCTCATGGTAAAGTAGATCAACACATAAGAATGATCTTATCGAGGTCAATGATAAAAAGAAATATCAAGCCCCCCAAGTGACTTAAGTATTGATCAAATCCAAACCAAAGATAAAAGAGGCATCACTCGAAAGGGAGAGAAGAGAGACAGAAAGGCACAACTACTAGCCTAGTAAAGTATTGACTTACTATGGAGCATGCAAAGGGAAAGCGCTATTGCAAAAGATGGCATTGATAGTATAGAAAGATGTATTATTCTAGTTGACCCATAAAAAAAAAGAGATCTATCCTCAAGGAAAGCATTATCTCCATTGAGGGATATTGAAAAGGTGCTCAGTCCTAAGGAAAGAATTTCCTCCAAAAGGATCTAAAAAAAGACTATCATTCCTGTATCATCAGAAAATTGAATCCCTTCCATTTAGGATAGGTTTATCCCTCTGAGTAAGTGGTTTGGGGTCATGTTAGACACCTTTTTGGATCTCTGGATTGATTCTAGCTTTTTCCCCCTGTTCTGCCCTTCTCTCCACCTGTTTCTAGCCTTTTCTGGCACCTTATCCTAGGATCTAAGCTCTTTGACCTTTTGGGTCAAGGTTGACCTCAGCCTTGACCTAGGTCAAGGTCAACCTTGACCTTGAACTAGGTTAAGGTCAACCTCAACCTTGACCTAGGTCATAGTTGACCTCAACCTTGACCCTGGGTCTATGTTTCAAATTCTAAAAGTTTTCGGATGTCGGGTTTTCGAAAAGTTTTTTCTCCGTCTTTCGAGTCAGCAATTTTGGGCTTCAAAATGATAAAATCTTAAATGGTATTTAATTTACATCCACTTCCAAGAGTAAAGGCTTAAATGGGAATTTAATTCTCCTATGTCGGCCTCTCTAGAAGTTTGTGTCCTAGGCTAGTATAAAAGGAAGCCTTCCTCTTTCATTTTCACATCCACTTTTTCATATCTCCATCAAGTGTCAAAAATCATCAAGAAAGGTCAAGCAAGAATTCTCAATCAAGGAAGCATTCAAGTTCTTCATTGAAGATCAAGGATTGAAGCTTTCAAGTCTTTTGGAGGAATTTGGTTTGAGCATTCAAGATTCATCATTCAAACCCTAGATCTATCCATCGTAATGATGTGATCTTCCTTCAAAAATCCTTTGTTCATCTTCAAGATTTATCCATTCTCCCTTCAAGGTGGATGCCAAGCATATAATCATGGAGGTTTTGATTTACATTTTTTAGTGTTGAGTCCAAGCTTTCATATCAACATACTTGTTTATATTTCAAATACAATTGCATATCTATTGAATATCATAGCTTTGTTGTTAGATCTACTTCTACTACTTGCTAGCATTCTCTATTTCAATTGTATTTTAAAGGTTGATTCCAAACCAGGGTTTGAACAAGGCAAACCCCTCATCCAACAAACAAAACCCTTTTTCTTGCAGATCCAGGTGCAAGACAACAAATTTTAGTGCAGATCTGAGTACCCTTTTCGGCGAACTTTCGGGATCCGCAAACAGAATTTCTGTCAGAGCAGTCCAGGTCAAGGTTTTAAATTTTTGGGGTAAGATTGTGCCCCAGGGTAAGATCTTACCCTTGTCTTGGGTCAAGGTAGACCTTTCTTGGAAAGACAAAAGGTTTCTAGGTTTTCTCTATTTCTGTATTTCCAAGCAAGATCCAGTTGCAGAATTTCTCGAAAGTGTACACAGACACCAGAAAATAGTGAGTTTTAAATCTTCTCCTCATCAAGATACGCATTTATGTTTTATTAAATTTTTGTCCACAACATTTTCCATAAACTTTGCATATTTCATCTTACACTTTTCATCCTTAGATCTCTTAGCCATAATCTCTCTTTTCATACATTATATTTTGGTGAACCCGCGATAGATAACTCTTTCTTTTTGGTGTTAGATGCTTTTCTTTCTTTCCTTAAGATTAGATTTATTTTATGCTCTTTCATTTTAAAATTAAAAAAAAAATCACAAAAAAATCCATATATTTTACAAAATATAAAAATATTTCTTGCATTTCATTTACTATGAAGATCTTTAAGATGCTTTGGTGCGTGGTTATTTTCTTTATTATCCTCCTCTTAGCATCTCTTTACCATACTTATGATTTTTATGAGAGTATTATCCACTTCATTATTTTGGTTACTCTTCATTTTTCACTTGCCTATGCTATTGTGAGATTGACCAATACTAGTCTTCCTACTTTCAAAACTTTCATTAAAGATTTATGTGGTGGACTTATTACTCTTTTGGATTATGTGAAGAATTTGGTAGATAATACACCATCTCCTAATCTTCCTAATCCTAATCCTATCCTTCCTAATCTAGTTCCTAATCTTCCTAATCCTAATCCTATCATTCCTAATCTAGTTCCTAATCTTAATATGATTCCTAACATTTCTAATATGCCTAATTCTCCATCTATTATCCATAGTTCTTCCCATACTTATGATGAAGTTCAAACTATGGTTCATGATGCAGATGTGCAAGAATTCTTGGATTTACCTTCCCCTTCTTATCCAATCCAAAATGATATTAGAGGGAAGAGAACAAAAACTTCTTCCTAAACCTATTATTCCACCTTATACAACCTTTACTCATGAACACAATAAAAAATTACCTCTTGCAGATGCTTTACATGATATGTACACTACATGATATAATATGATGACTAAATGAGGTTATAGAGGTTTAGCGCTTGGTGTTAATGAGCATGGTATTAAGTATCTTGTTCATGTATCCCCTGAAAAAGATATGCATGGTGTTGGTTGTTCACAATCTCAATTTAAGGTGGTTGATAGTCGTCCTCCTCTTCATGTTCTTCTTCCAACACCTACCTTAGATTACCCTGATACTCGTCAAGAGATGGCTAAGAAGGTGTATGTTGAGTTAATGAATTCCAAGAAAGAAATCTTTAAACATATGCTGAAAGATTCTCTATCCAAGTATAAATGTCCTTTTCATTATAGTAATACACATTTACTTGTTGATTGTGTGCATTTTAAGTTATATTTTAGAGAAAGAGCTGCTTTAGGAATTATATCTCACTCTTGTGCAGTTTTATAATTTCTTCATAATTTTGATATAGGGGATACCCCTCATTTTGATATAGTATAGATCTTTTCACCTTTTGTCTCTGAACTGGGGGGAAAGAGGTGTATTTCCATCCAGTCTCCTAGGATCCATTAGGCTTTTAGCATATATTTTGTCTTGAGCTTAATCAGTATTCTTTCTATCCTCTCTCTCTATGGTTTTGTATTATGTTTATAATCATCCATAGATTCTATTATATATTCAAGATATATTTTTAAAGACATTTGTTTTGCAAAGGTATCCCTTTCTTTCATCCTGGGGGGGCAAGGTTCTTCATTCTTTCTCTTTGTCTAGGGATCTACTTTCCTTAGCTTAGTGGCATTTGTTTATCTGGAAACATTATTTCATTATACTAATTGATGTTTTGACCATGTATATCCTTTTATATGAGAGTTTGTTGTCCTAGGTCATCACCTCATTTCAAAGATTCCTCTTCCTCTTGATTGCAGGAGGGCTTGATGATTGAATCTTTGTTCCCACTTGGTTTATCTTTAAAAGATGATATTTTATCCAAAAGCACTCCTCTATGGTGGGGGACTTGTTGATAAGATCTCTTTCTTTGAGGATACTTTTTCCATGAGTAACATATCCTTTTCATGATTATCTATACTCTTGGATGTAGGGGTCAATACCGTTCGCTAAGAACATAGTATACATTGTTGGTAAACATGATATCTTCTTATGTTGTGAAGTAGGTATCCTCTTTCTCTTCCTTATCATGTCTAGTAGACAGCTGCGATAAGGAGGGGAGCATATATAGGGTTTCCCTTGTATTATAGTTTTACATTTATATGCTAAATCCTTCAAAGGTAATGCACATACGTTGCTAAATCTTGAAGAGACGCACATTTTTCAATTTTCAATATGCTAAATCCTCCAAAGGTAACGCACATAAGCTGCTAAATCCTAAAGAGACACATTTTTCAATTTTCAATATGCTAAATCCGCAGAAGGTAACGCACATAAGTTGCTAAATCCCGAAGAGACACACATTTTACATTCATAGTGATACAAGAAGGTGGATCTATGGGTATTCCAAAAGCCGTTAGAAGATGCATGAAAATTACAAAGCATATTTTTAGGGTGAACTATCAGATCTTGTTACCTATTGGGATCTCCCTCCTTGGTGACTCACGGTAAGGTGGGCATCTTACTGGGCGAGGTAATCACTTTATCTTTTCTCTCTTTTCTCTTTCATGCTAGTAGGACTAGATCATGAAGCTATGCTATTTATAGTGTTTCTCTTGTCTTTCTTATGTAATCATTTATGCTTTTATGATAGCTTTCCAAATATGATATTAGTATAGGAAGCATTTCTTAGTAAGGTTTCCTTTGCTAATTGATTTGGGTTTGTTTTTATACTAACCCTTCTTTTTGTTTTCGTACCCTCGTGTGTGTATGTTGAAATAGAATCCTTAGCTTAGGGGCTTGTGTCCTTAGCTAAGTGTTATTTTGTCTCATTGTGAATCCACTTGGATCTTTCTTCTCCTTTACCAAGAGTTTGCATTGAATCCATACACTTCCTAAAGTGGGGGCTAAATGTATTGTCAAAAAATGGAAGAACTTCCATTTAGAACCAGTTAAGCCCTTCGAGTAAGTGGTTTGGGGTCATGTTGGACACCTTGTTGGATCTCTGGATCAATTCTAGCTTTTTCCCCATGTTCTTCCCTTCTCTCCACCTATTTCTAGCCTTTTTCTGGCACCTTATCTTGAGGATCTGAGATCTTTGACCTCAGGGTCAAGGTCAACCTTTAGGGTCAAGGTCAACCTTTTGGGTCAAGGTCAACCTTGAACTTGACCTAGGTCAAGGTTGACCTTGACCTAGGTTAGAGTTGACCTCGACCCTGACCCTGGGTCCAGATTTCAAATTCCAGAAGTTTTCGGATGTCAGGTTTTCAGAAAGTTTATTCTCCTGCTTCTAAGTCGGCTATTTCGGGCTTTGAAATGGTAAAATCTTAAATGATTTTTAATTTAGGTCCACTTCCAAGAGTAAAGGCTTAAATGGAAATTTAATTCTCCTATCTCAGCCTCTCTAGAAGTTTGTGCCCTAGACTAGTATAAAAGGAAGCCTTCCTCTTTCATTTTCACATCCACTTTTTCATATCTCCATCAAGTGTCAGAAATCATCAAGCAAGGTCAAGAAAGGATTCTCAATCAAGGAAGCATTCAAGTTCTTCATTGAAGATCAAGAATTCAAGCTTTCAAGTCTTTTGGAGGAATTTGGTTCAAGCATTCAAGATTCATCATTCAAACTCTAGATCTATCCATCATAATGATGTGATCTTCCTTAAAAAAATCCTTTGTTCATCTTCAAGATTTATCCATTCTCCCTTCAAGGTGGATTCCAAGCATATAATCATGGAGGTTTTGATTTACATTTGTTAGTGTTGAGTCCAATGTTTCATATCAACATACTTGTTTACATTTCAAATACAATTGCATATCTATTGAATATCATAGCTTTGTTGTTAGATCTACTTCTACTAGTTGCTAGCATTCTCTATTTCAATTCTATTTTAAAGGTTGATTCCAAACTGTAGTTTGACCAAGGAAAACCCCTCATCCAACAAAAAAAAACCCTTTTTCTTGCAGATCCAGGTGCGGGACAATGAACTTCAGTGCAGATCTGAGTATCCTTTTCGGCGAACTTCCAGTATCTACGAACATAATTTCCGTCGGAGCAGTGCAGGTCAAGGTCAACTTTTTGGGGTAAGATTGTGCCCCAGGGTAAGATCTTACCCCTGTCTTGGGTTAAGGTCGACCTTGCTCAGAAAGACAAAAAGTTTTTCGGTTTTCTCTATTTCTATATTTCTAGGCTAGGTTTGGTTGTAGAATTTCTTGAAACTGTATACAAACACCAAAAAATAGTGATTTTTGAATCTTCTCCTCATCAAGATAAGTATTTATGTTTTATTGAGTTTTTGTCCACAACATTTTCCATACACTTTGCATATTTCATCTTACACTTTTCATCCTTAGATCTCTTAGCCATAATCTCCCTTTTCATACATTATAATTCCTTAAGAAAAGCATTATCATCATTAATGGATCTACTGAATAATGCACAAGACATGAAAATTAAAAGATGAACATAAGGAAAAAATTGTCTCCTTAACTATCTGCATATAAGAGAGATCGTATTGAATCATTGTGTGTGTGTGCAAAGTGTGAAACAAGGAGCGGAGTGTATGCCCCCATGTTAAAGTGATTGCAAATTCCTTAATAGGAGAAATAAATTTAATAGAGCATGCATGCACCCACAAGAGACATTTCCACTATGAGATGCCCCCAATAAAGGACATATGAAGGGAAATGAACACGTGACAAAAGAGAGCATGAAAAGGATCTACTAACTCAGAGGTTAGTATGATCATATGATAACTAGTGTATATGAGAATTATATCAAATTGAACTATAATCATTTCCCTAAAGTAGATGAACTAAAAGTGTAATGGAATAATGTCATGTAAGAGTTATAAAGAAGAGTCTTTTTGGGTTGGCATCACAAAGACCGAAAAGAATAGGTAGCTACCATTTTGTAGCATCCCCAATTAGACAACACAAAGACACATTTATGAACAATAGAACATTAATGGCATGGCATGTAACAACACATATAATTTAAATGCAATACAAATAGAGGAATGTCACAACAGGTTGATTCATTCATTACCTTGCACCAATGGAGCAACATGGGTCATCTAAAGAAATTGAAACAAAACATATAACAAGAAACACATTACGGGGGAAGCACATCACAACAAGAAAACACAAAGAATCCATTGTACAAGAGGAGCTAGTCAAGCATATCATCTACCCCCCCATTTCAATTTGTAGTGTTTAGGGAAGGTGGGAAACATGTAAGAGGAGACACATCAAGTATGATAGATGGAACAATAGATAGTTCCAAAAAAGGACATGGTTGTAAAGATGTGTCACTTTTTTCATCACTAGGAGTAAGAGATAATTGTTTTGCAAACATAGCTAGTAAATCATGATTAAATCAATAAGCTCATACATATCATCAGAATCACTAGCATGAATATCATCATTTTCTTTGGAAACATTGAAATTATCATCATCAAGAGTATCTTCTTCATCTAAATTAATTTTAATAGAATTTAAGATATGAATAGAATTATCATGTAAAAATTGTTTAATTTCATCTTTTTCAAATTAACTTCCTCCCTTCAGCTATGCATAGGTTGGTCCAAGGGAATCAAATCATCATTAGATGTCTTAAGGGAGGACATCTTTTGGGAAGCACGTTCATGGACTCTAGGATGACATTTATGGAAGTGATCACAAGAATAATGGTTATATTTGTTTCTTCTTGAGATTTAGTTTGGTTTTGGGTCAATCAACATCAATACCTTATCTTCTTTAGGAGGAATAATGGAAGGCACCACACTAGGTTGAGAGATGTCATCAATGGGATATTTATAGGATATAGGAGAAAGAATGAAAGAATAAAGAGGAGGTATGGAAGAAGTCCAAGGCAAGGAAATGGAACATCCTAAAGATTACAAAGCTAACAAATATTTTAGATTTTGAATGTATGGTACGATCAAAAAAATATTGTATCTTGAGTTGGTTGAGGCATAGAAGGCCAAAATAAGTCAAGCTCAAAGTTCCCTTGAGGCACTAAAGGATGATAGAGACTATAATTGATCATGATTACTTCTTCATCATGGAAAAATTTCAAACACTTGTGAATAGGAGATATTACAAATTTCATAGAGTTGATCCAAGGAAGACCAACTATAACTTGAAACTGATCATAAGTTGGGATAACAACAAAGGTGACATCTAGAGATTTACCACCAACTTCTATGGGAAAAGTAATGGAACCATGCATAGGATGGGTGAAACCATTGCAAGTTTGAATCTAATGTAAATATACACTTTGAAAGAGATATGAAAAAATTAACTAAGAACAATAGCACATTAATAAAAAGCACATCTCACTATCAAATCAAATATGAAGATTTAAAACATACAATGGATTAAATGCAATCTAAGTAGCTAAAATAAAAAGAGGAAATGTTATGAGTTAGGCTCACCAAAATTTACAAGGTAAAAAAGGAAGCAATGCAAATAGGGTAGAACACATCTCCTTTTCAAGATTGCATATTTGGAAGGAAGATGCCCCAATAGGTTCAAGTGGTGACTCAAGTGCTACATGGGAGAATGATCCTTTGCTAAGGATATAATTTTTAAACAAGAAATGATAATAAAGAAAGAAGTGCATATTAGGAAAGATTCATATGAATCTAGAAATGAAATAGGAAAAAACCTACTTCTTATCTGAATAAATGGAAGACAGAGTCATGAAAGTACCTATAAATTTTTTTTCAAGATCTTGACACTATAATAAGGACTTATATTAAATATTGAAAAAATCTTAGATAAATATGTATTCTTCCAAGTAGTTGAGCCATGCTCCAAACCAACTCAAAAGTTTTTAAAAACTTTGAATTCTACAAAAACCTTCTAACTCTAAAGCCCCAAGCTAAATATTTAGACTTATACATATATTTCTAAAAACTAAATATAAATATTAACTATTAACTAGGACTAGACCCAACAAAGATGTAATGTAAAAACTTTAGAAAATGAGAACATGGGATTCTCAAATTCTATCCAATGCCTTTCCTCTTCCTTCTGTAGTTGAAGTGGGTGGATAAACTCCCAAAATTGAACAAAGGTGGACACCAATATCAGTGAATAGTAAAAACCTCACAACTTTGAACTCATCTGCCTCTTCGACCATGCTAGAATCTTTCCTACCCAATTAGTCTAGGCACTCCTCATATTTGTATTTATGGATCCATTCTACTTCTTCATCTATATTGTCTCTAATGATTTCTTCTAGGACTTATGCAATGATACCCATTAACCTCTTGAGGAATATTGGAAACTGCAATTGAAACAATTTTTGTATTGTCAGTAATGTCAAAACTTAACTGGTGAGACAATTGCTATCTAGGATAGTACTACATCTATTGATTAATGAAGAGGATTAGGGAAAAGAGATAACAAGAAAACCTAAGGAAAGGATGAGTTATTTGATACTTCAATGGGTACTTTATTAGTTGGCACATTGATAAGATAATGTATTATTTATCTAAGTAAGAAGAAAGACTAAAGAAGTATACTTAATTGATAAAAAAGTGTAGAAATCTAGTTTAAGCCGAGTGATGTTAGTGTCGACTGAGTGCTAGTGTATGCTAAGTAAATTTAGTGTTGACCGAACATCAGTTTATGCTAAGTGATAGTATTTGCTGAGGAAGACAGTTTGAAGAGATGATCAAGATATGCAAAGATGATAGAGGAGAAGAACACAGTATTGACCGAGTGTCAGTAATTTACATTTGGAGAAATAATTGAGATTCCCATCCGACATGGTTGAATTCTTGGGATATGTAAATCATGTTGACTTTATTAATTGATTGTATGGAGAATTTAATGCATGGTAAATCATTTTATTATGGACTCAAAGAGAAGATTGAAGATGTATCTAGAAGGAAGGATGAAGAACATAAATGATGGAAGGATTCAATGAATCTGACCTAAACCTAAGATCTACAGAGGAGATTAAGCGGTGAAATATGGATCCACCTAATTGAAGAGGTATAAAGGAAAACCTAAGTGTGAGACCTTACAACATAGGATAAAGTTGTTGATGTTATTGACTAATAAGTCTAAACAAAAGGATGAAGGTGAAACTGTGAAGGAGTTGAACAGATTTGTGATTGCTTGAAGAAAATTTTGAGTAGATCAGTGATGGAGATGGAAATGAAGCTCGATCAGTAAATCAACATATATATGCGAAGTAGATCTGTTATTTTCAAAGTTAGTTTTATGTTTTTCAGATCAGAAACTACTGTTACTTTCTAACCATTATATCAGTGTAAATCCTTTAATCAAGGTGGCATTCTAATAGAATGAACTTAAATCCTTTAACTAGGTCACTTTTGATAGAGTGTTTAAATCCTTTAATAGGGTCACACCTAACAATGTGTTTGTAAACCTTTAACATGGTTGGCTTTTCATAGAGCTCACTTCAGAAGAGTGAAATATCATTAACATGTTACAAAGTGGTTTTTCCCAAGTTGGGCTTCTACTATAAATCCTAGTGTTATACTTGTGTGAATGTTTTGATGTGAGTGTTGTTATATTCTACAAGTTAATTAATTTTGGACAGTGAAATGCATGTTATATGTTTCTGATATATACTTTAGAGACCGAGTTGTGTTGGTGATTAGATCTGAGATTGTTCAAGTTCTAGAAAGTTCAATTGGTACATTTGGACCTGAGAACAACTGATTCACCCCCCTCTTTGTTGTTCTAAATAATTCTAAAAGAGGAAATTTGGACTCTTTTAAATAATGCTTTTCCTTTATACATTTGGTTCATCCTCCCATCTAGTAAGCATGATAAATCTTGAAACCAATATACTGGCATGCCTTACCACATAATAGTGGTTAAGATACAAAATTTTCAAATTGTTGTCAATATTCAACAAAACCCTATCATGATCTCCTAAAAAGGCTTTGTTGAAAACCCTCCTATATCATTCTTCTGATACCACCTTCTTTTCCCCTACCATCAAAATGGTAGCTGAAAACATCGTAGGGAAATCAATGTTTTACTTTGTATCTATGGTCTACATGAAGAAATTTTTCTCCAAAAATCTTTCTCACTACATGAAAAATCAACCTATGTGAATTATTTAACACCTTGCCAAGATATTTATTGGTGAAACCCAAATGAAATCTACCCTCTTTCAACAACTAGCCTAATAGGTGAATCTATAATGACAGTAACCTAAATTGGAATCAGGTCAAGGATATAGATCTACAAGCTTGAATTTTCTTACCATTCATAGAAGAGGTTTATTTATAGAGCTAATGCCTATTTGTCTTCTCATCTTGGGAAAGCTTTCCATAAATTAATCATTATAACAAAGTATGTGTAGTTCTTTGTCATCCTATCCATTATCCCACTTGTCCATTTTTCAATTAATATGTATTCAACTAATCAGATGTGATTTTGGTTTGTCGACAAAACAAACAAGCTTACTGCTCTACTGCCACTAATATGTTATAAAGTTAGACTATTCGTTTGAAAACATAAAAAAATAAATTATATCTAATGTATAGGTTGTTTTTTCCTTTACCCAAACACTATTCCAAGACCTTGTAAACATCAAGGCCTTACACCCCAACATCAATCAAAAGTCTAGATCAAAGTGTGTTATAACTTCAACCAATGATATATAGTTCATAAGTATCCCCCTTTTGTATTCTTAATTTTTAGCTCCTCTTTTGAACTCTATAGTTGATTTGTGTACTGAGCCCTCATCCATAAGCTATCACCCTTAGTTTGATTGCCCCTTATTCCTTGTTCTTCAATTATGTCTTTAATTGAGTTAATAAGCCACATAACCTAATTTTAAATATTATTAAACCACAACCTTCATTAATTAAACCTGACTACATTGCATGATCGATATTATAATATTAATGGAATACGTCTCTAACAATATTGTGATACCTTAATTTATTCACAAGAAAATGATTTTAATATTTTGACAAATATCACAACAAATTATAGAAATATGAATAGAATATATTTATAAAATTAATGAAATAAAATTTACAATAATTAAAGGATTCAAATTTTAATTAAGAAATTTGTTAAAAAAATAATAAATAGAAATTTGATTATTGAAAGAGAACTAAAATAAATAATAATCAAATATTATTATCTAAAAATAATATTACAAAATATAAAATAAAATATATAATATATAAAATATAATATATTAATACTTCTAGTTTTATTTAATCCATTTGTACAAAATGAGATGAATTTATAAAATCTTTTATTTTTAATCATAAAGAAATTTATAATATTTGTTAATACATCATATGCTTAAAGGACATGTTATGATTTTTACAAAGATTATTTGGTAATAGCAAGAATGGGGCTAATTTGAGGGTGATTTTTATTCAATAAATCGGTTCCATAGTTTCATTCCATCTTATAAAATTATTGTTATTACAGATAAAATCTTTTACACAAATATTTTTTAAATTTTTTTAAGGTAGTTTAGTCTTTTATTTTGAAGAGTATGCATATTGAATTAGATATTCAAAAGCAATCAAATGTAAAAAATCTGATGTGATAAGAATAAAATTAGTAATTTGTTTAGATTCTAATTTTTAAGATATGTTTTTTAATTGTCGAGATGTATAAGGTGATGTTATTTTTGTTTGAAAGAATAAGTATACTTTAATGTGTGCTCCCTTATTTAAGGTATCCAAATCCTTTTAATTAAAGTTAGTTGATATCATGTAGCTTAAAACTTTTTTTTACAATTTTTAATAAATATAGTAAAAAATTATTAATTTTAAGGGATCAAAAGGATATCTTAAGTGACCCTTTTTTTCAAAATCATGAAAAAATGATCTCGGAAGAAATATTGATGGTAGTTAAGATCAAAATTTGAAGGTGCAATAAGAATGTAAGTGTTCTAGTGCTTTGAATCTACTTTCCACATTGCTATTGTTTTAGTGGAGATTAAGAGCTTCAAATAAGGGGTCACACAAAGTGTTCCCATTTTCATGAAAAAAAGTAAAAAATATTTTGGTGTTCCACTAAAATGTTAGAGTTTTATTTAGTATTTCAAAAATCACTTCAATGAAAAATTAGTTGAAAGCATGTAGTCTTATGCTTTTCTTTTTCGGTATTTTTAAAAATGAACATATGATTTCTTATTAATTTTCAAATTAGACATGTCTTGTAGGGAAAAAATAGAGCATGTGTCCCCTACTTTTTTGGAAACTAATTGAAAACCAATTATTTATTGATTTTGTATGGAATCTAGAGTACAATTATTTATTGATTTTGTATAGAATAGAGTACAATTTTAAAAATATAATTTATTTTAAATTTTGATGAGCAACTTAAAAATGAAGCCAAAAATACCATATGTAGATTTTTAAATAGGCACTAGCCAAATAAATTAAAGATCAAAACCTTGACATATTTAAAACCTAAAAAATACATGTTTCCAAAGATAAGAGAGATGTTAATACTATTGTGGTAGTTTTTTAACTAGATATTAAAATATTTGTAAACATGATAGATAACATGCTTGAGATTACATCATTTTTCATAAAATTTTAGAAAAAAAAAATCTTATGGAAATTGAAATGTTAGTCCAAGCCTTTGGGTTTGATGCCCTAGACAAATCTAGTCCTAAGAGTTAGAAATTACCAAATCAAAAAAATATTGTGTATTATAGTGTACTCATGATATAATACAAGTATATAATAATGTGTTTTCATTTCTCTAAAGTATAAAATATATCTTTGTCACCCTCCCTTTCTCTTCACCATTCTCTATCCCTCCCCCCACCTCTATCTATCTCTCTCTATCCCTCTCTCCCTCCTTACCTCCCCCTCCCTCTAGATCTCTCTCTCTCTACTTTTTTCTATTTCTGATCTCCCTATCTCTCTGTCTACCTCTCCCTACTTCCTTCTTTTTGTTAGGATTAGGTGTTGTACATCTTGCATAAATTTGAATATTATAATATTTTAAATTTTTGGTGTTTCTAGGAGGTGTGATCAACTATATTATATATTTATTTGAGGTTACTTGTAAAGTTTTATGTAAGATTGGGTGGTAGTTATTTTATGTGTTACAAATGAAATAACTAAATGGGAAAATATTTAAAATTATGAGAACTTCTAGTATCAAATATTGAGAGTTCAATGATTTTATGTTCTCATGGGTTTGAGGCACATGGTTAAATTATCTTTTCACTTGGTAAAAGTACTTGTGTGAGCTTGGGATTATCTGATGCAAGAGCATCTCGAGTCCTTAGCAATCCTGTGTCACCAAAAACAATTTGGACTTTTGTCTGTGTTGCTCAGTTTCTATTTTGACCAAGTTGATCAGTAGTTGGTCAGTTTCCTTTGGTTACCGAGTGTGGTTGGTTCTCTCCTGGGCGGTCGGTTATTTCACTGGCCCTCGACATTGCCTGTCTGTTGCTCGATTATCTTGCTTATCGACGGGTCTAGTTTTATTTCCTATTGTGGCCGACTTGTGCATTTATATTGGATCAAAAATTTAATGTTGGAATCCATCATTGGGAAGCATGTGGTCCCATATTTGACCATTTATTCCATTGATTGTGGATCTGAAGAATGACTCAGCTTGCTAGCTTCTTGTATAAATGTAGATGTTTGGTTGTAGTTTAGGAGGCAGTTTTTAGATAGAAGATAGTAGACATTAGATTGGAGATTTGTGACAGATCCTTGCATGTTTGAGGACTTCTGAAATTCATTGTAATACCAGGCCATAACAGGGAAGGCCTTACAGCCCGGCATGTATGGTTCTATTTGATGATAATATATGAAAGATCTGGCATTCTCTCTCATTGTTGTTGTTTGTTGCTTCTGCATGTCTGGTGTAGGCTTGGATCATTAGGGTGTGCCATTGTTTGGCCCCTCTTGCTCCTTGCCTTGTGTTAGGTGGTATCAGAGTGAGGTGAGATCTTGATCTAGTTCTATGGATCTAGGTTTGCAGGTTCCTCTTGAAGCCCTAGTTGATTGATGTGGGGTAGCATATTACAATCTGACCTGCAATTACAGAGGGTTGTCAAGATAGTTCATGGGAGGTGAGATGCAGATCTAGGATTGGTAGATATGTTAAGACAGATTGCTGCTAGGTTAGAAGTAGTAGAAACAGCCCAAAGAAGAGGCAGACATCTTGAAGATGTTAGTGATGATGAAATTGAAGAAGAATAAGTGAATGCAGAACCTGCTCCTATTATGGATCAAGGTGAAGAAAGATTTTTGAAGGCTTTGACGAGTCTGAAGTAAACACCACATTTTAATCCTCCTGAGTATAATGGAAAGCTAGATTCTGATGAATTGGTGGACTGGATCACTGAGATGGAAAGGTATTTTGAATATGAAAACATTCCTAAGGATAAGAAGGTGAAGATTGCAAGCAAAAAGTTGAAAAGTCATGCATCTTTATGGTGGGAACATCTAAATTTGGATAGGAAAAGGAAAGGCAAATAAAAAATCAAGGTATGGAGTAAAATGGTCAATAAATTGAAAAGAAAGTTCTTACCTTGTGATTATCAAATTAACCTAGTTCGGCGAATGCAAAGTTTGAGATAGAAATATAGCTCGGTAAAAGAGTATACTGAGGAATTCTACAGATTAGATATCAAATCTGGACACGATGAAGATGATGTGGAAAGAATTGCTAGATACCTGAATGGTTTGAGAGTTTCCATCCAAGAGGAAATTAGTATGGTCAAATTGGAGAACATTGAAGAGGCTTATCTATTTGCTTTGAAGGCCGAGGAGAAATTGAACAAGAGAATGAGAAAAGACAGAGACGTCAAGGTGGTAGATTCCCTAGAGGAAGAGGTAGATCTAATGGTGAAAATGGTATATCTGAACTAGAAAAGACAAATTTGGACAAAGGGAAGACCGAGTGGAAAGGTGAAAGTTCTAGAGGTAGAGGCAGTAACTACCGAGGTGGTTATGGCAGAGGAAGTTTCTGAGGAACTTGTTACAATTGTGGAGAAGAAGGACATAGATCTTTTGAATGTACACAGGCTAGTAAGAAGGCTAGTAGTAGTAGAAATGCTTTGGTGCAAGAAGAGTCACCGAATGAACCTGAGAAAGAAAATAAATTGATGGTAAGGAGAGCACTGTGGAATGAAAGCAAGAAGGAAGATCCGGTAAGGACAAGTTTGTTCAAGACTAGATGTAGAGTTTCTAACAAAGTTTGGAAGGTAATCATTGACAGTGGTAGCTCAGAGAATCTGGCATCTGAAGAGATGGTCACAAAATTACAATTGGAAAGGTTGGTACATTCGAAGCCCTATCAGATTTCATGGATCAAAGATGAGCATACACTCCTGGTAAGTGAACAATGTTATGTGAATTTGAAGATTGGAAAGTACTATGATAAGGTGTTGTGTGATATCATGCCTATGGATTGTTGTCATATTTTGTTGGGTAGACCTTGGTAATATGATAGACATGCTATATATGATGGGAGATTGCATAAGTATACTATTGTGGCTAATGGAAAGAAACAAATCTTGTTACCATTGATGGAAGAACCTGTTAGTAATGTTTGCACATCTGTGAAAGTTTGTTTGATGGAAGGAAGAAAGTTTGTTAACTCTTTGAAGAGGAATGATGTATGTTTTGCTGTGATTCCTAATAAGCTAAGTAATAAAATAGAGGATAATGTCCCTGAGGAGATTGATAAGTTACTCACCGAGTACAGTGATATCATTTTTGATAATGTACCTGATGGTTTTCCACCAAAAAGAAGCATTGATCATTGTATGGATCTAATCCCTGGAGCTAGTTTGTTGAATAAGGCACCTCATCAGTTGACACCTACCGAGAATCAGGAATTGAACCGACAGATTCAAGAGTTGCTAGAGAAAGGTTTGATCAGAGAAAGTTTGAGTCCTTGTGTAGTACCTAATGTATTGGCACCAAAGAAGAATGGAGAATGGAGAATGTGTACTAATTCCAGAGCATTCAACAAGATAATAGTGAAGTATAGGTTTCCTATACCAAGAATGGATGACATAATAGAAATTTTGACTGGAGCAAAGTATTTCACAAAGATTGATTTGAAAAGTGGGTATCATCAGATTAGAATCAGAGAAGGTGATGAATGGAAGACTACTTTCAAGACAAAGGAAGGTTTGTATGAGTGGTTGGTTATGCCTTTTGGTTTAACTAATGCACCAAGTACTTTTATGAGGTTGATGAATGAAGTTTTCAAGAAATTCTTGGGTAAGTTTGTGATTGTATATCTTGATGATATTCTGATATTTAGTAAGACCAGAAAAGAAAATTTGTTGCATGTTAGACAAGTTTTTTAGAGGTTGAAAGAGGAGAAGTTGCTAATAAAACCGAAAAAGTGTTCATTCATGAAAGAAGAGATTGTGTATTTGGGATTTGTTATTTCAGTTGATGGTTTGAAGATGGATCCTGAAAACATTGAAGCTATTTTGAATTGGCCTACACATGTGAATGCTAGTGAGGTAAGATCATTTCATGGTTTGGCAAGTTTTTACCAAAAATTGATAAGGAATTTTAGTTCAATTTGTAATGCTATGACTGAGAGTATGAGAGGAGACAAAAGAGAATTCAAGTGGACACATGGAGCTGACAAAATTTTTGGGACTCTGAAGCAGAAGGTTGCTGAATTACCTATTTTGGCATTACTTGATTTCAGTAAAGTATTTCAAGTAGAATGTGATGCAAGTGGAAGTGCAATTGGAGCTATGTTGAGTCAAGAAGGTAAACCTGTTGCTTTCTTTAGTGAAAAGTTGAATGATGCTATAAGGAAATATTCTGTGTATGATCAAGAATTCTATGCTATTGTTCAAGCACTGAAGAAATGGAGACATTATTTGATACTTAGTGAATTTGTGTTGTATACTGATCATAAGGCTTTACAATATTTGGGTAGTCAGAATAAGTTGAATCAGAGACATATGAAATGGGTTGAGTACTTGCAGAGTTATACATTTGTGATAAAACGTAAGAGTGGAGTCACTAATCGAGTTGCTGATGCATTGAGTAGAAGAAGATGTTTGATGACCGAGATGAAAATTGAAGTTCTTGGTTTTCATGAGATGAGAGATTCTTATGAGTTTGGCCCTGATTTTTTTGATCCATGGAGAAAGTGCAGAGCACCTATTCAAGATCAACAAGACACTAAATGGGATGAATATTTTATTCAGGAAGGTATGTTGTTTAAAGGTATTCGGTTATGTATACCGAGAGGAGTAATGAGAACTAATTTGATAAAAGAGAAACATAGTAGTAGTTTGGCCAATAGTTGTATAAAGATGTTCATAAATTTGGCCAATACTATTGGCCGTAGTTGTATAAAGATGTTCATAAATTTGTGAAAAGTTGTGGAATTTGTCAAGTTGCAAAAGGAGTAAGTCAGAATACTAGATTGTATACACCGATTGTTGTTCCTGAGAAACCTTGGATTGACATCAGTATGGATTTTGTTCTTGGCTTACCAAAGACAGTAAGAAGTAATGATTCAATATTTGTTGTTGTGGATAGATTTTCTAAAATGGAACATTTTATACCTTGTAGAAAGACATCAAATGCAGTACATGTAGCAGATCTTTTCTTTAAGGAAATTGTCAAATTGCATGGATTACCGAGGAGTATTATCTCTGATCGAGACAATAAATTTGTTGATTATTTTTGGAAAGCACTTTGGAAGAAATTTGGCACTGAGTTGAAATATAGTTCTACATTTCACCCACAAATTGATGGACAGACTGAGATTGTGAACAAAAGTTTGGGAAATCTTTTGAGATGTTTAGTTGGAGACACACCGAGTAATTGGGATTCTGTGTTGGCACAAGCAGAGTTTGCATATAATAATTCAATGAATAGGAGTATTGGAAAGACACCATTTGAGATTGTGAATGGCACACAACCGAGAGAAATATCTGATTTGAGAGACATTGCTGATGAGAGTAGGAAAAGTGTTGAAGGAATAAAACTTGCTGAGTACATGAAAACATTGCGTGAAGATGTGAAGCTGAAGCTAGAAGATAGTAATCAGAAATACAAAGATAGAGCTGGTAGATCAAGAAGACATAAAACTTTTGATGTTGGTGATGAAGTGATGGTTCATTTGAAGAAAGTCTAATTTCCTGTTGGAACATATGGGAAGTTGAAGATGAAGAAGTTTGGACCTTGCAAGATTCTGAAGAAATTTGATAGTGGAAATGCATATGAAATTGAGTTACCTGATGACATGGACATATCGCTGATTTTCAACATTGCTGATTTGTATGAGTATCATGAACCTGATGAAGAAGTAGCCGTACTAAAAAAATATCCTAAGAAGAAGAATGATGAAGTTGAACACATTTTGAAGGAAATATTTGGCAAAAGTACAAGAGGAAAATAGTACATGGAATATCTGGTTAAGTGGAAGAGTAGATCAATGGAAGACAGCTCATGGATTTCATAGTCTGAGTTGGATGCAGCTTAGACCAAACCTACCAAATGATTTGGAGAATCATTTCAAAATAACCCTAGGTGTCTGATGCAGGAGCATCTTGGGTCCTTGGCAATCCTGTGTCACCAAAAACAATTTGGAGTTTTGTTTGTGTTGCTTGGTGTCTATTTTGACCGAGTTGGTCAGTAGTTGGTCAGTTTCCTTTGGTTACCGAGTGTGGTCAGTTCTCTCCTAGGTGGTTGATTATTTCACTAGCACTCGGCATTGCCTGTCTGCTGCTCGGTTATCTTGCTTACCGACGGGTCTAGTTTTATTTCCTATTGTGGCCGACTTGTGCATTTATATTGGATCATGGATTTAATGTTGGAATCCATCATTGGGAAGTGTGTGGTCCCATATTTGACCTTTTCTTCCATTGATTGTGGATCTGAAGGCCGACTCAGCTCGGTAGCTTCTTGTATAAATGTAGATGTTTGGTTGTAGTTTAGGAGGTAGTTTTTAGATAGAAAAAAGTAGACATTAGATTGGAGATTTGTGACAGATCCTCACATGTTTGAGGACTTCTAAAATTCATTGTAATACCAGGTCATAATCGGGAAGGCCTTATAGCCCGGCATGTATGGTTCTATTTGATGATAATATATGAAAGATTTGGCATTCTCTCTCTCACTGTTGTTGTTTGTTGCTTCCGCATGTGTGGTGCAGGCTTGGATCATTAGGGTGCGCCATTGTTTGGCCCCTTTTTCTCCCTGCCTTGCATCATTATCTAAGAAAGAAAATTTTTAGTGGTTAAGGTAGGTTGAGTGAGTGGGTTATCATAGTACTTAGTATTTTTGAGGTGCGAATATGTGAACCATGGCATGGGATGTGTGGATTCATACTTAGACATATGGAGGATGCATTGAAGGAGCTTGATATTTCACAATAAGTAATTGTAACTATGCAAGTGCATGTAATATTTAATTTTTTTAATAATAAATAGAATACAAATGGCTTTGGAGGTTGGTTTTTTTCCCTCTTGAAGGTTTCCATAGGGTATATATTGCGTTATCTAGTGGCTTATCTATTTGATCGATGTATTATGGTTATTTTATCATCTTGTATTCATGCTTTTGTATCATGAGGTTATGTAGGAAATTGATTAAATGTACTTGGAATTACATTTGCATGATTTTCTTACAAGTGATATTAGATCCTTATCATGGTTGTAGGATGTGTGAGTCTCCAAGTTTTATTATAACCCTTGTTTGAGTAGATCTAGTGCAAAATTGAATACAAAGCTATGCAATATATATTTGAAATATTTCAATGTAGGAACACATTGTACAAGTGTTGTTTTATAAATTTGGGGTTACATAGGGGTTTGTAGATTTGTTGAGTTTATTGTAGATGTGTGGTTTGAAAAATATTAGCTCAAAAGGGTTTCCTAGAATGAGCCTCATATAATATGAATGTTTTGTACAAAAAGTTTCATGCATGACCTCTTGAGATAAAATGAATTCACTATTGGATCCAAGTTGGCCAAGAAAAAAATATCAATATGAAATTTTCCTTATTTTGGCCACATGAAAAAATATTTTTTTTGCCTTTCACAACCTATTGTATGTTCGTATGGGTTTGCAAATAAAATAAAATAAAATCATTATTCAACACATTTGAAGGATTTACATTTTTTTAAATATAAAAGTAAAGAACTATGTAGTGGTAAAAGTTTGGTTTCATGATTTTTTCCATCTTTTAGTAGTTTTGGGGGCCTAAAGGACACATTTTATTTGGTGCACAAGCTTGTACATAACTCTTATACATACAAAATTAAATTTTTAATTTTTAATAAATGTTTTAGACCATTTATATTGTATTGCACATTGGACTCATAGATTTTCTATTTGTGGTGGAAAGCAACATGTTTGTAATTGTTTGATCACTTGTAGTTGCCTATGATTCAAGGTGTGCTTATATGAGCATCAAGATGAGTCAATAGGAAAAACCTTGAAGGGGGTACATATTTATATGTGATATGTATGATGGTATAGTTGATTAGCAATTTTAGCACTATATGGGATTTATGAGTTTTCATGTTTTAATGTTTAAGATTTGTGAGTTATGCAGTCATTGGGAGTACACAACTTGTGTGTTTTAGTGAGATGGATTGCATATGGACTATCTATATATATGGGATTGATTAAATGTTGATGCAAACTTTGTTGCTTAGAACTTTTGCAGTCATTTGTGCATTGATGTGTGTTGCATTGAGATGAGAGGATAGATGGTTAGAGTGCCAATATTTTTAGTGATTGAGACTTGCAGTATGTGGTTATATCATGATTTCATGGATACCTTGGATACCTTGTTTTATTATTGAGATTTTGATAATAATGATTTGATAGTGTAGGATTGATTCTTGGCTTGGAGATCTAAATTTTACTTCTTTCAAGTTGCTAGGATCGTACTTGAGGGTATGCAGATCACAACTAATCTTCATTTAGGATATGGTTTTCATGATTATATGTGTATCTTGATATCATGATTCAATGGTAATGATGTGGATTCATCACTACCAACAACTCCCACTTAATTGTCAAATTTATATGATAGAGCCAGATCACTATATGGTAAAAGAAATTTGATTTGTAAATTGAAGAAATCTTTGTATGGCCTTAAATAGAGTACTATATTGTGATATAAAAATGTAATACATACGTGTTGAGTTTGGTAATTATGTGTTGAGTTTGGTAATTGTGTGTTTTATATGATGTGTTTATTATAAATATGATAGTGATAATTTCTTATGCGTTCTATTAAATGTTGTTGATATGTTATTCATTGTTGAAGGGAAAGGTGTGATTTTAGAACTAAAATATCATATTGCAACTAAATTTGAAATAAAATATCATGTTGTAGCTAAACACATTCTTGGAATGGAAATTAGAAATGACAAAGCAAACAAAAGTTTATTTCTAGGCCAAAGTAAGTACGTGAATTTAATTTTATAGAGGCTTAACATGTAGGATTGCAGGTCCCATAATGAGTTTCTTTTACAATTTGAATAAATTTATCCACTTCAAATTGTTCTACATCCCCACCAAAGATTGAAGAAATGAGTAAATTGACTTTACTACAGTGGAGTTAAAAGTTTGTTGTATTCTATTATCTGCACTAGATTAGACATTGCTCAAGTAGTGGGAATTCTTTCCAGGTATATGTATAATCTTAGTAGAGATCATTATGATACAATTAAAATAGTCTTCAAATATTTGAAGGGTACCTTAGAGTATTCTTTGTGTTATCATACAATAATTTTATAGGAAACAAGATTTTCCTTGATATTCATGGTTATGTTGATTTAGACTAGGCAAATGATGTTAAAACTAGATAATCCATTAGAAATTATGTGCTTACTTTATTTGGTGGTGTAATCCATTAGAAGAGTAAGTGATAGGTTGTGGTTGTTTTGTCAACTAATGAAGTTGAATATATGATATCTACTCAAGAGTGTAATCTTCCTAGCTAAGAACCTAAAATTTCATGCTAGAACCAAACACATTAATGTTTAGTATCATTTTGTTAGAAATATAATTGTAAATGACAAGGTCAATCTAGTTAAGTTAGAGAATTTAATGAATGTTTCCTAGTCTTTATCTAGGCCATGAGTATAAATAAATTTAGGTGTATAGAATCTATGGGACTCTTAGCCTCTAGCAATTAAAACATGTTTGTAACTCTCTCATTGCTCTTGTAAGGTGTTTGACAAATGAGAGAATGCTAGAAAAATGATGTCTCAACCTTGTAGTTATAAATTCTTATAGTTGATAAATGAGCATGGGAGGTTGTAAGGGGGTACTCCCCTTGTGGGGTCTATGGGAATAGCTCCCTAAAAGGGGTCAAAGGGTAGAACCCCCTAGAAAGCCAAAAAGTATGCATAATTTAAATATCATTGTAAATCTTGACCATTTATCATCACGCAACCCTAGTTCATGAGGCATTGTTTTTTAATTTTGTATTCTGTTGTATTGTGCAAGTTTGATTGTTGTTTAGTTGCCTCTAAATCTCTAACTAGTGATAGTTCCTATGAAAAAATTGCTCTACAAGTATATTGTCACCAATTGTTGACTTTTGAATAATATATTGAGTGAATTTTGAAGTGTGGGGGTTTTCTCTCAAAAAGGTTTTCCCCACTTAAATCATCGTGTTGTAGTATACATGCTAATTATGTTTATTTTTGTTAAGTTTTTGTAATTGTTGTAAAGATCTAAGAAGATTTTGCATTACCCTCCTCTCAAGATTAACATAGAAAGTTATTTTGCTAACTTAACTTCATTTTATCAAACTAGCATGACCATGTTTGTTTGCAATGAGCAAATGAAGAGGTGGAAAAAATCTTAAAGGTTGCATTACCAATAGTGGCATTTGTGGCAGTTTCTAATTGTTTTGAGGATTTGGATATATATAAGGTGACCAAGGTTCAAACTTCAGGTAATGTACATGGTAAGCTTCAATTTGTTTTTTATTTTTTTGTGAAATAAAATTTTATAAAATAAATATAAACTTAAAATTTTGTTTATAAGAAGAGAAGTAAAACAATCATCAATTATCATTATTAAAGATTAACCTATATGAAGTATTTTTGTATGGTAAATAAAGGTGATTTTTAATATTATTTAAAAATTATTTCTTTTATAATTTTATAATTATATCAGATAATAAAAATAGTGTTAAGAATTAGGCACAAAATGTAAATATCCCATTTATATATTATAAAATCTAAAATTTAAAAGAGGTTGAATTAGGAAAATTTTGTAACCAAGAGATTAAGAGTTGCAATAATAGAATTTGTCTTTCACACTATCTTTAGAATTTGTATTTTAGTAGATGGTATAATAGATCATTAATTAAACTATAACTTCCAATTAAAAATCAATACAAATTTGTAAAGAATTAAGTAGATAAATAAAATTTAATTCATTGAACAAAGAAGAAACACCATAAGAACATGAAAAAATCACATTAAAAAATAATATAAATTAAAAAGAAAAATATTTTTACTAAAATTTTATAACTTGATTGATTGATCATAATTGACAAAGTGATAATACCATCCTCATTTTACTATCTACAACTAATTCAAATTCTATAGTAATTACTGAATAACATTTAGAACATAATTTTTATTTTTTATTTTTTTGTAAAAATCAGCCAATTTCACACATATTTCATTATTTAAACTTAATAAAGGGAAAACAAAATCTATAATTAGAAAGAGTTATTAAATAAGTGGGAGCTATTTTCGAACTCTTCCTTGAAATCTATATACTTTGATGCAATGGTAACTAAATATAAATTGCAACAGCTCAGACATTTGTACACTTGGGTTCTTACATGCTGAAGAACCAATTAGCCAGTGGAACGACTCAAACAAAAGTGTGGATAAACTAAAACTCCCTAGCAAGGAAGAAAGACCAGGAGACAGAAAATTTAAGTTTTTCCCTTTTGGGAATTATCTGATATCATTTTTGTTGGCTGTTTCTTCTCACTACACCTTAAGAGACTTCCCATGATTTTTGTGTTGATTGGCCATGGGAATGATGGTTGTCAGTTTTATTATTATTAGCATAGGCCTCTAGCTCAATTCCTCCTGATTCCATCTGAGATCTGACATTCACAAGATCTCTTTCAGACAGTGGCCTTCTACCAACTCTTCCAGTGGGTCCAACTCCAAGAAAATCTCTGGTTAATTTATCTCCGCCATCTCTATGTCTTCCACCAATTGGAAAACCTAGTCTTCCCTGTAATTGAGATGATCCTCCCATGGTGTTGTTCTCTCTATCAAACCCACCTGCAGCTAAGCGAGGAATGGAGTCCACAACAGATTGGCTTCCAAAGGAACCTGCTTGTACACTGTTTTCATTCATAGACATACCACTATGCATCTGGCTTTGCATTAAGCTCTCATGAAGGGCTGTGTTGTCTGATGACTTTTGCTGGCTTCCAGTGAAGTACTGAGACCCCAATGAGTTTGATGAACCATGGTTGTCACTGAATGAATGGAACTGATCCACTAGCCTCTGGTCATGTGGTGAGGGGTCTTGCCAAGATGGCCTTAGGGACTGAGCAGTGGAGCTTGTCATGTCTGGACCAGCCATGCCAAATGTAGGAAGCAAAGGAGAAGTGCTTGCAGTTGCACCCATTTGTGCTGCCTTCTGAAGCAATGCTGTGGCTGACATGTGGGCAGTGTGGTTGCTTGGCCTGTTTCCTTCATGATGATTCGGAGAGCCCAAATCTCCTCCAAAGTCCATTGGACGAAACCCAGAACTGTAAAGACCAGAATACATGCCGCCTGAATTAGGGTTTGTCATTGGCATTGGGAATAGTGAGTTTTTCTGACCCATTTGAGATTCATGGTCAGATAATCCCATTAGGCCTGGCATGTTTTTTGGGGAAAAGAACCCTGAGGAAACTGTGTCCAAGTGGTTCGGGTTTCCTTGGAACTGCTGCATTTGGCTAACAATGTCCTTCCTGTCTTGTCCCAGTAACAATGGGAGGCCTGGCCTTATGGTTCCAGACTCATGGGAAGGGAGTTCCCATGGGAAGGAGGAAAGCCTGGTTCGGTTCATATGCATGCTTGATAATTGCATGGTGGGTTTACCAGGAGAGGATGAGGAAGACATTGGAGCTCCTATTCCTTGCAGTTGCTGGTTGATTCCCTCCTGAGCACGGTTCCCATCTTCAGCTAAAGCATCGCAGAATGCTCTATGGGTGATGAAGCTATCCCTCCTGAAATATTAAATGAGATGCCCAGTTGCAGATTGTGTTACAAACATTTGTTTTTCATGGTATCCGGAATTCAGAAAGAATAATGTGAATGTGCATAAAGATGTAAACAGATAAAAAGTTCTGAAAAATATACTACTATGAAATGCTAATGTAGGGAACGTTAAACACACCAAAAAAATGTTTTGATAAAAGTAATGTCAAATATGTTTGTTCTTTGCAAGTTGCAATATAAATCTATTGAATTTAAAAGTTTTTATATAGATAAAATTGAGAAAGGTTGAGTTTGACATTGAGTTTTTAATAATTCATGTTCAAATTTCATAACTTACAGAAAGCATGAATATCAAGTTCAAGGAGTTGAGTTTAATTTATTAAAGCATTGAACTCTCAATGACCTATATTCAAATTTCATAGATTAAATTAAGAAACTTCACAAAAAACATTAATATCAAGTTCAAGAGGCTGAGTTTAATTGATTAAAACATTGAGTTCTTATTATGAAGATCTATGTTCAAATTTCAATGAGACGTCTAATGTGAATTTCTAAGTTTTGATTCTTGATCTATCTATAATTAATTTCTAATATAGAAATAATTTCTCATATAAACAAAATATCTATAAATGATTAAAAATATTAAAAAAAATATCAAACTAAAGTGAGTACTCCTGGAAGGAGGAAAATTAACAAATCAACTTATAAACATCCACCAAAGTCTACTGAATCTCAGAAACATTGGTCTCGTGCTTGGTGCACTCTATTTTTATGCTCGAAGGATCTTGTCCCACATCATATTTTATTGATGAAGTCCGTGCATATGATTTATATGATCTTGTCTTTATTTTATTTTGACTGTGGGTAGCCTTTAATATGCTGTCTAATCACCTTTACTTATGCCTACTTTTATCTACAACTTTCCATTCATATTCCAATCAGAAGACTTTATTAACGTTCATGTAAGTAGCCGTTATATCACAGGGCAATGCTTTCCTTAGAAGAGACAAACTTAGAGTTAGCTTGCACATGATAGTAACTCATGTAGGTAAATGTTATTCAAACCTTTTGGATGTTGTATAGAATAAAAATGACAGTTTGAGTTAATCTCAAATCATATTCTAAGGTTGAAAAAGATTCTATTGTCGCCAACTTACTGTTTGACAGATAAGCTCAACAGTCAATAAATTACTTATCTCATTTCTACAGAAATGTCCCTACATAATGTAAATTCCTCAAAGTCGAATTGGATAGGTCATCAAACTGACCAGAGACCCAGAACTGGTAATGTTTCCAATAAAATCTATTATTGCCCCATTTAAAATGTCCATGTTTTCAATTCTAAAATAATACCTAACACTAGAAAATAATTTAATAGAAAGCAGTGCAGATACATTGAACATTAAAAATTATTATGGCTAAACACTGACAATCAATATTTTATATTAATGTTATTAAATTTTTACAGTTCATACAATATCATTTAGTTGTTTTTGAATTTGAGTATTTGATTTTTTTAGTATCAACAATTTTTGATCTATTATCAGAATGTTTAGAGAGTGCAAGAATATGACTAAGAAGAAGAAATTATTTTCACATTCATAAGACTAAAGTTATGTAAAATTGTATGGATCATAAAGTGTGATAAAGAACATTAATACAAAAAAAAATCACACAATCAAACCAAAAAACAACAACTTATGACTTAAAACAACATCTTGGGCTGCACTGTTCAGGTCAACAGAGAATTTAATTATTGCTACATAGCCTAATAGTTGTATCCAAAGGCGTTATTTGTATTCTCAAGCACAGGTTCTGGTTTTAAGATGGGGAAGAAAAGGTTTTACCTGGAAAAAAGAGTTCCACAGTCACATCTATACTCCCTGGTGCCGCAAGTCTTAGAATGGGCTTTCCAGTCTGACTGAACAGCATAGCGTTTTGAGCACTTATCACACTTCCATTTCTTCTCTCCATGCTTTCTGCAGAAGTGTTTTTTGATGCCAGTGAGATCACCCAGAGCTCTGGTTGGGTCATGGTGTACACAGCTGGTCTCTGGGCATATGTATACTCTCTTCTTTATCTCTGTGCTTGTCCTTTGCCTCAGCTTCCAAGGAAGATTGTGCCCTCTTCTGTGCAGCTGCAGATTTTGGTCTCTTTGGAACCCTTTGTTGCAAATCTCACAGATGAATCTGTTTGTAGCCATCAGGGTCCTTGGAGATAGAGCAATCACTTCTGCATCTGGGTCTGCACAAAGTAATTTCACATGAGATTATATATTAGAAAGAAGACATATTTGCAAACTGTCTCTAAATAAATTGGGTAGAAGCGCTTAAGATGTTTTGTCCAATATTGGGAGTGAGCTGTCCCATCAATGTCTTTCAGGATGGGTGAAATAGCTCCTAGACACTTCAGGCAAATGTTTCAGTAATTGATTGTAAAAGCAGGTTTCAGTAAAGTTAATATATGTAAACTTTTTCATTGTTTGTTTATAAGCCATTCGCTTATTCATAGAACCTATTCATAGTCTATGAATGTGTGTGTTCTTACATGGAGTCCAAATCTATAGAACAAATAAGAAAGATTTGAATTGAAACCATGCGATAAGGGTTTTCAAGTGGATCTTGTTTAACCCAATTCAGTGGACTTGGAAATATGAATTGATACTGAGTAAAAAGAGTTCCACTTAATTTTCTTTAGTAAAATTAATTTTCAAAACACATATTGAATTGGGTACATGCGTTTGGTTTTGATTGTATATATTTTCCAATCAGTGTTTCAGACTACACTTACTGATTCATCATCAAAAAGAGGAGAATCAACTGAATAACACTTTTGCTGCAGTCGAAGAAAAGAATGGAGTTTGCTGATGGGAAAGCCAACTCATCCAAAGATGTAGAGGACCCAAAATATCTATTGGTCGTAGGTTAATAAATGCAGTTTGAAACGACAAATTAACTCCAAAACAAAACCCCAAGATTCATGTGCTCTAATATGTAGTTCGAAGACAAACTGGGACCAATTGAGCAATCCTAATAGTGCAAGGTAATAAACAATCAAACTGTTACACAAAGAAACCTTATACTGATTCCTATACTTCGCTTTGGTTTTAGATATTGAGGCATTCAGCCAGTTTGGAACAAAACTTACCTGGATTGGCCAATTTGGTGTACAAGAGCCCCTTAAAATGTAGTACAGCACAATAGGGTTATCAATACTAAACTTTAACTTGCCTAAAACACCCAAAAACTCCTATAGAGAGTCCTAAAATTGTACAGGAAACAATACTAGATTGATCCAGTGGATAAATTTCCTCCACACATGGATGCTGCTGGTCATTGCCAAGTGGGTATATGAGTTACTGTTGTGGGCAAGAGGACTATTGTCCATATTGGAATGTGTCACATTCCTTTGGGATTCGTGACATAATTTAACAACCTCTTATCAGATCTTCAATTGGGATGGTAGCGGTTTCATGATCAGGTGCTTCTTTTGGAAAAGCAGCCAGCTCAACTACCTACAATCCAATACTAAAATTCCATGAATGTATTCAGCATATCCTCTCAGAATTCGTGACATGACTTAACAGCTTTCTAAGAGATCCTTAATTGGAATGGCAGCCATTTCCTTGACTAAGAACAGCCAGCTCAACTGCCTACAGTCCAGTACCATAAACATCATGCTGTAACAAAACCTTGAATTGAAACTAGAAAGAAAAAGACCAGACCTGGAGTTCCAGGAAGATTCCTCTTTCTCTTTACTGGGAGTTGGCCTGTGGTGTTATTCCCATTTCCAGAAGCAACAGCTGCCATGGATAATTGTGGTGGTGCCCCAACTGGCTGATGCCTAATGTTATCATCACCCATGTTGCCAGAAGAACCACTGGCTTCTCCAGACACAGAAGTTAAGTTCGACATCCTGTAAGAGTACAGGATTCCAGAAGAAGAACAAGGAGGGGAAGAACTAAAAGCTGAAGAGAATTATGAAAAGAAATGTTTTGGTTTAAGTGGCCTGTATCATCTTAAATGCAGTCAACGTTTGGAAAAACAACATAAGAGACCCCAAATCTCTTCTCCTCTTCTTCTTCCTCCTTGGGATGAATAATGCCACAGATGTCGTCAATTATTATAGTTATGAGGCATCATCAACATCATAAAAAGTAATATAATAAGGAATGATTGGCCTGCAATGGGGATTTTCATTCTTAATCTTGGCCATTCAGACTTTTCTAATCTACTAATTGTGAGATGCCCAACTAAGCTTAGAACACTCTTGACCACTCAAATGCCCCACCTTTGGAGGCCTCAACGCATTCACATAAATTTAGGGGAGAGATTTTTAGGGTCTTTTAATTCTTAAAAAATGTTTATATTCTTAACCGATTCTGATATTTGAAGATGCCCGGGGACCCCATTTGTTAATAAAGTATGTAAGAATGGTAACAACAGCTTAAGACTGTGGTAAAGACAGATTATAGGGCTTGTAATCTAGCAGGATTATCTTTTTCTTCGTTGTTACTTGTACATGCTGATAACAGTCCTGGGGGCCGGCAAATAACTGCTGCCCGTGTTTCCTGTTACCACCTCTTCAGCTGCCCGTACAAAACAAAACCAGAATTCCTTCGTCATAGATATAGACTCGATGTAAACAATTTGTAATTTACTGGGCTGTATTGGATGCGAATTTTGCATGATTTAGTAATATGTTTTTCCATTTTCTTAATACATTTATTTGCATTGTAACGACGACGTGAGGTAGCAAAAGATGGTTAGAGGGTGCATACGTGGGCAGCAGCATCTATGTAAGAATTTTAATAAATGCAATTAATTTTCAAAATATTTATATAGAAAATGTTGATATATATATATTGGGATGCATCATAAGAACAGGAATTATGAGACTTTGGTAAAACATTTATCTAAGTTGTATTAACTACTTTTGGGCTTGATTCTTCACACTGAAAATTTTAAAATGTCTATTGATATTAATAATTAATTTGGATGATAGATTTGAGATATATTATATTTATCTAGCAATTGGAAGGGACCAAAGATAATTAGAGTGTACATATGTGTTACATCTATATAAGCATTTTAATAAAATGTAACTAATTCTTCAAATCATTTATAATGCATTAGAAATATATAAGGTGATGGGAAAACTCTTATTTAGGTTGTATATACTATTTTTTGAGTTTTTATGTATAGTGGTTCTTCATATTCATATACAAGTGTAGAATGTCTACTGATATTAATAATTAATTTAGATTAAAGGTTTGAGATATGCTATGCTTATTTAAGATGGTTAAAGAGTGCATACATGATTACATCTATATAAGAGTTTTAATAAAATGTAACTGATTTTCTCAAAACAATTATATGGAAAGTGTAAATAGACATATATTTTTAAATTTATTGAAATGCATCATAAAGACATGAAGTGATAGACTGGCTAAAACTGTTTCAAATCAATTATAATGCATCATAAATCTCATTATTTAAGTTGTATTTACTATTTTGGTATTTATGATTTTTGGATTTTTATGTATACTCTACTTACACTCATAAACAATTAAAGAAAGTATTTGAATGTTAATAATTAATATACATAGCGGATAAAAATATTTTACCTTTATATGGATACTAAAATAATCTTGTAGATGATATAATATCTATCATAATGAAAAAATGAAGTATAAAAATGTTAATAAGTGAATATGTATATTTAATTTTGGGATTGATGATGGATAAATGATATTAATGTTGTTTCGAATTGATATGATCAGCAACAATATAAGATTTCTAATAAATACAAGTAAGTTTTCATAAAATTACATAAAAAATTTGGAGAGATAAAAGAAATTGGAATGCATCATAATTACATGGATGAGACTTGGTGATTTACTATTTTTGAATTTTTCTGTAATATCTATCCAAAGCAAAAGTTGAAGTACACAATGTTTCTATTTAATTTTGGGATTGAATATTAATATTTTTTTCAAAATGATATGAACATCTATATAAGAGTTTTAATAAATGTAACTATATTTTTAAAATATCTATATTAAAATATTGAAAGGTATCTTTTAAAAAACAAATGGCATGCATCATAAGAACAAGAAACTAATGAGACTTGGTAAAACACTTATGTAAGTAACTTGTATTTACTATTTTTGGGTTAGATTCTTCCCACCCATCTACAATTATAGAATGTCTCTCAATTCATGATTAATTTAGATAATAGATTTGAGATATATTGAAGTTTTATCTAGATAATAAATTGATCTTGTGAGGACATAAAATCTATGAAAAGAAAAATTTCAATTACAAAAAGTTAACAAGTGAATAGGTTTATTTAATTTTGCAATTGCTGAAAATTAAATGAAATTATTTTTGTCTCAAATTGATTTGTAATTGTCTTAAAGTTGTTTTCTTCTACATGAATATGTTGGAGTTTAAATTAACAACAATTTGTTTTTGTCCAATGTCATGCCTTCTACAATATCATAAAATATGATTAGATTTGTGAAATTAATAAAAGTCAAGTTGAATTAATCCAACAAATAATGTACCAAAGGATCTATTTAGTGTCACTAACTCGATAACTTAGAAGTCAAGGTGGTGTCTAAAGATATAATTGAAAAGCTTGTGAACTCAAAAGATGAATAACTTCTCTTACTTGTCAAATCTATTGGTCAATTAAATAATTTATAAATGAGAATAATTAGTGACAACATTTGTAGATGATCCATATAATGACATGTAGATTTGATTATCTTACTTCCTTTTATAAATTAACAATATTCTAATTTGTATCCTCTTTTTTCTCTTGATCTTATTTAAGTGCCTTATGAATGTCTATAAATGTCATGACATAATAATATCTCATGAAATGCATACTAGGTCAACTAATGGTAAATTAGAAAAGGTGGAAAGTAAAATTAAATTTGAATTTAGAAGAGTTCATTGGTCATCTACATAGTCTCAAGATTGGATTAGATAATCCTTTTCACAAAAATGATATAAAGGAATAAAATATTAAATTTGAGGTGTGAAATAGATATTCATAAATTAATGTGAATGTAAATAAAATTAAGATAAATAGATATGATAGATAGAATATTATAATCAAAGTATAATTCTGTATAATGATGAAAAGGGAAGAAATGCAAAATATTGGTAAATCACCTCCCTTTTCAATAATTACACATTCAAAAGGAATATGTCCCACTAGGTTCAAGAGGAGACTCAAACGGTAAGTGGGACAATGGATTCCTTCCTAAAATAATATGATTGATGAAATGGAAATGATACACCAATGTGATTCAAGTGCTTAATGAGACAAGATGAAAAAAACTATAAATAATAGACAAATACAAATGGATAATGAGCTGAAAAGTGTAGAAATGGAAAGCAGAGCTCAAATCTAATCTTTAGGTAAAATTTGAGCTAAAAATGGCAAGGACAAGCTGAAACTTATCCTATACATAGGGAGAGATCACCAATGGTGTTTTGTACAAGGAAATTTTGACTAAATTTTTTTGAGGACTTCTGAGCGTGTCCGATATATTTGATCTTGATTTTGTAGCTCCATAACATATTCTTGAGCACAAAAAAATGGGAGAAATAATTTTCTAAAGGGTTTTTCCTTGATCAAACCCTTTTTTAGGAATTGACCTTAAAAATTGAAAGAAATTGCATAAAGGAAAGTATGTAAAAAGGAAAATGGTAGATTTACCTTGCATAAACCCTTATGGATGGATGTAGAAATCACTCATACCTATGCAGGTGCTTGAATGTGCTTGGAATCCAAAGAGTTTACTTTGGAATTTTATTTATAATGAAGGATACCCTAAAAAATTCATGGATCTATGAATTCCATCTTAGATCTTGAATGTTGATATGCTTGAAAATCACTCATAATGAAGGATAGAGAAGGAGAATGGAAGAAGAATCTTCTTGCTTGATTGGGAATTACTCTACTTGGCCATCAAAGGAGAGAAAATTACATCAATTGGAGAATATTTGTTCAACTTGATAGATCTTGAAGAAATGGAGACTTGGAGATCATGATCTTGGATGCTTTCCTTAAAATCTTGAATCCAAATGCTTCATTTCTCTTGATTTCTTGAAAATTCAATTGCTTAATTGAAAAAATACTTGCACTTAGTTATGATATGAAAAATGAGGAGAGATAGGGTCCTTTTATACTTTACTCCCTCATTTCAAGATTAAATAATGATCCAGGCTGACCAAAAAATCAAAACTCCTGCTAATACCCTGATATTAGGCCTCAAGAAAACTTTGGGCCTTAATTGCCTAGGATAGAATTCTATTGGCATTTTTTACCCTAGGAAATGGGCCAAAATTTGGAGGGGATTCTGTGATAGGTGAAAAGATGCAAGGGGAGGAAAGACAAGTTGATACTATATCATCCTAAAAAATAAGCAACCTTATTAGGTGCTCAT
Source organism: Chamaecyparis obtusa (assembly GCA_027943335.1). Classification (NCBI taxonomy): domain Eukaryota; kingdom Viridiplantae; phylum Streptophyta; class Pinopsida; order Cupressales; family Cupressaceae; genus Chamaecyparis; species Chamaecyparis obtusa. Next base: position 550,722 of record BSBK01008643.1, on the reverse strand, counting down.
GTTTAGCCCCATTTTAGCATGTCTGGGTTACCACATTGATTTCACTTCCTTCTAGCGCTTATGCATCCTTAAAAATAACAATATTTGTTCAAAACTAAAAAATGGATCTAACTTTTATGTATGATTTCCCATTTCCCATCCTATCACATAATTTTTCTTCCACCTAGGTCTTATGCATGCATTTTAAGATTTTGAAATTGGCCTTGATCTCCTAGTAGGTTGTGGCTTTCACCACCTCTTTCTAGTATACTCCCCTAAGTCCCAAATAAAATTTAAAAAAGTATGCCAGGACTAGGTTGACTAAGTTGGCCTTATCCTAGAGCATTGCATTTTAGTTGGCTTTGGGCCCAATGCATGGTAATTTCTCCTAGATCTTTAATTAGGGTCAGCCATGTGAGATCTAAGCCCCAAAATGTGTATAAAAGTAGACATCACCCTCTCATTTTCACATCCATAATCTATCCATTATTGTAATAAAAAATACAAGCAAGCTATTGTACATTCAAGGTATTCAAGTGCAAGAAAGAATCCATTAGTGAAGGTATTCATTATCAAGCATTTAATCCCATCAAGCATTCAAGTACAAGGAATCCATCAAGAGTTTGTAAGCATTAAAGTCTTTATTCCATCGTGCATTCACGTAATTTCCTTCTATAGATCTAGCTTCTTTTCCCCATTGGAGGTAACAAAAAGGAGTTTGCAATCAAGAAAGGAGATCTACATTCATACATCAATCCAAGATATTATAGAAAAACTTGTGATCATGTCCAAAGAGGCATTTTCATTATTGAGGTATAAGGTGATTTATGTTTCAGATCTAGATTCTATTTCTCCTTATGCAATTTATATTTCATTTCAAGGTTGATTCCTATACAAGGGATTGACCAAGGAAAGCCCCTTTCCATAACCTGTTCTCCTTCTTTTCTATGTGTAGGAACAAGTTGCAGAGTTTTGGATCCAAATTCAAGATTCTTAGAACCGGTTATAGTATCTTTGTAATTTTCATCAACTTTGGAGTTAAAAGGACTAGGTTGAATTTTCTGATAGTTTCCTGGACTAGGTTGACCAAGTTGCAATTTTCCTTTGGGTCTGATATTTTCATAGACAAAGGTTACAGGTATCAGAGTTTTAGATCCAAAGTTTTACTTAATTCTGACATCTCTACAACAGTCAAAATCAGATCTAAAGGTCAATATTCCTCTTCTTGTTTTCAAGGTGCGTTCATTCCTCCTTTTTTATTCTTTCACTTACTTTTATATATAATAATTATATTTATTTCATCATTTACATATTAGAAACATCACATAATCACACTTTATTCAATAAGGAATACCCAAATCCCCCTTTTGCCTAGATCTTGCATTAGCACCCGTTCCTCCTTTTCGGGTTGTGCTAATCAGATTTGTTTAAGGGTGGGTTTATATTCCAATGAACAATATGATTTGGTGAGTGATCTACATCCTAAAATTACTCACCATTTAACATTGTACATTTTTGTGAACTTGAATCATAACATTTCCTTTTTGGTTTTGGTGTTAGATCCTCTTTTTATGCAATTACATATCTAGATATATTTTGTACACATTTGCATCATATTGCTACAATCTATGCATTTAGATATTTTGGTAGTTAGATTCTCTTTGTATACATCTGGATCTACTTTGTATACATTTTTCTATCACATTTTTTCTACATCTTTCATTTACATAGTTGTTACTTTTCATTGATTTATATGCCGTTCTTTTTTTCTTCTCATGTTGCAAAAGTTATTTAAGGCATTATCCCAAAACCATTATGTCATTTTTGAGATAAAACAACATCCTCCTATTAACTTTCCTTTCCATTATGTTACCACTAAAAAGAATCAATTTAATTCATGTGATGTTTCTTTGTCTTCTCTTATATCACCTTGTAAGGATATATTAGAAAAAGAATATGATTTTATCCTTTTTTGTACACATGATCTTCCTTTTTGGGGAGAAGAGTTGAGGATTGATGTTAAATCTTCTCCTAATATAAGCCTTATCTATGAGGATAATTTGGTTAAGGATGACAATACTTCACCTTCTATTTCTTTTAATTCCTCCCCCTTTACAGATCCAACTTTAATGAACTATGACTATTCCTCTCCCATGTTATGCTTTATTCATAGATATGTTCCTACCCTTGACAATTCTCCTATTTGGAATGAACCCTTGGATAATGACATTTATTACTCTCTTCCTCATGAAAAAGCCTTCATAACAAAAGATGATATCATGGTTGACATTTATTCTACTTCCTTTGTAGATGATGCATTAATGTTTGATGTTTCTCCTCCTAAGACATACCCCCTTTATGAGGATATCTTAGAGCAAGAGGGATACTTTATAAATAATTTCCTTGATATCATCTTACCTTCATTTGAAACTCCTACAAATGAAGCATTAAAGGAAATCCCTAATCCCTATTATAAGGAAATCTTGGAAAAAGAGGATTGTATCATTACTAATACTCTCCCTTCTAGTGATGATCCCATGAACAATCAAGAGCTTGATCAAGTCAATGTAATTTCTTATACTCAACCTATGGTAGATAACAAGCCTATGATAATTGTAAAAGGATGAACTCAATTGAATTCATTCCAAAACAAACCCATGCTTACTGTTAAAGGTTATCCTCAACATTCTTCTCAAAATTTCACTCCACTTGTGATTACAGTTAAAGGATATAATCAACAAAATTCATTTTAAACTTTAAAAATAAGAAAATTATAACCGTGAAAGTAAAATCTAGCAACCATTTGGATTTTATTAAGGATTATCATGTGGTGGCTCAAACCTATCATACAAGAGATAAACCTTGATGCAGGAGCATCTTGGGTTCATCACAAGCTTGCATCATCCAAAAATAGTTCTTTGTATTTTTTCTTGTTTACTAGTGGAGAGATTATGTCGACTAATCATTCATTTATTTGACATAGCATGTGCAGTTGTACAGTCTTGATTGAGACCTATCTAGGATCATCTTCCTATCATATCACACCTCCTAATGTTTTTAGATGTTCAAGATTTGATCCATTTCCTATCCTTGGGTAACATGCACTAATACATTTGGGGTGAAATTGCGACGGCAATTTGCGACGACAGGCAAATGTCATGCGGTTTTGGCTTTTTTTTTTCAAATATAGCCCGACATCGTCACAATTTGCGATGACAATACATTTGGCAACGTCGCCATTGCAACGTTGTCGGGATATAAGGACAAAAAAAAAAGGAACGTTGTCATTTGTGTTTTCAATAGCGCCGTAACCCTCTACGAAATCACATCAGGATATAAGGGTAAAAAAAACAAGAACGTTGTCATTTGTGTTTTCAACAGCGCCGTAACCCTCCGCAAAATCACATCGGGATATAAGGGCAAAAAAAACAAGAACGTTGTCATTTGTGTTTTCAACAGCGCCGTAACCCTCCGCGAAATCACAGCTACAATTTCTGAGTACGTTGGGTTTATTTTTCTTTTGTCATTATTATGTAATTTGGTATTCAGCTGTTAGAGAGCTAAAATACCCAGAAATGAGGACATATCTATGTTGAATTTATTGTTAGTGGCTTTGGTTATTTAGAAGTTTAATTTTATTTGTTCATCTTTCAAGCACAAACGTTTTGTGGACCGTAACGTCTTCATTATTTCGGGTATGCAGTGAAACAGCCCTAACTTGCAATTGCGATGTTGTCGGGATATAAGGGCAAAAAAAAAAAGGAACGTTGTCATTTGTGTTTTCAACAGCACCGTAACCCTCTGCGAAATCACATCGGGATATAAGGGCAAAAAAAACAAGAACGTTGTCATTTGTGTTTTCAACAGCGCCGAGAGAAATTCCCTCCGCGAAATCACAGCTACAATTTCTGAGTACGTTGGGTTTATTTTTCTTTTGTCATTATTATGTAATCTGGTATTCAGCTGTTAGAGAGCTAAAATACCCAGAAATGAGGACATATCTGTGTTGAATTTATTGTTAGCGGCTTTGGTTATTTAGAAGTTTAATTTTATTTGTTCATCTTTCAAGCACAAACGTTTTGTGGACTGTAATGTCTTCATTGTTTCGGGTATGCAATGAAACAGCCCTAACTTGCGACTACCTTCACGGTACTTGTGTACATTATCATGTTGTCTTTACAGTGACTATCCTCATTCAAGTGGCAATTACACAAGGGACAGTCACTGTGAGATGTCCTCATTTGTGACAAGGACAGTCACACTTAGGACATCTCATAGTGATATTCCCTTGTGTAATTTCCACTTGAATGTATTGCTATTGAACCACATTAATGCTTTTCTTCTTCAACAAATGAGGACAGTCACTGTAAAGACAACATGATAATGTACACAATTACCAAAAAATGATCTTGTTAATTGATGTAACACTTTGTCTTGCTCACTCCCTATCCTTCACTAGGGTCTCTTTAGGCCAATGTTTTGACTTGATAGGGTACTTAACTATCCCTACACTCTTTAGGTATCTCTACCCAAGATCCCACTCCTTCAACTAGTGCACACCAACAAGAAATACAACGAACTCTGCTCAATACCAATCTAGCTACTAGGACACTCCTAGTCTTGTCTTCACAAATTGAAACACATTCAACTAGAACTTTACTCCATGGAGAGGCTGGCCACTAGGACCTCTATTGGTTTCAATATTACTCCTTCACCTATACTTTTCATCAGTACTTCAATCCAGTTCATCAAACCATGCCAATTGCACCCAAAAATAGGCTACTAGCAATTAGGCCTTTGTCAAGCCTTTTTGTTTATATTAAGCCACCTAAAGGGCTTAGGATTCAAATGCCCTTTATTGAGAACTCCAAGATATCTAAGGTCTTCTCCTCCTAGATTTTTTATACACCAACTGCTACAGCCATGCCTGAAAACAAGTATTTTGACACAACTTGGACAGTCTGACTAAGAGTTTGTTTTCTTAGCAGCCAAAGAAACTCACCCAATCTTCTAATTTGACTTGGGGCTTCTTTAGATGTGTGTCTACCTCTCCATGAGATTTTAGTTGAAGCAACCAATGCATTCAACTTGTTGTAATCTTCTTGTAATGATTTGTCATCCCTAACTGTGCTCAATTGACTCACCTAGGACATCATTGCAAACATAGAAAATGAGCTTCCCAGGGCCCCTCCTTCCAAACATATAGTACATGGAGTCTCCTCACCCATTCCAAGAGCTCGTACAAAATTGACAATGGAATGATGAGCTAAGACTCCATTTGTTCAACCTGCCTGGTTCAAACCAATGATAGGGTACTTAACAAAAGAATTAACAAACTAGTTGGAATGCTTCAAAACTAAAAAAAAACACAACATAGAATAAAAAAACAACTTGTACTAACTTTTCCAATAGACACTGTGAGCTATCTAATCCATTAATCAACTGAAAACAAAGAAACAAAAAAACTCAAGAATTCACTAAAACCGTGTTACTCTACAAATCTTCTTAATTCCAAATGTTTTTCCCCCCAACCTTTTGCACAGATCGATGGAGGCCTCTTATAGTTGATCTGATGCCTAATTCAATGGTTTCATATAGTTACATAACCATCTTACTCGAAAATGCTCCCTTGCACAAATGTTGTCAATGTTGTGAATGACAACATTGACAACTTGTTACAACCTTTGGGATTTTGGTTCAAAACTTATTGTTCAAACACCATAAGACCCTAACCATGACTTAGTTAGGCTATTTAGACCTCACATAGGCCACTTCTACACTTCTTTGCCCAATTTGACCCCTAAATGCTTCATTCCCACTTTTGCCACAATATTGGTAACTTGGGTACAAATTGGCACTTGCCTTCACAAAGGTCACACATGAGGACATCTCATAGTGATCGATTGTCCCTTGTGTAATTGCCACTTGAATGTATTGCTATTGAACCACATTAATTCTTTTCTTCTTCAACAAATGAGGACAATCACTCTAAAGACAACATGATAATGTACACTCACTGTAAGGACAGTCACAAATGAGGACATCTCACAGTGACTGTCCCTTGTGTAATTGCTGCTTGAATGTATTGCTATTGAACCACATTAATGCTTTTCTTCTTCAAAAAATGAGGACAGTCACTCTAAAGACAACATGATAATGTACACTCACTGTAAGGATAGTCACAAATGAGGACATCTCACAGTGACTGTCCCTTGTGTAATTGCTGCTTGAATTACACAAGGGACAGTCATTGTGAGATGTCCTCATTTGTGACAAGGACAGTCACACATGAGGACATCTCACAGTGATTGTCCCTTGTGTAATTGCCACTTGAATGTATTGCTATTGAACCACATTAATGCTTTTCTTCTTCAACAAATGAGGACAGTCACTCTAAAGACAACATGATAATGTACACTCACTGTAAGGACAGTCACAAATGAGGACATCTCATAGTGACTGTCCCTTGTGTAATTTCCGCTTGAATTACATAAGGGACAGTCATTGTGAGATGTCCTCATTTGTGACAAGGATAGTCACACATGAGGACATCTCACAGTGATTGTCCCTTGTGTAATTGTCACTTGAATGTATTGCTATTGAACCACATTAATGCTTTTCTTCTTCAACAAATGAGGATAGTCACTCTAAAGATAACATGATAATGTACACTCACTGTAAGGATAGTCACAAATGAGGACATCTCACAGTGACTATCCCTTGTGTAATTGCCGCTTGAATTACACAAGGGACAGTCATTGTGAGATGTCCTCATTTGTGACAAGGACAGTCACACATGAGGACATCTCACAGTGATTGTCTGTAATGTCCCCTTTTTGGCTAACTTGGAAAATAGGAACAATTACTCCACTTCTCAGACTTACTCTATCAGATACTTACAATTAAACTAAGTAATGGAGGTTACTTAAGATATCAACCGCTATTTCAGATTCAATCACAATATGTGTGCAAGATGATATTGATACCAATATGTTTAATAGCACTGTCGGATATAATGATATGAAATATGCTATGAATATGATGTTTCCTATCACTTATAGTGATAGTATAATGATGCTATGTCTAATATAAACAATATCGATATACAATCAATAAGTATTGCTTACAGCAATGTATTTGTTGTGTCTGATATGATGATGTAATTATGCAAATGTGTAATATCACTATGAGTGATATGTTGCTATTTCAGATTCTGAATTATATGCTTGCAACTTCAAATATTGATGCTGTTTCTGACTATCCTTTCTATCTGTGCAATCATGGTGTTGTCTCTGATCTGCAATGATAAACTTGAAACCAAACTGCCAAAGGCAGATGCTCTATTGAGTATATCCAAATATGGATAAGTAAATAAAGTTCTAATGATGCCTTGAGTGACTGACGAGAATGCATTCTTATATTGTCTTTAACAAATGAAGAGATGCTATGAATGAGACGTGTCTTGTTTCTTCCTCCATGTCCCTTTGTTAATCACACCTTTCCATAATCCGACAGTTCACATAATATTATTTCATTATTTTTTGATCATAGATAACTCCCAGATTGACTCAATATCAAATCTTTTTATGAAGGTAATCTTCCCTAATTGGTAGTGCAACCAGTAGTTAACATCCATTGTGTTTGTATTAGTTTGGTCTAACTATCATTAGTATTTAGTCAATCGATATTAACTCTTGCCTTATCCCATATTGTTATGATTATATCCAATCTTTCTACTCTGATATAAGTCGATATCATTTTCTGATAATTGTCCATTTATTGGTTGATTGCTGGTAATGGAGTTTGATCTTCAAATTGACTTCCATTCCTGTTAATACTTAAGGATACATTGTACTTATTATCCATGACTGATGCCTCATTCATCAATAGCTTGTGATATAATCACTGATGCTTTTGTGTTTCTACAAGATGTGGTTTATCTCAGACAATCGATAATCTTTCAATCCTTTAGTCGATATCCTCCTATGTGGTGTCTATTGATATAGATAGTAGAATTCAATCTAGTTTATGTTATTGTCATGATAACATAGGAAGTGATGGTGCATATTTGCTAGCGGGTCTTCATGTTTGATATTGCTTTATCGGATATGTCATTGTCTAAACTTGTGCAATTAATGATTATTTATAATATATGAATGGTTATCCTTCTTGCTTATCAATACATCTTCTGAAACACATAGCGACCTATCCCTTATTCATATCATGTTGATCTTGACTTCATAGTATTTGGTTCATTAATCATCCTCTCATGGTATCGATGTGTAATGACTAGTGATTGTTGTATCACTTCTTCATTCCTCATCGTGATAGATAATGCAGATGTTTAATGTAGATGTCTATCGATTACAGATATTCGATATTGCTTTAAATGTTATTATTATTATTATTATTAATGTTATTGTTATTATTAAATATTATAATTAATGATGTTAGTAATATTAATAATATTATAATAAATATTATTATAGTGATAACATATTGTTTTATATTGAGAGGTTTATTAATATTATTTATATATTAAAATTATTATATCAATAATTGATTTAATATTATTACTTAATATATTATTATAATATAATATATATAATTTATTAATAATTATTTATTATTAATTTATATTATAATTATAATCATAATTATATTATTTATTAATATTTTAATATTATTTAATTAACATATTACTTATTATGCTAACTATATATTATTATTATCTTTTGATAATAATTATATATTATTGTTATATACCGTTAATAATAGATTATTATATATCATCTAATCATTTTATTATTATACTAAGTTCAATATGTCACGGCTCATGACATTGTCCCTTGTGTAATTGCCACTTGAATGTATTGCTATTGAACCACATTAATGCTTTTCTTCTTCAACAAATGAGGACAGTCACTCTAAAGACAACATGATAATGTACACTCATTGTAAGGACAGTCACAAATGAGGACATCTCACAGTGATTTTCCCTTGTGTAATTGCCACTTGAATTACACAAGGGACAGTCATTGTGAGATGTCCTCATTTGTGACAAGGATAGTCACACATGAGGACATCTCACAGTGATTGTCCCTTGTGTAATTGCCACTTGAATGTATTGCTATTGAACCACATTAATGCTTTTCTTCTTCAACAAATGAGGACAGTCACTCTAAAGACACCATGATAATGTACACTCACTGTAAGGACAGTCACAAATGAGGACATCTCATAGTGACTGTCCCTTGTGTAATTGCCACTTGAATGTATTGCTATTCAGCCACATTAATGCTTTTCTTCTTCAACAAATGAGGATAGTCACTCTAAGGACAACATGATAATGTACACTCACTGTAAGTGTACATTATCATGTTGTATTACAAATGGACCTTATGTTGGTCGGGATATAAGTGCAAAAAAAAAAAGGAACGTTGTCATTTGTGTTTTCAACAGCGCTGAGAGAGATTCCCTCCGCGAAATCAAGCGGGTTATCATTTGTGTTTTGAACAAAGCGGGTTGTCATTTGTGTTTTGAACAGCACCGAGAGAGATTCCCTCCGTGAAATCAAGCGGGTTGTCATTTGTGTTTTCAACAGCGCCGAGAGAGATTCCCTCCGCAAAATCACAGCTACAATTTCTGAGTACGTTGGGTTTATTTTTCTTTTATCATTATTATTTAATCTGGTATTCAGCTGTTAGAGAGCTAAAATACCCAGAAATGAGGACATATCTATGTCCAACACATTTTAAAATGATCACCCCCCTATTATTGTATCACTTCCTCCTTGTTCCTCATTCAAGTGGCAATTACACAAGGGACAGTCACTGTGAGATGTCCTCATTTGTGACAAGGACAGTCACACATGAGGACATCTCACAGTGACTATCCCTTGTGTAATTTCCACTTGAATGTATTGCTATTCAACCACATTTATGGGCCCGTTTGGACCACGACACATAGTAGCATCTACAGAGAAGAATATCCCAGGTGTAACAAGTTGTAAGAATATACCAACAGTTCTAAGAAGTTCCCTAGCACGTAGTAGCATCTACAGAGAAGAATATACAACATGAGGGCAGGCACTGTAAAGACAACATGATAATGTACACTCATTGTATGTGTACATTATCATGTTGTCTTTACAATGACTGACCTCATTCAAGTGGCAATTACACAAGGGACAGTCACTGTGAGATGTCCTCATTTGTGACAAGGACAGTCACACATGAGGATATCTCACAGTGACTGTCCCTTGTGTAATTGCCACTTGAATGTATTGCTATTCAACCACATTTATGGGCCCGTTTGGACCACGGCACACAGTAGTATCTACAGAGAAGAATATCCCAGGTGTAACAAGTTGTAAGAATATACCAACAGTTCTAAGAAGTTCCCTAGCACATAGTAGCATCTTCTAATTGTCTATACCACTTCACAAGGTATTGTTTGCACACATTGTTTTTGGTTCTTTTGATGACCCTTGTTTTGAAATTGCTATTAGGCCTTGTAGCTTATATGTTTTGATTGCTGGAGAGCTTCTAAAGCTAAGCAAGAAGACCATTGCACGAGTTATAGCCGCGCGCTCAGGTTTGAAAATTGTATATTTTTTAATCTAATGAATATTTTAACTAGACTTTTAGCTTATTTTTGCTGTATATTTTAATCTAAAGGGAATCATGGATGTGAACTTGAAAGAATTTTGTACTTAGTTCTTATGGAGAGAATAGTAGTATTTTACGGTCTAATATCAAATAGAGTTTTCCAATTACAGAAAGTTAATGAATTCTAATAGCTTATATGTTTTGATTGCTGGAGAGCTTCTAGAGCTAAGCAAGAAGACCATTGCACGAGTTATAGCCACGCGCTCAGGTTTGAAAATTGTATATATTTTAATCTAATGTATATTTTAATCCTTTTGCCATGTCATGTAATATGTCTTGCCTTGTAGCTTATATGTTTTGAAATTGCTGTTAGGCGTTGTAGCTTATATGTTTTGATTGCTAGAGAGCTTCTAGAGCTAAGCAAGAAGACCATTGCACTAGTCGTAGCCGCGCGCTCAGGCATGAAAATTGTATATTTTTTAATCTAATGTATATTTTAACTAGACTTTTAAAATATTAAAGGATTTAACTAGGTCTAAGAAGATTTGTGTACTTTTGACAATTTTTCTTAGTCACTGAAAGTTGTAGAACGAAGTTTTCATAGCCCAATTTTTGCTTCCTGCGAAGAACGATCATGTCAGATAATATAAGTGAAGAACAAAATAGGGAGACAATCGCTAGATTGTGGTCTAACTTGAAAAGAAAAGGTGATGGAAAATGTTATTGTCCCTGCAAAATTTGTAAGGGCTTAAACCGTAGAAGACTGCTAATCAAAACAGTTAAGAGACATTGTAGGGAGAATGGTCACATTGAAGGGGGGCATGACTATCATCCACTGGTAAGTTGTTCATTATATCATTTTAACAATTTATATACATATGAAATCACTTGATGATGAGTTGAAGATCATGGTTTATTTATGTTAATCAATTTTATATAGGTTGATCTCCCCAGGGAAGTACATGATATGGAGGAACATGGGGGTGCGAATATCCAAGGTGAAGATAATGATCCCATGGAAGATGACGATCATGCGCCAGAAAACACAATTGAAGATGATGGTATAAATACATTGATCCATGACACATTTAGTCCAAGCGGATCTGATCATGATGATGATGATAGCCTCGATGTACCTCTACTTGAGAAGGCATACGAGCCCCTATACAAAGACTCCCAAACAACTCTTCTCTCTGCTGTATTGTTGTTGTTGAACTTGAAGGTTATGAATGGTTTATCCAACATAACAATGTCACGTATGTTAAGGTATGTCATATATGTCTTTATAGTTAACAAAGGGTGAATAATGTACCACTAATATTGTTTATATTAACAACTTATATTTTTTGCTGTAGATTGATAGGCGAGTTTTTGTTACCACCATCAAATATTCTACCTCGCTCATATCGAGAATTATCTGCTATTATGAAAGATATTGGAATGGAGTATCAAGCAATACATGCTTGTCCCAATGATCATATTATATATTATAAAGAACATGAATTTGCAACACAATGCCCTGTATGTCATACGAGTAGATATCGAACAGATCGAATAACAAAAAAGGTGCCTCACAAGGTTCTTCGTTACATCCCCATTATTCCACGGATGCGACAATTATTCAGGTGTACTAGCTTGGCACAATTTATGGATTACCATGCACGCAATAGAAGTCGAGATGACATTATTCGAATCCCTGTGGATGGTTCGGCATTTATGCACATAGAGGAAAAGTGGCAACACTTCAAAGAAGAACCTCGTAATCTCAGGCTTTCATTGGCAGTGGATGGTGTCAATCCATTTGGAGAGATGAGATCTGTTTGCTCGGTGTGGCCTGTTTTTGTTATCAACAATAACATTCCTCCGTGGATGTCAATAAAGAGGGAGCACATTATGTTGGCAATGATTGTTCCAGGTATTTTATCATTTGATAGTTATTAATTTACATGTACTTACAAATCTTACAGTAAAATGGTCACAATAATTATGTAATGTTACTGTTCATTCAAGTAGGTAAATATCAAGTTAAAGATATGAATGTATATATTGAGCCTCTTATTGACGAGTTGGTGGAGTTATGGAACAGTGTCACTATGTATGACGTGTCTAGACCAATAGGACAAAGACAATTTCAATTCCATGCAATACTTGTATGGACAATACATGATGCCCCAGGGCTAACACATTTTTGTGGTATGTTATAGTGAATTCAAGTTGCGCATGATAATTCTAATTATAAAAATCAACATATTTAATAATCCAATTATATCATTATCTTGTAGGTCTTCAAACAAAGGGAAAATTTGCATGTCCAGTTTGTGGTCCAAAGATGAAATCTCGTCATTCAAAAAGTTTAGGAAAGGATGTGTTTGATGAGTACAGACACTTCCTCCACAGGAATCATAAGTATCGAAGTATGGAAAAACATCTTTTCAATGGGAAAGAAGAGACTACATCAAAGCCACGAAGAATGACACCTCGCCTATGGAAGTTGGAATATAATAGAATTAATCATCGAGGTAATGTCGTTCCACTTAATGGTTTATGTTTGTAATTTATATATTTCTATTGTGATTTTTGTTTACTAATTATGTAATTGATGATCGTGAAGGTCGTCAAGGCACTACTGACAACCTTCCAAAGGGACTAAAAAGCTATCCCAGACAATTTAGTAGGTTGCCCTACTACGAGGACCTACAAATTGTGCATTTGTTTGATCTTATGCATGTTGGAAAGAATATAACAGAGACATTGTGGAAAATACTGGATGGAAGGCGTGACAAAGAAAAAATTGTCAAAATTTGTAATGACATTCATGAATCCAATCATGCACTGAAGAATTTCATTCACTCAAATAGCAATAGAGATCAGATTAATATAAGTGCCCTTCCTTGGTTATTAACGAAGCAGAAAAGTGATGCCATAAAAGAAGTCATACGAAAAATTTGATTTCCCACAGGATTTGCTGGGAACATAAGCAATCTCATATCAAAGAAAAGTGAATTTGGGCCAGGGCTCAAAACGCATGATTGGCATACTTTCATCAAGGTAAGTTATGTTCTTCTGTATTTACAATATATTCATAAACTACGTGTACTATTCATTATGTTATGTTAGAAAATAATGAAATGATTGGTTTATAATTACTGCAGTACGTGCTACCTCTATCTCTCCCAGAGCACTTCAACAATAACATCAAACAAGTGATATATGATCTTGGAAAATACATGAGGTAAGCAGTAATATCTGTTCAATTTGTTGTATATATTTATTATATTCACGATTTGTTTTTCTTGCTATGTAATCTATTGTATATTATTTTGTAAAGTCTCGTATTTATATATTTTTTGTGACTTGAATCTCTTAATGTAGGTGGTTGTCATCTAAAGAAATCCATAAAGAAGATATAAACTATTGGAAGAGAAGAATTCCTCATTTACTGTGTGAAATGCAAAAGTGTCTATCTCCAACTTTTTTCAATGCACAAGAACACTACCTCATACACCAAGTTGAGGAGATTGAATTGTGTGGACCTGCACACACTAGGTCAATGTGGATGGTTGAGAGGCACTTGAAATCTTTGAAGGCTTTGGTTCGACAAAGAGCACATCCTGAGGGTTCTATGGTAGAGGGATACATGGTATACCAGACTATGGTGTACATTACTGAATATCTTCCTAAGTTTGCTTCAAATATCTATGTAGATCGCATTTGGGATCTCGACCCTTTTAAAAAATTCAAAGGGGAGTACTTGATGGGGAAAGGTAGATTGAGGAAAGTGACAGGTAATAAATTATAAGATGTTATTGTAATAAATTATTTCTTAATCTTCAAAATAAATCGGTTGTAAGTCGTCTATTTTTTTTTTGTACAGTTGCTCGAGAGTGGGATGCACTACATTTGTATATTGCAAACAATCTTGATTGGATGACGGTATGGATTGAACGATGTCAACATTCTGGTCACACATTAACATGGGAAGGTGTATCTTCATTGGTTAAAGAAGCTCATCGTAATGGAGATTCTAATGTTACGCAAAGGGAAATAGATTTAGCATATGGTTTAAGAGATTTCCAGGTACGTACAAAATTATTAATCACCCGTATGTTTATCAACTCACGATATAATAATTTTGACATGTTTCACATATTATTGCAGGTTAAACACCACAAGGGTATGTTCTGTAATGGTCAAAAATTTCGCGTCAAAGTGTTGGATGACACGAAGAAAACTTGTGATTCTGGAATAACTGCAGTCTTTCAAGTGACTAATATTTCATCTAGAAATGACTTAGATCCTCAAGAGTCTAAAAATCAATACTATGGCATTTTGGATGATATACTTGAGTGCGACTTTAGTTCCTTCAAATTAGTACTCTTCGTTGTCAAATGGTACAGGCTACGACTTAATCTAAATGATCCTAATAGAACTATTATTGAACATGATAATGGATTTACAATGGTTAATACAAGGTCGTTTGAGCCAGTTGGGGATGAGCCCTATGTTCTTCCAAGCCAATGTGAGCAGGTATTTTACTCAGAGGTTTCACATAAACCGGGTTGGTCATTTGTTGTTAGACATGAAACGAGAGGAAGGCCAATAAAGTATAATGCGATGGAAGAAGAAGATACCGAAGAAGTAGACGATGATGTAGATGATGATCACGATCGACAATTATTGGATGATGTTCCTGAGACAAATTTTCATGAAGAAGAAGAAGAAGATGATGATGATGATGTTGCTACTGATGATGATGATGAAGATGATGTTGATGTTGATGATGATGATGTTGATGATGATGAAAACGACGACAACGACGACGACGATGACGATGATGATGACGACGATGACGAGGATGATGATGATGATGATGATGATGATGATGAGGATGATGATGATGAAATTTAAAGGTATGCCATCAATCCTTAATGTATTTAATATTCATTTCTTGATAGAAATATATTTGTCTTAAATGGTTACATAGTTTATTCATTATCTATTTAAAAGCTACAAGTTTCAACTACAAATAGAATACCGCTAATCTAAATTAACTATTAATCTAAATTAATTAAATAAAACTATTTAAAACACATATTAATGTGAGCCTGATTTAAGTGTTATAATGTGTACGTTTTAATGTTTTTAATTTTTATGTGATGCTTATGATGGATGTGATTATGATTATGATGTGATTATGCTCACGATAATTGAATTACATTTGCAGGAAATTGAACCCCTTTCAAGAGCATCCCGCACAGTCTCATGGATCGACAGGTATAAGTCAATACACCTTATAGAAAGTCTATTTAATACACTTATCAATAGTAAGATTGATGTCTTCTAAGATCTCTCCCATTTGCAGGTACCAGCAAATAGGTATTTGTCAGAAGTGTCTTCCTCAAGTGAGGGAAATATAGGAATAGAAGAGGAAAGTGAGACATGCAATTTATCTAGAATAGGGAGATTAACTAGAGGTCAAAGGACTAGAAGGAAATTCAATAAACACATGAAATTTTTCCTTGCTCAAGGGGGGTCATGTTCTTATGATGATGAGACGAAAGGCGACATCGAGGTGCCCTTGAGGTACCAACATCTACAGAAACATTGGGTACCCAAGGAACTTCCTCCAATAAACACTGATTTTTGTGTTAATGAGAGGATATATCGCATAGCACCATCATCATTACATGGTTTGGGCCTATTTTCTATGGATGGCATAAAGGTGTCTTACAACAAAGTTTCTGAATTGATGGAGTATGTTGGACCATGTTACGATTACAAAAGTTGGATGCATATTGTTCAATATAAAAAAAGTATGCGTAGGTATGCACTCTCGGCAAATTATATACAACAGCAAGACAATAATCAAAGTAAAAATGTGGCTATATACATTGATGGAAGGCCAAAAGCAACAGGGAATATTGCGGGTTTTATAAATAGTACATGACCTGGGTCAACTATAAAGCAACCCAATTGCATATTTGAGGCGCGCGAGGGAAATCGTGTATTCATCTGTGTGATAAAATCAATACGTGTAGGGGAAGAGCTGCTTATTGATTACAATTTGAACTGCATAGATACAAATGAGGCTACTATCATGGGGGTGGTACATACTATTAAACCAACTTCTAATCAATGACTCCAACATACCATTTAGTTATTAAATTTTTGGCTAACATTTTTATACTTGATCTTTGACACAGGGGCACAATATGGAGCAACCGCCCGAAGGTGATGGTGATGATATTCCTAGCTCATCTACACATGAGCAGGTAAAACTCATTGTAATTGTCCAAACTAGATAGAAGCAAAATGTTATTTTTTTTAATGTTATTTTCTTCATTGTTTTGGAGTAATTTTGATAATACTAATACTATTGTTGTCACAGAGGGCCGGTGGTCGGAGAGAGGGAAAGCAACCTGCAGTCCCTCAGGAGTCCCCCCTTGTGGACCCTTTTTTTATTGATTTAGCAGAGATCGATGACCCGATCGGTTCCATTAAAAAGTTGCTAAAGAAAATTGGGAAAGAACTTCTACGTTTGGTATCCATACATCCTCAGACTCAGGAAATAAAAGACAGGGCAGCTGAGTTGTTGCGCACTTCTGAAAACTTTAAAGTAAGTATTAATGAAATTTTTAATTATTACAAGAGTTCAATAATGGTTTTTATGTTATGCTCTTTTATGACATTAATTAAAATATGGATGCATTGTCTTTACAGAGTTATTTGCGTAATTTTGAACCCCATTCCCATGATGAGGCCGGTACTGCAAGTGGTTCAGGTAGATCACATGTTCCATTCCCCACTTGTGTTTTCCACTGAATATATATAGGAATGATCATAATCATTGACAATACATGCTCGAACAATATTTTTTTTTAATGCTCTAACAATCTTGTCCATGCTAGTCCACGCGTTCTATATTTATGCATGCTCTAACAATTTTATTCTTCAGCTCCTTTCCATGATGATATGACAACACCGCCTCCATCCAGGACAGCCACAAATGTCTTGCCGACTGCCATGTCAACAACACATAGCCTAAATGCACCAACTATTTCACCATCTACTGGTACACAAATCCCTCTTTTTCTCTCTTTTGTTATGTGTTTAAGTGTTATGTGTTTACGATGTAGATCCCTTGATTGTGTTTGTGCCATGGGTGCTCTGCACCAATTTATTTCCCTTGAAGTATTATTTCTTGGAGGCATTTGATAATGGTTTTCATTTTTTGCAATAGGAGATGCAACAAGTCCTGATGCAACATCATTTCCTGGATGTTCCCGTGTTCCTAGTATGGGAACGGTGAAGGATTGCGTATTGATCATCAGCGACGATGAAGGCATTCCCTTAAAAGTAGCCAAAGTTCCAGGTACTTTAAAGTTATTATTATTCTATAGTGATATAATAGTAATTTAGTTTTTGATCACTCTTCATTGACTAATGATCCCATGATTATTTTGTAGGGAATGATATTTTTTGGCGAAAACTTGGTGATGAGTGTTTGCAGATATTCGGGCCCACCCTACGTACATGGTGGAACATCATATCCTAACTAAAACCCCAAACCACTATTTTGATTTCATATCATTGCTAGAATAGTTTTCCTTTTCATCAATTTCTTGAACTATATTAAAGGTAGCTTCTCTTCATTTAATTATGAGTCTAACATGTTTTTTTTTACTTAAAAGGTGGAATAACCAAGATAAAAAGTTGAAGGATGATCTTTTACATAGTATGACCCAGCTTTTTGGACCTCGTGCATTCGAGAGAAACAAGCTCCTTGAAAGAGCTGGTTTATGTTTGAAGTATATTAGGGACCAGTACAGGAAATATTTAGAGGTTAACCCAAGGCACGAGCGTCCGCCCTGTGTTCTTGAGGCTGAGTGGCAGGCTTTGATTTTGGATGGAAAGTATAAAGCCAACATGAAAAAAGGAATTACGCTAGTAGAGAGTAGAGCAAGGTATGTGATACTTTTGAGAATGTAATTATGTACTAATTAACCTCTAAATTTTTCCTGTAATTATGTACTAATTAACCTCTAAATTTTTCCTGTACTGGTCTCTAACATATTTCAAACTTTTCATAGATTGCCTGACACATCAAAGGAAACAAAGGCAAGATTAGAAAAGCATGGGACACACAAGCTCGGCTCTGGTGGTTTTTCCAAACTTCAAGCACGAGTTGTAAGTATTAGTAAATGAAAACTTGTATCAATTTTTTTATATATTGCAAGGAAATTTTTTTTGATCAAACAATGCAAGTAAAATTCACCATACCAAGCAAAAATGTAGGGGTCAGAGTTCAATAGATGCCTCACAGAAGAGGACAAGAGAATTGGCTTCCAACAAGGCTATAGAGCCGTGGCTGAACGGCTACGAGCTGAAATCAGTGTGCAAGGTTCAAATAATGATGCATCTGAGCCACAGGTAAATAAGCTAAATGAAATTTATTTCAAATTGAATACTTTACCAATTAGTCTATTTGATGTTAAGTTCTAATATAAAGTGAGTATATCTGTTTTAAGAAAGCAATGATAACAATGTGTAGGATATTGGAATGCAGCCTGACAATCCTTCTACACAATCTATGCATAATGAAGGTTCGCATGATGTGCATCCTAGTGGTGGAGGTATACATTTGCTATTAAAATTTTTATATGTAATTACAATTGGTGTTTGGATTAATGTAACATTTTGTATAGCAACTGTAGAGGATCGAGGGGTCGGTGCTCATGAGCATGTTGAGGTTGAGTCTAGACAAAATGATGTGGCCAAATCAGGTAATTAAAGAGCACCACAGTTATGTTCTTTAAAATAATTAAATACTTGTAACAATTATAATTAAATATTTTAAATTTAACTCTTTTATTTGTTATTGTAGAGGACCCCCCTTTGCAGCAGCATGGGAATTTGAGATCATCAAGAACAGAGAACAAAACAACTGATGAGGGGGGTATTGATGATAACACTGATGCTCCTCTTAGAGCTTACATAGAAAAAAAAATTAGAAAGAGAAAAAAGAAATGATTGTCATCTAAATACCTTAATTGATAATGACTGAATTTTATGTCTCAATGAATTTAATTATGTGCTAATGAATGTTCATGAATTATGTGTTTATTTTCATATTGATGAATGTTGCGTGTTAACGAATCTAATGTGTTAATGAATGTTATCATGTGATATTGATTGAATGTTACATTTTATTAATAATTGAAAGAATGAATGAATGTTAGATGTTAACAGGGAATGTAGAGTGATGTTAGGGGGAGGGGGGTGGGGCCAAATGAGCTTCCACCTTCACATGGTTGGCCCTGTTTAGTAGAGAATATTAAACTATATTCTCGAAACAAAGTGAAGCTCAATAAGATACTAAATGAGTCAAAATGGTTATCAAGGTCCTCTATCCATAAGATACTTGTAGTCAAAATGGTTATTAATAAGATACTTGTAGTCAAAATGGTTATCTAGGTCCTCTATCCATTCCATAAGTTCTTCACCATTCAAACTTCCTCCATAACAAGGAATGTGCTCTAGGTTAGTCATGAAGCCTAGCATGGACTCTCTGTCAGATAGAGCCACTATTTCAGAGCCTTTTCTGTGCATTTCCTTCAAGCACTGTACAGTGTACGGATGTGAAAGGGAGGGCAGACCAGTGTGGAAGTTAGAGTATTTATATCTTATGCTTTGAGAGTTTATTTGGTAGATTCAAGACACCTTATATCAAAGTTATTCCTTTTTCTTATCTGTTGTTCTGTCAAACCCTCATTTTTTGGGTTATTGCATTCAAATGGCCTTAACTTGCAAATAAACCATAGGATATCCTCTATTCTTTGTAAAATGCAAGTTAAGGGGGTTTATTTTCATATTTTAAAATCTTTGGAATAGGATACTAAGCCAGAGAATTTCGAGAGCAAGCCCTAGGTCAAGAATCTCAATGTTCTTGACTAGGAGTTGATGGATTATGCAAGATCAGAGGGTAGCGGCAAGTAAAGGACCTCAAACCTTGTTGAATCTAGATCTTTAGAGCATGGTGGACATCTTCAAACTCTAATCTTGGTTTCATGCACCCATTTTCAATGCCTTGTTTTGGAACCCGCACCCAAAGGCATGCATTAGGTCTGCGGACTCAATAAGGACATTGATATGCTGGAGTGGAGTCCGGGTCTGGGAGTTGGAGGATTGTTAGAACATCAAAAAGGGTACTCAAAAAACATATAAGTTCATAAGGTCCTTTGTCAAATTGAAGAGTTATTGCTGCAGAACAGGTTTTGGAGACCTACTAGAGTCACTAGGTCTATTTGTGATTTTGATGTCTTGGGTTGTTTGGAACACAACCAATGCATGATTCTACATGTTTTAGGGAATCTTAAGAGTTTTCAAATGTTTTATTGGGTTGGCAAAGCCTAGGATCAATAAAGTCTCTTTTGGTAGAAAATCAGGGAACTTGTCCCTAAAAGGAAATTTGGTCTTGGTTGGGATTGAGTCAATAAGGTGTTAGAAGTATCTTGAAACCTTTGAAGTCCCTCTAGTATAGAGATTTTAAACTGGTCTGATAGAATCAGAGGCTAAATTGCTTAGGTGTAACATTTTGGTGTCTTGAAGTGGGTTGGGGCTTAAGACCAAGTTTCTTGCTGACCACTCTGCATCACATTGTCTTGCATGAAATTAGTCATTTTGTATACACTGGTCTAGTGTTGTCAATAGACCCAAATAGTTCAAAGATACTCAAACCAATCAGATGTTTTATGGGGTGCATTTTTGTGTTAGGTAGAAAGGATTCTTCATACAGGTGAAAGTCTCGAACCTTTCCCCACTCCCAAAAAAATATCACTTGTACTGTTATGAGCAGTCATGAGGACTAGACAGACACATTATAATATATATAATTGCCACTTGAATGTATTGCTATTCAACCACATTTATGGGCCCGTTTGGACCATGACACACAGTAGCATCTACAGAGAAGAATATCCCAGGTGTAACAAGCTCTAAGAATATACCAATAGTTCTAAGAAGTTCCCTAGCACATAGTAGCATCTACAGAGAAGAATATACAACATGAGGGCAGTCACTGTAAAGACAACATGATAATGTACACTCATTGTATGTGTACATTATCATGTTGTCTTTACAGTGACTGTCCTCATTCAAGTGGCAATTACACAAGGGACAGTCACTGTGAGATGTCCTCATTTGTGACAAGGACAGTCACACATGAGGACATCTCACAGTCACTGTCCCTTGTGTAATTTCCACTTGAATGTATTGTTATTCAACCACATTTATGGGCCCGTTTGGACCAGGACACACAGTAGCATCTACAGAGAAGAAGTTTGGTATGCAATGGTCTTGAAACCTCTTGAGAAATTCTTGGTATGCATTTGTGTGGTGCAAAAGCTTCGTTGAAAGAGAAAAAGAAGAAAAGAATAGAAATGATTTTTTTTCTTTTTATGTCATATACTATAACCAGCTACTTATAACTTGCAAAAATTATTATAACCATTTGAAATTGAAACTTAGTTTAATGTGAAACTAAGAACTGCTTTATTAGAGCTTTCTGTGATTTAGATTCAGACATCAAGAACATTGTTTGCCTAATATTGTGATTAATGTTTATTTATTAATATCTCATACTGACAAACAATTGATAATTGTAGGGAAAATGTCATTGGGGGTCTTTGAGGATCCACCAAAAGCCAAGGAGAAAATGTATTCAAATGCTAAAGATGGTGTAACAGTCCTTACAGCTGTTGAACCTTGCTGTGTAGATCATCTCTGATTCTCCAAGTTCAACAGTACTGTGGTATTCCTTTGGATACTTCTAATGGTAAATTTTAGACATCAAGTTCTTTTCGTATGAAACTACTACATTTGTAATCTGTAGTTTTAAACTTTTAGTTTATAAATGTTCATCAGCTTTAGTTCGTCTGCTGCCATTTCAAGTATGATTAATGAAGTTACCTTTATCATAGGATGAAAGTGAGCAGTCAACATACTGGTACGGAGCTGGCAGCATTGATACGGTGACTAGGGCATCGTTTAATGGTGGTATTGTGTTTTCCCATGTTTAGGGCATCGGCCTTTTGAAGCATTGCCTTCATCTTTCTTAAGTCTGAGTTTTAAGTTTGTTTATCTCTCTCGGTGCTGTTGAAAATACAAATGACAACGTTCTTGTTTGTTTTGCCCTTATATCCCGATGTGATTTCGCGGAGGGTTACAGTGCTGTTGAAAACACAAATGAAAACACAAATCCCTTGTGTAATTGCCACTTGAAGGAGGACAGTCACTGTAAAGACAACATGATAATGTACACTTACAGTGAGTGTACATTATCATGTTGTCTTTAGAGTGACTATCCTCATTTGTTGAAGAAGAAAAGCATTAATGTGGCTGAATAGCAATACATTCAAGTGGCAATCACACAAGGGACAGTCACTGTGAGATGTCCTCATTTGTGACTGTCCTTACAGTGAGTGTACATTATCATGTTGTCTTTAGAGTGACTGTCCTCATTTGTTGAAGAAGAAAAGCATTAATGTGGTTCAATAGCAATACATTCAAGTGGCAATTACACAAGGGACAATCAATCACTGTGAGATGTCCTCATGTGTGACTATCCTTGTCACAAATGAGGACATCTCACAATGACTATCCCTTCTGTAATTGCCACTTGAATGAGGACAGTCACTGTAAAGACAACATGATAATGTACACATACAATGAGTGTACATTATCATGTTGTCTTTATAGTGGCTGCCCTCATGTTGTATATTCTTCTCTGTAGATGCTACTATGTGTTAGGGAACTTCTTAGAACTGTTGGTATATTCTTACAACTTGTTACACCTGGGATATTCTTCTCTGTAGATGCTATTGTGTGTCGTGGTCCAAACAGGCCCATAAATGTGGTTGAATAGCAATACATTCAAGTGGCAATTACACAAGGCACAGTCACTGTGAGATGTCCTCATGTGTGACTGTCCTTGTCACAAATGAGGACATCTCACAGTGACTGTCCCTTGTGTAATTCCCACTTGAAGGAAAAAAGCATTAATGTGGTTCAATAGCAATGTATTCAAGCGGCAATTACACAAGGGATAATCACTCTGAGATTTCCTCATTTGTGACTATCCTTACAATGAGTGTACATTATCATGTTGTCTTTACAGTGACTGTCCTCATTTGTTGAAGGAAAAAAGCATTAATGTGGTTCAATAGTGATGCAGAGTAGTCAGCAAGAAACTTGGATCTATGTCCCAACCCACTTCAAGACACCAAAATGACTCAACCAATCAATTAGACTCTGATTTCTATAGGTTAATGTTTAAACTCTGCAAAGTAATGAATTTGAAGGTTTCAAGGATCACACAACAACTTATGGACTCAATCCCATTCAATAACAAATTTCCTTTTAGGGACAAGTTCCCTGATTTTCTATCAAAAGAGACTTTTAAGGTTCTAGATCTTACTTCCTGTAGAAAAACTTAGAAACCCCTTAGATATCATCTAAATAACAAGAATCATGCATTGGTTGTGATCTAAACAACCCAAGACATCAAAATAACAAACTGACCTAGTGACCCTAGTAGGTCTCCCAAACCTGCTCTGCAGCCATAACTTTGCAACTTGCCAAAGGACTCTAAGAAGTTATATGTTTTCTGAGTACCCTTTTTGGATTTCTAATAGACCACCAACTCATCCCAGACCCTGACTCCACTCCAGCATATCAATGTCTTCATTGAGTCCGCAGACCTAATGCATGCTTTTAGGTGTGGGTTCCAAAACAAAGCATTGAAAATGGGTGTATGAAACCAAGATCAGAGTTTTGGAGTGTTTTCCTGATCCAGATAAACAAGAATGCACAAGTTTTCAAGTCCTCAATACGATGCAAGCTTCTGATTTTATTCTGATTACCATCTTCCCAGCCAAAAACATGGTAGTTTTTGATCTAGGGCTCGCTCTCAACAAATGCAGATGCAACCCCCTGCCTCAGGGATTTTAGAATATACAAATATACATCCTTAATTCTCATTCCACCAAGGAAGAAGGAATTCCAATGGTTGAAATGTGAGTTAAGGTCTTTACATCAGTCAAACCCTGCAAATGAGGGTTTGTAAACAATGCACAGAAAATTTGAAATAACTTAGATATAAAATAAAGAGAATCAATCAAACCAACTTCCAAAGCATCAGATGTCACTATTACAACTTCCAGGCAAATTTTATCATCTAACCACCATCCGTACAGCCATACAAAGTTCATTTTTCACCAGAAATGCACTAAAACAGGGTTATTTTTATTTTTTATGAAAGCAAAATGATTACAATACTGGTTCTCTGTCTGTCTTCGACCATTTGAAGCCTAAAATAGGCTCTCCAAATGTTGGTTCAACCATCTAGGTGGTTAGAATAGTTTATCCAACAAATGTCAACTTTGCTAAGCAACTTTTAAAGTTGCATTACAACTTTGCAAACAACTTTGCCGAGAAGGTTAAAAATGTGTTGTGAAACTTTAGGAACCTTATTAAAGTTATTTTGGACCTTCAAACTTCTTAAAAACATCTAAAAGACACCTAATAAACACTTACTATGCTCATTTCATCCAAGGACTCAAAAGATGCCCAAGGTTTATAAGTCACCAAGGGGTCTTGTGTCCAACAAGTGGATGTTTATAAGGAGATAAAATCAAT
Source organism: Chamaecyparis obtusa (assembly GCA_027943335.1). Lineage (NCBI taxonomy): Eukaryota > Viridiplantae > Streptophyta > Pinopsida > Cupressales > Cupressaceae > Chamaecyparis > Chamaecyparis obtusa. The sequence goes on along the minus strand of BSBK01008643.1, from coordinate 525,439 downwards.
CCTTAATATTTATTACAAACCAAGAAAACATCTAAAACTCCTATTCTAATTTATTGTCATTCAAAAAGACTCTGATTTGTCATTCAAAAAGATTCTGATTTGTCAATCAAAAGGACCTTTCACCAGTCAATCCTTCAAAGCTCCAAGGTGAAAATCTTATGTTCCAATTGATAGGATTTGACTCCTTGGCTTCATGGCAACTTCCTTCAACCATGGTGTCTTTGGCTTGCATTAGGGATGCCCCTGCATCAAATAGCAATGCATTCAAGTGGCAATTACACAAGGGACAGTACATGCCCATTAAAGTTGGTGTTTTGTTATCCAGCATGACAATGGAGACAACATACTCTGTGTCAATTTTACTGATCAAATTTCCCTCCGCCAGGCAAAGCAACAATCTGGGTATGATAAGGTGAAATTTTGTAGTCCTTTTGGGTATGATAACAGTTCCAGTTTCCAATAAGATGGTTCATTTTTATAATCTAGCTTCAATTTCTCTTGTGAAAATATTTTTTTCATTTTATGGGTGGTAAAATATAATTATTATGCTAGAGGTGTGTACTTATGGATGATAATGAAACAAAATGATAAGATTTAAGACTCTTGTTTTTTTTTTAAATAGCAATTTAAGTTTCCTTCTATTATAAATTACTGTTTTTCTATTTTTTAATGTATCTTTCCAGATCTTTTATATCAATTTTATTTATGAAATATAAATATATTAATAATGTTTTAGTGTTTTTAGGATTAGTTTATATCAATTCTATGTATCATCATTCGTCATTCAATTGTCAGTATTATTAATTTAGACTGTGCATTTGTAGAACTACTCGAATATGGGTTGGATGGATACTCAAGCAGGGGAACCCTCCTCAAATATCTCAAGCAGTGAACTTGGAAAAATGTGTCCTGAAGGAACCCTTTCCGTCAGAGAGATAAAAGTACAAACAAGTAAAAGAAGCAGGCTCTGCAAATATGTTTTTGAGAAGAAAAATGATAGATTATTCGAGTATGGTTCATGAGGTATATCTAAAAAGACATTTTTTTTCTTATTATAATAAAAGAGGAAGTTGTGAATGTCAAAGTTGAGTGAAACAAAAATTATTTTCATCAAATTTTGTTAGGCTTGCTTTTGGGAATAGTTTCTTACAATATTGCTATTAAGATTTTTATTGTGTAGTTTTTAGATTAGGTTTATAAAATTATATTTCATGAGTAGTGATTCATATTAATCAATTAACGATACTTTTGGAAGGTATTTTCAATGTGTCAAATTTTGATATTTTTACAAGAATTAGATTGTGTAATTTTTTTAATTAAAATCATTGACTCATATTTCATAAATAATAGTTCTCATGAATCCATCTCTTATAAGATTGAATAGTCTATTTAGGAAGTATTTCTGATAGTATGTCAAATTATGATATTACTATTACCATTAGATTGCATGGCTTTGAAGTCAACCTCGTTGACCCATATTCTTCTCTGTAGATGCTACTATGTGCTAGGGAACTTCTTAGAACTGTTGCTATATTCTTACAACTTGTTACACCTGGGATATTCTTCTCTGTAGATGCTACTATGTGCCGCGGTCCAAACGGGCCCATAAATGTGGTTGAATAGAAATACATTCAAGTGGCAATTACACAAGGGACAGTCACTGTGAGATGTCCTCATGTGTGACTGTCCTTGTCACAAATGAGGACATCTCACAGTGACTGTCCCTTGTGTAATTTCCACTTGAATGAGGACAGTCACTGTAAAGACAACATGATAATGTACACATACAATGAGTGTACATTATCATGTTGTCTTTACAGTGGCTACCCTCATGTTGTATATTCTTCTCTGTAGATGCTACTATGTGCTAGGGAACTTCTTAGAACTGTTGGTATATTCTTACAACTTGTTACACCTGGGATATTCTTCTCTGTAGATGCTACTGTGTGCTGTGGTCCAAACGGGCCCATAAATGTGGTTGAATAGCAATACATTCAAGTGGAAATTACACAAGGGACAGTCACTGTGAGATGTCCTCATGTGTGACTGTCCTTGTCACAAATGAGGACATCTCACAGTGACTGTCCCTTGTGTAATTGCCACTTGAATGAGGACAGTCACTGTAAAGACAACATGATAATGTACACAAGTACCGTGAAGGTAGTTGCAAGTTAGGGTTGTTTCATTGCATACCTGAAACAATGAAGATGTTACGGTCCACAAAATGTTTGTGCTTGAAAGATGAACAAATAAAATTAAACTTCTAAATAACCAAAGCCGCTAACAATAAATTCAACACAGATATGTCCTCATTTCTGGGTATTTTAGCTCTGTAACAGCTGAATACCAGATTACATAATAATGAAAAAAGAAAAATAAACCCAACGTACTCAGAAATTGTAGCTGTGATTTCACGGAGGGAATCTCTCTCGGCACTATTGAAAATACAAATGACAACGTTTCTCTACATTATCATGTTGCCTTTACAGTGACTGTCCCTTGTGTAATTGCCACTTGAAGGAGGACAGTCACTGTAAAGACAACATGATAATGTACACTTACAGCCTGTGTACATTATCATGTTGTCTTTAGAGTGACTATCCTCATTTGTTGAAGAAGAAAAGCATTAATGTGGCTGAATAGCAATACATTCAAGTGGCAATTACACAAGGGACAGTCACTGTGAGATGTCCTCATTTGTGACTATCCTTACAGTGAGTGTACATTATCATGTTGTCTTTATAGTGACTATCCTCATTTGTTGAAGGAAAAAAGCATTAATGTGCTTCAATAGTAATGTATTCAAGCGGCAATTACACAAGGGATAATCACTCTGAGATTTCCTCATTTGTGACTATCCTTACAGTGAGTGTACATTATCATGTTGTCTTTACAGTGACTGTCCTCATTTGTTGAAGGAAAAAAGCATTAATGTGGTTCAATAGCAATGCATTCAAGTGGCAATTACACAAGGGACAGTACATGCCCATTAAAGTTGGTGTTTTGTTAGCCAGCATGACAATGGAGACAACATACTCTGTGTCAATTTTACTGATCAAATTTCCCTCCACCAGGCAAAGCAACAATCTGGGTATGATAAGGTAAAGTTTTTGCAACAATTTCTTGCTGCTGCTAAGGTTACCATTGTTTATGGTTTCTATTATATAGTTCTATCTATATTGCTATATGGCCTTTTGTTTAGGATTAATAGACGAGGGAAAATATTTCTTTTGTGGATTGTAAACAAAACATTGAATTATTTCAGAGAACAGATCTAAATCTATAAGATGCTACGATGGAGCACATGACCATGTACTTGTGAATATTAGGATCCATGTTAATCAAATGACTGCTTTATGTAAATTACTTTTGAGTAAGTAAAAGGCAATACAATTTTTCGAAGTGTGCAAGGATTTTTATGATATACAGGTGTACGAAGAAATGAATCTGTGTTGTTTTGTATCAATATCAAACATCTCTGATATATTTTCATGTTTTTATAATCTATTTTGCAGATGAAAACTGTCCAACAGATAAAGATTGGGAACTTCTCCCAGCATCTGTACCTGCATCTCTCTTATATACTACAAGTTGCTTGCCATCAGAAATTGCAGTTCCCTCACATGACATTGATGGTGAAGTGTTCTTTTCAGAACCATCATCTGTGGTTACCAATGCTCCTATTTTAGGCAATAAGTTTGTTGCATTCCATGAGCCATTGGTCAAGTTTCTTCTACGAGCTTCTGATGCCTCAAAATCTAAGCAGCGCCTACGCATGCCTCATTGTGGTTGATTATCATTCTGTACATGAATTATAATGAGTAATCAGTTTTGGGCCTTGGAATCTTGTATGTAACATGCACAGGCATTTCATGGCTAAATGAATCTATTTTAAAAGCATCAACTTTTCTTACATGATGCTGGATACATAAGTAGAACAAGCGTATATCAAATTGGAAGCAATCAGAACTCCACAATGACATATTATTTAGAGTACTCTTTAGTTTAAGTAATAATGCATATATTGACACTGTAAAGACAACATGATAATGTACACTCATTGTAAAGACAACATGATAATGTACACTCACTGTAAGGACAGTCACAAATGAGGACATCTCACAGTGACTGTCCCTAGTGTAATTGCCACTTGAATGTATTGCTATTTAGCCACATTAATGCTTTTCTTCTTCAACAAATGAGGATAGTCACTGTAAAGACAACATGATAATGTACACTCACTGTGAGTGTACATTATCATGTTGTCTTTACAGTGACTATCCTCATTTGTTGAAGAAGAAAAGCATTAATGTGGCTGAATAGCAATACATTCAAGTGGCAATTACACAAGGGACAGTCACTATGAGATGTCCTCATTTGTGACTGTCCTTACAGTGAGTGTACATTATCATGTTGTCTTTACAGTGGCTGTCCTCATTTGTTGAAAGAAAAAAGCATTAATGTGGTTCATTAGCAATGTATTAAATAATTATTTTTTTTAAATCCACCCACGGGCATCGCAATTACGACGGGAGCCTGTCGTAATGCGATGCAGGCACCCGTCGCAATTGCTTGGGAGGCCCGTCGCAATTGCGACAGCCCTCTGAAGCCATGCGATGGGGGGGCAACGCCCATGCCGCTAACAAATCTTAGTGACATTGCGATGGGAGGGCGCCGCGATTGCGACGGCTACCCATAGACGTTGCAATTTGCGACTAAAAAATAGCGACGTCTATGGGTGTTGCTATTGTGACACATAGCCGTCGCAATTGTGACACATAGCCGTCGCAAAATGCCCCCAAATGTATTAGTGATGTTTGTGGTTTTCTTGGACCTATTTGGAGATTCGATGTGTAGTTGCTAATCTTTGGATTTCAACCATTGCAATCGTAGCACGTGGTATGCAGATCTTATGTGGATAATTTCCTATGATTATTCTCCTTGTGGTTTCCCTTGCATGGGTCTTTGATTCCTTTTTTGGTTGGACCTATTTGTTGTATAGGATTCCTATTCTTGGGGAATGTAATTCTTTCTTGGCCGACCTTTAGAGGTGTTTCTTATATGTAATAGATTGATGTATCTTGAGAAGTAGAGCTATTAGATTGATAGTTGGTTCAAGGAACCTAGATATGATACTTTGACAGATCAATAATAGGATTTGAGATTTATTTATTTGTATGTGGCTATAACTTGGAAGGCTTAACAACCTGACATGAATGTTGTTTGATCCCTAAATAATATATTGGATCGTGCATTCTATCTACTTTTTTTTTTGTTGCTTCCTTGTGTTACTCTTTGTTGCATGATCTAACATATCCTATGGAGATTCAATGGTCTTGAATGCAATAAGTGGTATCAGAGCCAGGTATTTTTTGGTTGTAGGGTGGCAGATTGTGGTGTGGCCTACAATTGTAGAGGGTTGTGAAGATGGTTCGTGGAAGGAGATATGTTGATCCTACTCTATTGGATATGTTGAGACAAATTTATGCTTGGCTTGAAGCTATTGAGACAACCCAAAGAAGAGGAAGACCTATTGAAGATGTTAGTGAAGGTGAAGCTGAAGAGGTAGAAGGAGCATAACAAACCCCTTTTTATTGAATAAGGTGATGAAATATTCTTGAGAGCTTTGACAAGTGTGAATGATAAACCAAACTTCAATCCTCTTGAGTATAATGGAAAGTTGGATTCATATGATTTATTGGATTGGATCTCTGAGATGGAGAAATATTTTGAAAATGAAGGTACATCGATGGATAAGAAGGTGAAGTTTGTTGGCACAAAATTGAAAGGACATGCATCCTTGTGGTGGGAAAAATTGCATCTTGATTGAGAGAGAAGAGGAAAAGAAAAGATCAAGGTATGGGATTAGATGATAAACAAATTGAAGGGTAAATTCTTACTGGGTGATTATCAAGGTAGTTTGTTGAGAAGAATAAAAAATTTGAAACAAAAGGAAACTACTGTGAGGGAATATACTGAAGAATTCTATATATTGGATATCAAATCTAGACATATGGATGATGAAGTTGAAAGAGTTGCAAGATACCTTCAAATGGATTGAGAACTTCTATACAAGATGAAATTTGTTTGGTGAAGATGAATAGAATTGAATAAGTGTATCAATTTGCATTAAAGGAAGAGGAGGAACTAAACAAGAGGCATGAGAAAAAGGCAGAGAGGCAGAGGTGGTAGATTTTCTAGAGGAAGAGGTAGATCTTATGGAGAAAGTAGAAAATATGAATAGGATAAGACTAATTAGGATAAAGTCAAATCGGAGTGGAAAGGTGAAATTTTATACCAAGGAAGAGGAGGCTAAAAAAGAGGTAGTTTCCATAGAAGTACTGATCATAATCTAGAGAAGACAAAACCTAGTTTAAGGGCAATCGTTTCAAGTGTGGTGAAGAAGGACATAGAGCATTTTAATGTAAGAAGAGTGGTAGCAGTAGCAGGAATGAACTTGTGCAAGAAGATACACCTAATTTATTGAACCAACCAAAAGGTGGTGAAAATTTGATGATTAGGAGATCTTTGTGGAATGAAGGAACTAATGAGGACCCTTCGAGGAAAGGGTTATTCAAAACCAAATGTAAAGTTGTTGGAAAATGTTGCAAGGTGATCATTGACAGTGGAATTTCAAAGAATTTGGCATTAGAAGAGTTGGTTACAAAGTTTCAGTTACGGAGGATGAAGCACCCTAAACCATATCAGATTGCTTGGATTAAGGATGAGCAAAAACTTTTGGTAAGTGAACAATTTCTTGTAAAATAAGAGATTGGAAAATTTCATGATGAAATTATTTGTGATATTATGCCGATGGATTGTTGTCACATCTTGTTGGGCAGACCATGGCAGTATAATAGACAAGCTATGCATGATGGTAAATTGAATAGGTATACTATTGTGGCTAATAGAAAGAAACAAGGTTTGTTACGTCTGGTAGAAGAATTTAAGAGTAAGAATTGCACTACTATTAGAGTTTTCTTTCTTGAAGGAAAATAGTTAATAAAGGGCTTGAAGAAGAATGATGTAGTCTATGCCTCTATTCCTAATTGATTGGTTGTGAAGGAAGAAGGTGATTCACCAATTGAAGTTAAAGAGTTGTTGATAGAATTTCAAGCTATCATTTCAAATAATGTACCTGATGGGTTACCTCTTGTTAGAAGTATCAATCATTGTATGGATCTAATACTGGGAACTAGCTTACATAATAAGGTAGGTCACTAGTTGAAACCTACAAAAAATGAAGAGTTGAATAGACAAGTTCAAGAATTATTGTAGAAGGGTTTGATTAGAGAAAGTTTGAGTCTATGTGCAGTACCAACTGTGTTGGCACCTAAGAGGAATGGAGAATGGAGAATGTGTACCGATTCAAGAGCTATAAATAGGATCACAATGAGATACCAGTTTCTATTTCATAAAATGGATGATGTCATGGATAGTTTGAGGGGATAAAAATACTTTACCAAGATTGATTTGAAGAGTGGCTATCATCAAATCAGAATTAGAGAAGGAGATGAATGGAAGACTTATTTTAAGACAAAAAAGGGTTTGTATGAGTGGTTGGTTATTCATTTTGGTTTGACTAATGCACCTAGTATATTTATAGGTTTATGAATGATGTTTTGAAGAAATTATTGGGTAAGTTTGTGATTGTTTAATTGGATGACATTCTAATATTTAGTAAGAATAAGGAAGATCATTTTTTGCATCTGAGAAAAGTAATGTAGATATTGAAAGAGGAAAAGATGTTGATTAACTTGAGGAAATGTTCTTTAATGAAGGAAGAGGTAGTGTACTTGGGTTTTGTGATTTTAGTTGAAGGCTTGAAGATGGATCTTAAGAAAGTTGAAGCAATTATGAAATGGCCTACTCCTATGAATGCTAGTGAAGTCATATCTTTTCATGGATTGGCAAGTTTCTACCAAAAGTTCATAAGGAACTTCAGTTCTATTTGTAATTCTATAACACAAACAATGAGAGGAGACAAGAAGGATTTCAAGTGGACACATGGACCCAAATTTTTTTTTGAGACCTTGAAATAGAAGGTAGTTGAATCACCGATACTAGATTTACTTGATTTCTCTAAGGTATTTCAAGTTGATTGTGATGCAAGTGAAAGTGAAATAGGAGCACTATTGAGTCAAGAAGGTAAACCTATTGATTTTTATAGTGAGAAATTGAATGATGCTAAGAGGAAGTATTTAGTCTATGATCAAGAATTTTATTCTATTGTTTAAGCTTTAAAGAAGTGGAGACATTATTTGATACCTAAGGAATTTGTGTTGTACAAAAATCATAAAGCATTGTAGTATTTGGGTAGTCAAAATAAGTTGAATCAAAGAAATATGAAGTGGGTTGAGTACTCACATAATTTTACCTTTATCTTGAAGTATAGAAGTGGATTGTCAAATAGGGTTTTAGATGCATTGAACAGAAGAAGAAGTTTATTGACTGAGATGAGAGTTGAGGTACTCAATTTTTTTTATTTGAAAAGTTTGTACGAAATTGATCCTGATTTTGTAGAACCTTGGAAACCATGTAAGGAACTGATCACAAATAATTAGAGTAAGTGGGTTGATTACTTCATTCAAGAAGGTATGTTTTTCAAAGGCATTTAGTTATGTATACCATAAGGATCAATGATAGAAATTCTAATCAAGGAGAAACATAGTGGAGGACTTGCAGGACATTTTGGTATTGATAAAATAGTAAGTATGTTTAAGGATAAATACTTTTAGCCTCAGTTGTATAAGGATGATCATAAATTTGTTAGAAGTTGTAGAATTTTTCAACTTTCTAAGGTAGTAAGTTAGAATACATGATTATATACACCTCTACATGTTCCTAGTAGACCTTGGGAAGACATTTCACCCATAGATAGATGGAAGAATGGAGGTGGTAAACATGATTCTAGGGAACTTTTTGAGATGTTTGGTTGGAGATAAGACTAGGATTAATTTGGGATTTAGTCCTAGCTCAATTAGAGTTAGCATATAATAATTTAGTGAATAGGAGTACAATGAAGACACCATTTGAGATAGTCACACACTTGAACCCTAAAGGAGTATCCAAATTGAGGGATATTAGTCATCAAGTCAAGAAGAGTGTATAGGGAGAGGAATAATAAGAGGTTATGAATTTATTGCATGATGAAGTCACACAACACTTGGAGAAAATGAATCATAAGTATAAGGAGAAAGAGGATGTGAAGAGGAGACATAAGGATTTCCAAGTAGGGGATGAAGTGAAGGTATATTTGAAGAAGAGTATATTTCCTGTTGTAACATATAATAAGACAAAGATGAGGAATTTGGACTGTGTAAGATATTGAGAAAATTTAATTCAGGGAATTATTATGAAGTGGAGTTACCTAATGACATGGACATATCATCTATATTCAATGTTGCAAAATTGTATGAGTATCATGAGGTATATTTCAGTGAGAATGATAGATTAGATGTTGGGAAGTAGTATCCTAAGATGAAGATGGATGAGATAGAATAGATTTTGGATAGAACAATTGGTAGAAGCACTAGAGGTAAATAGTATAGAGAATATCTTGTCAAATGCAAGGACAAACTAGTGGAATATTATTCATGGATTTATTAGTATGAGTTTGATCATATTGGTTTTCCTCTAGCCCCTATTACTAGAACTGATAGTAATGTTGGAGATTGATTAACTGATGGTGATGATGATGAAGAAAAACCAAGATCATTAGAGGAATAAAATATAGTAGAAAGGTTAGATCAGTTATTTTCTTGTCATTGATGTCAAGAAATTAATTTGTGGTTTATATTATGTTTCCATATCATTTGGTATATGATATAAGTTGAATGAGTTAAGGAGAAGAATAAATGAGATGTTGTGAAGTTGAAGAACTTAAATGGGTAACTGATACAGATTAAACAATGCTAAGATTATGTTGATATAATTATTTTCTACCTAACATATGATTATGTTAAGTCGGTAAAGCATGGTACTAAAGATTTGACAAGCTAGTATGCAAAATAGTTTTAGCTACCGAGCAGGAAAAGTCACTTGATAAAGGTAAAAGGTAAAAGGAAGTATGTCACTTAGTAAAGGAAAAGGAACTCAAGACACCGAGAAATAAATTTTTAGGCACCAAATGAAATTAACCTAAATACAGAGTTATCCACTGAGAAAGGAACAAAAATTAAATACAAGGATTATAATGAAATTTAATGATTAGCTATGATGAGTTGTAAGATTCTGATGATGAGGAAAGTTAGTTGAAAGGTCTATAGATAGGAAAATTCAAGATGATGGTCTATGGTTTAGATCTAAATGGTTTAAAAAAAAGGAAAAAGTTTCAAGAAAAATTCAAGTTCCACGGTGAAGAGAAAACATGTTACTAAGATCCACATTTAATGAATAAGTTTGTGAAATGAACTGGATGGTTGAGATTGATCAAAGAAAAAAATAATAGAGGAGATTAAGAAGAAAAATGTGTCTATATAAAGGATGGTTTTTTATGGACAAATAGCCAGCAAATTGAAGAGTTGAAGAGTCACAATTGATACAGTGAAGAAGGAACAAAGAGATTTCAAGTCAGAAAGAATGATCTAATGAAGTGTTGAAGCCAGTGGAAACTGAAGGATTGAAGTGAAGATAGAAGAGAACACAAATGATCTAGTTATGCAAATATACTTGTAAGTTTACAGGTCAATATATTTATTATTTCTTATTAGCATTTGTAACAGAGAGATCTCTTAATAGGGTGGACTTAATATTCTTATTGTAAAATCTTTGAAAAAGGTAACATTCTAAATAGTGTTCAAAGTCCTTTTACCAAGCCACTCCTAACAGGGTGAAGATCCTAATAGATCTAACAGAAATCCCTTGACTAGGTCACACCTAATAGTGTGTATTGTAATCTTTAACCAAATTGGCTCTTAACTGAGCATACTTCAGAAGAGTATTTTCTTAGTGGGTGTGTTAGTGATTTTTCTTGTTGAATCCTAACACAAGCCTTGAATGCTTAAATGGAACTCTGTGATTCCTAAAATCCTGTCTCTAGGAAGAAAAAGACTAATTAATAAGGCTAAAATCCTTCTTCACTTTGTGCTCTTGGCTATAGGTGGGTGTACCTATCAGATCTACTTCTTCAAAGCATTACAACATTAGTTTATATCCTTGATACAAACCTAATCTTCTTAGCTCTACACACATAAATGAAATCAAATAGTCATTTAAGTTTTGGTGATGATGAAATTCTTACAAATTGAGGATAGACCAATGCCTTATCCTAGGGAAGAGAGTCAAAAAGAGAACTTACATTTATAGAAAAATTCTAAGTTAAATACATACAAAACCCAGATGAAATGCCTTACAATTCTCCCTCTCTTAAACACACCTAATCATCAAATTCTTGCAAAAATCTCGAGCTCTTAGAGATTAACCTTAAGATTTTACCATTTCCTTGAAAGAAACTAGAGACTAATTTCACAACTACCTTGTAAATGGTGCACTAAAACTTCCTTATAGATTCGACACACAAAAGCCTTAGAATTCAGAGAAAAACACAACAAAGATATTCAAGGGAATTCAAAATGTATTCAAGTAGAATTTTACTGTATCAATATATTCCAAATTTGACAAAAATTCCCAAAACTCAACAATGGAGCCAAAGCCTCTCCTTACTATAAATTTTTCATCATCCTTCACAATGGAGAGAAAAACTAGAGATATAAGAGAATGAAGGTCAATTATAACCAACTGATAGTTGTCCATCTCCAGCCAAAATATCTCTCATTTCTCCTCCAATTTTTATCCTCAAACTGATTCTCTCCAAATGCCTTCACTTGAAATCATTTCGCCTCAACTGATTTGATTTATTCACTCTCAGACAATGATTTGATTCTGTTCTATGGAAAACCCATCGTGAATGCTTCTCAAAAAATGCATAATAAAACATTTTATTAAACTATAGAGAAGACTATGTAAATCACTTAAATATGCCTTTAACTTTATTTCTTGCACTTTTAACTCACAATGCACCAAAGTTCTCCATGTGTCATTTCCCTTGTCTCGTAACCTGGTTTGGAACAAAAAAATTTGATTTGACATTGTCATTTCTGGATTACTGCAACAAACCCTGGAAAAAGAAACCCCTTAATCATTTCAAAGCATGGCTGCAACGGCTAACTAATCACAGTTTAAAACATGGTCATTGATCATATCCCTTCTTGAAACATCAGATAATCCTTATTTATCAACAATAGTCAATTAAGCCATTTGAAAAATAACCAGACACATCATCTTTATTGGCAACCAATTAGAAATAAACACCTCAGCACACCTGGCACTGGACCCACTTTAACCTCGGTAAGCACGTTAACCCTTAATTATTTGGTGAATACATGACTGGAGGCTTTCTCACAGTCACTGGAAATTTATCTTAACCACAATATAATCATGAGAACATGAAAACAAAGCATTTGTGAGGTCGCTGAATGTTTTCATTAACTCGGGTTTTATCAAGTGAACAAGCGCCAATCATTGATCTTTCCATCATCCTATGATCCTCCCTGAGTCTCAAATATTTTTAAATTAACTCATCTCAACTTGGTGAACATTCGACCAAAGACTTCACATGATCATTAAATCTTTATCTTAACTTGGGTCACATCTGGAGATCACGTGAACAAAGGCATTCACGTAATTGCTGAATCTTTCCTTGACCTGAGGTTTCATTCAGAGAATGAGCAACCACCATCTGATCTATCTGCATCCACTATCCATATTTAATCTTGAAAACTTATCACAAACCTAACCTTATTTGGCGATCCAGCGACTGAAGAAATATCATGATCCCTCAATGTTTAACTTAACCCTTTCTTGGTTCAGAGAACACACAACTGAAAGCATTCTCTAGATCTCCAGATACTTATCTTAACCTTGGTCACATTAAGAGAACAAGTGCTAGCCATTGATCAAGATTAACATCAATGGTCCTTGTTCCATCTCTCAGCCCTAAAGACTTGACCGGTTCATTTGGAGATTTAGTGACTAAAGCAAACAAGACCTCCTGCTAGATTGCTAGATGTTTAGCACGTAACCGCTAAGATCAGGAGATCACACAAATCATTCATTTGCTGAATCATTGAATACTTGACTTAACCATCATGTCAAACCTCATGTTACCTTTGACTTAACCCAGGCCCATCTGGAGATTCCACGACCAAAGACTATCTCTGAATCGTTGAATCATTTCTTTACTTTGGGTTTCATTCAGAGAATACACACAATCCATTGATCAAGATCAACATCAACGGTCCAAGTCTATTTGCTAAATGTTTAAAGCCTTAGCTATTTCATTTGGAGATTCAGCGACAACTGCAAAACTTGACTGCCCACTGGATCACTGAATGTTTAGTGCCTAACCACCAAGATCAGGAGAACATGAGATCACTCAGTCACGTAATCGCTAAATAAAATACCTAACACCCATAATAAACTTGATGTTAACTTTGACTCAACCCAGGCCTATCTGGAGATTACACAAACAAAGAAAACTCAGATTCGCCTGATCTTTTCTTTACTATGGGTTATATCAGGAGAATTAGCGACTACCATCGATCCAAATCTGCATCAATGGTTCAGATTTGATCTCAAAATGTGTTTCGCCTTGATCAGATATCTAGAGAATCAGTGACTAAAGGAAATATTAACCGCCCACTAGGTCACTGAAGGTCAAGCCACTAACTACTAGGACTTGGAGAATACGTGAACACTGCAATTGCTGAATCACCAAATGAAATGACTAACTGCTCAGGAACTTGGAGATTAGGAGAATGCCTCAGTCGTGGAGTTGCTGAATAGAATTTTACCTACCCAAGAAAGGAAATAGAACATGTGCAGAAAGGGGACTTAAGTGGCCCAAAAAGGTAATGAGAAAATAGACTTAGCTAGGGTTTTGGACTAAGACAAATTTATGAAATCCTAGGACATGGAAAAGACCTATATTCTTAAACCTTAAAATTGTAATTTCTCTCTGGTTTTTACACTTGAGCACATGCTCTCTTAAATGGGGCTTGGTCACATCTTGAACTATCCTAGGCTAAGGGTGCAAGCCATAAAACATAATAAATTTTTCTCATTGATCAAAAATGTGTTGCAATAGGATATGGCAACTTTCTTTAGGGTTTTCACATAAATAGACCATTTTCTTAGGATTTTTGCAATAATAGGAAAATGGACTAATAGTGGCTCTATCTAGGGATGATGGGTAACTTGTGCCCATGCAATAATTCAAAATCTCTTGGTACAGAAGACCAACCAAAGAAGATCAAACTAGGCTTTCCTCACTCTTACTCCAAACTTTTCCAAAAATTGTCTCCTTATTGAAAACAAAAACATTACTGTACAAAATATACAAAAGATACAAAAGAAACTTCAAAATGCCAAAGAGACTTCAAATTTTACCTTTGTCAAAAAATTAGTTTCTTCTTTAAAACTCAACCAGCAATCTGAAACCACCACTAAACTCATGATGATAGAAAACATCATGGAACATAGGCTGCATAATAACTTCAAATTCAAAATCACCTATGCCTTCTCTCTTATGTCCCCCCACAAACTCACTATTCAAAAAATATGTATCATCAAAATCATCATAAATTGAAACATATGAAAGGGGACAAACAACTAATACATTCTCTTCTTAGCTGCAAACATCTGACTCATCTTCAATGTACACGTGCATGTCAAAAGAAAAGCAACTATACTCACATTCATTCAGTTCAGCCAAGGAAACTGAAACATCCTCATGCATCAAACCATTCAGATTTATCAAATCTGATTTCTCTTCATAAATCATATTTTTATACACACAAGGATGATTCACACAATCCACATCATAATTTAAATCATCTTCATTATTCTCAATGCTTGGTGGTAGAAGAAATAGACTATCATTATGTAATGCACTCTTATCAAATGAGCAACACTCACCTTGTATTACCTTTCCTCCAACTGACTTCATTGGAGATGGAAGTTTAGATTCAACCATATTTAAAATATCAAAAGCTAAAAATGAGCTATCCTCAGCAAATTCCACTTCCTGGGAACATTCTTCGAACAATGGATTAGAAACTACATGGAATTATTTCTCATAATCATTTAGACAAAGTGTCAGCTGGTTCAGATCAATGTCTTCATCAAATAGCACATTAGTAACTTCACAAGACATGTCATTACATCCATCTTCACATACATCTTTAGTAGAGAAAGAAAATTTAGAATCTCAATTAGAACACGAGTCACCACTGCTACTGTCATTACATGAAAAATTAGTACTACAACCAACCATATCATCTTCACAAGTATTAGACAATGAACTCCACCATTTTCCCTCAATATTCAAGACTTTACATTCAACTTTATTATCATTTGAACACATAGAAAACTGAGAAGAATGCAGATCTGCAACATGAGAGAACTCCCGTGATAAGGCATTAGAAACAAATTCACTCTCAATGCTATCCATGTTTCCACAATCTTGTTGTTGCAATTGCAGCAGTAGTGACAAATGTCCCTCATCCATGGATTCATCACAATCATCATTTCTCTTAGCATTTATAGCAAAATTAGTTAATGGGAAGTCATTTTCATTATTATCATCATTATACTTGTACAAGTCATACAAAGGGAAACATGTATCTTTAGTAATTGGGAAATGTTTATTACCTTCATTGGTTGGAAAAGATTCCAGCTCTTCATCAATTACATCTCCAACAACGACATTCATTCCACTTTCACATACAATATTTTGATCAATGTAATTAGTAGGGGAATGAAAGTATTGATGTTGCTCACCATTTTCCTGATCATTCACTTTATTCTGGAAATACAAACTAGTAGAGGTACACCTTTTTATAACTCCATACTTTAGATTGCACTCAATATCCATTACAATTTTAAAAGCATGATATAGACTTTGTGGTTGTTTATCCCTCAACAGGAAACCCATCTTTTGGCCCACTACACCCAAATAAATAACCAAACATATTTGATCATGGGGCCTACAATTTTTAGGAATATCCATCAATGTACTAGAAAATCTGCTATTAAACCTTGGAATCAACTCATCTTGTTCAATCTGAATCTCCATCAATCTATCTAACAATAATTTTACATCTACCCACCCATCAAAATTCTCAATGAAAGATGAACTTAGCTCATCCCATGAAGAAATTGAAGCTACAGGCAAAAATGAGAACCAATCTCTTTCATCTCCTTTCAGAGTCTACACAAAGAACCTCATCCATAGATCTTCATGGCATACATCAAAATCATACATCAAATCAACAAAAAATTACACATGCTTCTTTTCTGACTAGGACTAGTTCTTATTTAACTTTGGAAAATATCCTCTGATTGTATTAGGGATCTCATTAGGGAAACTAGGTATGCCATCATAACAAAATGGCACATATTATTTGATAAAAGAACTTTTATGAACATCCATTACTGGTTGCAACCTTTGTGTATATACACTTGATATTTTTCAAAATCAGTAACAAGAAATCTATGTATTTATAAATAATTTTCTCTTATCAAGTTTAACTAATCTGACATACTTCACACATCTGTCCTTCTTTTAATGACAAAACCATTTGATAAGGACCATGCTAACACATAAAATATTGAATGGAGAATACCTGGAATATCTTTGCTAATGTTGTTTACTTCACATCTGACTGAAATCTGAAACAAATCTTCACATATCAGGTTTGTTCTAACACAGAGTCACCACCTCCTTACAGAGGACACAAATTTACTCATTGATCTTATATTGAAACATCACTAGATTCTGGGCATTCCTCACATCAAAGTCACATATAGTTTTAAAAAAATTTAATCAAAAACAAATTCTAGGTAATATACTTTTAGATCTGAAAACAATTTTCAGATTATTACACTTATGAGACTCTTCCCCCAATTGAATATATCAAGACTTTGGACTATTCAAATAAATATTTCTTAAGGTCAAGCCCCAGCAGAGTCACCATTTTGTTAGTGATTTTTCTTGCTGAATCCTAACACAAGCCTTGAATTCTTAAATAGAGATCTGTGATTCCTAAACTCCTGAATCTAGCAAGAAAAAGACTAATTAACAAGGATAAAATCCTTCTTCACTTTGATCTCTTAGCTATAGGTGGGTGTACCTATCAGATCTACTTCTTCAAATCATTACAACATTAGTTTATATCCTTGATACAAACCTAATCTTCTCAGCTCTACACACATACATGAAAGTAAATAGTCATTAAGTGTTGGTGATGTTAAAATTCTTGCAAATTGAGGATAGACCAGTGCCTTATCCTATGGCAGAGAGTCAGAAAGAGAACATACATTTACATAAAACTTCTAAGTTAAAAACATATAGAACCCAAATGAAATGCCTTACAATTCACCCTCTCTTAAACACACCCAATCATCAAATTCTTGCAAAAATCCTGAGCTCTTAGAGATTAACCTTAAGATTTTACCATTTCCTTGAAAGAAACTAGAGACTAATTTCACAGATACCTTGTAAATGGTGCATGAAAAATTCCTTATAGATTCAACACATAAAAGCCTCAGAATTCAGACAAAAAGACAACAAAGGTATGCAAGGGATTTCAAAATGTATTCAAGTAGAATTTCACTGTATCAATACATTCCAAATTTGACAAACATTCCCAAAACTCAACAATGGAGGCAAAGCCTCTCCTTACCGTAAATTTTTCATCATCCTTCACAATGGAGAGAAAAAAAAAAGATATAGGAGAATGAAGGTCAATTACAACCAACTGACAGCTATTCATCTCCAGCCAAAATATCTCTCATTTCTTGTCCAATTTTGATCCTCAAACTGATTCTCTCCAAATTCCTTCACTTGCAATCATTTTGCCTCAATTGATTTGATTTATTCACTCTCAGGCAATGATTTGATTATGTTCTATGAGAAAACCCTCGTGAATGCTTCTCATAAAATGCATAATAAAACATTTCATTAAATTATAGAGAAGACTATGTAAATCATCTAAATCTTCCTTTCACTTTATTTCATGCACTTTTAACTCACAATGCACCAGAGTTCACCATGTGTCATCTCCCTTGTCCCGTAACCTAGTTTGGAAGAAACAAATTTAATCTGGGTTTGTCATTTTTGGCTTATTGCAACAAACCTTGGAAAAAGAAACCCTTAATCATTTCAAAGTATGGCCGTCACGGCTAACTGATCAAATTTTAAAAACATGGCCGTTGATGATATCCCTTCCCGACACATCGGACAATCCTTATTTATCGACAATAGTCAATTAAGCCATTTGAAAAGTAACCAAACACATCATCTTTATCGGCAACCAATCAGAAATAAAAACCTCAGCACACCTGGCACTGGACCCATTTTGACCTCGACAAGCACCTTAACCCTTAGTTATCTGGTGAATACATGACTAAAGGATTTCTCAAAGTCACTAGAAATTTATCTTGACCATAATATAATCATGAGAACACATGAACAAAGCATTCATGAGATCGTTGAATGTTTTCATTAACTTGGGTTTTATCAAGCAATCAAGTGCCAACTATTGATCTTTCCATCATCCTACGATCCTTGTTGAGTCTCAAAGATTTCTAACTTAACTCATATCAACCTGGTGAACATGCAACCAAAGAATTTGCATGATCATTGAATCTTTATCTTAACCTGGGTCACATATAGAGATCACACGAACAAAGTCATTCATGTAATCATTGAATCTTTCCTTAAACTAAGGTTTCATTCAGAGAATGAGTGACCACCGTCTGATCTATCTACATCCATGGTCCATATTTATCTTCAAACATTATCACAAACCCAACCTTATGTGGTGATCCAATGACTGAAGAAATCTCATGATCTCTCAGTGTTTAACTTAACCCTTGCTTAGTTTGGAGAACACACGACTGAAAGCATTCTCTAGACCACCAAATACTTTTCTTAACCTTGGTCACATTAGGAGAATAAGCACTAGCCATTGATAAAGATTAACATCAATGGTCCTTGTTCAATCTCTGAGCCCTAAAGACTTGATCGGTTCATTTGAAGATTCAATGATTGAAGGAAACAAGACCACTCACTGGATCACTAGATGTTTAGTACATAAATGCTAAGATCAATAGATCACGTGAATCATTCAGTCACTGAATCACTAAATACTTGACTTAATCATCATTCTAGACCTCATGTTATCTTTGACTTAACTCAAGCCCATCTGGAGATTCTGCAACGAAAGACTATCTCTGAATCATTTCTTTACTCTGGGTTTCATTCAGAGAATACATGCCGGCCATTGATCAAGATCAACATCAACAATCCAAGTCTATTCATAGAATTTTTAAATCCTTAGCTATTTCATTTGGATATTGAGAGACAACTGCAAAACTTGACCGCGCACCAGATCACTGAATGTTTAGTGCCTAACTGCCAAGATCAGCAGAACATGAAATCACTCAGTCGCGTAATCACTGAATAAAATTATTAACAACCAGAATCAAACCTTATGTTAACTTTGACTCATTCTAGGCCCATCTAGAGATTACATGAACAAAGAAAACTCAGAGTCATCTAATCTTTTCTTTACTATGGGTTAAATAAGGAGAATTAGCGACTACTGTCAATCCAAATCTGCATCAACGGTTCATATTTGATCTCAAAATGTGTTTCGCCTTGACTAGATATATGGAGAATCAGTGACTGAATGAAATATTAACCACCCACCAGGTCATTGAAGGTCAAGCCACTAATTGCCAGGACTTGGAGAATATGCAAACACTATAGTCATCGAAATGCCAAATGAAATGACTAACTTCTCAGGAACTTGGAGATTAGAAGAACGCCTCAGTCATGGAGTTGTTGAATAGAATTTTACCTTCCCAAGAAAGGAAATAGGACATGTATAGAAAGGGGACTTAGGTGGCCCGAAAAGGTAATGAGAAAATAGACTTAGCTAGGGTTTTGGACTTAGAAAAATTTATGAAACCCTAGGACATGGAAAAGACCTATATTCTTAGACCTTAAAATTGCAATTTCTCTCTAGTTTTTACACTTGAGCACATGCACTCTTAAATGGGGCTTGGTCACATCTTGAACTATCCCAGGCTACGGGTGCAAGCTATAAAACATCATAAATTTTTCTTGCTAATAAAAAATGTGTTGTAGTAGGATATGGCAACTTTATTTAGGGTTTTTACAAAAATAGACCATTTTCTTAGGATTTTTGCAATGACAGGAGAATGGACTAACAAGGTGACAATTCTCAAAGTGATTTTTCCCAAAGCTAGATTTCCATGTTAAATACTTGTGTTACATGAGATGAATTATTTATGTGATTGATTTACTGATTGTTAAAGTTTATTTACTGTTGTCGATAAATAGTGAATTGTGTTTAACCGAGTTAATTAGAGAAAATATTTTTAGGTATTTGGAATCAAGGATTATTAATTCACCCCCCCCCCCGTAATCCAACAATTGGTATCAGAGCTAAGTACTCTAAAGAGATAAGTTTGAAATACTTGAGTAAAATATCCCAAGATGTATAGGAGAGAAGTACCTAAATTGAACAAGGAAAGTTTCTCATATGGAAAAGTAGGATGAGATTGTATCTATCAGGGATTAAAGAATCTGCACCGAATCTTCTAGATAATTACTACACTCCACTGCCTCCTAGATCCATGACAATTGATAGATGAAAGAAAAGTAGGAACACAACTCGATTATGATAGAAATTTCTTCTTCCCTAGTTGATGTTGAATTCAATGATGTTAAAGACTATGTTAATTCAAAACAGATGTGGGATAGGCTTACACTTATATATGGAGGAGATCAACATGTACAAAAGGCCAAGGTTTCTAGTCATAGAGGAAAGTATGATGAAATGAGAATGAAAGATGAAGAGAACATCGCTCAATATAGTAGCAGAATCAAGGAAGTTGTGAGTGCCATAAGAGGTGCTAGTGGATCATTGATTAATGAAGAAGTGGTAATTAAAATTTTGAGAACTCTTTCTTCAAAGTATGCTATTAGAGTATCTACTATTTAGGAACTCAGATCTATACTAAAAAATGTTGTTACTCTTGAATCCCTAATTGGTAAGTTGACTTCATTTGAGATAATTAATTATGATAATAGTCTACCGACCATTGAAATTGCCTTCAAATCATCTGTGAGCATTGGAAATTCAACAAGAGAAAGAGAGAATCACATTAATTTATATGGAAATGAATATGGTAGTATCCTAACTAAAGAGAAAGAACAAGAGGAATTGGAAGCACTACTGGCTGAGAGACTACGAAGAGGTAAAGAAAAATACAAAGGAAAATTACCCTTGAAATGCTTCAATTGTAATAAGATTGGTCATATTGCATCTAGATTTCTAGACAATGATAGGAATGATAAGAATGACAAAAGGGAAAAATAACACCAAAGATTTAGAGATTATAAGGATACAGGTAAAAAGTCTTGTTACCTAGCTGAGGAAGGTGTAACTAATGACAAATATAATGATACAAAAGAAGGATATCAGATGTTTATGTTGTTGTAAAGGAAGACTCAAATGAACAAAAATATAAAGATGAAAAAGAACTTGTTTCTCATGTAAGTAAACCTGACCCATGGATTATTGATAGTGGATGTTCACATTATATAACTGGTGATATTGAAAAAATTAAGAACCTAGAAGAGTATGATGGAGGATTTTTCAGATTTGGAAATGATGCTCCATGTCCAGTTAAAGGAAAAGGATCCATTATATTGAATGAAAAGATGAGGTGTAATGATGCATATTGGGTTAAAGGACTAAACTATAATCTATTGAGTGTTTCACAACTGAACAACACTGGCCACCGACTAGAGTTTCAAAATAGAAAAGTGAAGATTTATGGTACTAATGGAGATCTGATTGGAGTTGGTGAAAAATCATAAGATAACCTATTTTATCTTGATACTACTGCAAATATTTTCTTGTTTGTTAAAACTGAAGATGCGTGGTTATGGCATAAAATAATATGTCATGTAAATTTTGATAACCTGATTAAAGTAAAAATAATAGAGTCAGAGGTATAATGAGATAATGCAAACCCGATAATGCGATGTGTAAGGAATGGCAAATTGGTAAGATGATGAAGTCAAGTTTCTCAAGTAAATCTTATTCTACCAATGGTATTTTGGAATTAGTTCATACTAACCTTTGTGGTCCTATAAAGATACAAAGCTACTATGGAGATCGATATTTCATTTTTTTTTATGACTATTAAAGAATGATGTCTGTTATATTTCTAAAGGAAAAGTTTGATGCATTCCAAATGTTTAAGTGGTATAAAGCTAGAGTTGAAAAGGAAATAGGTAAACAAATGAAATATCTAAGATCAAATAGAGGAGGTGAATTTATCTTTGATGAATTTACTATCTTCGGTAATGAGAATGGAATCAAAAGACAAGTATCTACATTAAGGAATCCACAACAAAATGGAATATCTGAGAGAAGGAATAGATCTATAGTTGACTGTGCTAGAACTTTGTTAATTGACAAAAAGGTTGGACAGACATTTTGGAGAGAACCCACAAGTACTATTGTCTACACTCTCAATCAAGTACAACTAAAGAAAGGTAGCAAAAAGAAACCTTATGAAGTTTGGTTTGGGCATAGACCGAATGTAAGTTACTTTAAATTTTTTGGAAGTAGGTGTTACATATTGAAAGATGCTAGAAATGGAAAGTTTGACTCAAAAGAAGATGAAGGTATATTCCTAGGTTATTCATCAAAGAGAAAATCATATAAATGTTTGATCAAGGCTATTAACAAAATTTTTGAAAGTGAAAACATGAGGATTGATAAATGTTTAGAAAGGAATGAAGAAGATAGGAAAAAGGAACCTAAGGATTACAAAAGATTTGTGTATGTACAGGAAAGTAATTTGGTTGATACAACCAAGCTGTAACAAGAAGGAAACAATGAGAAAGATGAGCCTACACCAAGAGATGAAAACATTGATGAACAATCTATCGAGCCTATATTAGAAAAATATGTGAGAAGACACCACTCACCGAGTAGAATTATTGGAGACAAGAATGCAAGAGTCATGACAAGAAGTAAGTTAAAAGATAACACATGCTTAATTTATGAGTTTGAGCCAATATTAGTCAAGGATGCATTAGGAAATGAAGACTGCATTAATGCAATGAAAGAATAAATTGATCGGATTGAAAAGATCAACACTTGGTCACTTGTACCGAGACCAAAGGATAAGAATGTGATAGCAAAAAAAGTGGATTTTCAGAAATAAACTTAATGAAAAAGGAGATGTGATCAGAAATAAAGAAAGATTAGTCTGCAAAGGGTATGAACAAGAAGAAGGTATTGACTATGGTGAGAGATTTTCCCCTATTTCTATATTAGAAGGAGTAAGGATATTACTTGCATATGCTTCCTATAAAGGATTCAAAGTTTATTAGATGGATGTTAAGTCTAAATTTTTAAATGGAATTCTTGAAGAAGAAGTGTACATTGAACAACCTAAAGGATTTGTTTAGAATTATGACAAGGATATGGTTTGCAAACTATAAAAGGCACTCTATGGATTGAAGCAAGAACCCCAAGCATGGTATGAAAAATTACACTCTTACTTAATCAAGATTACATTTTAAAGGACAAGTGATAACAAAAATTTAGATTTGAAATGTGATAGTATTGATAAGATTTTGATCGCTGAGATATTTGTTGATTAAATTATATTTTGAGGAAATGAGATAATGTCTAAATCATTTGCTGAAGAGATGAGACAAAAGAAGTCAATGAGACTCTTTATCGATCCATGATTGGTAAATTATAGTATGTTGTACATTGTAGGCCAAATATTGCACATTCAATAGGTATTGTGGAAAGGTTTTATGCCAACCCAAAGGAAACGCATATGTCTATAGTTAAAAGGATATTCAGATATCAGAAAGGAATCGAGGATTATGGATTATGGTATAAGAAGAATGGATATTTTGAACTCAAGGTATACACTGATGTTAATTGGGCAAGTAATGTTGATGATAGAAAAAGCACAAGTGGTAGATCTTTCTTTTTAGGAGAAAGGTTAATGACATGGGTAAGAAAAAAACAAAGCTATATTTCACAATCTACTCTCAAAGCTGAGTATGTTGTTGTAGCCATGAATTGTTTTAACATTGTTTGGATCAAACAATTACTTGAAGGTATGCAAGAAGAGATAACTTATCCAATTACAATTTATTGTGATAATGTTAGTGCTATTAATATATCAATTAATCTGGTGATGCATTCAAAGTAAAATCATATATCTATTAAGTATTTCTACTTGAGAGAGAAAGTACAAGATAAGCATGTGACATTGGAGTATGTAAAGAATAGATAGCTGATATATTTACCAAACAACTACCGAAGGATTCTTTTGAGTATCTTTGAGGTAAGTTAGGGGTTATTACCCTATCCAATGTTCACTAAGTCATGATGCATGCTGCATCAATTCAAGTATTCAACAAATATCTATTTTGTGAGTTGATGCTAGTATTCACTTTTTAGGTGAAGCCTAAAGTTGTGAAAAATATTTATGATTGCAATGAGAAATCTATACATTTGAGGTATAATGTAATGCTTGAGAAATTTATTTAGGAGTTTGTATGTCTTTTATATTTTTGTCAAAGAGGAAGATGTAATTTATGAATAATGTAGAGGGAGAATATAAGTCAATTTATTAGTAAGGGAGAATATCAATGATGATTGTAGAAGGAGAGTATTGTTGATGCTCTGATGTTGTATGGAGAGAGATGAAGATAAAAAAATTAGTTGTTAAAGAGGAACAATAAAGAAGAAGATCAGATATAGGAACAATGAAAGAGGGAGTATAAAAATGACATTGAAGTGTTACCATCATCAATTGAACACTGAATATTGTTAGTGTTGCCATTAATGCCAAAGAGGGAGACTATTACTATAACTGATAGTAATGTTGGAGATTAATTAACTAATGGTGATGATGATGAAGACCGACCAAGATCATATGAATACAAGATATTATAAAGGTTAGATCAGTTTTTTTCTTGTCATTGATGTCAAGCAATTGATTTATGGTTTATATTATGTTTCCATATCATTCGGTATATGATATAAGTTGAATGAGTTAAGGAGAAGAAGAAATGAGATGTTGTGAAGTTGAAGAACTTGAATGGGCAACTGATACAGATTAGAAAATGCTAAGGTTTTTTTAATATAATTATTTTCTACCTAACACATGATTATGTTAAGTTGGTAAAGCATGGTAATGAATATTTGACAAGTCAGTATGCAAAACAATTTTGGCTACTGAGTAGGAAAAGTCACTCTATAAAGGTAAAAGGTAAAAGGAAGTATGTCACTCGGTAAAGTCAAAGGAACTCAAGAAACCAAGTAGAAAAGTTTTAGGCACCGATCAAAGTCAACTGAAATACATAGTTATCCACCAAGCAAGGAACAAAAGTTAAATACAAGGATTAGAATGACATTTAATGATTAGCTATGATGAGTTGGAAGATAAGGATAATGAGGAAAGTTAGTTGAAAGATCTATGGATAGGAAACTTCAAGATTATGATCTATGGTTTAGATCTAAATGGTTAAAATAGAAGGAACAAGTTTCAAGAAAAGTTCAAGTTTTGAGGTAAAGTGAAAATGTGTTACCGAGATCTAGATTCAATGAATAAATCTATGAAATGAATTAGATGGATGAGATTGATCAAAGGAAAATGTAATAGAGGATATTAAGAGGAAAAATATGTCTATATAAAGGATGGTTTTGTATGGACAAATAGCTATAAAACTGAAGAGTTGAAGATGTTGGAAACTACAATTGAAACAATTATTATATTGTCATCGATGTCAAACCTTAACTGGTGAGACAGTTTCTATCTAGTAGAGTACCATATATTTTGATTGATGAAGAGGACTTGAAAAGAGGAGATAACAAGAAGACCTGAGGAAAGGTTTAGTTATGTGATACTACAATGGGTACTTGATTAGTTGGCACATTAACAAGGTAATGTGTTGTTTATCTTGAACACTAAGTGAAGAAGTCAATATATTTGAAGCATAGGCTTAACCAAGAAAAAGAGAAGAAATTTAGTTTAAGCTAAGTGATGCTAGTGTTGACCAAGTGCCAGTATAAGATGAGTAAATTTTAGTGTCGACCAAGCATCGGTAATTGCCAAGTATCAAAGAATTAACCAAGAAAAGACAATGTTAGCCAAGTAGAAAATTTTTAGTGATGACAGAGTTATTCAATAATGATCAAGGAGATGAAAACAGTATTGATTGAGTGTTAGTAATTTACAGTTTGTAAAGGAATTGAGAATTCCAACTGACATAGTTGAATTCTTGGGATATGTAAAACATGTTGACATTAATAATGAATGATCTAGAGAATTTAATGCATGGTAAACCATTTTCTTATGGATTCAAGGAGAATTTTTGAGAAGTATCTAGAAAGATAAGGAGAGGAACAAAATGATGGAAGGATTAGATGAATCTAACCTAAACCTAAGATCTACGAAAGAGATTAAGCGACAAAAGATTAATCCACTTAATCAAGGAGGTATAAGGATGACCTAATTATGGGTTATGGAGAGTGTGGAAGAGGTTGATGTCATTGACTAATAAACCTAAGTAGAAGGCTAAGAAGAACTGTGAAGAGCTGAATAGAGTTGAGGTGATTGCTTGAAGGGATTTCTGAGTAGATTAGAGATGGGGATGGAAATAAAGGTCAGTCAGTAAATTAGCATATGAGTGTATTGGATCTATATTTGCAAAGTAAGTTTTATATTTTAGATCAAAACCTACTATTTCTTTCTAACCATTATATCAATTAAAATCATTTAATCAAGGTTGACCTAAAAACCATTTTGTAAACCCTTTAATCAAGGTGACATTTTGATGGAATGTTATTAAGCCCTCTAACAAGGCCACTCTTAACAGGGTGATTAAATCCTTTAACATGGTCACACCTAACAGTATATATTGTAAACCTTTAACAGGTTTGGCTTCTCATAAAGCTCACTTCAGAAGAGCTAAAATATTAGTAGCATGTTACTGGTGGTTTTTTCCATATTGGGTTTCTATGTTAAATCCTGGTATTATACTTGTGTGAATGTTATTTAATGTGTTGTGTTGATTGAAAGTTTTATATTCTGCAAGTTGATTACTTTTGGACAGTGGACTGCAAGTTTTATGTTACTGATATATTCTATAGAGACCGAGTGAATTGCTGAATAGATCTAAGATTGTTGAAGTAGTTGAAAGTTTAATTGGTACATCTGGACCTAAGGATAACTGATTCACCCCCCCCCCCCCCCCTCTTAGTTATTCTAAAATTATTCTAAAAATTGGTATTAGAGCTGTCGGTGCTTGTAAGGAAAAATTTTAAAGGTACTTGAAGCTAATGATCAATATGTATAAAAAGGAGGTACCGAATCTTAATACGGAGAACTTCCCTACATGGCAGAGTTTTATGAAGTTGCATCTAGCTAGAATTGGTGATTCAGTGAAATACTATGTGGAAAACTATTATGTGCCAGTTATTGCACCTATAAAAGTCGAGGAGATGAATAAAAAACATGAACATAATCAGGCAATGTTGGATATTGCATCAGCCCTAAGCTATCTTGAATTTGAAGACATCAAGAATTGTACTAATATAAAGAAAATGTGGGACACACTAGTAACTATCTATGGTGGGAACACAAATATGCTGAGAGCCAAATATAAAACCTTGAGAGGTAAGTTTGATGAAATGAAAATGTTAGAAGGTGAGAACATTGTTTAATATTGTGGCAGAGTTAAAGAGGTAGTAAACGATATTAGAGGAGCTAATGGGAACATTGATGATGAAACTATTATTAGAAAAGTTTTGAGAACTTTAATTCCTATCTATGCTATAAGACTTTTTGTAATACAAGAATCAAGATGTACTCTTGATAATATCCTAGCTTTGGAAGGTCTTGTTGGTAGGCTTACTTCTTTTGAGTTATCTAATTTTGATAATTTCACTTCTCATAATATTGAATCCTCATTCAAGTTTCAAATGGTTCTTCATAATTCTAAGAAAGTGTTGTCACTAGGGATTGCACCTATGATGGCTAAGTATAAAACCTAGCAATCTTGTGAAACATGGGAATACTCTCAGGATGTGGGACTGCTTCACTGAGAATAAACCTCCGGATTAAGGGCTGGCTTCCTTGTTTGTATTACCTAAACTGAATTAAACTTGAAGGGAAAGGGAGAGAGATTGCATGAAATTGAAATAACTAAAATTTAACTTAGGTGATTCACCAAACTGGATAGATCCACAAACTAAAAATAGACTCACAATGTAATCTAGCATATAACCTAAACACCACAACTCTTCTCAAATCTGATTCTTCCCTTAGAAAATAATCAGGTGCTGGTTGTAAATGAGAAGGGAAAATGGATTCCACAACTCAAACACATATAAACACACACAGATTGAAACCTCAAGAAAAATAGTGCTTGCAAACATCAAAATGAACAAAATATCAAGTAAAGGATCAAGTTTCAATCACAGTACATGACATCAAATTCATCAAATCAACTCACAAAGCTATAGAAAAGAAGGAAAATTGCTATTGACTAGAATAAAAGGATTCAAAGTATCAGATTGCTTCTCCAAGAGCTACAACATTCACCTCATGAGAATGAGGGAAAGAAGAACTAGCCTTCAATCATCAAAGGTGAGAGGCATATAAAGGAAATATGTAGAATCTGCATTGAAGTCCAATACTTCACCAAGAATAGGAAAAACTACCACTAGGACCATGATCACATGACTCTAAAATTCAAATGCCCAATTCTCGAGAATCTAGGGGGATGAAAAAAGTGGGGTCCCTAAAATAGATAGTCAAAAGGGAGACCAAACCCACTAAGTCATGCTATAACTGATAATCTGACAATGGCTTATAAGAACACCACTTGTCAAATATCATACAATAATAGGAGCAATGACTTATAACATTAAAAAACATAACCCTCACTCACTAAAAATGTGGATCTAAATACATTTGCAAATAACTCTCAACCCTAAAAAAGGAAAAAGCATATTTGAAATGTTTACAATTTATATCTATCCACCTAACACATGAATATTCAGAAAAATAATACATGATTGAAATATTTATTACCTAAGTCAAAATGAATTCTATGATGGGAACCTATGGCATCAAATGTAATTAATACAATTACCTTCAAAAGATAACCATATTAATATTCTACAAAAATAAAACCCATGCCCGTGGAATACATATCAAAAAGGCTAAATATGCTCAACCCTAAAAAGGGGAGACAAAAGAAAGATGTGTCATAATTGAACCCTACATTTGAGAAGGCAACTTCTGCAATCATGGATTCCAACTCGACAACTGGCACATACTGAACTCCTCTGCAACCCGAATAGAAACTTCCATTCTTGAAATAGAAACATCAACAACATCTTATTGATATGAGGTAGGCATTTCAAAGATTTTCATTTTCATTACTTTGCATCTCGAAAAGCTTTGTCTTCATTTGAAATGGCACCGGTTCATTTGGCATAGCACTATTTTTCTTCATTGATTGCATTTGAATGTTGTATTGCTTGTTTCATAGTGACTGTGGTACTAGGGCACTATGATTGCAATTTGTTTTCAACACATATAACTGATCTTGAATCCACTGTTATGGCTTTCATGTTATGTGTTTACTATTTGAAGCCCATGAAACTTGGGCTAGGGCACTATCATATTTGCTATTGGCACCGTGTGTTGTGGCTTCATATCTCTCTACTATGGCATTTGATATATTATGTTTATCCTTCTTGTTATGAAGCTTTGGAAATATTAGGGCATGGTTATTTGCATTGAATTCTGTTGAAACTCCAACAGGCCCAATGATCATATGATAGGGCACATTTTTGAATTGCTTTGTTTGAATAAGCCTGAGAAACTTAAGGCTATGGCACCGTGAAGCCCTTAGATCACATTCGAGGGCATTGTGATTGTTGATTCGATGCAATGCATATTCACTTTGGCTGCATTTCTGTTCAAGCACACTGGTGTCACAATACTTCCACATTTTTGGCTTTGAAGACATATCATTTCCTTTGCATTTGATAGCATATGGTATGAAATAGGGCATCATGCTATGATGTATTTTATTTCTTGTTGCATCTATCAGGCACCAAGTATAGTGGACTGTTTACATAGCCCGAGCATTCACTAGGCATTGCATCGGTTTGCATTGAATTCTATTGACACCATTGTATATGCATAGCCCGATTACATAGCAATGTGATTGCATATATTTTCTTCTCTATTTGGAAAGCCTGAGAACATAAGGCTTTGTTCATCGAGGGCATTGTGAACAAGAATGTTGGCACTATTTTGAGATGCTCTGTATCCATTGATTTTGGTGCCATGTTTATCTTATTGTTTCTTATTCTTATTAGCCTGAGAGCACATAAGGGCAATTCTTTTGATGGTCTCTGCATTTTCTCATTGTATCTTTGATGAATCTTTCTTTTCATTGTAATGCTAAGCCTCTCCATTAAAATGATGCCATGCCATGTGCTGTTACATCCATGAAAGAATAGGGGATCATAGCATTGCTATTGTTTATCATGCCCTATTATTGCATTGTTGATCACCATGAGAGCCTATAGATTTGATCATGCTATGTACTCTTAGAGGCACATATACACCTGGATCTAATTTTTTCACTATCAACCTCAAATTGCTCATGCACTAATTCCTATACATGAAGGATATTAAATTTTATGCCCATCGATTATCATGCTCTATTACTAGCTCTGATTCACTTTCATGTCATTGTAGATTCTTATCATTCTGACACTATGCCATGCTATCTATGATCATTTTCCCCTTTCAAATGGCCTCTAATGTAGATTATCATATTCATACTATCTCATTATTACAGAATGCAGATTTGAAACACATTTATGCCCTAAATGTAATGCATTGAGTTTTATCTTTAAGCATCATCCATTGTACCTTTTATGAGCATGTGGATTGTGTGCCCTCAGCATGTATGTTCCATGTGAACACCTATGCAATAGAGTGCCCTATCTAATTCATAGATTTGTGTACTCTGCCATTAGCTCTGTTCAAAACTAGATGCCATGTAGCCCTCTATTATTCTTTCATCATAGCCTGATTGATGCTGGATCATCTAGATGTTCACTATTTGTACACATTGTGTGTGCTCTTGGACCTCAAAGGGGTAACAGATAGAGTACAATAAGATTACTCTACTGTTACCCACATCAAGGACCCAGATCATTCATGGAACTCTTATTGGATCAACTTCCCTATATTTGCACATGAAACAAACATGTTAGTAAAAACCATGGTGCCTTTTGGTTCTTTGGATGATTCTCATGCACATGCCCTAAGCACAACCTTTGTTAGAGGTGCATGGCTGAGTGTGTGTATGCATTATGTGATGTTGTGATACCAGCCATTGCATAGATCCATTGGATCT
This sequence comes from Chamaecyparis obtusa, assembly GCA_027943335.1. NCBI lineage: Eukaryota > Viridiplantae > Streptophyta > Pinopsida > Cupressales > Cupressaceae > Chamaecyparis > Chamaecyparis obtusa. The sequence goes on along the minus strand of BSBK01008643.1, from coordinate 493,845 downwards.
AACCCATCTCCTCTCTTCACTTCTTGCAGGTTCTGAATCTCAGGAGCTCACTGGACAGGACCGGATCCGGACACCAATACTAGGTAATGTATGGTACCCCATATCAATTATTCTTTATGTATATTTGCACTCATCTATTCACTTCTAGTAAAGGCTATGCTCATGGCCTATGTGAGCCTAGATAGATGCTCCTTTCTTTCAGTTCTTTCCCTTTTTGCTCAGTACAAATGCTATAGATAGATGTATGTGTAGATATAGATGCAATTCATTTCCTTTCCTTTTTTCATGTATTTGTAATGAAATGAACACAAATCTTAATCCAGATCACCTAATAACACAAACTAGGGTACAGTAGCTCATCTAGTAATTAGGCTTCCAAAATGTGCAAAAATATGACAACAGAAAGGAAAAGAAAGATGTGTGAATAATGACAGTAATAATGATAGTGATAGTGATACTTCTGATGATTATCTAGATGATCTTGAGGCACTTATGGGTATAAGGCTATTGAGAGAAAAAGGTAAATTCCCTATAATATGTTTTTCATTTAACTAAGTTGGCCATATTGCAACAAGATGCATTGATAGGAATGGCAAGGATGAAAGAAGGGAAAACAAGTATAAAGAAAAAAGAAATGATAGAGATCACAAAAGGTACACGGACTACAAAGACAAAGGTAAGAAATCTTGTTATATTGCTGAAAAAGTAACTGATAGTGAAACTAGTGAATCTAATGATTTTGATATAGAAGTTATTTATGTTGCTATGAAAGATGATTCTGATGAAGATGAGAAAACTACATTTATTTCATATGTAATTAAAGGTGATAAATGGATTATTGATAGTGGTTTCTCACATAACATGATTGGTGATAAAAGTAAGTTTGAAATCTTAAATTATTACAAAGATAGAAGTGTTAAGTTTGGTAATGATGCACCATGTCCTATGAAAGGAAAAGGATAAATAAGATTGATTGATAATATCAGATGTGAAAATGCTTATTGGGTTGAAGGTGTTAAATATAATTTTTTAAGTGTTGCACAGTTGAACAATACTAGTTACTGAGTTGAGATTCATTACAAGAAGGCTAAAATATTTGACGCCACCAGTGAACTAGTTGGAAGTGGAGAACAAACAGGAGGTAATTTGTTCTATCTAGACCTATTTGAAGAAACATATTTTTTTGCACAATTTGGTGATGTATGGTTATGACATAAGAGGTTGTGTCATGTGAACTTTGACAATTTGGTAAATATTAGTAAGTTGAAGAAAGTTAGAGGATTACCAAGATTGAAGAAACCTGATAATGTGATGTGTAAACAATGTCAATTGGGAAATATGACAAAGTCTAGTTTCAAGAGAAAGACATATACTTCTAATAATATTTTGGAATTGGTTCATACTGACCTTTGAGGACCTATTGGTGTGGAAAGTTATTGTGGTGATAAATATTTCATTTTTTTTGTTGATGACTACTCTAGAATGATGACTATAATATTTTTGAAGGAGAAACCTAATGCCTTTTAGTTGTTTAAGTGGTATTTGGCAAAAGTTGAGAAATAAATAGGTAAAGGCTTGAAATGTTTGAGATCTGACAAAGGAGGAGAGTTCATATCAAATGAGTTCAACATATTTTGAAATGATAGAGGAATAAAGAGACAAATGACTGCAACAAGGACACCTTCATAGAATGGTATAGAAGATAGAAGAAATAGATCAATTATAGATTGCGCTAGAACACTAATGATGGAGAAGAATGTTGCAAAAAAATACTAGAGAGAAGATGTAAGTACAAATATTTATACCTTGAACTGAGTATAAAAAAGAAAGGTACAAATGCTACACCTTTTGAATTATGGCATGGTTATCCACCTAATGTGAAATACTTTAAAGTCTTTGGAAGAAAATGTTATATACCGGAGGATAATAAGAATGGAAAACTTCATGCTAAAAGTGATGAAGGCATATTCCTAGAATATTGCACTAAGAGAAAAGCTTGAAAGTGTTTGAATTCTAACACTAACAAAGTTGTGGAAAGTGAAAATGTTAGAGTTGATGAATATGCAGAAAAGAATGAAGTTGAGTGCAAGAAAGAACCTAAAAATTATAGATCTTTTGTATACATGGAAGAAGGAGAGGCCAGTAATAAACCTAAAATAGAAAACAAAGATGCCGAGCAATAGCATGAACCTGTCGAGCAACAATAAGAAAATGTCGAGTATTAGAAGGTTGATGCTGAGAAATTTGAAGAGGTGGCATGGAATCTAACAGATGAACCTAAAGATCAAGAAAAAATAGAAAGGAGATCTAAGACTACATCGGAACAGTAGGTGAGAAGACATCACAAGCCATAACAAATCATTGGAGATAAGGAATCTAGAGTTATGACAAGAAGTAAATTGAAAGATCAAACATGCTTGTTATGTAAATTTCAGCCCAAGAAAGTGAAAGATGATTTAGAGAATGAAGATAGGATTCAAGCCATGAATGAAGAAATTGAATAGATAGAAAAGAAAAAAACTTGGACTCTAGTGCCGAGACCAGAAGACAAGACCAGAAGACAAGAATGTTATTGGAACAAAGTGGGTGTTCAGAAATAAGCTAAATGAGCATAGAGAAGTCACTAGGAACAATGATAGATTGGTATTCAAGGGATATGCACAAGAAGAAGGCATTGACTATGGGGAGACATTTTCCCCAGTTGTAAGATTGGAAGGAGTGAGAAATCTACTTGCATATGCAGCCTTTAAGGGATTCAAAGTGTATCAAATGGATGTCAAATCTGCATTTCTTAATGGAATATTGGAAGAAGTATACATTGAATAGCCAGAAGGATTTATTGATCCAAACAAGAAGAACATGGTTTGTAAACTACACAAGTCATTGTATGGATTGAAACAAGCCCCCAGAGAATGGCATGAGAGATGCACAATTATTTGATAAAGTTTGGATTTGTAAGGACAAATGACAACAACAATCTGTATTTGAAGACTGAAAAAGGTAAAGGGATATTGTTAGCTGAAATTTTTGTTGATGATATCATATTTGGAGGACAAGATGCCCTATGTCAAAAAATTTCAAATGAGATGAAAATTGAATTTGAGATGTCTATGTTTGGTGAGATAAAATTATTTTTTGGTTTGCAACTTTATTAGATGAAGAAAGGTATCTACATTAATCAATCTAAATATGGCAAGGAGATACTAAAACCTTTTAGTATGGAATATTCTAGATGAGTAAGTACACCCATGGCTACTAGACAAAAACTATAAAAAACTAATGATATAGAAGAAGTGAATCAAACCTTATACAGGTCTATGATTGGAAAGTTACAATATGTTGTCCATAGCAGACCAGATATTTCCTTAGTAGTTGGGATTGTTGCAATATTTTCTACAAATCCTAAAGACAGTCACATGATGGAAGTGAAAAGGATATTGAGATATATAAAAGGAATAGAGGACTATGGATTGTATTACAAGAAGAATGACAAGTTTAAACTAAAATTTTATGTTAGAATAACTAAGAGGGGGGTGAATCAGTTATCCATAGTCCCAAATCAAAATGTATAATCTAAAACAATTTTCTTAAAGTTTTGCAACTCGGTAACATAAAATACTATACTGTCTATGCTTTTACCAATTACCAGTCAACAACATATAATGATTACCGATCAAATCTAACATGTAATATGTAAAGTATGATAACAAAAAATCACCACAATGAACACATAACAAAAAAGATTTAACGTGGAAAACTTTTGAAGGGAAAAACAATCTGGGACCGGTAACCCAAAAATGTTCACTCTTTTGAAGTGAGGTCGGTGAAGACCCAAGCCTGTTAAAGGTTACAAACACACTGTGAGGTGTGACCTTGTTAGAGGATTTTAGACCAACCGTTATCATCCAACCAACATTCACTATGGGGTTGATAGGATAACAATGTTTATTCTATGAATGATACATATAAGACTTTCCTAGTCCACTTTGTTAAGAGATTTCTTTGTTTACAATGGTTAAAATGTAACAGCAGTTAATCTGATTACAATAGAACTTCACTTGCAAATGTTCAGATCTATATTAGGCTCATTTAAATCCTCTGATTAGTATATCAATTCTATATCAACAATAATCAATGACTTATTGTCACTCGGTAATAGCTTTTTGATGCTCGATAAACTCTGTAGTTCAGTTATCCTTAACTAGTTTGATCAGGCATACATGAAACTTGTTGATGTGATAATTTTGCAGTTTTCTTCTTCCGGCATGAGTTTCATAATGAAACCTTAGTCTCTTAAATAGACAAGTAAACCATTTTCTTCTCCTCCATAATATTTTTCTGCTTATTCTCCTTCATCCATTTTTCCACTTAAACCTTCCTTGGCTGATGTGCCAGTAATACATTTTAATTCCATCCTTTAGATCTTCCTTGAATTATGCTAGCCGTTGATCTTCATAACAAACATTATCTCCATCTCTGATTTCAATGTACTTTACAGCTCATCAATCCTTATCGGCTAAACTAATCATTTAGTTCCTTCTCCTGCTTGGTTAACAAAGAAATGTATCGGTGCACACAAGCTCAGTTTATACTATGCTTGGTATACACTATAATGATCAATTATACTGTGATGCTTCATCAATTGACCACACTGCATTGTGTCTTTTAGCTCTTTTCCTCATCATAAATGAATGAAACATAATCAAGTCAATAACATAGGACAATTGTAGAATAACTTGTTGCATTGTATAATTGTATTAATGTCACATTTGAATACTTGAGGACTAGACTTGGGGTCCGTCCCCTATCTATCAGTCATTAAGGTGATTTGGTTGTTGCATCAGCCTATAATTATCATAAGTACATTCCTATTGATGCAACATAGTTCACACTTTGAATCATGCTCAAGGTTGTGATTAAGTTTGAGAACTTGAACCAATTTGAATATCAGTATTCAAGAGATACAAAGGAAGACGTAATTGTTTATTTATTTGTTTCTTTGGCATTGCTGTCAAAGGGAGAGATAAACAATATAAAATGAAAAGGGTGTTTATGGAATGAAAAGTGGGAGAAAAACAAGATATCAAAAGGAACAAGCACCGATGAGAATTATCTAAGGGAGAGACAATCTAGATGAGATAGTGTATTGAAGATCAGTTACAGAGAATAGGAACTGAAAATATCACAACTGCAGAATGGTAAAGTTGTATTATCTAATGCTGCTTAGTAACATAGTGGTTAAACATATTAAGTCTATTCAACTTACAACATTTGTTCACAAGTTGTAGAATATATGTTTGGTATGTGTATGGTACATTTCATATTACTTGAGTTGCCATCAATGCCAAAGGGAGAGATTGTTGGACTACACCTGATTTGGAATCTGATTGAAGAAACTATGATTACAAGATCACTAAGGAGTTTTTGGTTAGATATGTAATATGATTAAATCATTATTATGTTGTCATTGATGTCAACTAGCTTGACAACACTTATCTTGTAAGTTACTATACTGAGACATCTGAGGAAAGGTGAAAAAGAGATGAAGAACAGAGAAATATACATGAGGAAAGATGTACATGTTAGATGAGGATAAGGAACACATTGAGTAAATTTTTGATGAGTCTATGACTTGATGATATTGACTTTATTATGTTGCATTCATCTATGATTAAGTAGAGAGTTGAAAGACACAAAGCAGTGTTGTCGGTAAATGAAGCATTTCTAATATACACTGATGGAGTGTAGTGTATATCGATCGTAGTATTAACCAAGCAGTGTTCACCGACGCATTTCTTTGTTAACTAAGTGAAACAAAATGAATTAAATGATGAGTTTAGCCGATAAGATTGATGAGCTGGAAAGAGTATAACATCAAGGTAACAGATAATGTTTGTTACACAGATCGATAGGTGACAAAATTTAGCGAAGATCTAACGGAGTAGATTGAAATGTGTTATTGACACAAGTATCAAGAAAGTTTGAAGCGACAAAATCTATGAATGTGGTTAAGCGACAAAATATGATGGTGGAGAAGAAAATGATTTACCCATTTATATAAGAGAACATAATTTTCTTTATGAAAATGCCAGAAGAAGAAGCTATAGGAATATCACATGAACAAGGTTTTCATGCATTCTGATCATATTGGTTAGTAAGAACCGAGCTACAGAACAATTAGTGAGCTACAAAGAGCAATTACCGATGGATAGTAAGTTGATACAGATGTGAATCTGAAGTGAAATATTGATCAGAAGGATTTGTATGGACTAAATATTGATCTGTAATTTGTAATTGAAGTTGTATTAAGGTAGGTCATTTACTGTTACATATTTAACCATTATATACAGTCAAATCTCTTAACCGAGTGGACTCTAAAAGTCTTATGATGTATCATTCTTAGAATGAACATTGTTATCTTGTCAACCCCATAGTGAATGCTGGTTGGATGATAAATTCTAGTCTAAAATCCTCTAACAAGGTCACACCTGATAGTGTGTTTGTAACCTTTAACAGGGTTGGGTCTTAACTAACCTCACTTCAGAAGAGTGAACAATTTTGGGTTGCCAGTCCTAGGTGGTTTTTCCCTTTACGGGGTTTCCACGTTAAATATCTTATGTTATGTGTTTATTGTGATATTTGTTTGTTATCATTCTTTACATGTTACATGGTAGATTTGATCGCTAACTGTTATAGTATTAGACTGGTAATCGGTAAAAGCATAGAAAGTGATAGTTATTATTGCTTACCCAGGAGCAGAAATTAAAGAAATATTTTTGAATTATACATTTTGTTTTTGGGACACTGGATAACTGATTCACCCCCCTCTCAATTAATCTAACAAGATGAATGAAACATAATCATGTCAATAACATAGGGTCATAGAATCATCAACAAGTTACCTAATGTATTCCTTATCCTCATTTGTCATATACATCTTCCTCATGTAGATATTTCTATTCTTCATCTCTTTTACCCCTTTTCTACATATGTTTAGGTATTGTAACTTACAAGATAAGTGTTGTCAAACTAGTTGACATCAATGACAACATATTACTTATTTAATCATATGTCATATCTAATCAACAACTCAGTGACCTATAATTACAGATCTTCAATTAGGTTCTAAATCACTTGTATTTCATCAATATCTCCCTTTTCCATTGATGGCAACTCAAGTAATATGAAATATACCATACACATACCAAACATGTATTCTACAACTCTATGAACAAATGTTGTATAAGCTTTCCCTAGCTTAATATGTTTAATCACTACGTTACTCAACATCATTACCAATGCAGCTTTGACATTCTACAAATATGATCTTTTTAGCTCTTGGATTCCTTCTTCTATTCTCAGTAACTAATCTTCAGTGTTCTCCCTTTCTTTCAGTTTGTCTCTCCCTTAGATAGATGTTTCAGTATTCTCATCGGTGCATATTGTTTCATATTGTTTATCTCTCCCTTTGAAAAAAATGCCAAAGAAACAAATAAACATTCAGCTCTGTAGTAGCCATGTAACTCTCTACTGTCCAGTGCATACTCTGTATCTCTGTATACTGATATGCCAATCTATTCTAGTTCTCCAAAATTTTCACAACCTTAGACATGATCCAAAGTGTGAACTATGTTGCATCAACATGAATGATCTTCTGATAAGATTAGGCTGATGCAACATCCAGATCACATTAGTGACCAGTAGACAGGGGACGAACCCCAAGTCTAGTCCTCAAGTATTCAAATATATCCTTTGGTAGAGGCTTTGTAAATATGTCTGCAAGTTGTTCTTTTGATGTAACAAACTCTAGCTTAACTTGCTTCTCCTGTACTTGTTCTCTTAAGTAGTGATACTTAATAGATATATGTTTTGTTTTAGAGTGCATCACTGGATTCTTTGAAATGTTTATTGCACTTGTGTTATCACAATATATAATCAATAGCTCAGTGATTATCTCATTCATACCTTCCAACACTTTCTTAATATATGCAATATTTGAATAGTTTGTAGCAGCAACAACATACTCTTCTTTGGCTATAGACTAAGAAATGTAGGCCTGCTTGTTACTTGTCCATGTAACAAGTCTTTCACCAAAGAAAAATGCTCCTTTGGTGGTACTTTTTCTATCATCCACATTTCCAGCCCAATCAGCATCGGTATAGACTTTGAGTTCAAATTTTCCTTCCTTAGGATACCATAATCCATAATCTTATGTTTTCTTCAGGTATCTTAAGATTATCTTTGTAGCAACCATGTGTGACTCTCTAGGGTTTGCACAAAATCTTGCAACAATTCCCACAACATGTGCTATGTCTGGTCTACTATGTACTACATACATTAACTTACCAATCATAGATCGGTACAGTATCTAGTTCATCTCTATAGTTTCATCTTCCTTAGTCAGTTTACATCCAATAGCCATTGGTGTTCCCATAGGTTTAGCATCTTCCATGCCAAATGTCTTCAATACTTCGTTGATATATATAGATTGTGTGATGAATATACCATCATCCTACTAAATCACTTGTAGTCCTAGAAAGAACTTAATCTCTCCAAACATAGACCTTTCAAATTCACTTCACATTTCATCAGCAAATGAATTACATATTTGATCTTGTCCTCTAAAAATAATGTCATCCACAAATATTTCAGCAATAAGAATAGTATCATCGGTATCTCCTTTCATATACAAATTATTGTTCTCACCTGTTCTAACAAATCCAATACTTAACAAATAAGTATGCAACCTCTCATACCAAGCTCTCTGTGCTTGCTTCAAACCATATAAAGCTCTATGTAATCTACATACAATATCTTTCTTTTCTGGATCAACGAACCCTTCAGGTTGTTCTATGTAGACTTCTTCTTCAAGTATTCCGTTCAAAAATGCTGACTTGACATCCTTTTGGTAAACTTTGAAATTTTTGTGTGCAGCATACGCAAGTAACATTCTAACTCCTTCTAATCTAGCAACAGGTGCAAATGTTTCACCATAATCAATTCCTTCCTCCTGGGCATATCCTTTGCATACCAATCTAGCTTTATTTCTTGTTACCTCTCCATTTTCATTTTTCTTGTTTCTGAATATCCACTTATTACCGATCACATTCTTATCTTTAGGTTTGGGTACTAAGGTCTAGGTTTTTTTCTTCTCTAGTTTTTCTATTTCCTCTTTCATTGCATTAACCCATTCTTCATTTTCTAATGCAAATTTTACATTCTTCGATTCATATTCACAAACTAGACATGTACCTTGTCTTGTCTTACTCCTTGTTTGCATGCCAGCTTGTCTATCTCCAATGATTTATGTCTCAGGATGATGTCTTCTGACAAAACTTGCTAGTATCTGATTTCTTCTTTCTTGTTCATCCTGTGCAGGTTCATTTTCTTGCTCGGTAGGTCCTTCCTACTCATCAGTTTCTCTTTCCTATTCCTCAGTATTGTTTTCCTGCTGATCGGTTGTCACAGTCTATGGCTTTGGTAGATACTAAAGTTGTTCAATGTAAGTGAATCTACCATAGTCTTTTGGTTCCTTTCTTCTTTCCTCTGCATTCTTATCATCAAACTCATCAACTCAAACATTAGTACTTTCAATCATTTTATTAGTTACTCTATTCAAACACTTGTATGCTTTACTTTTACTGGAATATCCTAGAAATATCCCTTCATCACCTTTTGAGTCAAACTTTCCATTTCTTTCATCTTTCAGAATAAAACATTTGCTTTCAAAAATTCTGAAATAACTTACAGTGGGTTTGTGTCCAAACCATAACTCATAGGGTGTCTTATTAGTGTCCTTCAGTTGTACTCGGTTTAGCACATAAACATCATTGCTAATGGCTTCTCTCCAGTATGTTTGAGAAACATTATTTTCTATCATTAATGTCCTTGCGCAGTCAAAAATTGACCTATTCCTCCTTTCACCAATGCCATTCTATTGTGGTGTCCTCGGTGTAGAGACCTATCTTTTAATACCATGCTCATTACAAAAATTAGTGAATTCATCTAAGATAAATTCACCTCCTCTATCAGATCTTAAGCATTTCAATTCTTTACCAGTCTCTTTTTCTAATTTTTCTTTATACCACTTGAACATCTTGAATGCCTTAGATTTTTCTTTCAAGAACATGACAGTCATCAACCTAATATAATCATCAACAAAAAGAATAAAATATATGTCTCCATAATAACTTTGAGTTCTCATAGGACCACATAGGGTGGTATGCACTAACTCAAGTATCTTCTTTTTTGAATAATATTTGATTTTAAAACTAGATTTAGTCATTTTACCTTTCTGACATTCATGACACATAACATGATCAGGCTTAGATAAGTTAGGCAGACCTCCAACTCTTTTCTTTTTACTGATCTTAATCATGTTATCAAAATTCACATGACATTAACTTTTATGCCATAACCATGCATCTTCATCTTTCATCATTAAACAAGAAGATTGATCATTATCAAGATAAAATAGATTACCTCTGGATTGTGTACCAGCTCCAACAAGTCTTCCTCCATCATCAAATATTTTCACCTTTTTGCTCTCAAAAGAAACTCGATGGCCTGAATTGTTCAGTTGTGCCACACTTAACAAATTATAGTTTAATCCTTTTACCCAATAAGAATTTTCACATTTTAATCTATCATTTATCATCAGGGATCCTTTACCTCTTACCATATAGGGTGCATCATTACCCATTCTTACAGATCCTCCATTGTATTCTTCAAGATAATCAAATTTTTCTTCATCACCAGTCATGTGATGTGTACAACCACTTTCTATGATCCATGTATCATTTTTATTAACCTTAGAGATAAGTGTTGTCTCTACATACCTTTCATCTTCTTCAGAATCATCCTTCATTGCCACAAATACTACCTCCACATCATCATTAGTGTCGGTATTGGTGATATCTTCTTCCTCAGCAATGTAGCATACCTTCTTGCCTTTATCATTATCTTGGTTGTCTCTATTGTAGTGTTAGTAGCCTTTGTTGTATCTTCTCCCATAGCTTCCTTTAGATCAGTCTTTGGTTCTATCATCATCTTTCTTGTGTGGACATCTAGCAGCAATGTGGCCAACTTCTTTACAGTTAAAACATGCTAAAGGTAATTTACCTCTATATCTTCCTTTACCTTTAGGTAACCTTTTGGCCATAAGAGCTTCAAGTTCATCAAGCTCATCATCAGTATTGCTATCACTATCATCATTCTTATTTCTAGACTTACCAATCTTCAAAGAAGACATAAAAGTGGATTCAACAGATGGTACAACACTATTATCATAATTGTTCAATTCAAATGTTGTAAGCTTTCCAATTAGATTATCAAGAGTGAGTGTGTTGTTAGGCGCTGACCTATTTTCATGAATTACATATATTATGATGGCATAGATAGGCAATAAGGTCCTTAGAATTTTGCTTGCCACAATGTCTTCATACATAACTCCATCTGATGCTTTAATAGCATGAACTACCTCTTTTATTCTGTTTGTGTACTGCACAATGTTTTCACCTGCTTTCATCTTCATGTCATCGAATCTTCCTCTTAAGCTTTCAGCTCTTGCTCTCTTGACATTCGCATCACCACTATAAATTTGAGCAAGTTTATCCCACATCTGCTTAGCAGTAGTATAGTCCTTGATGTCTTCAAATTCAGCATTTGAACATGCAGCAACAATCTCCATCATAGTAACATTATGTTCATGCCTGTCTCTTAGTTGATCAAGGGTCAAGGGACCAGTGGGTGGTGCAAGGTATCCATTCTCCATCTGATCTAGGGCAGAATTCCCAATCCTAGATATATGAAACTTCATTCGACTTTTCCATATTGTGAAGTTATCCTTGTTTAGCTTTGACACTTCCCTCTTAAACATTTTGAGACCTTTGTGCTGAAGTCCTTAAAACTATGTTCCAAGAAACCACAACTCTGATACCAATTATTAGAATAATTGAGAGGGGGGTAAATCAGTTATCCATAGTCCCAAATCAAAATGTATAATCCAAAACAATTTTCTTAAACTTCTGCAGCTCGATAACATAAAATACTATACTGTTTACGCTTTTACCAATTACCAGTCAATAACATATAATGATTACTGATCAAATCCAACATGTAATATGTAAAGTATGATAACAAAAAATCACCACAATGAACACATAACATGTAGTACCTCCATATTTTGCTTTCAGTTTTTCAGATGCCATACTCATTTAGGCCACATTGTTGTGTGCATATTTTATTATGTCAGTAACTATTAATGATCTGGATTATGGTTTTGATTATGTCATATGATGCCATGTTTGGATATTGATATATTATGTTGAGATGTTTCATATTTCAGTTGGATTATGATGTACTTACCCCATACTGTCATGTGTATGGTGCTCATATGTATATATATGTTTTATGTGTCTTTATGATAGAGGGCGGGGCATTACATTTGGTATTAGAGCCTGCAGGTTGAGCTTTTCTATTGGCAGTTCGGGATTGAATTCATCTCATAGGCATTCTGTTTCAGTATCTAGCATTGGATTGAGGTAGGGATTGAATTGATCTTACTGTAATTTCATTTAAAAAATTACCATGATTTAGATGTGCTCGATTTGATTTATGGATGTGGATCTATCTTTCAATTATGCCTCATTATGGGTATTAGGAAACCCTTTGAATTATGTCTTTTATTTTATTTTGTGACTTGGCATAGTAGTGTTATGCTGCTAAAATTTCAGGAGAAAATTCATCCTAGGGCACTTAGAAAATGAAAAATTAAAATCTCTATAGTTAGTTCTATAGTATGAATGATTTAATTAAATGGGTTGTGAACAAAAAACCAATTTGGGTGAAAATTCCTTAATCTAGAAAAAAAATCACTTTCTCTATGTAAAAATATTCAGTCAAAAATATTCCAGAAAAGACAAAAAAAAAATTAGTGCCCTTTATTCTAATTGGTTGAGGTTATAATCAATATTTTTTTAGAGGAAAAGACATGTTAGAGGAAACTAAATTATGTTTCCCCAAATTTGTATCTTGCCAAATTTTTCCATTTCTGGAAAAAAAAAGTCACAGTCTGTCATTTCCATTTTTGAAAATGAGCAGTCCTGTCAAATCAAGAAGTTGGCATTTTGTTAGTATTTTATCTATCAATATTAAAATGGGTTTTAGGAGATATAAATATCTTTTAGGTGAAATTTTTATACCATTAAAAAAACTAGCAAAGTAAAAAAAAAATTAATTGAAAAGTTTTTATTAAAAAAAAACTATTTTTTTAAAAAAATTTGATTTGAATGGGAAGTGGGGGCCACCGCATCCCCCACTGTCCCCAAGGATGATAGTCCCCTGCCAAACGGTACTCAAGGTACCGTTGACAGGGCGTACCCTATCGATGGTACTTTGGGTAATGTCCGCTGCAGTGGCCCCCTCACTTTGCGCAGTGCCTCAGAATGAGGTAAAGCGATTTCTTATTCACTTTTTAGTTTTTATTTAAATGGTTTTATTTATTTTTAAAACAGTCATTTTGTTATATATTTTATTTTAATATAGATTAATATCATTATTATGTTTTATTTAAAGATTAATAAATTTTATTTTAATATAAATAAAATTTATTTTTGTGATTTTAGTGTGTTAATAAATTGATATATATTATTTTTAATTTGTTAGATGATAAATTTATAATATATATATATATATATATATATATGTATATATATATATATATATATATATATATATATATATATATATATATATATATATATATATATATATATATATATAATTTGTTAATGGATTAGTTTCTTTCTTTATATATATATATAATTTCATTAATGAATTTCATAATCATTATAGGAAAATTTTGTTAATGAATTGTGGAAAATGGATTTTATTAGAAAGTTCTCATAATTCTGTCTAATCAATCGAACATATGAGTGATATTGTAGGGTTTTCAAACTTAAACTTGCAAACTTAATTATTGTCATTCATAGAATAATATTTTGGTTATTTTCTATCGAAATTGGGTATTTCCGTTAAGATGGATTCTATGACACTATTTAGGTAAATTGACTTACTTATGATATTATTGGACATGATTATTGTGAAAATTTTCTAGTAGACCCTTTTCTTGAATTCATTTATGATGAATATGGAACATATTGGATTATGGTTTTATTTTAGTTCAAATTGATGTGATTGTGTATTCTTCATGTCTTCTTTTACATTATGGGATGTCAGGTTCTAGATGACCTAGGAGAATATAGAGGCTGGGGTATGTGTCAGGTATTCGTGCTTTTCAGTTATGTCTGGTGTGTGTGCACTCTATCTGATTATCATTCCTGTTGGACCATTGGGCTCATGATATACTGTATTCTATTTGTGGTATCTCTATGACTATATCTAGTTCTTTTGTGTGAATTTGGATATGAGGTTACGTAGTTGTATACCTGATTTGATCTAGGAGAGATCTATGAGCCTAGGGTAGTTTACCTAGTTATGTGATAGGAGGTGGCTTGTAATAAGCACCAGGGCCCACAAGTGGCTACCAGGATCACTTATTGTAAGTTATTATAATCAAGTGATAACCTAAAATAACATTGAGAGATATTAAAATGAACCTAATAAGATAGTTTCCTCTCCCATGCTTGAGTGCTAGAATAGGCTGAGATGAGGATGAGATGATGCTTGCCACCTATTGAGGTGTGTGTTCTAGCATAGTTAGTGGCTTCATTAGTACAAGAAGTCATTGATTCCATGTATGGTCACTTGAGTGCCGGAATCCAGAGTGATTACCAGGATGAGACTCAAGGGTTAGACATACATTATGACACTTTCCTACACATAGTCTAGTTATCCTACATGTGTCAGTTGCCTCTGGAATAGTGAGTCATACCTTTTACTATACTTGTTGACCTTGAGTTAGTAAGTTATCAGGATTCCTTTCTTAGTGGTGTTTCCTAATTTGACTTGATTATCCGTTTGGGGTCTGATGTTATCTCCTCAGCACGGTGGGGTAGACCTTTGTGGTTCTACACAGACGGGTGGTAGTGATTCTTTACCATTCAAGATTCGACATCTTGGTGCTGGTGCTTGATGGTGTTTTGCAGTTGGATTCCTTATGTTACTTCATCTTTGATGTTCTTTGTTTATGTATTCTTTATTGTAAATCTTGAATTAGAGTATCGCATGTGATACCTGATTTGGATATTGTAATTTAGTTGTTAGAGTGATTACTGCATACCCTGTGACATGTGCAGTGGATGTATGTTTATTAGGTTTATGATTATTCATGAGATGTAATCATTTTGATGTAATTGTTGTATTTAATTTATGGAATCATTTGTTGATGTTATTTAATGAGTTATGTTAGAAAGTAATACTACGTCATGGGACCCATTAGTTTTGTAACCTATGTATGTAATGTGTGTTATGTGAGATAATGGTTAATGCATTCATGTGATTGTATATCTTAATTGTAAACTTTAGAAAAAAAATTATTCACCTAAACTTAGTATCATGTTCTAGGTTAGCTTCTTTTGGGTTCCCTAGTGGGGCGTTACATTTGGTATAGAATTCCATCCACCTTCTCTATCTAGCATTTAGATTAAGATGGGTAAATATGTACTGGAGACTACGGTGATCACTATGAAGCTCAAAATGATGCCCTAATAGGAAGTGTCTCCATCTGACCAAAGCATGGACTACCGCTGCTAACTCAAGATCGTGTGTAGGATAATTCAATTCATGATCCTTGAGTTTGTGAGACTCATATGCAATCACTCATCCTTCCTGCATGAGGATTGCTCCAATACCCTCTAATGATGCATCAGTGCAAACAACAAAATCTTTGGTTGGATCAAGCACTGCTAGAATAGGGGCACTAGTCAAACACCCCTTAAGCTTGTGGAAAGCTTCCTCACACTTCTCTGTCCAAATGAAATTATTCCCTTTCCTCTATAATGAGGTGATAGGATGTGCAACCCTGGAGAAGTCCTTGAAAAATCTACGGTAATATCCAGCCAAACCCATGAAACTATGGACTTCAGACACATTAGTGGGTGTTGGCCACTCCATAATTGCCTGAATCTTTGAAGGATCTACCGAGATACCTTCTCCTAAAATCATATGACCAAGATACTGAATCTTTGTCTAAAAGAAATCACACTTCTTTGCATTAGCATAGAGTTGATTTTCCCTCAAACACTATAGAACTTGTCTAAGATGTTCCTCATGCTCCTTTATGGATCTAGAATAAATCAATATGTCATCCAAGAAGACCAAAACAAATTGATCCAAGTACTCATGGAACAGTCCATTCATTAAGCACATGAACACTGATGGAGCGTTCGTTAAGCCAAAGGGTACTACTATGAACTCATAATGCCCATATCATGTACGGAATGCAGGATATAGTGAGACTTCATGGAGTTCCACGTAAGATTATCTCTAATCAAGATCCTATTTTTACATCTGCATTTTGGATTTCACTGCAGCACGATCTTGGTGCTCTGTTGAATTTCAGTTCAACATATCACCTTGAGACCGATGGTCAGACTGAACGGGTTAATCAGGTGCTGGAGGATATGTTGAGGATGTATGTCATGGATAAACAGATTCACTGGGAGGATTATCTGTATCTAGTGGATTTTGCTTATAATAATGGATATCATAGTTCCATTGGCATGTCACCCTTCCATGCTTTGTATGGACGTCCTTGTCATACACCATTGAGCTGGGATAGATTAGAGGATCATATTCTTATTGGTCCAGATATGCTTCATGACATGGAGCAACAAGTGATTCATATTCAAGAGCATCTTGTTACTGCATAGGATAGATAGAATAAGTATACAGATGCTCATTAGATTGATAGATAGTTTGTAGTTGGGGATAGAGTATTCTTGAGAGTGCGTTCATGGAAGAGTTTGATCCGGTATGGAAAGGGTTCGAAGTTGGCACCTCAATTTGTTGGTCCTTTTGAGATCTTAGAGAGGATAGGTCTAGTTGCATACCGTCTTTCTTTGCCACCCAGCTTATCACGCATTCATGATGTATTCCATGTTTCAGTACTTAGGTGATATATTCTTGATGTTACACATGTACTTGATTGGAATGCTTTGCAGGTGGAGGACAGGCAGTTTGCATTGGAGCCCATACATATCCTATAGTGTCAGGATTTGATCCTTAGGGGTCGAACTGTCGACCAGGTAAGGGTCCAATGGGATCCAAATGATGAGATAGTAGCTACTTGGGAGGATGTAGCTAGATTCCATGAATCTTATCCCTACTTGTTTGTAGGCTTCCAGGAGTAAGCCTGATACAAGGAGGGGTGGATGTAGTACCTCCATATTTTGCTTTCAATTTTTTAGATGTCATACTCTTTTAGGCCACATTGTTGTGTGCAGATTTTATTATGTCAGTAACTATTGATGATCTGGATTATGGTTTTGATTATGTCATATGATGCCATGTTTGGATATTGATATATTATGTTGAGATGTTTCATATTTTAGTTGGATTATGATGTACTTACCTCATACTGGCATGTGTATGGTGCTCATATGTATGTATCTATTTTATGTGTCTTTATGATAGAGGGTGGGGCATTACATAACACAAAAGATTTAACGTGGAAACCCTGTGAAGGGAGAAACCACTTGGGACTGACAACCCAAAAATGTTCACTCTTCTAAAGTGAGGTTGGTGAAGACCCAACCCTGTTAAAGGTTACAAACACACTGTGAGGTGTGACCTTGTTAGAGGATTTTAGACCAACCATTATTGTCCAACCAGCATTCACTATGGGGTTGACAGGATAACAATGTTCATTCTGTGAATGATACATATAAGACTTTCCTAGTCCACTCTATTAAGAGATTTCTCTATTTACAATGGTTAAAATGTAACACCAATTGATCTGATTATAGTACAACTTCACTTGCAAATGTTTAGATCTATATTAGGCTTGTTTAAATCCTCTGATCAATATATCAATTATGTATCAACAATAATCAATGACTTACTGTCACTCGATAATAGCTTTCTGATGCTTGATAAACTCTACAGTTCAGTTCTCCTTAACTAGTTTGATTAGGCATAAATGAAACTTGTTCATGTGATAATTCTGTAGTTTCTTTCTTCCCGCATGAGTTTCATAATGAAACCCTAGTCTCTTAAATAGACAAGTAAACCATTTTCTTCTCCTCCATAAATTTTTTTTGTTTATTCTCCTTCATCCATTTTGTCACTTTAACCTTCCTCGGCTAATGTGCCAATAATGCATTTTAATTCCATCCTTTAGATCTTCCTTGAATTATGCTAGCCATTGATCTTCATAACAAACATTATCTCTATCTCTGATTTGGATGTACTTTACAGCTCATCAATCCTTATCTTCTAAACTAATCATTTAGTTCATTTTCTCGTTCTTGGTTAACAAAGAAATGTGTCAATGAACACAAGCTCAGTTTATACTATGCTCGGTATACACTATATTGCTCGGTGTATACTATGATGCTTCATCAACCAACCACACTGCCTTGTGTCTTTCAGCTCTTTTCCTCATCATATATGAATGAAACATAATCAAGTCAATAATATAGGGTCATAGACTCATCAGTAAGTTACCCAATGTATTCCTTATCCTCATCTGTCATATACATCTTCCTCATGTAGATATTTCTATTCTTCTTCTCTTTTACCCCTTTTCTACATATGTTTAGGTATTGTAACTTACAAGATAAGTGTTGTCAAACTAGTTGACATCATTGACAACATATTTTGATTTAATCATATGTCATATCTAATCAGCAACTTGGTGATCTCTAATCAGAGATCTTTAATTATGTTCTAAATCATTTGTAGTTCATCAGTTTACACTAATGCAGATTGGGTAGGAAATATGGATGATAAAAATAGTACAAGTGGTGGCGCATTATTTCTAGGTAAGAGATTAGTCTCTTGGAAAAGAAAGAAATAGAACCACATTTCACAATCTATAGCACAAGCTGAATATGTAGCCGCAGTAGTGAATTGTTCAAATTTAGTGTGGATTAAGAAATTTTTAAAAGATATGAAGGAAGAAATCATTGAGCCAATTATTATTTTCTACGATAACACAAGTGCTATTAATATATATCAAAAAATCTTATAATGCACACTAAGACTAAGCATATTTCTATCAAGTATCATTAATTGAGAGAGCTAGTTCAAGACAAAGAAGTGAGATTGGAGTATGTAATACAAAGGAATACTTAGCAGATATATTCACAAAGGCATTACCTAAGGATGCTCATGAATATCTATGAGGTAAATTAGGGGTGATTCCCCTAACTAAGGCTACCTATAATAAAGTAAGAACATTGCATCAAATGTACTAATCAGAATATCTGACAAATTGATGCAAAGGAGGTCACACTTTAGGAGTTGCCTAGAGTTGAGAAAAGTAAAGCACAAGATGTTGATAAGTCATAAGAAAGATGACAGAGAGAGTATATAGTTCATAAAACTAACATGAAGATATCTACATGATATATATGAATGTCTTTGGCATTGTTGTCAAAGAGGGAGAGAGAATAGAAAGAGGGAGAGATATAAAAAGAGATTCAGAAGGAGTTACCATAAGAAAAGAGGGAGAGATTTAGTAAACTGATGAACAGAAAAAGAAAAAAAATCTATCCAAGAGGGAGTTGATACTTGGATGAGAATAAAAATGAATCTAAGGATATTAATGAAGATCTGATACACAGAGAGAGTTGATAGAAGTTTCTTCATTACATACTTTTTTGGATTGTATGGTAAACTATGCATATGGAGTATGGTATTGCATGTGGTGTTGCCATCAATGCCAAAGAGGGACATTGTTGGAAACTACAATTGAAACAATTTGTATATTGTCATTGATGTCAAACCTTAACTGGTGAGATAGTTTCTATCTAGTAGAGTACCATTTCTTTTTATTGATCAAGAGGACTTGAAAAGAGGAGATAACAAGAAGTCCTAAGGAAAGGTTGAGTTATGTCATACTACAATGGGTACTTAATTAGTTGGAACTTTGACAAGGTAATGTGTTGTTTATCTTTAACACTAAGTGAAGAAGTCAATAGATTTGAAGCATAGGCTTAACTGAGAAAAATATAAAAAATTCAATTTAAGCCAAGTGATGTTAGTGTTGACCGAGTGCTAGTAAAAGCCAAGTAAATTTTAGTGTCGACTAAGCATCAGTAATTGTCGAGTATCAGAGAATTAACTGAGAAGACAGTTTTAATCAAGTACACAAGTCTTAGCAATGAATGAGTTATTCAGTAATGACCAAGGAGATGAACATAGTATTGACTAGGTGTTAGTAATTTATAGTTTGTGAAGGAATTGAGAATCCCAACTGACATAGTTGAATTCTTGGGATACGTAAAATGTGTTGACATTAATAATGAATGATCTAGACAATTTAATGCATGGCAAACCATTTTATTTTGGATTCAAGGATAAGTTTTGAGAAGTATCTAGAAAGATAAGGAGAGGAACAAAATGATGGAAGGATTTGATGAATCTGACCTAAACCTAAGATCTATGAAAGAGATTAAGTGATAAAAGATTAATCTACTTGATCAAGGAGGTATAACGATGACCTAATTATGGGTTATGGAGAGTGGAAGAGGTTGATGTTATTGATTGAAGAACCTAAGAAGAAGGCTAAGAAAAGTTGTGAAGAGTTGAACAGAGTTGAGGTAATTGCTTGAAGGGATTTCTAAGAAGATTAGATATGGGGATTGAAATGAAGGCTAGTCAATAAAGCAACATATGAGTGTATTAGATCTATATTTGCAAAGTAAGTTGTATATTTTAGATTAGAACCTAATGTTACTTTCTAACCATTGTATCAATTAAAATCCTTTAATCAAGGTTGACCTAACAATAATTTTTTAAACCCTTTAATCAAGGTGACATTCTGATGGAATGTTCTTAATCTCTCTAAACATGCCACTCTTAATAGAGTGATTAAATCCTTTAACAGGGTCACACCTAACAATGTGTATTGTAAACCTTTAATGGGGTTGGCTTCTTACAGAGATCACTTCAAAAGAGTAAAAATATTAGTATCTTATTACTGGTGGTTTTTCCCATATTGGGTTTCCACATTAAATCATGGTGTTATACTTGTGTGAATTTTATTTAATGTGTTGTGTTGATTGAAAGTTTTATATTCTGCAAGTTGATTACTTTTGGACAGTGGACTGCAAGTTTTATGTTACTGATATATTCTATAGAGACTGAGTGAATTGTTGAATAGATATAAGATTGTTGAAGTAGTTGAAAGTTTAATTGGTACATCTGGACCTGAGGATAACCAATTCACCCCCCCTCTCAGTTATTCTAAAATCATTCTAACAAAAGAGTCACCAACTGATGTAGTGAAGAAGGAATATAGAGATTCTGAGTCAGAAAGCAAGATCTGATGAAGTGTTGAAGCCAGTGGAAACTAAAGGATTGAAGTGAAGATAGAAGAGTGCACAAAGGATCTATTTATGAAAAGTTAGTTGCAAGTTTACAAGTCAATATATTTACTATTTCTTATTAGCATTTGTAACAGAGAAATATCTTAACAGAGTGGACTTAACAATCTTATTGTAAAATCCTTGAAAAAGGTAACATTCTAAAGAGTGTTCAAAGTCCTTTTATGAGGACATTCCTAACAAGGTGAAGATCCTAACAGATATTGTTGGAAAAATGGTCAACTCTCGCCTCATGATTTTTGACATGGCTTAACCACCTCCTATGTCTTCTATAAGTATAGTAGTTGTATTGGGCATTAATAGGTCAATCTTTTGGTGCAACGACAACAACTACTTGTAACAAGTGGTATCAGAGCTTGGTCATAGGTTTGAATCCCCTTGATAATTCTAGGGGGGAGATTGTTGGAAAAAAGGTCAGTTCTCCCCTCACGATTCATGACATGGCTTAACTGCCTTTTGTGTCTTCTATAAGTCTAGTGGTTATACCAAGCGTTAACAAGTCGATCTTTTGGTGCAATGAAAACCACTACTTGTAATAGATCTGAGGTAAATCCCTTGACCGGATCACACCTAATAATGTGTATTGTAATCTTTAACCACATTGGCTCTTAATCGAGCATACTTCAAAAGAGTATTTTCCTAGTGGGTGATAATTCCCACAGTGGTTTTTCCCAAAGCTGGGTTTCCATGTTAAATAATAGTCTTAGATGTGATGAATGATTTATTTGATTGATTTACTGATTGTTAAAGTTTATTTACTACTTTCAGTAAATAGTGAATTGTGTTTAACAGAGTTAATCAGATAAAAGATTTTTAGGTATTTGGAATCAGGGCTTACTGATTCACCCCCCCCCCCCCCATCTCCATAATCCAATAGTCCCTAAAAATTGAGAGGCTCACTTTTCAATAACCTCAAGTGTTTGATGAAGGAGCATCTTTGGTTCTTTGCAATCTTGCATCAACCAAGAATATGTGTTTCCTATTTTCCTATTAGCTTAGTCTCTGAGTTTCTTTCAAAATTCCTTTAGTTAGGATCTGTTACAGTTGTACACCTCATGGAGTATTCCTAGCATCATGTTTCACCTTCACATAGGTTTTCACCTTGATTGGTTTATTCATGTTTGAGATCTTGCAAATTCTTGGTGGGACTTCACTATTCTTCATGTTTTGTAACCAATTTATGTTTTATGATATTACAAAGGATTTTATCGATTGGTGAAGCTTCTTAGATAATTTATCAAGGTTTTGACACATGTGGATGACTCATATTTTTGTATCAAAATTAATTTTTTATCTATTTGAGGGTGATCCTTATGATTTGGGTCCTGACCTATATTTTTATTACATTTTCCTGACTCTTGGAGAATGTAATCTTTCTTAGGATGACTTGATTCTTACAAAGGGTTTATAATCTATTGTAATTTATCCTTAGGGAGGTAGTGAGTTATCTCAATAATTAAGAATAATAAGGAAATATTTTGAAGGTTCACAATTAGGGTTTCATTGTGTAATCAAGCCTATATGCTTGGCATGTAAGACTACATGTTGTAGGTCCATTGTAATTGATTTTAAGATAACAAAAAGGTTGATCTGGCATATCTCTTGATTATTATTTATTGTTTCCATTTTATAACTCTTGATACAAGGATTGTACAAATATTATTAAGGTCCCCCCATCCTTGGTTGCAGCAAATATTTTTTCCTTGAAGGGAAAGAAAAACCTCATTGTTCTTTTTTTCCTCTATAAAAGAGGGAAGCTCTTCAAACAAGAGGATTGGATCATATCCCCTTTGTTCACTCTTAGCCTATAGAAAGGTTTGAATGGGAACAACCTTCACAATATCCTTCTATAGTATCTACTCTTTTGTTTTCTCCTTTGGTTTATCTATTTTTGGCCCATGTGAAATCTCACAAACAATAGGATACATCTCCTCGAATGGAATCTTTTGCTTTGTCTTATTCTCCTAAATGGACATATTAGGAACATCAACAGTCCATACAATTGGTCCACCCTTAAAGAGTGAAATGGTAAAAGGTATAGAGGGTTAAAAGGGTGATATGTTTGGCACGAGTGAGGAAGGAGTTATAAAAGTAGTCTCAAAGCCTTGAAAGTTTATATTTTCAATATGGGGAGGCTCACTCTTTCTGAAGCTAGAAAAATTGTTTTTAGGGGACTCCTCATTAGATGGTGGATTTACTAATGCGTAAGGTTAGTGGGCCTTAATATTTTATACAAATCTTTACAAAGGGTGAGGAATGCTCTATTTGAAGCTAGAAAACTTGTATTTAGGGGACTATTGTGCTTCAGAAGCTTGTATTTGAGATAGATTGAGCATCATATCCTCCTCTACTATAACTATATTTCTTTAAAATATCTCCTCAAATTTCCCTTATCATTGGGCCTCCATTTTTCTCTCATGGAGATAGGCCTAGTATACTATCTCCTCTTGTTCTCTTCATTTCTCTTGCTACCTTGCAAATTCATCAAGCTACAACTCCCATGCCTACAACTACTCACTCTATTCATGAAGCTTCATGTCCATTTAGATCTAGAAGGATGACATCGCGGATACAAGATTATCAATTTTTTTTTAAGGAAAGGTAAATGGAGAAGGTGTGGGAGGTTGGTATGCATATTGAGCATACTAGCCATTTTGCATTGCAAATGAGTTTGTGCCATAACTAGGTTGTGGTTTAGATTGATATGCATAATAGTAGTCCATTTTTAGGGTAGGTTTTCTTTGATATGGGGGAAAATAGTAAACATTTGTATAAAATGGGTTTATGGTTAGGTATTCAAATAAATAATTTCATAGAAAACCAGAAAAACATAAAAGATTAAATATGATCTTCACACATACCAGCACTAGGACTTCTTGAAACTAATAGATTTACACTTAGAGTCACCATGGTGTTTGATGAAATACCTCCAAAGGATGATGAAACTAATAAAAGGCCTAAATTCTCATTGAATAAAACTTTTATTTGTCCACCAGGAAACCAAAAACTATTATCACAAAAGTTCACACCCTTGCTTGATGTGTTATCCCTAGGAAACCTTATGAAACCTGGAAATAACCTCCAAGTATGAGAAGTGCACATGTGAGGTTGAATCTCTAAAGAAGGTTGACTTCCTTCCAATCAGGGTGCACCTAAACTACAAATTTGAGGGAAAAAGGAAGAAGGATTGCATGAGAAACGAAAGGGGGTGATGCACTAAATTAAAACTATGGTTTCTCCATACCCATGGATTCACATAACATAAAAAAAACTCAACTTACAAAATTTCAACTCTAATTTACCTCCCAAGGACTCATATGAAGGTTACAAATTATCAGATGTTGCAAGGAAGATAAATTGCATGCAATATAAAAACTAAAGGAAGAATTAAAATGACATATAAACTAGAGAAATTGAAAAGAAAAAATCCATACAAGGAAAGAAAAATGCACAATATATCAAACCAGGAGAAGAGGAAAAAAAATGAGATTTCTATTCATGCAAAGAAAAGGAAAAATTACAAATGTGGACCATAGCCACTACAAGAGAACCAAAGAGAACATCCCAAAAATTATCTACAAGATTTTTTTTAGAGAGTGAATATAACTTAGATTATACCATGAACTTCAAATGCCAACCGAAGTGGAGTTAGGTTTCATAAGGTAGAAGAAACCAAATTAGATCAAAATTTGATCTCTATGTGCAAGTTGATCCATAGAAGTGACAGGAAGGGGCCAAATGATGCATTTGGTAGATGAGAAGAAACAACTATATCCTTGCAGGTGATAAATGAGCATGAGAAGCACTGATGTATATACCTAAAAATGGACAAAGGTAAACATTGATTAAATTCAAGCAATTGGATTAGTTAAATAAAAAAATCATCTACTATGCAATTGAATTAAGTATTTGATAATATTGTTCATCATTAATTAATTAATCATTTCAAATAAATGCCAAAATATAACCCATTCAACACATCACACATGGCTAAATTAATTAATTCTTAAAATATCTCACCAATCACAAAAATAAAAAATCAAATTCAACCAATGATAGACAAGGGACAAGGTCACATGGATCAAAAATATGATTTTCTATCTTGACCATTCAATCTCAATTTGCAATCTTGATCATTCATCATGGACAGATCAACCCTCTTAACTCCAACCATATATTCATCATGGTTAACGATAAATCCCCCAAAAGACCTTGAGAAATCCTATTAATAGGGTCCATTCTAAGTGCATAATGATCCATTCTCATTATATAAATTTCATTATAGTCATTTTATCATAAAGAGATCATTTAAGTAGCATCATAATGGAGAATTTTCATTTTATCATGCATAGTTTAGTTTAATTCAGAGTATTTTTTTTTTTATTTAGCTTAATTTACATCTTAGATTAGATCATAAATTTATCATCAACTCTCATTTTCTAGGTTGTTACCTATGATCGTATTTATAGTTGAGAGATAAATTTACATAGGTCCTTAGGAATAGAGAGCTATGAGATGCTCTCGAGTCATTAAATCATTGTATCTTGTGTTTCATCATGTTTTTGATATAATTATCAAATTAATGTCTCTTTGAGGGTTTTGGTTAAAAAAATCACTCACATTTATTGGTGCTAATCATGGGGCCCATGACTCACTTTACTAATCAACTTTATCAAGATTTTGTTGCATATTTTTTCTTGCAACTCACAAAAATCATGCAAAGTATCACATTTTGTTAGAAGTTCATTACATTTGAAACAAATCCCATCACATTCAGATAGAATATCATCACATTTGACTCAAATGTCATCACATTTAATCAAAAGAGCCTCACATTTAAATAATCTTTCATCACATTTGTGTTTTGTATCATTGCATTCAAATTGCATTTTTTGATTATGTGTTTTGTGATTGTTTCTTGCAAGTTTTTGAAAGATCAAAGGAAAATCACATTTAGATAAAAGAGTGTTGCATTTGAACTAAAGGGAGTCACATTTGAATAATTATCAGTCACTTTTAATTTGAATAACATCACATATAATGTAAATTGTATCACATTTAACATCTGTTTCATGGCATTTAATTCTGGTTTAAATTTTACAGAACCTGAAAGTCTAATATTAATTTTTATGATTTTTAGATGGATAAGGTTGGCAAACTGAAGAATATTATTCCTAGGAAACTAGGTTTTTATGCTAGTAAATCTCATAAAAGTGCACATGCTAATGTAAAGTGGATTTAATGGGTTAATGAAATGATTCAAATTAGTGAAGATGCAAAATATTTAGATCATTAATCTAGCATTCTTAATAGGTATCAAGATAGATGTGGTGTTGAGATTAATTTATATGCACATCCTTTTTAAATTTTGATTGTACTAACCTTGGATGTTGATACTAAAATTATTGCTAGCATATTGACAAAATTACTAACATGCTAAAGGTGTGCACTTTATAAATCTTTAAAATCCTCTTTGTGGAATTTTATTTCAATGAAATTGATTTTGTGGCATTTCAATCAAAAACATTGATCAATCTAAAATGACCTTTTATGATTTTGGATCAAGGTGGTAGGAATATTTCTCTCCCCTCTTTTGGGTGGTCAAAATGCCAAACCTACTAAGATCCCCACCTAGTTAGATATGGTCAAGGAATGAATCATGTGTTCTATGTGTTTGAAGGTTGAAAGTGGTAGGGATATGCTCTCCCATCTTTTGGGTGATTAGAATACTAGACCCACCTAGAAGTAATTTAAATCTCAATAGTACATTTTAACCTTAGCGGGCCTGCCTCCTGAGATTTTACTTTATGAGGTAAGTGAGAAGGAATGGACCAAGTGGGATACAACCAAAATCCATGACAATCCAACCCACTATAAAATAAAATGTATTCATCTTTAATGGGGTGAATGACAGAATGACCTTGCGAATAATGCTTCTCTAGTAGTTCTTCATAATTGTGGAATACAACATTCTTATAGTGGTGGGAGGTGTTGATAGGACTTTTTGATGACCTTTCCAACAAGGTGAGAGTTGCCATTGGGTATCGGGGTACCAGCCAACTTTGCCTGAATAGGTCTACCAGAAAGAAAGCTCTCCTGGCCTCCAAGAACATGATAGTCAGTTCATGATGGTACATGGATGGTTTAGTTAGGAAAGTGAGTATTTTGTAATAAAGGGGCTTGTTGTTCTCAAACCCATCAAATATCAGAGAATTAGAATGGGGATAAGGATTCCTACAAGTAGTTGTTAGCTTCAACAAAGAAAACAAAAAAGATAGACTAGATCTATAGTAAACATCTAACTTCAGTCATGTTATAAACTTCCAAACATAAAAAATTCTCAAAATAAAGAACATGGAACCATACTAAATGTACACATGATCATTTTCAAAAACTTGCCAGCTTACCTAATTGTCTAGTATAGATGGTCTTACTAGAACTTTCACATGCTACATTTTAGGGCTTGTGATCTCTTTTGGAATATCATATTTAGCTCTCATGGAAGCCAACTTGTCTACCTATTTGTTCTAATTTTTTGGGACAACCAGATTAAAAGCACAAAAATCTTCCATCAAGTCCCAAACCCTATGCTTATACATCTTAAGTGTATCATTTTTTGTGAGATTAGTGTTGCGAATCTGATTAACCACTAACTCACTATCACCTATAACTTTTAGGCACTTGATTCCTCTTTGTCTAGCCCATTCTAAATCATGAATCAAGGCCTCATACTATGTTGTATTGTTAGTGCAGTTGAAAGAAAAGTGAACTATAGAGTAATACCTTTTCCCCTCTGGAGAAATTAGGATAGATCCTCCTCCTGAACCAACTTTGCTTCTAGCACCATCAAAAAATAACTGCCACAAGTCACCATAATGGTTTTCAGAACACTTGTCTTCTTTCTTCATCAAATCTAGAATTACAACACCTTCCTCATGGATAATATACATTCCAATACCAGAAACCTCCTTATTTCTAAAAGGGTTATACTCCTCCAAATCTCTTTCATCCCACTCATCTAGGACAATATCAAGAATTTTTTTAACAGTGGTTTCAGGTTTAGAATCATTGGAATCTTTCTCATGAAACATCAGATTAGCATTTATGGGGCTTGGGGTATAGGGCTCATCATGGATTTTTGCAAAACCTTCAGACTTGATTCTAACTCTAATCCCACACCTGGTCCTAAAGTATAGATGAGACCAATCAGCTGAGAGATATCCTCCTAACCTGGTAGTGAACTCTCTACTTAGATAGATAGAAAAGTGAGGAGGTAGATATATGATATAGACATCTTGGGGAATGGAGAAGTTAGGAAATTCATGTAGAGTGAGACTCAGGTCCTTAATGAATCTAATGGTGCTAATTGATGACTCATCCAACTAAACAACAGGCTTGTCTATTGGCTCATAAGACAACCCTAGGAGGTTTACTAACTGTTTAGAAATCATAGAACTACTTTCCCCTGAGTCTATCATGTAAGTGTGAACTAAAAAATTTCCAAACATAAGAGTTAAATAGAAAGGAGAGGGTTTAACCTATGGGAAAACAATGGGCTACAAGTTGACTTCTTCAATTTTCTATTCCTTTTGAGGTGTTTCAGCCACTAGGATCCTAGGCTATTCTGAAATAGCTTCTTGATTTGATGAAATCTTAGCCAACTCGCTAAGTATTAGCTCTTTTTGTCTAGTGATTTCCAGGGTGTCCATCAAATGAATGTTTATGGAAGTCTTCTTCATTTGTTCCACAATATTAAAAGATCCCAAGCTTACTTTAGACTACCCTTTTGCTATAGCAGTTTCTATTTACGTGGACACCAACTGTGTTGTTGCCTTGGCTAGTTCCTTAATCTCTTTTGACTGGTTTTGGAATGGAGCTTGAACCACCATGGGTTTTGCACTCATAGTAGGAGCCTATTGACTAGTAGAGGCCACTTGTTCAACCTCCAAATCCTTCTTATTAGACCTTGTGTTGGCTATAACCGGAACATAGTTTGGGTTGTCATTTGGATAAAGAATTACTCCGCAAAAATCCTCCTTTTGAAAATTAACCAGTGCCACCTCAGGTGTCCACAACTCATTTGGGGCAGCGACCAGACCTTGTTGGATCTTTGGTTCTTGAACCATCTCCTGTGACATCATCACATTGTTCTGCACCATGAGGGCTTGAGCATAGCCATTAGGACACATCCCTTGGATATGTTTTTGATTACATGGGCAACTCCATTGATATTATTATGCCATGTTATTATGAGCTACAAGAACCAACTCTCTAGAAGTGCTAGGAGTGTTTAGATTATAAGGCTGACTGGCTTTTTGGTAATAATTTCTTTCTTGGCCTTGCTGGTATTGGGGTTTGTTTTGCTGGTAATGATTTTGATAGGGTTGCTGATAAGGCTACTGATAGGGTTGCTGGTAAGGCTGGGACTGCTATTTTTTTAGACTAACCAGCTCATTGGTAATAGTTTGCAAGGCCTTTTTGATCTCATCCAGCTCTTGGGATTGATTCACAATTGGGCTAAGAGCTTGTTGAGGAAGAGTTGGGAGAGGTAGAATAGATGCCAAGGCTAGAATTTCTTCAGGAACAAGATAAAGCTCAGGAAAAATAGGCATTGGAGGCCTTGGGGCTATCTTTCCTGCTTGGATTAGGCTATTTTCAGCTCTTATGGCAAGATCATGTTCTGCTGGTAGATTAGTCCCTCCCATGGATTAGATCATAATAGAGATATCACTGTTAAGGGCTCTTAGATAGTATAGGAAAGCATGCTAGCTTGAAGGTCTAATTGTGGCTGGTATTCTATTCCATATCCTCTGAAATCTAAAATTAAAATCCATCATGTATTCTTGGGGTGACCTTTTAATAGTAGTCAAATGCTCAACTAATGAGAGGTGATTTGATTTATCTTCAAATTGATTGGTCAAGGCTTGACCCAACCCATCCCAATCAGCTATAGAACCAACTGCTAAGCCTCTAAACCATTGTAAATCTTTTCCTTTGAGGGAAGCTGCTAATAATCTCAAGGCCACATTATCTTGGGTTATATTATGAAGGGCACATAGGGATGCTACATCTGTTATATGCTCAATAGTGGAGGTCTAATCCTCTCCTCTAAAAATGGGCAAACTTTTAAGGGCTGATATAGGTATGTCATTATGCTGCTATAAATTCAATGGGCTGCCTTGATTGAAGGCTACAAAAGGATGTTGTCTAGCGATTGGAGGATTAGGGGGAACTTGAACTTATGGTGCTGCTTGCACTGGCTAAATTGGGGGAGTGGTTGTAGAAATATGAGTAGGATTAGGAGTAGGATTTGTAGATTGCGATACACTAGTCTGGGTTGCTTTAGACCTCTTTTTGATAGATGGCAGCTCTGTATTCACAAAAGGATTCTTACTCTACCTGGTTGGGATCCCACTCATAAGCTTAAGTGTTGATCTGCATGAAACAAGATTAGAGTCACTAGGTATGATTTCAAAACACAGTCACTACTCATACCACACAATAAATTGCATGAAAAACTTCTTCTAAATTTGTCTCACTAAGTCTTATGTCCCACCGGGCGTGCCAAAAATTGTTTTTCACTAAGGATTGCACCCAATTTGCGAAGTGTTAAAACCCAAAAATCTTGTGAAACATGGGACTATTCTTAGGTTGTGGGTAAGCTATCTGAGAATAGACCTCTAGATTAAGGGCCAGCGTCCCTTTGGATCACTTGAAAAATGACTAACTTTTTTAGGAGGAAAGGGAGAGAGAAAATAAAATAAACAACTGAAATTGAATGAAACAAAGGTGATCCACCGAATTCTAAATAAAATCCACAACTGAAATAAGTTTACTCCAACAACAAAAAAAAACTTGACTCACAACTTGATTCTACTTCCTTAAACTCTTTATGAAACAAGGCACTTGAAATATAGAGAAGGGAGAAATCTCCACAATTCTAATCTTTTCAATTGCACACAAATTACACTACTGAGCTGAAATGAATTCTTGAAAATCCACTTAGATCAACATGCAAATTAAGGATACAAGGACATCCAAGTAATCTTGCATGCGATTCAAAGAACAAACCTAAAATTGTAGGGAAACAAGAAGGATCATTTTAATTGCTAAAAAGAAACTAAGTACAATTGTGTCTCTCAGAGCTACAACACTCATATCAGAGAGAAAAGAATGAAGAGCTAACCTCTATCACCAAAAGTGAGAGGTATATAACTAAAACCTAGGAATCTGCATTCAAATTCCACTACCTCCTAAGTATAGAAAAAGATCAACAATAGACCCATGAGGCTATATCATAACTCGAATGCTAGATTGTCGGGTTTCTAGGGGGTGAAAAAAGTGGGGTCCCTAAAAATATATAGTCAAAGAAGACCATTCTACCCACTAAGCCATGTACCAAAAATAGAATTCTGATAGTGGCTTAAAAATGCCAAAGTCAGAATTACAATAAAGAATAAGCCATGACTTTTACATTAAAATCTTTAACCCTATGCCAAAAATAACATGGATTTAGCTTTTATCCTAAGTCAAACAAATGACTCTCAACCCAATTAAGGGGAAAGCACATATGATGACTTACTATATTCATAGATTAAATCCATCTACACATAGAATATACCCTAAGATAATTAAAATCCAAACCAATGACTTTAAAATGACCCATCAAAAACCTACCATGCTTAATCTTGGATAATAGAAAAACATAAAAATGACTAAAAAAAAAACCTCAACCCTACAAAAGGGGAGAAAAATATTACATAGTCATTTTCATCAAAAACCTCTACCACTGGCATTGTGGACTTTCTCATTCAACATTTGGCAAGTTTCCGTCTTCTACTGGCAGTTCACCTCTGGTCTTTGAGTCCGGCTTTGGAAACATTTAGCTCTCAGCATTCTTCTATCGAGGTAGGCTTCTTGATCTTGGAATTCATACCATTGTTATCTGCATTTGGTTTCGAAAGATGAACTTTTGCTCTTTATTTCAAAGGCATACTAGTCTTATTGTGAAGGTACATTTCACATTTTCTGCTATAAAATTGAGGCACCATGAACCTACTGTATTTACACTTAGCATTTGCTTGCTGTTATTTTCTAAAACCCTCTAAATGTGAATGCCTGATGATCCTTAGTTAGGGCACTATCCTTTAATTCTCACTAGCATGATTTTCTTCAATTCATTTGAAAGACTAGGGCACAACATTGTATTTTAATTTTTTGCATGTATGAGGGCACCGCCTTTGCTAGATTTATGATAATGCTTGGGGTTTGATGCTAGGGAATCCTATCTTTAAATTCATTGCTTCAAATTCATGTTGCCTATGAGCTAGGATTTGTGTTTACTAGTACCGTATGCTTGTGAGTACGTATTTGGCCTCATGAATATGACATTTCATAGTATGAACTCACTATTATTGATTGCAATCATTTCATTTTTGAAGTCACCGTGTTGCATGAATCATGGGCATGACACATTCTTTGCTATCCTATTGCAATGCCTAGTGCTTTACAATTCCGTAACTTTGTTCATCATTGGTGCTTTCTTCTCATGGAGCCTATGAGTCTATAGCATTGATGTTATTTGATAACCATCTTTGATCCATATCAGATGGCATAATCATTTTGCTCATTTACAATTGTCATTGAACAGATCCTACATCATACTAATAGTTACACAGCCCATTTGTAACTAGGGCATCATGTGCTTTGTTGATGTAATTGCTTGCCATTGATTCTTTTATATATTCTTTAGCATACTGAACCTATTGTTTGTGTGCTTGGATCACATGCTCTATGTGCTATTGTTCAAAACATGAGCACTTACTTACTACTTTTCTATGCCTTTTGTATGACTGTGAGGTCACTATTTCCCATACTTACTGGCACTGTAGATGCATTGTTCTGCATTATGTTTAAGCTTGACATTCAAATGGTTATAAGGCTCATGATCGAGCTAAGGAATCTATATTTTTCACTATCATTTTTGCTTCTCTTTCTTGAGGGTTATTGGCATGTATGATGCCATTACACATTGACATATCTGTTGAACCTGGCATGTGTCTATGCTATCTAATCATTTCCTGTGAGCTTATGGCAAGGTGCTCATGATGGTGTTGTTGATTGTCCGTAGCCTATGACTTGTCCTTCTATAGTTTGTGTCCCCAGTACATGATCACCCGTGAACCGCCAAGACTCAATGCTTGTTGTTTATTGTAGCCTATGACCGCATTGTATAAATTACTTCATTGTGAAGCTTTGGTCTTGGTATTGGTTTAACACATGCATGGTTGGCTCATGTCCATACAAAATGCCAATGTTTCATGGCCTGGTTTCAATTTTTTCCTTCTATCATGACTGCAAATTGCTTGATGTAGCCTTGTTAATAGTGACTATGTTTTAGTATTACTCTCTGCTGCATAAAATCTCCATTATTGTGATTATTGTATGATGATTGGCCCGCAAACTTCTTATCAGATCTTTTGCACAATATTTTAGACCCAAGGGTTCTTGATTGTTTATTGATTTACATATTTGATGAGTTGAATCTTATTGCTGATTGTGTGCCTTGAATAAGGGTTTGCTAGCATGTTCATGATGTATATGAATATGCTATGCGTAAATCTTCATAGTTCACTAGTTCCATGCTTTTCCATAGATGTATAGGCCATGTGGATAAAGCATTGAATCAGTTTATTGAATCCAATTCCATTTGATTTTGAGGCAAGCTGTGTTGTGACTTTGATTGGCATATGTTTATCTGTTCAACATAGATTTGTAATCAACACTATTGAAAAAATTCTTGATATTGTCCTAGATGAGTGGGCTGAAAGAGATTTGGAGGAGGATAACCCTTTTAGAAACATGGAGGTTTTTGGTATTGGAATGTATATTATCCATGAGGAGGCTGCTGTGATTCCAGATTTGATGAAGAAAGAAGACAAGTGTTCTGAAAACTAGAATGGTGATTTGTGGCAGTTATTTTTTGATGGTGCCAGAAGCAAAGTTGGTTCAGGAGGAGAAGCTATCCTAATTTCTCCAAAGGGGCAAAGGTATTACTCCATAGTTCACTTCTCTTTCAACTGTACTAACAATACAACAGAGTATGAGGCCTTGATTCATGGTTTAGAATGGGCTAGATAAAGAGGAATCAAGTGCCTAAAAGTTATAGGTGATAGTGAGTTAGTGGTTAATCAAATTCGTGGAGCTAATCTCACAAAAAATGATACACTTAAGATGTATAAGCATAGGGTTTGGGACTTGATGGAAGATTTTTGTGCTTTTAATCTAGTTTCTATCCCAAGAAATCAGAACAAACATGCAGACAAGCTGGCTACCACGGGAGTAGAATATGATATTCCAAAAGAGATCACAAGTCTTGAAATGCAGCATGTGAAAGTTCTGGTAAGACCACATATACCAGAAAATCAGGTAAGCTGGCAAGTTTTTGAAAATGATGAGCATATTTTTAACTTTTTGATAGAAGAAGCTGAGTTCTCTAAAGTTAACCATAATAAACATGCTCACCAGTATAATGACCAGATGCTGCTATTGAAAAGTAACAAGCTGCCTAAGGGACTAGTCACCCTTGAGTCCATTTTTAACTCTAATGATCAGCTTAGAGGAGAAAAATCCAACATGACAATCAAGGAAGAGCACTACTAGTCTATAGAGATTCTCAAAGACAAATCCCTTAAGTTAGGAAAGGTATGCACTCAGCCAGAAAAGTAAGCCTTTGTCTCATTATGTTAGGAGTTTAGTGATGTTTTTGCATGGGAATACTATGATCTGAAAGGATTTGATCCCCATTTAGCCCAGCACACCATTGAGCTAGAACCCCATGCCAAACTAGTGAGATAAAAGCAGAGACCTATCAATCCTAAATTAGAGGTTTTGATGAAAATAGAGTTGAGGAAAATGATTGAAGCCAATATTATCTTTCCCATTAAACACACCTCTTGGGTTTCCAATCTAGTACTTGTCAAGAAAAAGAATGGTGAAATCGAGTTATGTGTGGATTTTAGAGACCTTAACAAAGCTTCACTCAAAGACCATCACCAATTTCCCTTCATGGAATAGATTTTGGAGTATGTCTTAGGGTCTGATAGATTTTCCTTGTTAGATGGATTTTCTGGCTATAACCAAGTCCTGGTTAGAGAAGAAGACCAATACAAAACAACATTCACCACCAAATGGGGAACCATGGCATATAGGAAGATGCCTTTTGGGTTATCTAACACTGGTGCTACATTTAAGAAAGCCATGGAGATGGCATTTGTTGGTTTGATGAACAGGTTCATTCTAGTTTATTTGGATGATATAACTATTTTTTCAAAAGACACTAATGATCACCTGGTTCATCTGAGGCATATTTGGCAAGTTTCCCTCTTCTACTAGCAATTAACCTCTGGTCTTTGAGTCTGGCTTTGGAAACATTCAGCTCTTGGCATTCTTCTATTGAGGTAGGCTTCTTGATCTTGGAATTCATACCATTGTTATCCGCATTTGGTTTTGAAAGATGAAATTTTTCTCTGTATTTCAAAGGCATAGAAGTCTTATTGTAAAGGCACATTTCGCATTTTCTTCTGTAAAATTGAGGCACCATGAACCTACTATATTTACACTTAGCATTTTCTTGCTATTATTTTCTCAAACCCTCTAAATGTGAATGCCCGATGATCCTCGGTTAGGGCACTGTCCTTTAATTCTCACTGGCATTTTCTTCAATTCATTTGAAAGACTAGGGCGCGACATTGTATTTTACTTTTTTACATCTATGAGGGCACCATCTTTGCTAGATTTATGATAATGCTTGGGGTACAATGCTAGGGCATCCTATCTTTAAATTCATTTCTTCAAATTCATGGTGCCTGTGAGCTAGGCTTTGTGTTTACTGGTACTGTATGCTTGTGAGTGCAAATTCGGCCTCATGAATATGACATTTCACAGTATGAACTCACTGTTATTGATTGTAATCATTTCATTTTTGGAGTCATTGTGTTGCATGAATCCTGGGTATGACACATTCTTTTCTATCCTATTGCAATGCCTAGTGGTTTACAATGTCGTAACTTTGTTCATCACTAGTGCTTGCTTCTCGTGGAACCCATGAGTCTATAGCATTGATGTTATTTGATAACCCTATTTGATCCATATCGGATGGCATAATCATTTTTCTCATTTATGATTGTCATTGAATAACTCCTACATCACACTGATAGTTACATAGCCCATTTGTAAGTAGGGCATGATGTGCTTTGTTGATGTTATTTCTTGCTGTTGATTCTTTTATGTATTCTTTAGCATACTGAACCTATTGTTTGCGTGCTTGGATCACATGCCCTATGTGCTATTTTTCAAAACATGAGAACTTACTAATTTTCTATGGCTTTTGTATGACCATGAGGTCAATGTTTCCCATACTTACTGGCACTATAGAAGCATTATTCTGCATTATGTTTAAGCTTGACATTCAAATGGTTATAAGGCTCGTCATGGAGCTAAGGCATCTACATTTTTCACTGTCATTTTTTCTGCTCTTTCTTGAGGGTTATCATCATGTATGATGCCATTACACATTGACATATCTATTAAACCTAGCATGTGTCTATGCTATCTAATCATTTCCCATGAGCTTATGGCAAGGTGCTCACAATGGTGTTGTTGATTGTCTGTAGCCCATGACTTGTCCTTCTACAGTTTGTGTCCCTAGTACATGATCACCCACGAATAGCCAAGACTCAATGCTTGTTGTTTATTGTAACCTACAACTGCATTGTATAAATTACTTCATTGTAAAGCTTCATTCTTGCTATTGGTTTAACACATGCATAGTTGGCTCTTGTCAATACAAAATGCCAATGTTTCATAGCCTGGTTTCAATTTTTGCCTTCTATCATGACTGCAAATTGCTTGATGTAGCCCCATTAACAGTGGATATGTTGTAGTATTACTCTCTGCTGCATTAAGATCTCCATTATTGTGATTATTGTATGATAATTGGCCTGCAAACTTCTTATCAGATCTTTTGCATAATATTTTAGACCTGAGGGTTCTTGATTGTTTATTGTTTTAGATATTTGATGAGTTGAATCTTATTACTGATTCTATGCCTTAAATAAGGGTTTGCTAACATGCTCATGATGTATATGAATATGTTGTGCATAAATCTTCATAGTTCATTGGTTCCATGCTTTGCCATAGATGTACAAGTTGTGTGTATAAAGCATTGAATCATTTTATTGAATCCAATTCCATTTGATTTTGGGGCAAGCTGTGTTGTGACTTTGATTGGCATATGTTTATCTTTTCAACATAGATTCCTATGAGACATCAATGCTATATTTGTTGATGTTTTCCTCTGTTTACCCTTCATCATTGTTATGGTTATTTCCTAAGGAGGCATCTTCATTTTTCCTCACTACGACCCACTGCATATTGGATTACTATTGGCATTGCCTCATTGTTCCATATATATGTATCCTTTACTTTCATTGTGCTCATATGAGATGTTACTAATTTTACCAATTGTAGCCCCTTTATTATCTGGCTCACAATATGGATTTTTAATCATTTTCATGCCATGATGTAGCCTTCATCAGTATGCAGATTTGTGTCCCTTCTTGAATATGCCAGTTCTTTCGACCATGTTTTACTGACATCTTCAGGATTCTTGAGTGTCCCCATTGATGCTGCATCATCTGGATGCTCCTATGTTTTTTACTATGGGTGCTCTTGGCCCTTGATGTAGTCCCTGATAGAGAACTTGAGGTTTTCCTATCATGATCTTCATCAACGGTCAAGGCCATTCATTGGATAAATTGTTAGATCATCTCGTCATGTATCTGCACATGAAGCAAATACGTTAGTGAAAACATGGTGCCTCTTTTATCTTTGGAGCCTTGATACACATGTCATGAGCACAACCTTTCTCAAAGGTGCATGGCTAAGTGTATATATGTGTTCTGTAAATATTGTGATACCAGCCATTGCTTAGATCCATTGGATCTAACCCACATCTCCTTTTCTCTTCTTGCAGGTTCTGAACTACAGGAGCTCTTTGGACAGGATCAGATTCAGACACCATTACCAGGAAATGTTTGGTACCCCAGCATTTTAATTGATTATTCATGTATATCTTCAATCATTCATTCAATTCTAGTAACAGCTATGCTCATGGCCTCTGTGACCTTAGATATATGTTTTTCTCTTTCCAACTCTTTCCCTTTTGTACAACATACATAGCACTGATACATGCATGTGTAATATTTAGATGTAGAAGTTTATTTCCTTTCTTTTTCATGAAATCCTCACAATGAAATGAACACAAACTTAAATAAGGTCACCTAATAACACAAACTAGGGTACTGTAGCTTCATCTAGTAATTTTCTTCATCCCACTTAAGGAAAAGGTCCCCTTCCTTGAAAACTCTAGGTGTGGCTTTCTTATCAAAGTTTCTCTTCATCTGAGAATGATGAGCCTCCAGGTTCTCTAGTGCTAGTTTTCTTGCTTCTTCAAGCTCAATTAGTTCAGTAAACCTAACTTGCATAGTATCTTCCTCCATAAGATCAATTTCTTTGATTAAGCTCAAAGTAGGAAGCTCAATAGACAAAGGAACCCTAGCTTCCCTTCCATAAACAAGTGTATAGGGGGAGTCACCCATAGGCCTCTTAGGTGTTATTCTTTCTACCCATAAGGCCAACTTTAACTTGTTGTGCCAATCCCTCTAGTTTCCTTCTCTAGTCCTTTTGATGATTCTCAACAAGCTCTTGTTTGTTGATTCTACCTGACCATTACCCTGAGAGTAATAGTTAGAAGAGGTACTTAGGAAGATATTGTGCTTGAGTGTCCATTTTGAGATTCTAGTTCCCAGGAATGCCATAGCATTTTCTCAAATGATAGAATCTAGAGTGCCAAATCTAGACATAATGTCTTGATAGAAATTTAGGACAGAGGTCTCATTTTCTTCTTTCAATGCTACAGCCTCTATCCATTTGGTAAAATAATCTATAGAAGTAAGTATCCATTTGTGGCCAGCATTGGATGGGGGGTTGATAGGTCCAATGAAATCTAATCCCCATTTGGAGAAAGGTTGCTCCACTTTGATGGGATGTAGAGGTAGGGCTGCTAACTTTTGTTTTCCAACAAACAGAGCATAGTTCTTGCACTTCCTTACCCAATCAAATGCATCCTTGTATAGGCTAGGCTAGTAGTACCCAACTCTCATCACTTTCAGAGTAGTGGTTATGGCTGCAAAGTGTCCTCTAGAACCTCCATCATGAAACTCTTCTAGTATTCTATCTACTTGGTTGGTTTCAACACATCTCAACAAGACACCACTATGATCTCTCCTATATAGAACATCATCAATAATGATAAATGGGATAGCTTGGAGTCTAAAGTACCTTCTTTTACTCCTATCAAGGCCTTGAGGAAATTGACCAATTGAGAGATAATGTTTCATCTCTATTGTCCAGCTTGCACTCTATTCTACATTTTGGTTCATCAGGACAACCTCCTCCTTTTGCTAGTTTTGGTATGTTCTTCCTTCATTCATCTATTCACACAACCCTTTTCCTCTAATCATCTTGGTCACTTTAATCTGAATGTCATACTCCATAACTTTGGTGACCCAACCAGCCCTCTTGTGGCTTAGATCTTTATTCAGCAGGAAGTCTTTTATGCAAGGCTAAGAAACCATTAGGTGCACTGTGTTATTGGATAAAAAGTGTCTAAATTTTTTCAAAATCCTCACTATTTCTAGGAAATGATTCTCTACAGGAGTGTAATTAAGTTCATAACCATCCAGACCTTGGCTATAAAAAGCCACCGATAGTTCTTGCTTCTTAGCATTCTGCTAGACTAACATGGCAGAGATACTATTAGTGTCCCCAAAAGCATATAGGATGAAGTCTTTAGAAAATTCAAGATTTACCAGTGTAGGAGAAGAAGAAATTTATTCCTTGACTTCTTCAAAAAACCTCTTTCCTTCATTTGTCCAATGAAAGGTTGAGTTCCTTTTTAGTATCTATGTCATAGGCTTCAGTAGTGTTGCAACATTTGGAATGAATCTTCTCAAGAAGTTGATTCTTCCAAGGAAACTCTGTAGTCCCTTCTTGTGAGCTGGTAGGGGTAGTGTCATGATGGCTTTTATCATCTTAGGGTCAATTTGTGTCCCTTTCTTAGAGACAATGTGCCCTAGTAATTTTCCTTCATGGATAGCAAAAATACATTTCTTAGGATTCAATGAAACTCCAAATTCTCTACACCTCTCAAAAATTTGCCTTAGATGAACCAGGTGATCATTAGTGTCTTTTGAAAAAATACTTATATCATCCAATTAAACTAGAATGAACTTGTTCATCAGGCTAGCAAATGACATCTCCATGGCTTTCTGAAATGTAGCACCAACGTTAGACAACCCAAAAGGAATCTTCTTGTATGTGATGGTTCCCCATTTGGTGGTGAATGTTGTTTTGTATTGGTCTTCTTCTCTAACTAGGACCTGGTTATAGCCAGAAAATCCATCTAACAAGGAAAATATATTAGACCCTAAGACATACTAAAAAATCTATTCCATGGAGGGCAATGGATGATGGTCTTTGAGTGAAGCTCTATTAAGGTCTCTGAAATCCACACATAACTGGATTTCACCATTCTTTTTCCTAACAGGTACTAGATTGGAAACCCAAGAGGTGTGTTTAATGGGAAAGATAATATTGGCTTCAATCATTTTCCTCAACTCTATTTTCACCAAAACCTCTAATTTAGGATTGATAGGTCTCTACTTTTGTCTCACTGGTTTTGGGTTCTAGCTCAATGGTGTGTTGGGCTAAATGGGGATCAAATCCTTTTAGATCATAATATTCCCATACAAAAACATCACTAAACTCCTGACATAATGAGACAAAGGCTTGTTTTTCTAGCTGAGTGCATACCTTTCCTAACTTGAGGGATTTGTCTTTGAGAATCTCTACAGACTGGTAGTGCTCTTCCTTGAATGTCATGTTGGTTGTGTCTCCTCTGAGCTGATCATCAGAGTTAAAAATGGACTCAAGGGTGACCAGTCCCTTGGGCAGCTTGTTACTTTTCAACTATAGCATCTGGTCATTATACTGGTGAGCATGTTTATCCTGGTTAACTTTAGAGAACTCGGCTTCTTCTATCAAAAAGTTAAAAATATGCTCATCATTTTCAAAAACTTTCTATCTTACCTGATTGTCTGGTATAGATGATCTTATGAGAACTTTCACATGCTACATTTCAGGGCTTGTGATCTCTTTTCGAATATCATATTCTTCTCCCATGGCAGCCAACTTGTTTGCATGTTTGTTCTGATTTCTTGGGACAACAACCTGATTAAAAGCACAAAAATATTCCATCAAGTCCCAAACCCTATGCTTATACATCTTAAGTGTATCATTTTTTGTAAAATTAGTGCCACGAATCTGATTAACCACTAACTCATTATCACCTATAACTTTTAGGCACTTGATTCCTATTTGTCTAGCCCATTCTAAACCATGAATAAAGGCCTCATACTCTATTTTATTGTTAGTATAGCTGAAAGAAAAGTGAACTATAGATTAATATCTTTTCCCCTCTAGAGAAATTAGGACAGCTCCTCCTAAACCATCTTTGCTTCTGGCACCATCAAAAAATAACTACCACAAATCACCATTCTAGTTTTCAGAACACTTGTCATCTTTCTTCATCAAATCTGGAATCACAACACCCTCATGGATAATATACATTCCAATACCAAAAATCTCCATGTTTCTAAAAGGGTTATCATCCTCCAAATCTCTTTCAGCCCACTCATCTAGGACAATATCAGGAATTTTTTCAATAGTGCTTCCAGGTTCAAAATCATTGGAATCTTGCTCATGAAACATCACATTAGCATTTATGGGGCTTGGGGTATAGGGCTCAGCATGGATTTTTGCAAAACCTTTAGACTTGATTCTAACTCTAGTCCCATGCTTGGTCCTAAAGTATAGATGAGACCAATCGGCTAAGAGATATCCTCCTAACTTGGTAGTGAAATCTCTACTTAAACAGATAGAAAAGTGAGGAGGTAGATATATGACATAGACATCTTGGGGAATGGAGAAGTTAGGACATTCATGTAGAGTGAGACTCGAGTCCTTAATGACTCCAATGGTACTAACTAATGACTCATCCAACTAAACAACAAGCCTGTCTATTGGCTCATAAGACAACCTTAGGAGGTCTGCTAACTGTTTAGAAATCATAGAACTACTTGCCCTTGAGTCTATCATGCAATTGTGAACTAAAAAATTTCCAACAATAAGAGTTACATAGAAAGGAGGGGGTTTAAGCTGTGGGACAATGATGGGTTGCAAGCTGGTTTCTTTTGTTTGTTTTTCCTTTTGAGGTGTTTCAGCCACTAGGACCCTAGGCTGTTCTAAAATAGCTTCTTGATTTGATGAAATCTTATCCAACTCGCTAAGTATTAGCACCTTTTGTCTAGGGATTGCCAGGGTGTCCATCAAAGGCACATTTATAGAAGTCTTGTTCATTTGTTCCACAATATTAAAAGATCCCAAGCTTACTTTAGACTGCCCTTTTGCTATAGCAGTTTCTATTTGTGTGGACACCAATTGTGTTGCTGCCTTGGCTGGTTCCTTAACCTATTTTGACTAGTTTTTTACTAGAGCTTGAACCGCCTTGGGTTTTGAAGTCATGACGGGAGCTTTTTGACTAGTAGAGGCCACTTGTTCAACCTCCAATTCCTTCTTCTTAGACCTTGTGTTGGCTGGAACCAGAACATAGTTCAGGTTGTCATTTGGAGAAAGAATTACTCCGCAAAAATCCTCCTTTTGAAAATTAACCAGTGCCACCTCAGGTGTTCGCAACTCATTTGGGGCATTAACCAGACCTTGTTGGATCACTAGTTCTTGAACCATCTCCTGCAGCATCATCACATTGTTCTGCACCATGAGGGCCTAGGCATAGCCATTAGGACACATCCCTTGGATATGTTGCTAATAACATGGGCAACTCCATTGATATTCTTACGCCATGTTATTCTGAGCTATAGGAACCAAATCTCTAGAAGCACTTGGAGTGTTAGGATTATA
This sequence comes from Chamaecyparis obtusa, assembly GCA_027943335.1. Classification (NCBI taxonomy): domain Eukaryota; kingdom Viridiplantae; phylum Streptophyta; class Pinopsida; order Cupressales; family Cupressaceae; genus Chamaecyparis; species Chamaecyparis obtusa. The sequence continues at coordinate 450,232 of BSBK01008643.1, read as the reverse complement.
AGGATGACTAGATTTTTGGTTATAATTTCTTGCTTGGCCTTGCTGGTATTGGGGTCTATTTGTCTTGTAATGATTTCTATAGGGTTGCTGATAAGGCTACTTATAGGGTTGTTGGTAAGGCTGGGACTGCATTTTTTTTAGACTAACTAGCTTATTGGTAATAGTTTGCAAGGCCTTTTTGATCTCATTCAGCTCTTGCGACTAATTCACAATTGGGCTAATAGCTTGTTGAGGAAGAGTTGGGAGAGGTGGAATAATGCCAATCCTAGAATTGTTTCAGGAACAAGATGATGCTCAGGAAAAATAGGCATTGGAGGCCTTAGGGCTATCTTTCCTTCTTGGATTAGGTTGTTTTCAGCTCTTATGGAAAGATCATGTGTTGTTGGTAGATTAGTCCCTCCCATGGATTGGATCATAATAGAGATATCACTATTAAGGGCTCTTAGATAGTATAGGAAAGCATACTAGCTTGAAGGTCTAACTATGGATGGTATTCGATTCCATGTCCTCTAAAATCTAAAATTAAAAGCCATCATGTATTTTTGGGGTGATCTTTTAATAGTAGTCAAATGCTCAACTAATGAGAGGTGATCTGATTTATCTTCAAATTCATTGGTCAAGGCTTGACCCAACCCATCCCAATCAACTATAGAACCAAGTGCTGATCCTCTAAACCATTATAAAGCTTTTCTTTTAAAGGAAACTACCGATAATCTCATGGCCACATTATCTTGGGTTATATTATGAAGGGCATAGAGGGATGCTATATCTCTTATATGATCAATAGTGGAGGTCTGATCCTATCCTATAAAAATGGGCAAGCTTTTAAGGGCTGATATAGGTATGTCATTATGTTGTTTTAAATTCAATGGGCTTCCTTGATTGAAGGCTACAAAAGGATATTGTCTAGCCATTGGAGGATAAGCGGGAACTTGAACAGCTGGTCCTGATTGCACTAGTTGAATTGGGGGAGTAGTTGTAGGAATGTAAGAAGGATTAGGAGTAGGATTTGTAGATTATGATACACTAGTCTGGGCTTCTTTAGACCTCTTTTTGACAGATGGAATCTCTGTATACACAAAAGGACTCTTACTCTGCCTAGTTGGTATCCCACTCATAAGCTTAAGTGTTGATCTACATGAAACAAGATTAGAGTCACCAAGTATGATTTCAAAATAGTCACTACTCATACCACACAATAACTTGCATGAAAAAATTCTTAGAAATATGACTCATTGAGTCTTCTATCCCACCAGGCGTGCCAAAAACTGTTGTCACTAAGATTGCACCCAATTTGCTAAGTATTAAAACCTAGCAATCCTGTGAAACATGGGACTATTCTTAGGCTATGGGTAACCTATCCGAGAATTGACCTCTGGATTAAGGGCTGGCTTCCCTTTGGATCACATGAAAACTGACTAACTTTTTTTGGGAGGAAAGGGAGAGAGTGCATAAATGAACAACTAAAATTGAATGAAACAAATGTGATCCACCGAATTCTAAAGAAGATCCACAACTGAAATAAGTTTACTCCAACAACAAAACAAAACTTGACTCACAACTTGATTATGCTTCCTTAAACTCTTTATGAAACAAGGTACTTGAAATACAGAGAAGGGAGAAATCTCCACAATTCTGATCTTTTCAATTGCACACAAATTACACTATTGAGCCACTTAGATCAACATGCAGATTAAGGATACAAGGACATCATAGTAATCTTGCATGTGATTCAAAGAACAAATCTGAAATTGTAGGGAAACAAGAAGGATCAATTTTTATTGCTAAAAAGAAACTAAGTACAATTGTGTCTCTCAGAGCTACAACACTCATATCAGAGAGAAAAGAATGAAGAGCTAACCTCTATCACCAAAAGTGAGAGGTATATAACTAAAACCTAGGAAGCTGCATTCAAATTCCACTACCTCCTAAGAATAGAAAAAGATCAACAATAGACCCATGAGGCTATATCATAACTCAAATGCTAGATTCCTAGGTTTCTAGGGAGGTAGAAAAAGTTGGGTCCCTAAAAATAGATAGTCAAAGAAAACTATTCTACCCACTAAGCCATGTACCAAAAATAGGATTCTGATAGTGGCTTATAAAAACACCAATGTCAGAATTACAATAAAGAATAAGCCATGACTTTTACATTAAAATCCTTAACCCTATGCCAAAAATAACATGGATTTAACTTTCATCCTAAGTCAAACAAATGACTCTCAACCCAATTAAGGGGAAAGCACATATGACGACTTACTACATTCATAGATTAAATCCATCTACACATAGCATATACCCTAAGATAATTAAAACCCAACCCAATGACTTTAAAATGACCCATCAAAAACCTCACCATGCTTAATCTTGGATACATAGAAAAACATAAAAATGACTAAAAAAAACACCTCAACCCTACAAAAGGGGAGAAAACAATTGCAAAGTCATTTTCATCAAAAACCCCTGCTGCTGGCATTGTGGACTTTCTCATTCGACATTTGGAAATTTTCCCTCTTCTACTGGCAGTTCACCTCTGGTCTTTGAGTTTGGCTTTGGAAACATTCAACTCTCTACATTCTTCTATCGAGGTAGGCTTCTTGATCTTGGAATTCATACCATTGTTATCTGCATTTGGTTTCAAAAGATGAAATTTTTCTCTGTATTTCAAAGGCATAGCAGTCTTTTTGTGAAGGCACATTTCGCATTTTATGTGGTAAAATCAAGGCACCATGAACCTACTGTATTTACACTTAGCATTTGCTTGCTGTTATTTGCTCAAACCCTCTAAATTTGAATGCTTGATGATCCTCGGTTAGGGCACTATCCTTTAAATCTCACTGGCCTTTGCTTTAATTCATTTGAAAGACTAGGGCACGACATTTTATTTTACTTTTCTACATCTATGAGGGCACCGCCTTTGTGAGATTTATGATAATGCTCAGGGTTTGATGCTAGGGCATCCTATCTTTAAATTCATTGCTTCAAATTCATGGTGCTCGTGAGCTAGGCTTTGTGTTTACTGATACTATATTCCTGTGAGTGTGAATTCAGCCTCATGAATATGACATTTCATAGTACGAACTCATTGTTATTGATTGCAATCATTTCATTTTTGAAGTCACTTTGTTGCATGAATCCTAGGCATGATGCATTCTTTTCTATCCTATTGCAATGCCTAGTGCTTTACAATGTCGTAACTTTTTTCACCAATGGTGCTTGCTTCTCGTGGAGCCCATGAGTCTATAGGATTCATGTTATTTGATAACCCTCTTTGATCCATATCAGATGGCATAATCATTTTGCTCATTTACAGTTGTCATTGAACAACTCCTACATCGCATTGATAGTTACACAGCTCATTTGTAACTAGGGCATCATGTGCTTTGTTGATGTTATTACTTGTTGATTCTTTTATGTATTCTTTAGCATACTAAACCTGTTGTTTGCATGCTTGGATCACATGCTCTATGTGCTATTGTTCAAAACATGAGCACTTACTACTTTTCTATGGCTTTTGTATGACCATGAGGTCACTATTTCCCATACTTACTGGGACTGTAGATGCATTGTTCTGCATTATGTTTAAGCTTGACATTCCAATGGTTATAAGGCTCGTGATCGAGCTAAGGCATCTGTATTTTTCAATGTCATTTTTGCTGCTCTTTCTTGAGGGTTATCGACATGTATGATGCCATTACACATTGACATATCTATTGAACTTGGCATGTGTCTATGCTATCTAATCATTTCCTATGAGCTTATGGCAAGGTGCTCATGATGGTGCTATTGATTGTCTGTAGCCCGTGACTTGTCCTTCTACAGTTTGTGTCCCCAGTACATGATCACCCAGAAACAACCAAGACTCAATGCTCATTGTTTAGTGTAGTCTATGACCACATTGTATAAATTACTTCATTGTGATGCTTCAGTCTTGCTATTGGTTTAACACATGCATGGTTGGCTCATGTCCATACAAAAGGCCAATGTTTCATGACCTAGTTTCAATTTGTGCCTTCTATCATGACAAAAAATTTCTTGATGTAGCCTAGTTAATAGTGACTATGTTGTAGTATTACTCCCCACTGTGTTAAGATCTCCATTATTGTGATTATTGTATGATGATTGGCCCACAAACTTCTTATCAAATCTTTTACATAATATTTTAGACCCGAGGGTTCTTGATTGTTTATTGTTTTACATATTTGATGAGCTAAGTCTTATTGCTGATTGTGTGCCTTGAATAAGGGTTTGCTAACATGTTCATGATGTATATGAATACATTGTGCGTAAATCTTCATAGTTCACCAGTTCCATGCTTTTCCGTAGATGTGTAGGCCATGTGTATAAAGCATTGAATTATTTTATTGAATCCAATTCCATTTGATTTTGGGGCAAGTTGTGTTGTCACTTTGATTGGCATATGTTTATCTATTCAACACAGATTCCTATGAGACATCAATGTTGTATTTGTTGATGTTTTCCTCTGTTTACCCTTCATCATTGTTATGGTTATTTCCTGAGGAGGCATCTTCATTGTTGCTCTCTACAACCCATTGCATATTGGATTACTATTGGCATTGCCTCATTGTTCCATATATATGTATCATTTACTTTCTTTGTGCTCATATGAGATGTCACTAATTTTGCCAACTGTAGCCACTTTATTATCTGGCTCACAATATGAATTTTTAATCATGTTCATGCCATGATGTAGCCTTCATTAGTATGTAGATTTGTGTCCTTTCTGAATCTACCAGTCCTTTCAACCATATTTTATTGACTTATCTTCGGGATTCTTGAGTGTCCCCATTAATGCTACATCATTTGTATGCTCCTCTATTTTGTACTATGGGTTCTCTTGGCCCTTGATGTAGTCACTGATAGAAAACTTGAGGTTTTCTTGTCATGATCTGCATCAAGGGTCAAGGCCATTCATTGGATAAATTGTTAGATCAACTCCTCCTATATCTGCACATGAAACAAATACATCAATGAAAATATGGTGTCTCTTTTATATTTTGAGCCTTGATACACATGCCCTAATGAGGGGTGCTCCCCTTAATACCACACACACATAATAGAAGCAGAGAACCAACAACAAAAATATGTAAGAATAGAAAATTGGCTTCTTATTATCTCCACAAATGTGGAATTAAAAACTTTTAGAATTACAATATGCAAAGCCACATGGGCATTCCCTTACAATATTTTGTAGGATAAAGGCTCAAATCAATACCTAGATCTACTACCCAGAACTGCCCTAGACAACACTACGAGCCTCCTTATATAGGCATTTTCCACTGCTCAAGAAGGTTCCAGAAATTTAGCCCTAAGGGCCTACCAAACTTAGAATTATTTTATTTTTCAATTTATTACATCAAAGTCAGCTCAAAATAACTTTTGAAACCCAAATAGAAATTTTGAATGAAAATTATTTTCTGTCATTTCAGGTGGCCCAACTTTCGGAGACCATAAGTCATCACCAGTTGACATGATTGACTATTATAACCCCATTTCAGAAATGCCACGAAGTGCTCTACAGGCTTGATTGGCACAAGTGCTTGTCACCCAAATTTTTGACCTCATTCGGGGCCTCTAAAGCCTTCAAAACTGAGTTCAAAGTTTCTATACCCTGCTGCCAATACCAAAAATCTTCAATATCTTCAAAACTAGACCTGATCTAGCCATGAAACTTTGCTGGCAGGCTGATGTGACTGAGATGAACCTCCACATGTAAAATTAGAACATTCCAAGATCGTAAGACCAACTTACTAAAAATAGAAAGTTTCCATAAATAGCAGCTCTACACAAGATAACCCTTATTGAATACAAAAATAGAAATATTTTTGGGTGATACAAGTTTGCTCTAACACCCAGGATGCTCCTGCATCAGACACCTAGGGTAATTTGAGAAGTGACCCGATCACGACTCATGTGTGTAGAGGAAAACCAAGATGATTAACCTCCTCCTTTATTAGCCATGATGAATCTTCAATATGTCATCCTTTCTATTTGACCAAATACTCTTCATATGTCTTGTTCCTTGTGCTTCTGCCAACACGACTATCCAGTATGTCTTCAATCTCCTTGATATTTGAACTGGTTGCTAGAATACTCCACTATGCTGCTGTAACCTCATCTTCAACACCTCCCTCATGATACTTTGTCAAATCTGAAACATTAAACACTGGTGAAATATTCAGCTCAGCAGGCAGTTCTACCTCATATGCATTTCTTGAATCATGCTTCTTTAGTATCTTACATGGCCCAATCTTCTTCATTTTCAACTTGTTATATGTACCAACTGAAAATCGCTCCTTCCGCAAATGAACCATGACTTCATCTCCAACCTAAAATTCCTTATGCCTCCTTTTCACATATTCTCTAGCCTTATACTGCGCATTCATCTTGGTAATATGCTTCCTCACCTCCTCATGGATGTTCTTCAAGTGTTCTTCAAAATCCTTAGCTTCAGCACTACTTATTTCTCCTTTATCTATCTTTCTCAATTCTAATGCATTTCTAGGACTACTCCCATATACAATCTAGAATGATGATTTACCAGTGCTCCTATTGACAGAATTATTGTATGCAAATTCTTCTTGTGCTAAAATCAAATCCCATCCTATTGGCTTATCTCCAACCAAACATCTCAGCAAATTTCTCAAACTCCTATTCACCACGTCTGTCTGTCCATTAGTCTATGGATGATGTGATGAACTGAACTTCAAATCTATCTTCAACTTCTTCCACAATGTATGCCAGAAATATCCAACAAACTTAGTGTCTTTATCTGAAACTATGGTCTTTGGCAAACCATGTAGTCTCACTACTTCTCTGAAAAAAATTCTGCTATATGAACAACATCATTAGTCTTCTTGTAGGGAATGAAATGTGCCATTTTCAAAAAAATTTCAACTACTACAAAAATTGAATAATGTCCCCGCTGTGTCCTTGGTAAACCAAGAACAAAGTCCATACTGATATCCTCCCAAAGCTTCTTTGGTAGAGGTAATGGCTGATACAACCCTATATTCTGCTTCACTCCTTTTGCCATCTGACATACTCTACAAATCTATACAAACTTCTTGACATATTGCTGCTACTGTGGCCAATAATAATTTTCACTAACCAAAGCAAGGGTTTTATTTTGACCAAAATGTCCAGCCAATCCTCCGCTATGCTTCTCCTTGATGAGATTCTCCCTCATAGAACTTCGTGGAATGCACAACTGACTCCCTCTTAATAGCATATCATCCTGGATGATAAAATCTATCCATTTCATCCTGTCTAGAGTAACAGGTCCTTTACAAGCTTTCCAAGCTTCACCAAAATCAGGATCCTCTAGATACAAATTTTGAGTTCCTTGAACCCAACCACCTTAATCTGCATCTCTATCAATATAGTTTCCTTCTGCTAAGTGCATCTGCAACCCTGTTAGACTTTCCACTTCTGTGTTTCAAAACAAATGTATAACTCTACAAAAACTCAACCCATTTCAAATGTCTTTGATTCAATTTTCCTTGACTATTCAAATATTGCAAAGCTTGATGATCACCATACAAAACAAACTCATAAGGAATCAGATAGTGTCTCCACTTCTTCAATGCCTGAACTATAGCATAAAATTTCTAATCATAAACATAATATTTTCTCTTGGCATCATTTAACTTCTCACTAAAATAAGCAACAGGTTTTCCTTCTTGGCTCATAACAGCTCCTATTACAGTACCGCTAGCATCACAATCTACTTGAAACACCTTATTAAAATTTGGAAGTGCTAAAATAGGTTGCTCTATAACTTTTTGTTTCAACAATTGAAAACTCTTTTCTGCCCCATTAGTCCATTTAAACTCTTTTCTATCCCCTCTCATTGTTTTAGTCAAGGGACCACAAATGCTGCTAAAATTTGTGATAAACTTTCTGTAAAAACTAGCTAGACCATGAAAAGATCTTACCTCGATAGCACTCCTTGGAGTGGGCCATTCAAGGATAGCATGTACCTTCTCTGGGTCCATTTTTAGACCGTCTGTTGAAACTACAAATCCTAAATACACTAACTCTTTCTTCACAAAAATGTACTTCTTCAAATTAATCGACAATTTCTCATCTCTCAACTTCTTAAACACCATACGAATATGTATCATATGTTCCTCCAATGTCTTGCTAAAGACCAAAATATCATCTAGGTAAACAATGAGAAACTTACTTAGAAATTCTTTCAGAACCGCATTCATGAGCTGCATGAAAGTGCTCGGTGCATTGGTTAGCCCAAAAGACATGACTAACCACTCATACAGTCCTTCCTTTGTCTTGAAGGCAGTCATCCATTCATCTCCTTCTTTGATCTGAATCTGGTGATATCCACTCTTCAGATCTATCTTTGAAAAATACACAACTCCACTCAAATAATCCATAATATCATCCATTCATAGCAATGGAAACCTATAATTGATTGTGATCTTGTTTATTGCTCTGAAATCTATACACATCCTCCATTCTCCATTCTTCTTTGGTGCTAATACCGCTGGTATAGCACAAGGACTCAGACTCTCTCGAATCAACCCCTTCTACAATAACTCATGTACTTGTCTATTCAACTCTTCACTTTCTGCTGGTGTCATTCTATGTGCTACCTTGTTTGGCAAACTGGCTCTGGGAATCAAATCCATCTGATGACTTATCTTCCTTACCGGTGGTAATCCATCAGGTACATTATCAAATACAATATCTTAAAACTCATTCAACAAATCTGCAACCTCTACAAGTACATCCTCTACTTCATCTTTACTAGCTTTTGGAATTAAAGAAAAATACACATGCTCATGCCTCATACCATCTAGGATTTTTCTTCCATCAACAAAAGTTATTCTTGCATTACCACATACCTTTTCTTCGGTCTCCTTCAATGGCTTTAGCTTATGTCGCACTCTATCCTTTGTCAGGGAATAGGTATTCGCATGACCATCATGTACAACACATCTATCAAACTGCCATGGCCTACCCAACAACATGTGACACTCATCCATAGGTATGATATCACATAGTACCTCATCATGGTATTTGCCAATCTTGAACTTTACTAGGCACTATTCACTAACCATGACCTTGTGGTCATCCTACACCCAGGCAATCCGATATAGATGTGGGTGTTTTTGTCTCTTGAGCTTCAACTTTGTCACCATCTCTTTTGACACCAAATTGTCAATGCTTCCACTATCACTAATCACATCAAACATTTACCCTCACACTTGCTTCTAGTACAAAACAAGTTCCTCCTTTGTTTAGGTTCATTCTCACCACTTAGTTGGACTCTTCTGTTAATCAATATTTCTCCTCTTTCAGTATCTTCAAAATTTGACGACCTCACATCTTCATCTACATGTGCCACTCTGGCCTGGCCTTCATTTCTCCTATCTATCCTTCCTTGGCATTGAGGACATTCTAATGCCCTATGACCTTCTTCTCCATAGTGAAAGCATGTTCCACAGAAGCCTCCTCTTCTTGAACCCTATCCTCTTCCTCTTCCTCTCTGATCTCTATTGTTCTAATATTAGAAATGATTAGAATTGTTTCCTCTCTAATTCTAACTGCTACTAGCCTCATCCTTCTTTTTCAAATTTTTATTTCAGCTTCCATATGACCATCCACCAAGTCATCCACCGTGACCCCTTCAATTTTGTCTGCTCTCAAATTTCTTGTTCAACTTTTCCTCTAGTTTTAGGGCAAACTAGTATGCCTCTTCAATATTGTTCATTCAAACCAGATTCACCTCCTCCTGAATTCTCGGCCTTAACCCATTAAGTTAACAGGCAACTTTCTCCTTGTCAGCTTCTGTATGGCCTATTCTGATGAGGATTCAATAGAAATCCTTTGTATACTCCTGAACAGATCATCACGCTTGCTTCAAACTTTGCATTTTCTTCAGCAGGTCAAGCTCATAATCAATAGGGATAAACTGTCGCTTCAAGTTATCCACCATTTGATCCCATCTTGTGATTTTATCTTTCCCTCTTCTATTTTTCTCCAATTGAATCTCTTGCCACCAGATCTTCGCATGACCTTTCAGTCTGGCCTTCACAAATTTGACACTATCAAGATCCTCAATATCTTCATACTCAAAATATTCTTCACATTCATTGATCTAGTCGATCAACTCATCTAGGTTAACATTTCTTGAAAATGTAGGAAACTAAATCTTAGGTCTTTTTCTGATCTTGAAAATGGCCTAAAAAAGTCTTTCTTCCTCCTGGTTCACAACTTCGACTTCTCCTTCTTGATCTTCTTCTTCGGCTTCATCCTCACTTTCATCTCTGACATTAAGATTCATTCCTCTATGAATCTCCTCTTGCAATGCTCGTACTTGTCTCTGGAGCACTCTAACCTTGGGTGTTACAACACTAGATCTTCCACCGCGTTCCCTTCATGGAGGCATTTTCATCATGCACGTTGAAACCCTAACCATGGTCTTGGTGCAAACTACCTCATAGTTGGTGATCTATTTACACACTCAAGAACTCCATCTCTGATACCACTTGATGAAGGGTGCTCCTCTTAATACCACAAACACATAACGGAAGCAAAGAAACAACAACAACAATATGCAAGAATAGAAAATTGGCTTCTTATTATCTCCACAAATGTGGAATTACAAACTTTCAGAATTACAATATGCAAAGCCACATGGGCATTCCCTTACAATATTCTGTAGGACAAAGCCTCAAATCAATACCTAGATCTACTACCCAGAACTACATTAGACAACACTACGGGCCTTCTTTATATAGCCATTTTCCACCACCTGAGAAGGTTCCAGAAATTTAGCCCTAAGGGCTGACCAAACTTAGAATTATTTTATTTTTCAGTTTATTACATCAAAGTCGGCTCAAAATAACTTTTGAAACCCGAACATAAATTTTGAAGGAAAATTATTTTTCACCATTTCAGGTGGCCCAACTTTCGGAGACCATACGTCATCACTAGTTGACCTGATTGACTATTATAACCCCATTTCTGAAATGCTACGAAGAACTCTATAGTCTTGAACGGTGCAATTGCTTGTAACCCAAATTTTTGATCTCATCCGGGGTGTCTAAAGCCTTCAAAACTGAGTTCAAAGTTTCTGCACCCTGCTGCCAATACCAAAAATCTTCAATATTTTCAAAACTAGACTTGATCTAGCCATGAAACTTTGCTGGGAGGGTGATGTGACTGAGATGAACCTCCACATCTAAAATTAGAACATTCCGAGATCATAAGACCAACTTACTAAAAATAGAATGTTTCCATAAATAGCAGCTCTGCACAAGATAGCACTTATTGAATACAAAAATAAAAATATTTTTTGGTGATACAAAATTACTCTTACACCCAAGGTGCTCCTGCATCAGACACCTGGGGTAATTTGAGAAGTGATCCCGTCATGACTCAGGTGTGCAGAGCAAAACCAAGATGGTTAACCTCCTCCTTTGTTAGCCATGATGAATCTTTAATAGGTCATCCTTTCCATTTGACTAAAAACTCTTCATATGTCATGTTCCTTGTACTTTTTCCAACATGACTATCTAGTATGTTTTCAATCTCCTTGATATCTGAACTAGTTGTTAGAATACTCCACTATGTTATTGTAACCTCATCTTCAACACATCCCTCATGGTACTCTGTCAAATCTAAAACATTAAACACTGGTGAAATATTCAGCTTAGCAGGCAGTTCTACCTCATATGCATTTCCTGAATCATGCTTCTTTAGTATCTTACATGGCCCAAACTTCTTCATTTTCAACTTGTTATATGTACCAACTGGAAATCGCTCCTTCCGTAAATGAACCATGACTTCATCTCCAACCTAAAATTCCTTATGCCTCCTTTTCACATCTGCTCTAGCCTTATACTGTGCATTCATCTTGGTAATATGCTTCTTCACCTCCTCATGGATGTTCTTCAAGTGTTCTTCAAAATCCTCAGCTTCAGCACTACTTATTTCTCTTTTATCTATCTTTCTCAATTCTGATGCATTTCTGGGACTACTCCCATATACAATCTGGAATGATGGTTTACCGGTGCTCCTATTGACAGAATTATTGTATGCAAATTTTTCTTGTGCTAAAATCAAATCCCATCCTGTTGGCTTATCTCCAACCAAACATCTCAGCAAATTTCCCAAACTCCTATTCACCACCTCTGTTTGTCCATCAGTCTATGGATGATGTGATGAACTGAACTTCAAATCTATTTTCAACTTCTTCCATAATGTACACCAGAAATATCCAATGAACTTAGTGTCTTTATCTGAAACTATGGTATTTGGCAAACCATGTAGTCTCACTACTTCTCTGAAAAACAATTCTCTTATATGAACAACATCATTAGTCTTCTTGTAGGGAATGAAATGTGCCATCTTCAAAAATCTGTCAACTACTACAAAAATTAAATTATGTCCTCGCTGTGTCCTTGGTAAACCAACAACAAAGTCCATATTGATATCCTCCCAAGGCTTCTCTGGTACAGTTAATGGCTGATACAACCCTGTATTCTGCTTCACTCCTTTCACCATCTGACATACTCTACAACTTTGTACAAACTTTTTGACATATTGTTGCAACTGTGGCCAATAATAATTTTCACTAACTAAAGCAAGGGTTTTATCTTGACCAAAATGTCCAGCCAATCCTCCACTATGCTTCTCCTTGATGAGATTCTCCCTCATAGAACTTTATGGAATGCACAACTGACTCCCTCTGAATAGCATATCATCCTGGATGATAAAATCTAGCCATTTCATCCTATCTAGAGTAACAGGTTCTTTACAAGCTTTCCAAGCTTTCCAAAAATCAAGATCATCTAGATACAAATTCTTGAGTTCCTTGAACCCAACCACCTCAATCTACATCTTTATCAACAATAGTTGCCTTCTGCTAAGTGCATCTACAATCCTGTTAGACTTTCCACTTCTGTGTTTCAAAACAAATGTATAACTCTACAAAAACTCAACCCATTTCAAATGTCTTTGATTCAACTTTCCTTGACTATTCAAATATTGCAAAGCTTGATGATTAGTATACAAAACAAACTCCTTAGGAAGTAGATAGTGTCTCCACTTCTTCAATGCCTGAACTATATCATAAAATTCCTAATCATAAATAGAATATTTTCTCTTGGCATCATTTAACTTCTCACTAAAATAAGCAACAGGTTTTCCTTCTTGGCTCATAACAGCTCCTATTGTAGTACCACTAGCATCGTAGTCTACTTGAAACACCTTATTAAAATTTGGAAGTGCTAAAAAGGTTGTTCTGTAATTTTTTGTTTCAACAATTGAAAACTCTTTTCTACCCCATTAGTCCACTTAAACTTTTTTCTATCCCCTCTCATTGTTTTAGTCAAGGGACCACAAATGCTAGTAAAATTTTTGATAAACTTTCTGTAAAAACTAGCTAGACCATGAAAAGATCTTACCTTTGTAGCACTCCTTTGAGTGGGCCATTCAAGGATAGGATGTACCTTCTCTAGGTCCATTTTTAGACTGTCTGTTGAAACTAAAAATCCCAAATACACTAACTCTTTCTTCACAAAACTGCACTTCTTCAAATTAATCAACAATTTCTCATCTCTCAGCTTCTCAAACACCATACGAATATGCATCATATGTTCCTCCAATGTCTTGCTAAAGATCAAAATGTCATCTAGGTAAACAATGACAAACTTATGCAGAAATTCTTTTAGAACCTCATTCATGAGCCGCATGAAAATGCTCAGTGCATTGGTTAGCCCAAAAGGCATGACTAACCACTCATACAGTCCTTTTATCTTGAAGGCAGTCTTCCATTCATCTCCTTCTCTGATCTAAATCTGGTGATATCCACTCTTCAAATCTATCTTTGAAAAATACACAGCTCCACTGAACCAATCCATAATATCATCCATTCATGGCAATGGAAACCTATACTTGATTGTGATCTTATTTATTGCTCTAGAATCTGTAAACATCCAACATTCTCCATTCTTCTTTGGTGCTAATACCACTGGTACAACACAGGGACTCAGACTCTCTCAAATCAACCCCTTCTGCAATAACTCATGTACTTGTCTGTTCAACTCTTCACTTTTTGCTGGTGTCATTTTGTGTGCTGCCTTGTTTGCAAAACTGGCTCTGGGAATCAAATCTATCTGATGATTGATCTTTCTTATCGGTGGTAATCCATTAGGTACATTATCAGATACAATATCCTAAAACTCATTCAACAAATCTGCAACCTCTATAGGTACATCCTCTACTTCCTCTTTACCAGCTTTTAGAATTAAAGAAAAACACACATGCTCATGCCTCATATCATCTAGAAATTTTCTTCCATGAACAAAAGTTATTCTTTCATTATGAAATACCTTTTTTTCGATGTCCTTCAATGGCTTTAGCTTATGTCACACTCCATCCTTTGTTAGGGAATAGGTATTCACATGACCATCATGTACAACAGATCTATCAAACTACCATGACCTACCCAACAACATGTGACATGCATCCATAGGTATGATATCACATAGTACCTCATCATGGTACCTGCCAATCTTGAAGTTTACTAGGCACTATTCATTGACCATGACCTTGTGGTCATCCTACACTCAGACAATCTGATATGGATGTGGGTGTTTCTATCTCTTGAGCTTCAACTTTGTCACCATCTCTTCTGACACCAAATTGTGAGTGCTTCCACTATCACTAATCACATCACAACATTTACCCTCACACTTGCATCTAGTATGAAACAGGCTCCTCCTTTGTTCAGGTTCATTCTCACCACTCAGTAGGACTCTTCTGTTAATCAACGTTTCTCCTCTTTTGACATCTTCAGAATTTGAGGATCTTGCATATTCATCTACATATGTCACTCTAGCCTGGCCTTCATTCCTCCTATTTTTCCTTCATTGGTATTGAGGACATTCAAATGCCCTATGACCTTCTTCTCCACAGTGAAAGCATATTCCAAGGAAGCGTCCTCTTCCTGAACCCTGTCCTCTTCCTCTTCCTCTCTGATCTTTATTGTTCTGATCTTGGAAATGATTGGAATTGTTTCCTATCTAATTTTGACTGCTACTGGCCCCATCCTTCTTTTTCAGATCTTCATTTTGGCGTCCATATGACCATCCACCAGATCATCCACCGTGACCCCTTCCATTTTGTCTATTCTCGAACTTCTTGTTCAACTTTTCCTCTACTTTTAGGGAAAACTAGTATGCCTCTTCAATACTGTTCATTCAAACCAAATTCAACTCTTCTTGAATGCTTAGCCTTAACCCATTAAGGTAACGGGCAACGTTCTCCTTGTAAGCTTTTGTATGGCTTGTTCTGATTAAGATTTGATAGAACTCCTCTGTATACTCCTGAACAGATCATCCCGCTTGCTTCAAACTTTGCATTTTCTTCAATAGGTCAAGCTCATAATCAACAAGGATGAACTATCCCTTCAATTTATCCACCATCCGATCCCATCTTGTGATTTTATCTTTCCCTCTTCTATTTCAATCCAATTGAATCTCTTGCCACCAGATCTTCGCATGACCTTTCAGTCTGGCCTTCACAAATTTGACCCTATCAGGATCCTCAACATCTTCATACTCAAAATATTCTTCACATTCATTAATCTAGTCGATCAACTCTTGTGGGTTAAGATTTTTTGAAAATGTAAGAACCTCAATCTTAGCTCTTTTTTTGATCTTGGAAATGGCCTAAAAAAGTCTTTCTTCCTCCTAGTTCACAACTTCAACTTCTCCTTCTTGATCTTCTTCTTCAGCTTCATCCTCACTTTCATCTCTAACATTAAGATTCATTCCTCTACGAATCTCCTCTTGTAATACTCACACTTGTCTCTGGAGCACTCTAACCTTAGGTGTTACAACACCAGCTCTTCCACCATGTTCCCTTCGTGGAGACATTTTCATGATGCACATAGAAACCCTAACCACGGTGTTGGTGCAAACTACCTCACAGTCAGTGATCTGTTTACAAACTCAGTAGCTCTTACTCTGATACCACCTGATGAAGGGTGCTCCCCTTAATACCACAAACACATAACAGAAGTAGAGAAACAACAACAACAATATGCAAGAATAAAAAATTGGCTTCTTATTATCTCCAAAAATGTGAAATTCCAAAATTTCAGAATTACAATATGCAAAGCCACATGGGCATTCCCATACAATATTCTGTAGGACAAAGCCTCAAATCAATACCTAGATCTACTACCCAGAACTACCCTAGAAAAAACTATGGGCCTTCTTTATATAGGCATTTTCCATCACTCAAGAAGGTTCCAAAAATTTAGCTCTAAAGGCCGACTAAACTTAGAATTATTTTATTTTTCAATTTATTACATCAAAGTCGGCTCAAAATAACTTTTGAAACCCGAACAAAAATTTTGAAGGACAATTATTTTCTGCCATTTCAAGTGGCCTGACTTCCAGAGACCATAAGTCATCACCAGTTGACCCGATTGACTATTATAACCCCATTTGAGAAATGCCATGAAGTGTTGTACAGGCTTGGCTTGTGCAAGTGCCCATCACCCAAACTTTTGACCTCATCCGAGGCCTCTAAAGCCTTCAAAACTGAGTTCAAAGTTTTTGTACCCTGCTGCCAGTACCAAAAATTTTCAATATCTTCAAAACTAGACCTGATCTAGCCATAAAACTTTCCTGGCAGGGTGATGTGACTGAGATGAACCTCCACATGTAAAATCAGAACATTCCGAGATCATAAGACCAACTTACTAAAAATATAAAGTTTCCATAAATAGAAGCTTTGCATAAGATAGCCCTTATTGAATATAAAAATAGAAATATTTTTGCGTGATGCAAGATTGCTCTTACACCCAGGATGCTCTGGCATCAGACATCCGGGGTAATTTGAGAAATGACCCCGTCACGACTCAGGTGCGCAGAGGAAAACCAAGATGATTAACCTCCTCCTTTGTTAGCCATGATGAATCTTTAACAGGTCATCCTTTCCATTTGACCAAATACTCTTCATATGTCCTATTCCTTGTGCTTCTACCAACACGACTATCCAGTATGTCTTCAATCTCCTTGATATCTGAACTGGTTACTGGAATACTCCATTGTGTTGCTGTAACCTCATCTTCAACACCTACCTCATGATACTCTATCAAATTTGAAACATTAAACAACAGATGAAATATTCAGCTTAGTAGGCAGTTCTACCTCATATGCATTTTCTGAATCATGCTTCTTTAGTATCTTACATGGCCCAAACTTCTTCATTTTCAACTTGTTATATGTACCAACAAGAAATCACTCCTTCCACAAATGAACCATGACTTCATCTCCAACCTAAAATTTATTATGCCTCCTTTTCACATCTACTTTAGCCCTATACTGCACACTCATCTTGGTAATATGCTTCCTCACCTCCTCATAGATGTTCTTCAAGTGTTCTGCAAAATCCTCAGCTTTAGCACTACTTATTTCTCCTTTATCTATCGTTCTTAATTCTGATGCATTTCTAGGACTACTCCCATAGACAATCTAAAATGGTGATTTACTAGTACTCTTGTTGATAGAATTATTGTATGCAAATTCTACCTTTGGTAAAATCAAATCCCATCCTATTGGCTTATCGCCAACCAAACATTTCAGAAAATTTCTCAAACTCCTATTCACCACCTCTGTCTGTCCATCAGTCTACGAATGATGTGATGAATTGAACTTCAAATTTGTCTTCATCTTCTTCCACAATGTACACCAGAAATATCTAACAAACTTAGTGTCTCTATTTGAAACTATGGTCTTTGGCAAACCATGTAGTCTCACTACTTCTCTGAAAAATTGTTAACAACATCATTAGTCTTCTTGCTTAGAATGAAATGTGTCATCTTCAAAAATCTGTCAACTACTACAAAAATTGAATCATGTCCCTACTATGTCCTTGGTAAACCAAGAACAAAGTCCATAGTGATATCCTCCCAAGGCTTCTTTGGTACAGGTAATGATTGATACAACCCTGTATTTTGCTTCACTCCTTTCACCATCTGACATACTCTACAACTCTGTACAAACTTCTTGACATCTTGCTGCAACTATGGCCAATAATAATTTTCACTAACCAAAGAAAGGGTTTTATCTAGACCAAAATGTCCAGCCAATCCTCCGCTATGCTTCTCCTTGATGAGATTCTCCCTCATAGAACTTCATGAAATGCACAAATGACTCCCTCTGAATAACATATAATCCTAGATGATAAAATCCAGCCATTTCATCCTGTCTAGAGTAACAAGTTCTTTACAAGCTTTCCAAGCTTCACCAAAATCAAGATCCTCTAGATACAAATTCTTGAGTTCCTTCAACCCAACCACCTCAATCTACATCTCTATCAACAATAGTTGCCTTCTGCTAAGTGCATCTGCAACCCTGTTAGAATTTTCACTTCTATGTTTCAAAACAAATGTATAACTCTACAAAAACTCAACCCATTTCAAATGCCTTTGATTCAACTTTCCTTGACTATTCAAATATTGCAAAGCTTGATGATCAGTATACAAAAAAAACTCCTTAGGAAGTAGATAGTGTCTCCACTTCTTCAATGCTTGAACTATTGCATAAAATTCTTGATCATAAACAGAATATTTTCTCTTGGCATCATTTAACTTCTCACTAAAATAAGCACCAGGTTTTCCTTCTTGGCTCATAACAGCTCCTATTGCAGTACCGCTAGCATCACAGTCTACTTGAAACACCTTACTAAAATCTAAAAGTGCTAAAACAGGTTGTTTTGTAACTTTTTGTTTCAACAATTGAAAACTCTTTTATGCCCCATTAATCCACTTAAACTCTTTTATATCCCCTCTCATTGTTTCAGTCAAGGGACCACAAATGCTGCTAAAATTTGTGATAAAATTTCTGTAAAAATTAGCTAGACTATGAAAAGATCTTACCTTAGTAGCACTCCTTGGAGTGGGCCATCCAAAGATAGCATGTACCTTCTCTGGGTCCATTTTTAGACTGTCTGTTGAAACTACAAATCCCAAATACACTAACTCTTTCTTCACAAAATTGCACTTCTTTAAATTAATCAACAATTTCTCATCTCTTAGCTTCTTAAACACCATATGAATATGCATCATATGTTCCTCCAATGTCTTGCTAAAGATCAAAATATCATCTAGGTAAACAATGACAAACTTACCTAGAAATTCTTTCAGAACCTTGTTCATGAGCCGCATGAAAGTGCTTGGTGCATTGGTTAGCCCAAAAGGCATGACTAACCACTCATACAGTCCTTCCTTTGTCTCTAAGGCAGTCTTCCATTAATCTCTTTCTCTGATCTAAATCTGGTGATATCCACTCTTCAGACCTATCTTTGAAAAATACACAGTTCCACTCAAATAATCCATAATATCATCCATTCGTGGCAATGGAAACTTATACTTGATTGTGATCTTGTTTATTGCTCTAGAATCTATACACATCCTCCATTCTCCATTCTTCTTTGGTGCTAATACCACTGGTATAGCACAGGGACTCAGACTCTCTCGAATCAACCCCTTCTGCAATAACTCATGTACTTGTCTGTTTAACTCTTCACTTTCTGCTAGTGTCATTCTGTGTTCTATCTTGTTTGGCAAACTAATTCTGGGAATCAAATCCATCTGATGACTGATCTTCCTTACTAGTGGTAATCCATCAGGTACATTATCAGATACAATATCCTAAAACTCATTCAACAAATCTGCAACCTCTACAGGTACATCCTCTACTTCCTCTTTACCAGCTTTTAGAATTAAAGCAAAACACACATGCTCATGCCTCATACCATCTAAAAATTTTCTTCCATCAACAAAAGTTATTCTTGCATTACCACATACCTTTTATTTGGTCTTCTTCAATGGCTTTAGCTTATGTCACACTCCATCCTTTGTCAGTGCTTCCACTATCACTAATCACATCACAACATTTACCCTCACACTTGCTTCTAGTACAAAATAGGTTCCTCCTTTGTTCAGGTTCATTCTCACCACTTAGTAAGACTCTTCTGTTAATCAATGTTTCTCCTCTTTCAGCATCTTTAAAATTTAAGGATCTAGCATCTTCATCTATATGTGCCACTCTAGCTTGGCCTTCATTTCTCCTATCTGTCCTCCCTTGGCATTGAGGACATTCAAATGCCCTATGACCTTCTTCTCCATAGTGAAAGCATGTTCCACGGAAGACTCCTCTACTCGAACCCTGTCCTCTTCCTCTTCCTTTCTGATCTCTATTGTTCTGATCTTGGAAATGATTGGAATTGTTTCCTCTCTGATTTTGACTGCTACTAGCCTCATCCTTCTTTTTGGGATCTTCATTTCAGCGTCCATATGACCATCCACCAGATCATCCATCATGACCCCTTCCATTTTGTCTGCTCTCAAAATTCTTGTTCAGCTTTTCCTCTACTTTTAGGGAAAACTGGTATGACTCTTCAATATTGTTCATTCGAACTAGATTCAACTCCTCCTGAATGCTCGGCCTTAACTCATTAAGGTAATGGGAAACTTTCTCCTTGTCATCTTTTGCATGGCCCATTCTAATGAGGATTTGATAGAACTCCTCTATATACTCCTGAATAGATCATCCTGTTTGCTTCAAACTTTGCATTTTCTTCAGCAGGTCAAGCTCATAATCAACAAGGATGAACTGTCACTTCAATTTATCTACCATCTGATCCCAACTTGTGATTTTATCTTTCCCTCTTCTATTTCACTCCAATTGAATCTCTTGCCACCAGATCTTCACATGACCTTTCAATCTGGCCTTCGTGAATTTGACCCTATCAGGATCCTCAATATCTTCATACTCAAAATATTCTTCACATTCATTGATCCAGTCGATCAACTCCTCTGGGTTAAGATTTCCTGAAAACACAGGAACCTCAATCTTAGATCTTTTTCCGATCTTGGAAATGGCCTGAAAAAGTCTTTCTTCCTCCTAGTTCACAACTTTGACTTCTCCTTCTTAATCTTCTTATTCGGCTTCATCCTCGCTTTCATCTCTGACATTAGGATTCATTCCTCTACGAATCTCTTCTTGTAATGCTCGCACTTGTCTCTGGAGCACTCTAACCTTGGGTGTTACAACACCAGCTCTTCCACCACATTCCCTTCGTGGAGGCATTTTCATGATGGGCACTAAAACCCTAACCACGGTCTTGGTGCAAACTGCCTCACAGTTGGTGATCTATTTACACACTCAAGAACTCTTGCTCTGATACCACTTGATGAAGGGTGCTCCCCTTAATACCATAAACACATAACAAAAGTAGAGAAATAACAACAACAATATGCAAGAATAGAAAATTGGCTTCTTATTATCTCCACAAATGTGGAATTACAAACTTTCAGAATTACAATATGCAAAGCCACATGGGCATTCCCTTACAATATTCTATAGGACAAAGTCTCAAATCAATACCTAGATCTACTACCCAGCACTGCCCTAGACAACACTACGGGCCTTCTTTATATAGGCATTTTCCACCACCTGAGAAGGTTCTAGAAATTTATCCCTAAGGGCTGACCAAACTTAGAATTATTTTATTTTTCAATTTATTACATCAAAGTTGGCTCAAAATAACTTTTGAAACCCGAACATAAATTTTGAAAAAAAATTATTTTCTGCCATTTCAAGTGGCCCGACTTCCGGAGACCATAAGTCATCACCAGTTGACCTGATTGACTATTATAACCCCATTTCAAAAATGCCACAAAGTGGTCTACAAGATTGACTGGCACAAGTTCTTATCACCCAAATTTTTGACCTCATCTGGGGCCTCTAAAGCCTTCAAAACTGAGTTCAAAGTTTCTGTACCCTGCTGCCAATACTAAAAATCTTCAATATCTTAAAAACTAGACCTGATCTAGCCATGAAACTTTGCTGGTAGGCTGATGTGACTAAGATGAACCTCTACATGTAAAATCAGTACATTCTGAGATCATAAGACCAACTTACTAAAATTAGCAAGTTTCCATAAATAGCAGCTCTGCACAAGATAGCCCTTATTGAATACAAAAATAGAAATATTTTTGGGTGATGCAAGAGTGCTCTTACACCCAGGATGCTCCTACATCATGCCCTGAGCACAACCTTTCTCAGAGGTGCATGGTTGAGTGTACATATGCATTCTATAAATACTGTGATACCAGCCATTGCTTATATCCATTGGATCTAACCCACATCTCCTTTTCTCTTCTTGCAGGTTTTGGACTACGAGAGCTCTCTAGACAGGATCGAATTCAGACACCATTACCAGGAAATGTCTAGTACCCCATCATTTTAATTTATTATTCATGTATATCTACACTCATTCATTCAATTCTAGTAATGGCTATGCTCGCGACCTGTGTGAGCTCAGATAGATGTTTTTCTCTTTCCAGGTCTTTCCCTTTTGTACAACATACATATCACTGATACATGCATGTGTAATCTTTAGATGTAGAATTTTATTTCCTTTCTTTTTCATTCAATCCTCACAATGAAATGAACACAAACTTAAATAAGATCACCTAATAACACAAACTAGGGTACTGTAGCTTCATCTAGTAATTAGGTCACCAATCCAAGAATGAGAAAATACTGATAACAAATACCAAACATATGTTCTAAAGCTATATAGATAAATGTTGTAGCTTAGTAAGCTCTCCCTAGCTTGATATTTAATATATTTAATCACTGCAACAATATTTCATGCAGAGTCTCCCTACAGATTTGATCTTCTTCAGTTCTCTTGCCAACATATATCTCTCCACTTGTGTTCTTGAAATCTTTCTCCCCCAAATGATATTTCATAGAAATCTCTCTCCCTTTGGCAACAATGCAAAAAGAAAATAAACATCTTTTTAGTAGCCAAATAGTATTTTTGTTGTTTAGTCTAGATCAAATACCTTCATGTACTGATATACAGTTCTCTTTTCCAGCTTCTACAATCTTCACTTCCTTTACAACCTTAGGAATCCTAAAGTGTAAGCTACATGCATCAAAAAAATTTATTTTTTCTGATAAAGTATAGGTTGATGTAATCTCCTGATCACCTTAGTCACCGATAGACAAGGGATGGGCCCCTAGTCTAGTCCTCAAGTACTCAAAAGTATCCTTTGGTAAGGGTTTAGTAAATATATTTTCAAGTTCCTTAGACTTCACAAATTTGATTTTCACTTTTTTTTATTTTACTTGTTCCCTCAAATAGTGATACTTAATTGATATGTGTTTTTTCTTTGCATGCATCACTAGATTCTTTAAAATATTTATGGCACTTGTGTTATCACAATATATAATCACTGGATCAGTAATCTCCTCATTCATTCCTTTCAACAATTGTTTTATCCATGCAATATTTGAATAATTAGTAGCAGCAACAACATATTCTACTTTAGTAGTTGACTGAGAAATACATGCTTATTTCTTACTTATCCATGTTACAAGTCTTTCTCCCAAAAAGAATGCTCCACTGGTAGTACTCTTTTGGTCATCAATATTTCCAGCACAATCTGCATCAATGTAAACTTGTAGTTCAAAATTTCCTTCCTTTTTGTACCATAACCCATAATGCTTGGTGTTCTTCAAATATCTCAAAATTATTTTAACAACAGTCATATGTGATTCCTTAGGATTAGCAGAAAATCTTTCTACAATCTCAACTGCATGTGTTATATTAGGCCTACTTCGTAAAACATACACTAATTTTCCAATCATTGATCTATACAGTGTCTTATTTACCTCAGTTGATTCATCATCTTTTGTCAATTTGCATCCGGTAACCACAGGTGTTCCAACTAGTTTTGAATCTTCCATTCCAAATGTCTTCAATACTTCCTTCTTCAATACTTCCTTGATTTATTTTGATTGTGTGATGAATATGCCTTCATTTTGTTATAGTATTTGCAATCCAAGAAAGAATTTAATCTCTCCAAACATAGACATTTCAAACTCTTTTCTTATTTTAGCAGCAAAAGATTTACAAACATTATCATGTCCTCCAAATATTATATCATCAACAAAAATTTCAGCAATAAGTATATTATCATCAATTCAATCTTTCAAATATAAATTTCTATTGTCACTTGTTCTCACAAAGCCAATACTAATAAGATAAGAATACAATCTTTCATACCATGCTCTCGGTGCTTGTTTTAGTCCATACAGTTCTTTGTGCAATTTACATACCATGTTCTTCTTATTCTGATAAAAAAAACCTTTAGGTTTCTCTATGTAGACTTCTTCCTTAAGAATTTCATTCAAAAATATGGATTTCACATCCATTTGAAAAAACCTTAAATCCTTTATAAGAAGCATATGCAAGTAATATTATGACTCCTTCAAGTCTTGCTACTAGTGTAAAAGTTTCACCATAGTCAATTCCTTCTTCTTGTGCATATCCCTTACAAACAAATCTTTCTTTGTTTCTAATCACTTCACCATTCTCATTCAACTTGATTCTAAATATCCACTTTGTTCCAATCAAATTTTTATCACTCAGTCTTGGTACCAATGTCCATGTTTTGGTTTTCTCTATTTGCTCAATTTCTTCATTCATGGCCTTAATCCAATCTTCATTCTCAAGTGCATCTTTACCATTTTTAGGCTCAAATTCACAAACTAAACATGTTTTCTATCTTAACTTACTTCGTGTCATCATGCCAACTTGTTTATCTCCAATAATTTGGTTCTATGGATGGTGTCTTCTCACAAATTTTGCCAACACTTTCTCTCTTCTTTGTTCATCAGTCGGTGCAGGCTCAATTTCTTCCTTGGTAACATCTTCCTAATTCTTGGTTTGCATTTGATGACCCTCGGTAGAATTTTCATGTCGCTTGGTAGACTCAGCCTATGGCTCAAGTAGATAGTTTGGATACTCAATATATGTAAATCTACCATATTCTTCCAGTCCCTTCCTACTTTCTTCATCATTTTTTTAGGAAACTCATCAACTTTCACATTAGCACTTTCAATCATTTTGTTAGTAGCCCTTTTCAAACATTTGTATGCTTTTATCTTAGTATGATATCCTAGAAATATTCCTTCATCACTTTTAGAATCAAATTTTCTATTTCTATCATCTTTCAGAATGTAACATCTGATTCCAAAAATTCTGAAATAACTTACATTAGGTGTGTAGCCAAACCATAACTCATAAGGTGTCTTATTTGTATCTTTCTTCAGTTGAAATTGGTTCAAGGTGTATACATAAGTGCTAATAGCTTCTCTGCAGTACATTTGTGCAACGTCCTTTTCAATCATCAGTGTTCTGGCATAGTCAACTATACATCTATTCCATCTTTCTGCACTACCATTCTGTTGTAGTGTCCTCAGTGTAGAAACATGTCTTTTAATTCCATGCTCATTAAAAAAGTTAGTGAATTCATCAAAAATAAACTCAACTCCTCTATCATATCTTAAGAATTTTAAATATTTTATGGTTTCCTTTTCCACTTTAGCTTTATACCACTTAAACATTTTGAAAGCTTCAGATTTCTCTTTCAAAATCATAACTATCATAATCCTAGAGTAGTCATCAATAAATAAAATGAAATATTTATCACCATAATAACTCTAAATTGTCATAGGACCATATAAGTCAGTATACACCAAGTCCAAAATACCTTTATAAGAATAGTCCTTTCTCTTAAAACTAGATTTAGTCATTTTCCCTTTCTGACATTGATTACACATGACATGGTTAGGTTTAGTTAGACTCATTAAACCTCTAACTCTTCTTTTCTTACTGATCTTAACCATGTTATCAAAATTCACATGACATAGTCTCTTATGCCACAACCACACATCTTCATTTCTAGCCAACAAACAAGAAGTTTCAGCATTATCAAGATAAAATAGATTATCTTTGGATTCTTCACCAGTACTGACCAACGTTCCAATTTCATCATAGATCTTCAACTTTCTACTTTCAAATTCAACTCATTGACCTAAATTATTCAATTGTGCTACACTCAATAGATTATAGTTAAGTCCTTTCACCCAATATGCATTCTCACATCTAATATTATTGTTCAACAAGATAGATCCCTTTCCTTTTACTAGACAAGGTGTATAATTTCACATTTTAATAGATCTTCCATTATAGTGTTCAAGATATTCAAATTTATCCTCATCAGCAATCATATGATATGTACAACCACTATCAATAATCCATGTATCATTCTTGCTAGCTTTAGATATAAGTGTTGTTTCAACATACCTTTCTTCTTCTTCTAAATCTTCTTTCATAGCTATGAATACCACCTCAATGTCTTCATCAGTTTCGGTGTTAGTATCAACATCATCATCTCCAACTAGGTAACAAGCCTTCTTACCTTTATCTTTGTAGTCTTGGTTGTTTCTTCTGTCATACTGTTAGTTTCCTCTGTGTTCTTAGTTATCTCTTCTATCAGACTTTCTTCCACTAGATCGATCATTATCTTTATCATCATCTTTCCTGTTAGGACATCTAGCTATAATATGGCCAATTTCTTTATAGTTAAAACATGCTAAAGGTAACTTTCCTTTATACCTTCCTTTACCTTTCTGAAGTCTCCTAGCCATAAGTGCTTTAAGCTCATCAAGTCCATCTTCACTATCACTGTCACTTTCATTCCTTATGTTATGTTTACTACTAGACTTACCCATCTTCAAGGATGACATAAATGTAGACTCAACACTCGATACAATACTATTATCATAGTTATTCATCTCAAAAGTAGTCAATTTACTGATTAGGCTATCAATTGTAAGAACATTACTTGGTGTAGATGTCATTTCATGAAAATAAAATATTCTAATAGCATAGATGGGAATCAAGGTTCTAATAATTTTACTCACAATAGTGTCTTCATCAATAACACCTACTTCTTGTCGGATAACATTGACAACGTCCTTGATATGGTTACTATACTGAGTAATGTTTTCACCTTCTTTCATCTTCATATCATCAAATCTACCTCTAAGGATTTTTTCTCTGGCCCTTAGTACATTTTCATCTCCTCCATGAACTAGTGCAAGCTTGTCCCACATTTCTTTTGTTGTAGTACATGTTTTGACATCTTCAAATTCTGCATCAGATAGGGCAGCCACAATCTCTATCATTGTCATGTTATGTTCATGTCTGCCTCTCACTCGATCAACTCTCAAAGGTCCAATAGTCAGTTGTATGTAACCATTTTCTAGGAGATGTAGAGAAGATTCTCCAATTCAAGATATGTGCAACCTCATTCTCCTTTTCCATGTCAAGAAGTTTTCTTTGTTGAGCTTTGGCACCTCTCTCTTATACATCTTGTGATCTTTAGCTCAAGTCCTTCAAACTTCCTTTTCAAGCACACAAGCTCTAATACCAATTGTTAGATAACTGAGAGGGGAGTGAATTAGTTAAATCAGTTATCCTATAGTCACAAACTCTTATATGTACTTTTTCAAACTTTTTCAATAAAATAATCAACTCAATAAGATATTAACAACAATCTTTTTGTTCATTTACCAATTGCTAATAATTTCCAAAACTGTGTTTACCGATTAATCAAATAAGAAATATGTAAAGTATTCAATAGTAATCTAATCACAAAAAATAACACATAACACAAAGATTTAACATGGAAACCCTGCTAAGAGAAAAACTACTTGGGATCAGTAATCCAAAATATTTCACTCTTCTAAAGTGAGCTCGGTTAGGAGCCAACCATGTTAAAGGTTATAAAACACATTGTAAGGTGTGACCTTGTTAGAGGATTTATCACTAACAGTTCTCCCTTGACCAACATTCACTACGGGGTCAACAAGAAAAAAATTAACATTCCTTGAATGTCATATTGAAATACAAAAAGATTGTTAAGTCCACTCGGTTAAGAGATTTAGTTGTAACAATGGTTAAAATGATACAGTAGTGATATGATTCAAATACAACTCAATTTGCAAGTATTTAGATCTATGCTAAGCTCAATATAACTCTTCTAGTCACTATTTAATTCACTCCATTATATCCTCCAACTTACTTCACTCGGTGTATAATTCTGTGATGCTTAGTAATACCTACAGTCTAGCTCGGTTCTGTCTATAACCAATTTGATCAGTGGTGCATGAAAAATGTCTTCACATGAATTCTCCTGCAGTCTCAATTCATCTGAAAGATTCAACAATGAATCTCATGTCTCTTAAATAGATGTGTAAACCATTTTCATCTCATCCATTATATTTTTCCTCTTAATCTCCATTATTCATTTTGCCTCTTCAAGCCTCCTCTATAGTTGTATCAATAACACGTTTCAATATCTCCCCTTCGATTATCTCTAAATTTTGTTAGTCATTGATCTTATAACAATCTCTATCTCTTACCTTGAAATCATAAGCATCTGCTAGCTCATCAATTTTAGTTAGCTATTATAAACATTTAATGTTTTCATCCTACTCAGTTAATATAGAATACATCGGTGATAACTAACTTGGTTATTACTATCACTTGGTATACACAAGACTAATTCAATGTATACATAAATCTTTAATTACCAATCACATTAACTTGTTCAATTCTAATCTCATCTTTATAATAGAATAATATAACATGCTCAAGTCAACAACATAATGCCATAGACTCATCAATAAGCTACATAATGTATACCTTATCCATATCTATCATGTATTCATCTTTCCCTTATGTAGATATCTCATTTCTTCACCATTTCTTCCTTCTATAGATGTTCAAATATTTGTAACTATCATGATAAGTATAGTCAAAACTAATTGACATCAATGACAACATATTGACTAATTTAATC
Source organism: Chamaecyparis obtusa (assembly GCA_027943335.1). Lineage (NCBI taxonomy): Eukaryota > Viridiplantae > Streptophyta > Pinopsida > Cupressales > Cupressaceae > Chamaecyparis > Chamaecyparis obtusa. The sequence goes on along the minus strand of BSBK01008643.1, from coordinate 421,431 downwards.
ATCTTACATATTACTTTAACATCTCGATGACCTCTTGAATCTTCATCAAGATAATCAATTGGTTGTAGATTAACAATCCCTCCCTTTGGCATTTGTTAGCACTCTAAAAAAATTTCATGGCTCTAGCCCTTTTCTTCTGGTCCTTGCAGTCATTTTTGTGTCCCTGGCATAAACCCTTAGTTCAAAAATTAAAAAATGTAGCCGTTGCATGAAAAACCCTTTGTCTACCTTGGCCCTGTTCTAATTTTAAGTTACTTTTACTAGCCACTAAAGTTCCAAATATGCATGTGCTTATTAGAGACCACTTTACCATGTTTGCAATTAGGTTTTTCATATGTTGGTGGGGTCCCCTTTAATTTTTCCTATGTCCTTGCGCATCTCCATCTGACGGTGGGCGTATCTTCTCATGAGATGTGTCAGAGGCTTGTGAACTTAAGATGGCCATTGATTCATTTCCATGATGTAACCCTTTCAATGCAGGTGGGTCCACTACCAAGTAGGCTCACGTGGTAGTCTATCATTCATCGAGGTATCCAATAAAGCACGGTGGGCCTGGTATCTCAATTAGATAATTCCTAATCGGCGATTGGCATGAATGCTTATAGAATCTTTTGAGCCTTTTAGATCTTGCACCAACCATCTGATCTCCCAGGCGGTATAATGTTCTCGGTGGGTCCAAAATAACACGTAGGCATAGTTGGCAGCATCTTATTGGTCCATGTAATAACACAGTGGCAGTTGTCAATGGGACCTAGTTTTTAGATGCATCAGAGGGTCCTAACACTATCAGTCAATCAATGATGGGTGTATGATCTTATGGGATTTGTCAGAGGCTTAAGATCATGTGTCATCCATCAATTCAATCTTTCTCAGAGAGGATGAAGTGCAGAAAGTTCACATGTCAGGTGTGCTGATATGGCAAGCTATGATTGGTCCACATTGTGTGACTGGATATTGTGTCAGTGGGGCCAGGTCTTTCGGGGTTCAGTTGTTTTGATAGTGACAGAAGATCAATGGATGGCATGTAATCTAATGGGATCTTCTGACTGCATGAGATTTTAAGATGGCCGTCAATCTTCTAGGTGGGCTAGGGTGGGGACTTGGTGATTCTGACAAAATGGTTTAGCAGCTTGACAAATTGTAGAAGTTTCGCTCATTCACAAAAAAGGATAGCGGTGCTCCGATTTGACTGGTGATTCTACAAACAAGTGTTCACGTAATCACTAACTAACTTGGTAGAGGTAAAAAGTGTTTCACGAACTGGTGGAAACCTTCTATCACTAGTTCGCTAGATGTGGGACCAAGGTTAAATGTTTTCTTTTAGTCACCAGGTCGCGGAGTTAAAAATGGGTTAGGGTTTTCTTTCTACGAATAAGGAAATGCCTTGTCATGCATTCGCTAAAGGTAAACCCAGGGTGGTAGTTGAGTTAAGACCTAAAAGACCGTGAAAGGGAGAGATCGAACAGTCAGGACTTAAAGTTGGTCCAGATTTGAATATAGGCCGTTGATCTGCCACTGGCACTTGGAAGTAGCCGTTTATTTTCAAATTTGAATTTCTAAGGGTTTCTCAGGGATAGAAAGGATCGAAATTGAATGTTTTCATGGCCAGATTTGATTTATTTGGTGGCACTTGCTATTGCAATGTGGTCCAGGGTGTTCCATGATCATCTGTAGGGGTCTGTACTGTGTGGTTTTATGCTTGAGGTGTGTTGAAAGTGACTAAAAGGGTTGACATTTTAGATGTTTTTATGGTTCTCAGTACCTTCTCAGAGAATTTATCATGATTATGGATCACTCCAAGATTTTCTTTCTCTTGGTTTCCCAGTTTTCTTCCCCTGCATTTATTTTGTGATCATTTTCAGTGGGTTTAGTAGGTGAAACCCTAACCCTAGTCACCTGAAGATTGATGCATCCTCTTTGAGGATCCCAAGGTGACTAGTGGTGGTATATATTGCAGGATTTTTGACTTAGTAGAGGTTCCAAAACTTTTTGGTCCCTGGTTGTTGTTGATGATATTATACTGAATAAGGGGAGCCTAGATTTTGGGTCTATTTCTTTGGCATTTTGTTGTCTGATAATGTATTGATTCTGCAAGTCTTAATGAGAATATAGTTGAATTCCAATCTCATAGTGGTGTATGTCTTTTTGTTTTGTTCTTGAGCTCATATATGTTAACTTCACAAAGTGGGTTAGTATATGGTAAACAAAGAGTATTTTGAGATTATCTTGAGTTCCTAACAAAGTTAGGATTAAAGTCTTTTAGGTAATTTTAGTGAGTTCATGGCTTGATGAAAATTTGATGTCCTGGTATGTGAGTGAGAGGGATAATATGCAAAGCACTTATCCTGAATTCAAGTGTGTTTGATTAAGGGTCTTCAGTTGATGTATGCTATTAGGTGACTCTATGCCCTGGTTAAGGCACTGATTTGTTCTTTGGAGGCAATCCATCATCTTCAATCACACACACACACAAATTCAAATGATCAAATCTTTAAATCAGTTAGTAAAGAGTATATTGGTATAACATTTAGTGATTCCTTTCAAGAAGTGAATCAAGGGTACACCTGCCTGAGCATCAAGACTCAAAGTGTAGGAGGATCTCTTTTGATCCTTGTTAATTGGCCCTCTTCCTTGTAGACTTTGGAGTGGTGATAGAGTCAAGGTATTATTAAATTATCCATCAAAGTATAAATCTGCAAGTTGAAGATCAAAGGGAACTACCAACAAAATGGTGACTCTGCTGGGGAGAGTCTAGAAGATAAAGGTTGTTAAGTGCACTCTTTTTTTCCTATTGTATTTAGTTGAAGGATTTCCCATCTAGGTGGGTGACAGCTCAAGAGGTGAGAACCAATTTCATATTGTAAGTCATGGATAAAAGGAGAAATACTAGGTCCTTTGTTAGAAAGAATCCGGAGGTCACTCTAGAACAATTGCCTAGACAGGAGAAGAAGAGTTGGATTAGAAGGAATGGTGAGTCTAGTAGTGCTCCCATAAGAGAACAAAGAAATAAAAGAGGTAGAGCACCACATGTTTCCTCAAGTGAGGAAGGTTCACAAGATAGAGTTTCTAGATCAGATGGTGGTCACTCTGAAGATAGATTTTATGATACCCCAGAGGCTGTATTTCAAGACAAGGGTCCATTGCCTATAGGTCAGGATGAACAAACTAGAGAGATGGGTTTGGAGATTGATTTAGATCTTGATGAAGATAATTTCAGAAGAGAACCCATGAGACCAAGGCAAGTTCACTTCCCATATCAAAATCTTACTGATATGGATGTGTCATCAGGTTCTGATGACATTATGGTAGACCCAGATGATTTAAATGTACTAAGGTTACAGTTGGTAGAATAGGATGCCATACATAAGAGGTTACAGGAGGAGAGAGAGGCTAAAAAAGTAAATGCTCTAATAGAAAGACAGTCTCTCCTTAGAAAGATTAATGAAATGAAGGAGAGAAACAAGATGCTTGCTTCTACTCCTAAGACTTTGCAACATGATGTCTTTGGTGATCTTGAGGCTTTGAGGAGTGAGCAAGAGCGCTTACTGAAAGATTATGAATTTGATTAGGAGGGCCCTATGGTTAGACAAGTGCAAAGTTATGTTCCTTTGCCTAAAGATAAAGATGGACATGAGATCACTAGGCCTGCTATTTCCGCTTGTGAGAAAGGAAAGAAAAAGATGGTGGGACATCAAAAAAGTAGACCAATGACAATACCAGGGGTCCCACCACCCAATTCAAATAAGGACACAGAGATAGAAAGAAGAAGAAAAGAAGATGAGGACCTTGCAAGAGAATTAGAGAGGGCTGAAATTGAAGCCTCTATTGAAGAAAAGAGAAGAAAGATCCAGTTCTTGAGGGCTTCATCAGCCAATGCTCTTGGTCCATCTACTACTAAACTAGGTATGCCATCTATGACTACTGCTATTCCACTTAGTAATGCTACTAGTTCAATTCCTTCTTCATCTGCTAGGATAGGTGCTGATCCTAGACAGTAGTCAAATGCACAAGTAGATGGAAATGTAAATGCAAATGTTAATCCTAGGGTTAACACTAGTTCAAGTTTTCAAAGAAGACCTATGCAACTAGAAGGCTATAGGAAAATTAGTTTCGATGGAATTCTTGGTTACCCGAATGCTTTTCCAAATGATATAAGAGATAAGGTACCTATATTTGCTGGTAATAATGCTATTAGTTGTGAGGAGCATCTTAGGTTATTTGTTGATATGCTTAATGATTATGAGGTAGAGCATGAGGATGTAGTCATGAAATTGTTTGTTCAATCTCTAATGGAGGATGCTAGAGATTGGTTTAAGAGACTTCTTGATAAATGTATTGATACTTGGGATTCTTTTGAGAGATGTTTTAAAGAGTAGTATGGTGATAGGCCTAATCCTAGCTTCATTTTGAATGAATTCAATACCATAAGAAAAATCAGAATGAGTCTGCAGTTGAATTCAACATGAGATTTCAAAAAGGTATGCATAAGTTGTTCCAAGTTATGTGGTTAGATGACAATGTTTGTCTGACCACATACTTCAATGCATTTGATGGAAAGATGGGATACTTGTTGAGGGACAAAGAACCAAGAACTCTTAGAGATTCTTTTAGGATTGCTATCAATATTGAGAATAATATGAAGCTATCAGGTAAATTAGGTGGGAAGAGAGATGACCCTAAGTTGTTTGGGAAAAAGAAATACAAAAAGGAAAATGATAAGAATGTTGGAACTAGGAGGCAAGAAGAAGATAAATTGGACAAGGTGCTTAATGCATTGAAAGATTTGAAGGCACCTACAAATAGGAACATCAGTGCTCCTACCAATGAAAGGCCTCGGTTCAACAACAATTTCAATAAGCAGAATAGATTGTAGAATTACCCCTACAATACCCAATGGAAGGATGGAAAGCCTATTGTCCCTGCTACAAGAGGTAACAATGACAGAGGTGTCCCTGACCCTCTAAAAAAAGCTTCAATAAATTTCATGGAGGACATACCTTGGTGTGTTGCATGTCAGTCCCCTCATTCTGCAGAGCATTGTGTAGTTGCACATTCTATGGCTGCAAATCAAGATTGTGGCAGTGAGAAGATAGATCAAGAAGAAGATCAAGATGATGTTGGATGCAAATGGCTACTTCATATCTGGGATATGAAGATGATTCTAATTTTGATGAAGAAGTAGATGTAAATGTGAAGAGACACAATTAGACCCTTTTTCATCAAGAGGTTTTTTCTGATAGTGAAGATATTGATAAGAAGACATGTAACTTGAACTCTTCTTCTGAGCCAATAAATTTAAGAAGACCTTCTAGAGAAGAGATGGAGAGGATTACTATAGAAATGATTGCCCAAGTGCAAAATAGAGGCATGGTGGCAAGGAATACAAATGAGAAAGCTACAAGAATATTTATAAAGAGTACCAACTCTGGAGAGCCTAATGAGAACAAATCAAAAGGTGATCACATGGTGAAATTCAAGAATATAAAAGGTAAGAATTGTGAGCCTAAGGGAGTTGGAGTTGAAAAAATTTCTAATGAGATTGAGAAGCTAGTTAACACAATGGCTAATGTTGAAAAAATGAGGGTGGCCAATACACCTAATGTATCAGATAAACAAAAGGATGCTAAGGCAGTGCAGATTGAGATTCCTTTCTCTCCTCCTGTTGATATGTTATCTGTATTGTCCCAAATTACAGTTAAGGTTCCATTGTCAGAATTGTTGAGGATCCCTAAACACAAAGATAGAGCTATTGCATGGGTAGATAATGTTCATAAAAATGATGTTGCATGCAATGGATCTCAGGATAAAGCTTTAAAAGGTGTTGTTGCTCAAGGAATTGTATCTCAAATTCCCCCTATATATTTGGACAGTTCTGTCAGTGCTAGCCTTGAAAACATTGATCCATTATTTTTAAGTGTTCTTGTGAATGGAATGAAACTAATAAATTGTATGATTGATAGTGGTGCCTCTAATACTATCATGCCTTTCAAAATCATGGAGAAGTTGGGCCTTAAAGTTGATATAGTTCAGGGAAGATGTTGTGCAATGGATTAGAGGGAGGTACCAGTTATAGGGACTATCAATGCAATGCCATATAGGCTGGTAGCATATCCAGAGAAAGAGTTAACAATGAGTGTTTTGGTGGTGGACATCCCTCCTCATTATGGGATGCTACTATCTAGAAGGTGGAGTGCTGCCATGGGTGGAAGTTTACAATGTAATTTGTCCTATGCCACTTTCAAGATTGATGAGCAGTTTGTCAAGATTGATTGAGAGCCAAGAGTATGCCACATGATTGAGAGGAATATTGACAATGAGACTACATGTTTTGTGGATACTGATATTAATTCTTTTAGGGCAGAAATCTTTATATTTGAAAATGAACCTACTTTGTCACCTATCTCTGTTGAGGTAAGTATTAATTATGTGAAGGGTGATTTGTGGGTAATGTACTTTGATGGTGAAAATTGCAAAGATGGAGTAGGAGCAGGTATCTTACTTATTTCTCCTAATGGAAACACCTACAAATTTTCTTTCACATTGAATTTCTTTTGTACCAACAATATAGCAAAATATGAGGCTTTGTTGTTAGGACTGAGGTTGGCACAAAATCATGGTATTAAGTGCATAAGTGTCATTGGTGATTCTAAGTTGGTGGTATCCCAAGTCAGATTAGTATATGCTTCCAAGAACAAGAGGTTGAAACAATATAGGAATGCAGTTTGGGATTTGATTGAATGTTTTGATGCCTTCAATATTGAGTGGAAGGATAGGAGTAACAATAAGATGGCTGACTTGTTAGCTAATATTGCAATCAATCCCACTGATATTACTTTTTCTAGTATCTCTAAATTTGAAATTCAATTTAGGCCTAGTATACCAGACAATATTGAAAATTAGCAATTTTTTGATGATGATAATGATATCTTGAAGTTTATGAGTTGTGAAGATCAGTATCATGGTTAGGAATTTGATTTTTTAACCTTGGTTGAGTCAATAGAAGGAAAAGAGGTTGTCTTTGGCAATGAGGTCATTCAGCTTAGAACTAACAAGGTGCCCAAGGGGCTTGTTGTTTTGGAGACTGTCTTTGATAACCAGGATAGAGTTCAAAAGAATATCAAAAGAGAAGATTATTCTGATCTAGAGGAGATAAATCTTGGAACATGTGAGGCACCTAACAAGGTATACATTGGTAGGGACATGTCTCACAATGTGAGAAAATCTTTGATTGAATTATTGAGAAAATTCAGACATGTTTTTGCATGGTTATATCATGACCTAAAGGTTTATAGAGAATATTTATTTCAACATATTATTCCATTAAAAGAAGATGCTAAACCTTTCTGGAAAAAACAAAGGCCTATAAATCCTACTTTGGCACCCAAGATGCAAGAAGAGTTAATGAAGTTGAGAGATGCTAGAATTATCAAGCCTATAAGGAACTCTTCTTGGGTGTCAAATCTTGTTCCTATGAGAAAGAAGAATGGTGACATCAAGATTTGTGTGGACTTCAAGAATTTGAACATCAGCTCATTAAAGGATAACTATTGTTTGCCCAATATGGAAGCTATGTTGCAAAGAGTAACCAAATTAGAATTGATGTCTATGATGGATGGTTTCTCTGGTTACAATCAGGTCATTGTCAAAGAATCAGAGCAATTCAAGACAACTTTTACTACACCTTGGGGGACATATGTTTATGTGAGAATGCCTTTTGGTCTCACAAATGCTGGTGCTACTTTTTAGAGGGCAATAGATGTTGCCTTTTCAGATTTCATAAATGATTTCCTTGTTGTATATCAAGATGATTTAACTGCCTATTCTGAGAAAGAGGAAGACCATTGTACCCATTTAGAAAAAATATTTTTGAGGGCCTTGGAATATGGCATTTCATTAAACCCAAGGAAATGTGCTTTTGGTGTCACATAAGGTAAGTTGCTTGGCCACTTAGCTGGGAAGCAAGGAGTGAGAATTGACCCTACGAGGGTAGCAACTATTGATAAAATTTGGAGGCCAAAGAATGTTAAAGGGATTCAGTCCTTCTTTGGTCAAGTCAATTTCTTAAGGAGGTTTGTAACAAATTTTGCAAAGGTTACTAGACCTATTTCTAAGATGTTGAAGAGGGGATCTGTAATCAATTGGGAGGGTGAGCCTGATGAGGCTTTCAAAAATATCAAGTAGGCTATCAAAGATGCACTAGTGCTTAAGGCACCTGATTATAATATCCCAATGCATATCTTTTCCTTTGCATCTTTTCACACTATTGCTACAGTTTTGTTACAAAAGAATAAGGATGGTTTTGAGCAGCCTATTGCATTTTTTAGTAAATCTTTGTAGGCTACTAAATTGAAATATGACATAAATGAAAAACAAGGATATGCACTTGTGAAGGAAATCATGGCTTTTAGGTGTTACTTGATGGGGGCATTTGTGATTGCTTTTGTGTCAAGTGTAGCTGTGAAGGATATTTTCTCACAGTAAGAGGTGTCTAGAAGAAGAAGCAGATGGATCAATAGGATTCAAGAATTCAATGTTGGCATCCAAATTACTAAATTGGTTAGAGGACAAGGATTGGAAAAACTGATGGCCCAATCCAATCTTGATGCTAATCAGGTAAATCATTCTGAAATTGATTATACATGTGATATGGATGATTGTGTTTGGTATCAGGATATTATCTATTACTTGAGAAATATGAAATGTCCAGTAGACATGAATGATAATAAGAAGAGGACATTGAAATTACAGGCCATCAAGTATGTAATTGTGAAATGTAAATTGTATAGAAAGAATTTAGATTGCATACTTCTGAAATGTGTAGATGAAAATCAGGCTAGCAAGCTGTTAAAATAAATGCATGAGGGAGTTTGTGGTGGGCATTATATGGGTAAAACAACTGCTCATAAAATCTTGAGAGTAGGATTCTGGTGGCCCACAATCTTCAAGGATGCAGAATAGTTGGTAAGGAGGTGTGATGCTTGTCAAAGGTTCTTTGGTAAGCTTAAATTTTTAGGTAATGTGCCATTAAAACTAGTAGAAGTATAGGCTCCTTTCCAACAATGGGGAATTGATTTCATAGGGGAGATACCAAACAAGTCTAGTGGAGGACACTCATGGATCTTAGTTGCCACTGATTAATTTACAAAGTGGGTGGAAGCTATACCTACAAGAAATGCAACTAGTAAGGTGGTAATTGATTTTCTATTGAATAATATTATTTCAAGGTTTGGTTGCCCTGAGAGAATAGTAAGTAATAATGCAATGTGATTTAGGTCTGCTGAATATAAGGACTTTTGCAAAGGTTTAGGGATTCAAATTTCTAATTCCTCACCTTATCATCCACAAGGAAATGGTCAAGTAGAATCTACTGATAAGAGTTTTATTAAAATCCTTAAGAGGATTCTTGAAAGGAATAAGAGGGCATGGAATTCAAAGCTGCCATTAGCTCTATGGGCTGATAGGGTAACTGTGAAAAGGGAAATTGGTTGTGCACCATTTGATCTGTTATATGGAATACATGCAAGGATGCCTCAAAATAATTTGTTGGAAATGTATAAATTTATTCAATTATATGATGATGACATAGATGATGAGATGCAGTTGAGAATTGAGGACCTCATTAGGTTGGATGAGACTAGGAGGGAGTTAGTTGCAAGGAATGCCAAATTACAATTGCAGGTTAAGAATTTATATGACAAGAAGACTGTTGACAGGAAGTTTGAGCCTGGTGATTTGGTATTAATTGGGGATGCTAGACTAGAGGATAAAGGAAAACATGGTAAGTTTGATCCCATCTAGCTAGGGCCATATCTCATTCATGAGAAATGGGGCCAAGATTCTTATATGGTTAAGGAGTTAAGTGGTGATATTCAGGAATTGCCAGTTCATGGACAATTCTTGAAGAAATACTTCAATTGAAGGTATTCTATTTTCCATGAATAGTAGTTAGGTCTGTACATTTTGTAAATTCTATAAATAAGTTGCTTGCCCCTACCCTATTTTGCCCTGGTCTGTAGAGTTTTTGGTCCTATTTCTCTTCATTGTCGGTCTTTTCTAGTGGGATGGTCTACTTTAAACCAGTGATTCTAGATCCTTGCTATGTCTGCAGGAGGCATACATCCCCAGATAGAGGCATTGTTAGTACTTTGAAAAAATTTCATGGCTCTAGCCCTTTTCTTCTAGTCCCTACAGTCATTTTTGTGTCCCTGGCATAAACCCTTAGTTCAAAAATTAAAAAATGTAGCCATTGCAAGAAAAACCCTTTGTCTACCTTTTTCCTATTCTAATTTTAAGTTACTTTTACCAGCCACTAAAGTTCCAAATCCGCATGTGCTTATTAGAGACCACTTTACCATGTTTTTGGTTAGGTTTTTCATGTGTCAGTGGGGTCCCCTTTAATTTTTCCTATGTCCCTATGCTTTAATCTTTCCTAAATTCCCAGTGCCTAGTGTATTTTAATTTTTCTTAAGTCTGACTATTTTAATAGTTCCTAATGTTTTGGCTTTTTATTTTCTTAGGCTTAGCTCTTTGACACCGTCTCCATCTGACGGTGGGTGTATCTTCTCATGAGATGTGTCAGAGGCTTGAGAACTTAAGATGACCATTGATTCATTTCCATGACGTAACCCTTTCAATGCAAGCGGGTCGACTACCAAGTAGGCTCACGTGGTGATCTATCATTCATCGAGGTATCCTATAAAGCATGGCGGGCCCAGTATCTCAATCAGATGATTCCTAATCAATGGTTGGTGTGAATGCACATATAATCTTTTGAGCCTTTCAAATCTTGCACTAGCCATCTGATCTCCCAGGTGGTATAATGTTCTCGGTGGGTCCAAAATAACACATAGGCATAGTTGGTGGCATCTTATTGGTCCATGTAATAACACAGTGGTAGTTGTTAGTGGGACCTAGTTTTTGGATGTGTCAGAGGGTCCTAACAATGTTAGTCAATCGACAACGGGCGTATGATCTTATGGGATCTGTCAGAGGCTTAAGATCATGCGTCATCCATTGATTCAATCTTTCTCAAAGAGGATGAAGTGTGGTAGGTCCACATGGTAGGTGTTCTAATATGGCAAGCTATGATTGGTCCATGTTGTGTGACTGGATATTGTGTCAGTGCGGCTAGGTCTTTCAGGGTTTATTTGTTCTAACAGTGACAAAAGATCAATAGATGGCATGTAATCTGATGGGATCTTCTGACTGCATGAGATTTTAAGATGACTGTCGATCTTCTAGGTAGGCCAGGGCGGGGATTTGGTGATTCTGAAAAAATGGTTTAGCAGCCTGACAAATTGTAGAGGTTTCACTCATTCGTGGAAAAGGATAGCGGTGCTCTGATTTGACTGGCAATTTAGTGAACAAGCATTTGCGTAATCGCTAACTAACTTGGCAGAGGTAAAAAGTGTTTCATGAACTGGCAGAAACCTTTTGTTGCCAGTTCGCCAGATGTGGGACCAAGGTTAAATGTTTTCTTTTAGTCGCCAGGTCGTGGAGTTAAAAATGGGTTAGGGTTTTCTTTCTACGAATAAGGAAATGCCTTGTCGCGCATTCGCTAAAGGTAAACCTAGGGTGGTAGTTGAGTTAAGACTTAAAAGACCATAAAAGGGAGAGATCGAATGGTCAGGACTTAAAGTTGGTCTAGATTTGAATATAGGCCGCCGATTTGCCACTGGCACTTGGAAGTAGCCTTTTATTTTCAAATTTGAATTTCTAAGGGTTTCTCAGGGATAGAAAGGATCGAAATTGAATGTTTTCATGGCCAGATTTGATTTGTTTGGTGGTGCTTGCTGTTGTAGTGTGGTCCAGGGTGTTCCATGATTGTCTATAGGGGTCTATACCTTATGGTTTTGTGCTCGAGGCATGTTGTAGGTGACTAAAAGGGTTGACATTTTGGATGTTTTTATGGTTCTTAGTACATTCTCAGAGAATTTATCATGATTATGGATCACTCTGGGATTTTCTTTCTCCTGGTTTCCTAGTTTTCTTCCCCTGCATTTATTTTGTGATCATTTTCAGTGGGTTTAGTAGGTGAAATCCTAACCCTAGTCACCTGAAGCTTGATGCATCCTCTTTAAGGATCCCAAGGTGACTATTGGTGGTATATATTGCAAGATTTTTGACTTAGTAGAGGCTCCAAAACTTTTTGGTCCTTGGTTGTTGTTGATGGTATTATACTGAGTAAGGGGAGCCTAGATTTTAGGTCATTTCTTTGGCATTTTATTGTCTGATAATGTATTGATTCTGCAAGTCTTAATGAGAATATAGTTGAATTCTAATCTCATAGTGGTGTATGTCTTTTTGTTTTGTTCTTGAGATCATATATGTTAACTTCACAAAGTGGGTTAGTATATGGTAAACAAAGAGTATTTTGAGATTATCTTTGAGTTCCTAACAAAGTTAGGATTAAAGTCTTTCAGGTAATTTTAGTGAGTTCATGGCTTGATGAAAATTTGATGTCCTGGTATGTGAGTGAGAGGGATAATAGGCAAAGCAATTATCCTGAATTCAAGTGTGTTTGATTAAGGGTCTTCAGTTGATGTATGCTACTAGGTGACTCTATGCCCTGGTTAGGGCACTGATCTATTCTTTGGAGGCAGTCCATCATCTTCAATCACACACACACAAATTCAAATGATCAAATCTTTAAATCAGTTAGTAAAGAGTATATTGGTATAACATTTAGTGATTCCTTTCAAGAAGTGAATCAAGGGTACACCCGCTTGAGCATCAAGGCTCAAAGTGTAGGAGGATCTCTTTTGATCCTTGTTAATTGGCCCTCTTCCTTGTAGACTTTGGAGTGGTGATAGAGTCAAGGTATTATTAAATTATCCATCAAAGTATAAATCTGCAAGTTGAAGATCAAAGGGATCTACCAACAGCATTGATGGAAATAAAATATGAAATATGCCAAAGAATACCAAACATCTATTCTAAAAATATATAGATAAATGTTGTAGCTTAGTAATCTCTCCCTAGCTTGATATTTAATATGTTTAATCACTAAAATAACATTTCATGTAGACTCTCCTTTCGGATTTGATCTTCTTCAGTTCTCTTTCCAACTGATCTCTCTCCCCATGTTCTTGAAATCCTTCTCTCCCAAATGATATTTCATAGAAATCTCTATCCCTTTGATAACAATGCCAAAATAAAATAAACAACTCTTTAGTAGCCAAATAGTATTTCTATTGTTTGGTCCAGATCAAGTACCTTCATGTACTGATATACAGTTCTCTGTTCTAGCTTCTACAATCTTCACTTCCTTCACAAACTTAGGAATCCTAAAGTGTGAGCTACATGCATCAACATTTTTTATTTTTTCTGATAAAGTATAGGTTGATGCAACCTCCTGATCACCTTAGTGGTCGATAGATAGGGGATGGACCCCTAGTGATGCAAGGGTAGATAGGGAGAGGGGCCAAAAGAACACCCTAACCAGATCCACCTTACAGAGATCACACGTGGAAGAAAAAAACACACAAGTGAAAGAGAGAATGCATATTAGCTTCTTATATTTATTCAAATTAATTCATACATGGCGGACTGTAAGGCCTTCCTAGTTTAGGCTAGATATTACAATTGAAGTACATAAGTCCTCCAACATGAAAGGATCTGAAACTATCTTCAATCTTCTAACTTCTACTACTGATGTCCTAATTGATGTCTAACTCCTCTCCTACAACTACAACCAAAGATTACAATATATAAAAGAGGCTACTAAACAAGTTGGCCTTCAGATCCACCATCAATGGAAGGAATGACTAGATCTAGGTCCACATGCTTCCCAATGATAGATAACAACATTAAATCTATGACCATAAATAATTGCACAAGTCAGCCTGAATAGAAAAATAAAACAAATAACTCAGTAAGCAAGGATAACCAAGTGCCAGACAAGCATCATCGAGCACCAACCAAGCTTCATCAAGCACCGTGGAATTAACTGAGTGCCATAGAGATAACTGACCAACCTTGATTAACAAAGGAAACTGAGAAACTATTGACCCAACTCAGTCAAAGCAGGAACCGAGCAACACTGGAAAAAACAAACATATTTTTGGTGACACAAGATTTCCAACAACCTGAGATGCTCCTGCATTAGACACCTGGGGTTATTGAAATGCTTCTCTTAATCATGAGGTAGGTACAATATAATCTGAATCTAACTCAAATTGTGAAATCCATGAACTTTCTTCAATCGGTCTATTCTTGCACTTTACTAGATATTCCATATACTATTTTCCTCTTGTACTCTTGCCAATTCTTTGTTCCAAAATCTTCTCAATCTCTTCTATCTATTTCTTAGGATAATCATTTAGTACTATCATTTCTTCATCCAACTGATGGTACTCATACAAATCAGAAATGTTGAAAATAGGTGATATATCCATGTCATCAGGTAACTCAATCTCATAAGAATTTCCACTGTCAAATTTTCTCAAAATTTTGCAAGGACCAAAATTCTTCATTTTCAGCTTCCCATATGTTCCAACAAGAAATTTGCCTTTCTTCAAATGAACCATTACTTCATCATCGACTAAAAAAGTCTTATGTCTTCTAGATCTATCAGCTCTGTCTTTGTATTTCTAATTACTCTTCTCCAACTTATGTTTCACATCTTCATGCAATATCTTCATGTACTCAGAAAAATTCACTCCTTCACCACTTCTCTCTCCTTCAACAACAATATCCCTTAGGTCTGATATACCTCTCAGTTGTATGCCATTTACAATCTCAAAAGGTGTTTTTCCAGTACTCTTATTCATTGAATTATTGTATGCAAACTCTACTTGTACCAACACATAATCCCAATTACTCAGTGTGTCTCCAACTAAGCATCTCAAAAGATTACCCAAGCTTCTATTCACAACTTCTTTCTATCCATTAGTCTGTGGGTGAAATGTAGAACTATATTTCAACTCAGTGCCAAAATTTCTCCAAAGGGTCTTCCAAAAGTATCCAACAAATTTATTGTCTCGATCAGACATGATACTCCTCCATAATCCATGTAATCTAACAATTTCATTAAAGAAAAGATCTTCTATATGTACAGCATCTGATATCTTTTTATAGGGTATAAAATGTGTCATTTTAGAAAAATCTATCCACAACAACAAATATAGAATCATTACCTCTTACTGTCTTTGGTAAGCCAAGAACAAAATCCATATTGATATCAATCCAAGGTTTCTTAGGAACATAAATTGGTGTATACAATCTAGTATTCTGACTTACTCCTTTTGCAATTTGACAAATTCCACAACTTTTCACAAATTTTTTAACATCCTTTTACAACTACGGCCAAAAGTATTTCTCCCTAAGAAAATTCAATGTCTTCTCAACACCAAAGTGTCTAGCTAAACCACTACTATGTTTCTCTCTTATAAAATTAGTTCTCATTGATCCTCTCAGTATACACAACTGAATACCTTTAAAAAACATACCTCCTTGAATGAAATATTCTTCCCATTTAGTACTCGGTTGATCTTTAATAGGTTCTCTGCACTTTCTCCATGGCTCAAAAAAATTAGGATCAAATTCATAAGAATCTCTCATGTCATCAAAACCAAGAACTTCAGTTTTCATCTTGGTCATCAAAGATCTTCTTCTACTCAATGCATCTGCAACTCAGTTAGTGACTCCACTCTTATGTTTTATCACAAATGTATAACTCTTCAAATACTCAACTCTTTTTATATGTCTCTGATTCAACTTATTCTGACTTTCCAAATACTATAAAGCTTTATGATCAGTATACAACAAAAATTCACTCGGTATCAAATAATGTCTCCATTTCTTCAGGGCTTGAACAATAGCATAGAATTCTTGATCATGCATAGAATATTTCCTTTTTGCATCATTCAACTTTTCACTAAAGAAAGCAATAGGTTTACCTTCTTGACTCAAGACAACTCCTATTGCACTTCCACTTGCATCACATTCCACTTGAAATACCTTATTGAAATTAGGTAATGCTAAAACAGGCAATTTAACAACCTTCTGCTTCAAAGTCTCAAAACTTTTATCAGCTCCATATGTCCACTTGAATTCTCTTTTATCTCCTCTCATAGTCTCAATCATAGAATTACAAATTGAACTGAAATTCCTAATGAACTTTCGGTAAAAACTTGCCAAACCTTGAAATGATCTTACATCACTAGCATTCTCAGGTGTAGGCCAATTCAAAATAGCATCAACCTTTTTAGGATCCATCTTCAAACCATTAGATGAAATCACAAATCCCAAATACACGATCTCCTCTTTCATGAAATAACACTTTTTCAAATTTATCAGCAACTTTTGTTCTTTCAATCTTTGCAACAAATTTTATTCTCTAGTCTTACTGAATATCATAATATCATCTAGGTATACAATCACAAATTTACCTAATAATTTTTTCAAAACTTCATTCATGAACCTCATAAAAGTACTCAATGCATTATTTAAACCAAAAGTAATAACCAACCACTCATACAAACCTTCTATTGTCTTAAAAGAAGTCTTCCACTCATCACCTTCTTTGATTCTGATATGATGATACCCACTTTTCAAATCAATTTTTGGTAAAATACTTTGCTCCAATCAAACAGTCCATTATGTCATCCATTCTCGGTATAGGAAACCTATATTTCACTATTATCTTGTTGATTGCTCTAGAATCCGTACACATTCTCCATTCTCCATTCTTCTTAGGTGCCAATACAACAGGACTACACAAGGACTAAAACTTTCTCAGATCAAACCTTTTTGCAACAATTCTTGAATCTATTAGTTCAATTCCTGATTCTTAGTAGGTGTCAATTGATGTGGTGCCTTATTCGGTAGATTAGCTCTAGGGATTACATCAATGAAATGATCAATGCTTCTCTTTGGTGGAAAAGCATCAAGTACATTATCAAAAATGATCTCATTGTACTTTGTGAGTAACTTATCAATCTCTTTAGGTATACTATCCTCTATTTTCTTACTCAGTTTGTTAGGAATCACTACAAAACATACATCATTCTTCTTCAAATCCTTAACAAACTTTCTTCCTTCCATCAAGAAAAGTTTCAAAGATGTACAAACACTACTAATAGGTTCTTCAATCAAAGGTATCAAGGTTTGTCTTCTTCCATCAACCCAAATAGTATATTTAAGCAATCTCCCATCATATATAGCATATCTATCATATTGCCAAGGTCTACCCAACAAAATATGACAACAATCCATAGGCATGATATCACATAGTACCTTATCATAGTGCTTTCCAATTTTAAAATTCACATAATATTGTTCACTTATCAAGTGTGTATGCTCATCTTTGATCCATGAAATTTGATAGGGCTTCGGGTGTTCCTACCTTTTCAACTACAACTTTGTAACCATTTCCTTAGATGCCAAGTTCTTTGAGCTTCCACTGTCAATGATTACCTTCCATACTTCATCAGAAACTCTACATTTGGTCTTGAACAAACTTTTCCTTACCAGATCTTCCTTATTACTTCACTTTGAAGTGCTCTCCTTACCATCAAGTTCTTTTCTTTCTTAGTTTCATTTGGTGACTCTTCTTGCACCAAATCATTTCTATAGCTACCAACCTTCTTACTTGCACGTGTACACTCAAATGATCTATGTCCTTCTTCTCCAAAATAGTAACAAGTTCCTTGGAAACCACCTCTATTATAACCACCTTGGTAGTTATTACCTCTTCCTCTAGATGAACTTTCACCTTTCTACTCGGGCTTGCCTTTGTCCAAATTTTTCTTTTCTGGTTTAGATCTAATGTTTTCACCATAAGATCTAGCTCTTCCTCTAGGGAATATACCACATCTACCTCTTTGTTTTTTCTCATGTATTTTGTTCAATTTATCCTCAGTTTTCAATTCAAATTGATAGGCTTCTTCAATGTTCTCCAATTTGACTAAACTGATTTCTTCTTGGATGGAAACTCTCAATCCATTCAGGGACCTAACAATTCTTTCCACATCATCTTCATCATGTCTAAATCTGATATCTAATCTATAGAATTCCTTAGTATAATCACATGGTAAAAACTTTCCTTTCAACTTATTCAACATTTTATTCCATACCTTAATTTTGTCTTTTCCTTTCCTCTTTCTGTCTAACTATAGATGTTCCCACCATAATGATGCATGACTTTTTAACTTTGTGCTTGCAATTTTCACCTTCTTTTCCTTAGGGACATTTTCATATTCAAAGTACTTTTCCATCTCGATGATCTAGTCCACCAATTCATCCAAATCTAGTTTTCCACTATACTCAAGAGGATTAAAGTATGGTGTAGACTTTAGATTTGTCAAAGCCTTCAACAATCTTTCCTCACCTTGATCCATCACTGGTGCGGGTTCTACATCACCTTATTCTTCCTCAATTTCATCATCACTAACATCTTCAAGATGTCTTCCTCTTTGCTAGGTTGTTTCAGTAGCTTCTAAACTAGCAACAAGTTGTCTTAACATGTCTACTAATCCTAGATCCGCATCTCACCTCCCATGAACCATATTGAAACCCTCTATAATTATAGGCCAGATCGCAATCTTCTACCCCACAAAAAATCAACTAGGGTTTGACAAGAAGGAACCCTCAAACCTAGATTTGCAAACCTAGATCCAGATCTCACCTCACCATGATACCTCCTAATACAAGGGTAGACAAGGAGAGGGGCCAAAGGTACACCCTAACTAGATCCACCTTATAAAGATCACACGTGGAAGCACAAAATACACAAGTGAGAGAGAGAATGCAAATCATCTTCTTATATTCATTCAAATTGATTCATACATGTCAGGCTATAAGGCCTTCCTGGTTTAGGCTAGATATTACAATTCAAGTACATAAGTCCTCCAACATGTGAGGATCTGAAACTATTTGTTAGAAATAGGAAATAATGAGAGGGGGGGTGAATCAGTATTTCACAAACTTTTATTTTTGCCCAATTATGGATATAACAAATTAACTTGAATCTTGTATAATAAAGTAAACTAAGAAAACTAAATAACAAGCATAGCAATAAAGTAAATGAACTCATAACACCATGTTTGTTCTTGAGGAAACCTTGGCCAAGGGAAAACCTTGGTGGGGATGATACCCACAACTGATCCACTAATAAAAAGTATCTGGTTAAGGATATTGGCCCTATTAGGAGTCTATTACATACATATAGTTTCTCTATCTTGGTTAAAGGAATCTATGTTAGGAATAGTTTGAAGAGATAACTGAGAGGCGGGGGGTGAATTAGTATCTAAGAGATTCAATTCTTTATCCAATTAAGAACATAATAACATTAAGAAATTAACACAAGAAGATAACACTTAGCACAACACCAAAATTTTGGTTATAGGGAAACCCAAATAGGTAAAAACCTTGGTGGGAATTAACACCCACTAAGAACTTCACTAGAGTATAATGATCCCTGTTAGAAGATCTTTCAACACTATTAGGAGTTGATCTTTATAATGCATGAAGTACAGTGACCTGATCAAGGGTCAAACCCTGTTAGGAGTCTTTTACAATTAACCTTGTTAAAGGTGAGGACACACTATATGAGATCTCACTACTCAAATGGTGAAGGCTAAAACCTTCTACATAATAGATACACACTATATCTGGATCTTGGTGAACTGTGAAATAGACCTACTATTTTGATCAATTCCAATAAATAGCATATACTCTCAACTTCTTCACATAGATCTTCAACTGATGAATGACTCAGCTGTACTATCTCAAAACATTCACATCTTCTACTCTGCACTCTCAATCATACTTAGCGATCACAACTTGACCGGCTATAAGTATCCTTCTCCAAATGATATAATCAAGTTGTCCTATTAGAACCTTCTTGAAATCATAATAGAGAAACAATATTACTCTCCAAAAACTTCTCTAATGGATATATTAAGCACGCAACACAAATAGGACCACGCAACTCAATATGAGTAGACACGACGCTTCACATAGTCAGCTCCACCAAATTAACTGAAAATTTATTCTCAAGATGAAATACATTATGCACTCTTAACCAAACAATCTTAACTCATCACCAAACATGAAACCAAATATGCATATCATAATGATAAGTGCAACTGCTAAAAAATTATAAACAATGTCAGCTCCATCAGACAATCTCAGGAAACTGTAACTCGCAACTAGAAAAATCATAACTCAACTGGTACTGCACAACTAACTCTACATCCATGAACATAGCTTCACAAACATGTCTACAACATAAATATAAACACGCAAGGCTCTAACATAACCATATTGAAAATCACATACAGAACTCTATCTGTAACATTGTAAGGAACACAGCTGATATAAACAACTGCACAAATGTATGTACTTAGAATCAACCTCTATGTCTATGATATCATGTTGATAACATATCCATACAACATATGCTCAAAGATCACTACATAGAACTACAACACACACTTACCATATGTTGTCATCAATGAAAAACATACAATCAACACTGGCTTGTTGGCACATCTCCAACAATCTCCCCCTTTGGCATTGATGGTAACATATGGAATGAAAAACACCACCAATCCAAATGAACAATAATTTTATAACATTCTCCATTTCCTCAACAAAACTCCTCCAACAATGAATCCTACAACTTCTTCTTCTTCTTACTATAAACTCCCCCTTACTTCATACTCCTCAATTGAATTTGTTTTTTCATGACTATATATATACTCCCCTTTGACATCAATGACAAAGGGTGCCAAAAAAAATAAGAATAGGTACTACTCTAGAAGTAGAGTAGTCAACCATCCATTAGTCACTATGGACTGAAGCACTACTGCAAACTCTAATTAGATCTAGGGAAGAGACTTACTCCCAACTTCTCCCTGAGATACTCAAATGTATCCTTTGATAAAGGCTTTTTGAAAATATCTGCTAACTATTCTTTTGTTCTCACATAATCCAAATTTACTTCTTTCTCTACAACTTTCTCTCTTAAGAAGTGATATTTTATCTCAATTTTTTTTATCTTTTCATGCATCACAAGTTTCTTCAACATATTGATAGTGCTAGTGTTATCACAGTGAATAACAATAGGATAATCAATCTTGATTCCAAAATATTTTATCATTTTTTTGATCCACACAATTGTAGAACAATTTAATGCTACTGCTACATACTGTGCTTTTTCTGTGGATTGAGAAATACAATTCTACTTCTTTATTGTCCAAATAACTAGTCTATCTCCAAGAAATGCTACTCCTCCTAAGGTTCTCTTTCTATCATCAACGTGTTAGAAAGTAAATTCCACCAAGATAACTAAGAGGGGGGATGAATCAGTTATCAAATAAATACAATTTTTATCACCTTTAATAGATTTCAACCATGTAAGCAATGTAATAAACAACCATATAAAGATATACATACACAACAACATAATAACACAAGATATGTTGACTAGGGAGCCTCTTGACAAAAGAGTAAACCCCGGTGGGAATGATGCCCACAAAAGATGCACTAATATGAAAGTTCCTTGTGAGAGGATGGACTCTATTAGGAGTCTTATGAAATACATTCAGTACATATGAATCTCTATTAAGAGACTTTGAATCCCTGTTAAAATATTCTAACCCTGTTATGAGTTATGGAAGACAGAAGGACCCATTGTCCAAACAGCTTCAAGGGAAAGATCACTGAACACACTATCCAACTAATCTCTATATTACTTGATAGAATAATACCAAAAGATTACTGATCTCAATAACTTATCACTTCTCCTCTGGCTGTTCCAAACTACACTAACTACTTCATCAGATCTCAATACTAGATCTTTAGACTTCACATATCCTCTTACAACAAGTATTTCTTAATTTCACAATTCACTTTCACATACTGCTAAAATTTCTACATTACCTATGTGTCTACAGTAGAGTTGTTTTCACATAAACAACTAAGTTTAGGACTAGTTTTCAGATGTGTATGAGCTAGGGTATCAAGGGTATTTCATGCTTGTCTTTTAGTGGATGTTGATTAATGCATTACCTGTTTATCGATCCCTTTTATGGGGAGGGTTAAAATCTTTTGAATAGGTGATAGCACATCTGGGTACACAGGTGGATTGTTGAAGTGAGGTCTAATTAGTGGTGTATGCTTGGTGTAAGGCATCAACATATTAGAATGTATTGTTTCCTTGTTTCATAGCTCTCTATTGCAGTGATGTATTTGACTCTATTTCCCATTGGATAAGGCACCGGTCTATGAGAGACTTAGGGTATCTCAGTGGTCCTTTCAACCCAACATTAAAATCATTCAAAGTAAAGCACCATCTTTCCTTTCATGTTGGTAGCAGTAGTTTCTAGTTTTCAGATTCATTCTATGAAAATAGGTTATTGCATAAGACTTGGTCTCATTGGGGTACATGATACCTATAAGAGTCTAAAGGCTATTCCACAATAATCTATCTGTAGGCCTTTTGTTTATCAAGAAGAGTTATGAGTATGAAGATAAGGCAATACCCAAATGAGTGATGTGGAGCTCAAAGAAGGAGGATCTTTTCCAATCCTCATCAATTAGGCTTTTCTTGCAAACTTGGAGACCTTTTAGACTAAGAATTAAGCCCATATTTTGCCAAGTTTGACCCTATAATAAAAATCCCTAAGAAAATGGTGACTCTGTTGGGGAAGAAGTAAAAGACAGCAAGTTTCCTTGCTTGGCTAGATCATCCCAAAGTCTTGGTTGAAAGATTATAGAGTCAAATAAACAAAACACATTTGTAAAATTTTCTCACTACGTGTTGAGTGGCGACTCTAAATTTTTTGTTTGATCAGTGCAGTCCCTGATAAATAGTGTGCAAATCTTGGTGAAGTTTTGGTTGATTGGAAGAAGATACAAAGAAAAGTGCAAAATTTTCCTCTTCAACAAGGTGGTGAATCTACATAGCAAAGAACCTGATGGAGCTGCATGGTGAGCTCTAGATCTGCCCTGCCTTCCAATCAACAAGCTAAGTTCTTGATGCAAAAATTCCAAGTATTTTGGTTTTCATATGTTTTCTTTTTATGAAAATTAGTTGTAAGAGAATGTGTCCCTATCAAGTGTTAAACATTGCTGTAAAGGGATAAGTAGTAGTGGGCAGTTCCTTATGGAGGAATATAGGCCCTTTTATTTTGTTGGCATTGAAGGTGCCCCTAATGAGTTCTCTACTGAGGATGGGGAGTGTTTGCCTAGATTGATGGCTGATGGATCTGTTTCGGCAAGCCAACATATATATGATGTCATGGGTCTTTTTGGTGAAATGGATGTTGAACATGAAGATGTTTCCATGAGCTTGTTTGTGCAAACTCTATCACATAGTGCAAGGGATTGGTCTATGTCCTTGCCTTCATGTTCAATCCCTTCTTGGGATGTATTGAGAGAAAAATTTGTAGAACATTTTGATGAGGTTGCTACTCTCAAGAAGATGATTGCAGAGAAAAAAGCTAAGATCTAGCAGTTAGAGGAGGACAAGAGGTTGCGAAGACTGGTGGTTCCTTATGTTGATCATGATGAGGCCAGTGTTTCTAATGTTGATTCTCATTATGCAGAAAGTGTTGACTATGAAGCTGATATTGAGGTTAGTGCATATGAGAGTGCTGAAGATGAATCTAAGGTTGACAATATTTCCTTTTTGTCTACAATTTTTTCTTCTTTTCATCATGAGAAGGTAGCTTTATTGTCCTGGTGTGATGATGTTTTGTGTGAAGGGTAGAGTATTGGATATGATGCAGATGATGATTCCAGTAGTGGTTTCTTCACACAAGATGATTGAAGGCCAGAGATGTCCATTCTTGTTTTGGATAGGGATGTTGTTTGTAGCAATAGGGGTGAAGCTGAGGAAGATGAAGACAAGGTCCAAAATCCATTGAGCAATGAAAGGATTTCAACACTTTTGGCTGAAGAGTTCCAAAGATATGCACCTATTATGGACTTTGATTTGCAGCTCCCCTTTGACATAGTCTTTGACACTAATAATGAGGCCAGTGTGCAAAGTGATGATGACCCATGTATATTACATTTCCCCTCCTGTAGCAACTCTGCAAAAGAAGAAGTTGAAGGACATGACAGTGTGTTTTCCTATCATAGAGATTGCAGTGATGAACAAAATTCTTGTTCACATCCTTTTCCTTCTTTTGCTAGATATGATAGTGATGGTGACAGTATTGAGGACCTTGTCTTCAATGATTGGGATAGAAACTCTTTTGATGAAAATAGTGATGCAAATCAGTTGTCCCACTGTCACAATATTTGTGAAAGAAACCTTCACTTGGTTCATGTTCCAGTTCATGAAGATATCATGGAGGAACCAAGTTTCTTAGTGGCTGAGGCAATGCATGAAGGCAAATAAGAGGATCCAAGTCCTTTTCAGCCAAGTAATTTTATGGTAATGCATGATAATCAATATGCTGCATTTTCTGGTGCATTACCAGATCAATTTATTTTTTCCAGTCATCAAGAAGAAGTAAATGATATTCCTTACTTTTTGGAATATGAGTATGAATGTAATGGTTGTGACTGGAAGAACATGGATAGTGATCAGTAAAATTTCATTTTTTAGCCCATGAATATTCACATGTGTTGGCAACAAGATGATCATGAAATTTGTAGATGGTTGGTCACATATGTAGATGAAAATCAAATCTTTGATTCTAGAGGATCACTGATTTTATTTTAGTGGCCTGGGGTCACCAAGTAAAGATTTATTCTTCTAAATATTTGTAAATTTTTTCCCTTTTTGTTGTGTGTCTCTTTTCCTATTTCTCTGGTTCAATTGCCAGTTTTTGAGGTCCCAGTTTTGTCTAGTAGGTGGTCTGCTTCACCCTGAGATTTTGAATTCTTGCATGGGCACAAGTTACCCATCATCCTCAGACAGAGCCATTGTTAGCACCTGAAAAAAAATTTCATGGCTATATGAATTTTCCCTGGTCTCTACAAATTCTTCTATCTCCTTGGTCCTTGAAACCCTAGGTCTAATTTCATGTTTCTAGCTATTGGAGGAGAAAACCCTAAATTGTCTTGGCTAGGTTCTAATTTGTCATTACCTTTTTTAGGCTACTTAAGTGATTATAAAGCATGTGCACTTTTCCCTCCCGATTAGTCGCTAGTTCTCTGAGTTTCCAAGCGGTTAGTAATTCTATTCGGCGACTTCAATTTTGTTGTTGTCACAAGATCTCTTGTTTTTAGTGGTTAAGTCCCATACATTCAGTGACTTTGCTAGCAGCTTATATCTTCTCTTTAGTCACTAAATCATGTGATGGTAGGCCCATATCATAAGGAATGATACAAGTGGATATACAGTTTGATGGAGCTAAGGTGGCAGCTGGTTACTGGTTGTGAAAAGGTGAGTTGGATATGCTGTCAGCGAGGCTCGACATCTCAGTTTCCTTTTGATCTAATGGCTAGCGCATGATCACATGGAATCTTTCTAGGCTATGTGATCATGCGATGACTGTTAATCCTTCCAAAGCTATAACTTGACTAGAGTGGGTCCACTGACAGGTGTTGCAAATTTGTTATGTTTTGATTGGCCAAGCCGAAAGGTGACATGGTGAGTGCTAGATGGGTTTTCTTTTTTGAGGATAATGCTTTGTTTGCAAGGTGAATATTGAGAGGTGGTAGCTTTTCATTACTCAAGATCGACGATGGTCATATATTTGCATGGAATTTTTTGAGCTCTTGCGATCATGCATCGGTCATCCAATCTTCTAGATTTTTATGTCGATGTCATAATGGGACCTCCCTGGCAGTGGGCGCTGACATGCTCTTTCCTGATTGGTTGACGTGTATAATGACATGGAGTGTTATCAGTGGGACCAGTGTTTTTGACATTCAGGTATGATAAAGGTTGACATGATCTCATGGTTGTCGTTATATCACTTGGATAAGATGCATGATATTTAAGTCAGCAGTATAATGACATCCATTGATCTCGATGAGCTCAGAGTTTAGAAGGTATTTTGTAATCTGGTGACTTAAGGCTATTGCATGTTCTCAGGATTTAACCCTAGTTAATAAAAATATTGTGAGACTGAGTGAATCTCTTTGTCGTTGAATCTCTAGATTATGCGGGATTAAGGTGAAGTTAGCATCTAGTTTTCCCTAGTGGTTAAGTAATGTATTCGATAATCTAGTGACTGTGTGGTCACGTGGTCTCTAGTTCCTAACAGTTAAGTGCCTGACCTCCAGCGATTTAGTGACACGGTTAGTCTTGTGATCGTTGAATCAAATAGTTAAGTCAAGAAATCTCTCACGACTTAATATGGACCGTAGGATGAAGAGAAGGTAAAGATCAATGACGGTCATGAAATCTCAGGAAGTAAGTTGACAAGTCAAAATGTTTCAGTTATTATGAGACTCTTTGTTAGTCACTAGATCTCCAGGTTGGGTGATCATTGAATGTCTTTAAAAGGTTAATGAAGTTGCCGTGACTATGACTCAAAGACTATAGTCACTAGATCTCATGATGAAATATTATAGTATATATATCTACTCAGTCGCGTGATCTCATAAAGAAAAAAAATTTCTTCTGTGACTAGATTTGACTATAGTCACTGGATCGCCAGATGGAAAAATTTGAAGGAGCTCTTGTAGTCGCTAGATCGAGGAAAGAAGAAAATTTATTCAGTGACTGAGAAGATGGCTTATGATCGCATGATCGCTAGGTGAAAGAAAAGTTAAGGGTTTCCTACAGTCGCGTAATTGCCAAATATAACTTGATGTTAATAAGATGTCTAGCGATCTCGCGACTAAAGGATAAATGTAAACTAGGATTTCTATTAAGGTTAGGCTATGAAACCCAAGAAAGATGAATAGATCTGATGATCATGATATAAAGTGAGTCCAGATTTGAATGTTGACCGTCGATATGTTGTCTGGCACCATGAATGTAGCTGTTTCTTCTAGATTTAAATATTTAAAGGTTTTTCAGTGATAGAAAGATTGGAATTGAATGTTGAAGAGGCTGGACTAGGTAGTTGTGATTTTGTCAACTGTCGTGGCATGGTCCAGAAAGTTTGATGATTGATTGTAGAGGGACTGCACCGTGAAGGAATGGGTAAAGAGTTGCTCGAGGCATGTTGTAGATGAATGATCAGATTGACAAATGTGGTAGATTCATGATCTTCAATACATCGCTTAGAGATTTCTCATTAATGAAGATTATTATAGGATCTAATCAAATTGGGTTGCTTGGTTTTCCTCCAATGTATTAAATTTTGATTAAATTTAGTTGGTTTGGTGGGTGGAAACCCAAACCCTTACCTTATTCATCTGTAGCTTGTTGCATCCTGATTTTTTGGGATTCCAAGATGACTAATGGTATATATTGTAGTGTTTTTTATTTTTGAAGGGTTCCAATTTTTGAGTTCCAGATCTTGGTTCCATGAAGGGTCCTTTTCCTATAGATATTTTCCTTCTTCTCTACATATAGGGTGTTCCCTTTTTCCTTTCTGGTTTTGAGAATATAATACAAATTGTAACAGTCTATCTTATGTATGAGATTTCAATATATTTGTACCGCTATCAGATTGTCTCCATTTGAGTTTTAGGCTTATTGATTGAAGCATCAAGGGTGTTTCAACCTTTCTATTTGCATTTCCTATGTCACTGCAGTAGAGTTTTTTTCACAAAAACAACTAAGTTTAGGACTAGTTTTCAGATGTGTATGAGCTGGGGTATCAAGGGTATTTCATGCTTGTCTTTTAGTGGATGTTGATTAATGTATTGCCTGTTTATAGGTCTCTTCTAAGGGGAGGGTTAAAATCCTTTGAATAGGTGATAGCACATTTGGGTACATAGGTGGATTGTTGAAGTGAGGTTTGATCAATGGTGTATTCTTGGTGTAAGGCATCAACATATTAGAATGTATTGTTTCATTGTTTCATAGCTCTCTATTGCAGTGATGTATTTGACTCTGTTGCCCATTGGATAAGGCACTGGTCTATGAGAGACTTAGGGTATCTCAGTGGTCCTTTCAACCCAACACTAAAATCATTCAAAGTAAAGCACCATCTTTCCTTTCATTTTGGTAGGAGTAGTTTCTAGTTTTTAGATTC
Source organism: Chamaecyparis obtusa (assembly GCA_027943335.1). Taxonomy (NCBI): domain Eukaryota; kingdom Viridiplantae; phylum Streptophyta; class Pinopsida; order Cupressales; family Cupressaceae; genus Chamaecyparis; species Chamaecyparis obtusa. The sequence continues at coordinate 393,370 of BSBK01008643.1, read as the reverse complement.
ATTCTATGCAAATAGGTTATTGCATAAGACTTGGTATCATTAGGGTACAGGATACCTATAAGAGTCTGAAGGCTATTCCACAATAATCTATCTGCAAGCCTTTTGTTTATCAAGAAGAGTTATGAGTATGTTGATAAGGAAATACCTACCTGAGTGATGTGGAGCTCAAAGAAGAAGGAGGATCTTTCCCAATCCTCATCAATTAGGCTTTTCTTGCAAACTTGGAGACCTTTTAGACTAAGAATTAAGCCCATATTTTGCCAAGTTTGACCCTACAAGAAAAATCCCTAACACAACCTCTGACCTTGATGTCACATCCACATCACAATCATCATATCTTCATCATTTTTATAACTTCGCATGCTCATATTCTATCCCAATTAGGAGATATCATCCAATTTCCACAAATCACTTTTCAGGAATACTGTCTAAATATTGCTTCCACTGAATTACACATAACTATCATGAATAGTTGAATTTATGTATGCGCTCTTAACCATGATCTTAGGAAACATCATAGATTAAGTCCTCAACTCCTCATAGCTTGATCTTCAATATCCCACGTGCCCTAATCTAAACATTGTCTGCTTCTCTGCTAATCTTTAGTAGATCACTGTGTTGACATCAATGACAAACACCGTCATGAATGCAACAACAAGTGCTACAAAATGGCTTCAAATACTCCCCCATAGGATATATTTATCAATAATTCCTAACAATATCCCCCATTGGCATTGATGGAAACATAGATGAAAAAGCATCCAAGTTCCATGAATACCAACACTACAACACTGCTGTTTTGAAATGTTTTCAAGTCCTCTTCATCAATCAAAACTTGCTTCATTTTCCTGCTCAATTCTTTTAGTTTTCTATTTTATATTTCTTCTATCCTTCTCCCTCAAATTCTCTTTAATTAGATGATTTTTCATGTATCCTCCTCCCCCATTGACATCAATGACAGATGCTACATCACTATGTCAACAAACAACTTCAATGTCAAAAGACACTTTTCAAAAAATAAATTCACTAGAGTCCTCATGAATCAGCTCAGAAAGACATACTCCCTCATAGAGGAAGTACCAACATCAAGTCTAGAAAAAGATATCGTATACCACTGAACTGATTTAACAATCTTCATCACTTCTCAAAAGTAGGTTGGGGCATAACCCCTAGCATACCTCTCAGATACTCAAATGTATCCTTAGGCAAAGGTTTTGTAAATATATCTGCAATCTATTCTTTTGTGCTTATATACTCAAGTCTAACTTATTTCTCTGAAACTTTCTCTCTTACTGCATGATACTTTATTTCTATATGTTTTGTCTTAGAATGTAGCATAGGATTTTTAGACATACTAATTGTACTGGTGTTATCATAGTGTATAATAACAGGCTCATCAAATTTTATTCCAACATCCTTCAACATTTGTTTCATCCATATTATCTGATTACAATTGTTTGTTGTTGCTACATACTCCACTTCTATTGTGCTCTATGAAATATTATTTTGTTTCTTTCTTAGCCAAGAAACCAATCTTCCTCCAAGAAAAAAGGCTCCACTACTTGTACTCTTTTTGTCATCAACACTGCCTCCCCAATCTGTGTCTATATATGCACATAGGGTAAATTTATCATATTTTTCACCAAAACCCATATTCAATTGTGCCTCTTAGGTACCTCAATATCCTTTTTACTACTGCATAATGTGATTCTCTAGGATCGGCTTGAAATCTTGCAATAATTCCAAGTGCATGTGATATGTCTGGTCTTGTATGATTTAAATATTTCAATCCTCCAATCATAGATCTGTACCTCTTCTATTCAACTGCAAGAGTCTCATTTGTGCTAGATAACTTGTGTCCAGTTACCATAGATTTTCCAACTGGCTTATAGTTCTCCATTCCAAATCTCTTCAATAAGTCATTCATGTACTTTGTTTGACTTAAGAAGATACCATCACTATTATGTGTTATCTGTAATCCTAAAAAATATTTCATCTCACCAATCATACTCATTTCAAATTTAGTCTTCATTTCATCTGCAAATTTATTATTGGCTTCATCTTCTCCTCCAAAGATAATATCATCAAAAAAATTAACTACGACCAACAAACCATTTTCAATTTCTTTCATATACAAGTTGTTGTCTTTTGTGCCCTTAGTAAATCCTAATTTTATCAAATATTTATCCAATCTTGCATACCAAGTTCTAGGTGCTTGTTTAAGTCCATATAAAGCTTTGTTCACTTTACATACCATGTCTCCTTCATGAGTTAAGGGAAAACCTTTAGGCTGCTCAATGTAAACTTATTCTTCTAATTATTCATTTAGAAATGTTGACTTCATATCCATCTGATATACTTTAAATTTCTTATAGGCTGCATAAGCCAAAAACATTCTTATTGGTTTAATTCTTGCTACAGGTACAAAAGTTTCTTCATAGTCAATTCCTTCTTGCTGTGAGTATCCTTTACATACCAATCTTTCTTTATTCTTTACAACTTCTCCTTGTTCATTCATCTTGTTCCTGAATACCCATTTAGTTCCTATAACATTCATATCTTTAGGTCTAGGGACCAACTCCCAAGTCTTGTTCTTTTCAATTTGATCTAGTTCTTCCTTCATAGCTTTAATCCAGTGTTCATCTTCACAGGCTTCACTAGTAGATTTAGGTTCAATTTGAGAAATTAAACACAATTGTTCATGTACCTTATTTCATGTTAGAACTCCTCTATCTATGATCCTAATAATCTTCTCAATAGGATGATTTCCTATTAGATTCCTATTAGGTGTCGTTGTCTTAGTTCTTGCTTCAACTGTAGGTTCTTCTATGATTTCCTCAATGTAGCTTTCATTCTGCAAATCACTGTCAGTTTCATAGAATAATTCAACATTTTCTGGATTAATTCTAGGATGAGTTCCTTCATTTGATTCATAATCAAGCATTCTTTCCTAAATTTTGAACTTTTCATCAACTTTAACATTTCCACTCTCAACAATAGTTTTAGTTCTTTTATTGAAACATCTATAAGCTTTACTCTTCAATGAATAACCAAGAAATATACCTTCATCACTTCTAGGGTCAAACTTTCCAATGTCATCATCTCTCTTAATATAACATTTACTTCCAAAAATTCTAAAATACTTAACTGATGGTGCATGTCCAAACCATAATTCATAAGGTGTCTTGTCTGTGTCTATTCTAATCTATATTGTATTCATTATATATACTATTGTATTCACTTCTTCTCTCTAGAATATCTTCACCAAATCATTTTCAAATAGAATGGCTCTTGCTGCTTTGGTTACTAACCTGTTTCTTCTTTCTGCAATACCATTTTGTTCAAGTGTTCTAGGGGATGAAAAATGTCTCTTAATACCATTCACTTCAAAAAAAGTGTTAAATTCTTTTGAAGTAAATTCTCCACCTCTATCTGATCTCAAACATTTAATCTTCATTCTAGATTCATTCTCAATTTTATTCTTAATTACACTAAACTTATCAAATACCTCATACTTTTCTTTAAGAAATGCAATCCACATCATTCTTGTAAAATCATCAACAAGAATCATAAAATACCTTTCACCATAGAATCCTCTAATCCTTGTGGGACCTCTTAAATCTATGTGAACAACTCCCAACTTCTCTATTATTGTAAACTTCTTACTAGGAAATGAGCTTCTCTTTCGTTTAGCCATAACACATTCCTTGCAAATCATGTTAGTAGGTTTCATAATTTTAGGAAAATCTCTTACTGCAAGTGAAGTACTTTCACAATATTATCAAAGTTTAATATGAAAAAATCTTATGTGCCATAACAAAATGTCATCAATATTAGTGATCAAACATGTCATCTCAATAGGATTCAACTAAAATACATTACCTCTGGTTCTTAATCTAGTTCCAATCAAACTACCATCCTTATCTTTGATTACACAAGTTTTCTCAGTAAACCAAACTTGATATCCCTTATCAACTAGTTGTCCAACACTCAAAAGATTATGTTTCAATCCATCCATAAAGTAAACATCATCAGTGTTAGTCTTTCCATCAAGAGTAATAGATCCTATTCCTTTTATCAAACAAAGTGCATTATTCCCAACTCCAAAAATTCCTCCATCATAATTGTTAAACTTTATGAATTTATTCATGTCTCCAGTCATATAATGTGAACAACCATTGTCTATAATCCAATCAGATTTCTTTTCTACTTGAGAAACTAAATATTTGTCTTCCTTAACTTCTCTTTCAGGGTTTTCTTCTTTTATTGCTACAAATCCTATATCATCATTCTCATTATCACTTTCACTTAGATATTTCTCCATACTAGCTTCAAATTCTTCATCATTAGCATAGTAACATTCTTTATATCTTCTAGGTTTAAAGTTCTTTCTATACTTATTTACTCTCTTAGGACATTTAGATGCAAAATGACCATATTCTTGACAAGTCCAACATTTAAAAAATTTCTTACCACCTAGTTCTCTTTTCACAAGCAAGGAAATTCCTTCTTTAATCTTCCTATCTTCTTCATACCTAGATCTGTTGCTACTAGCATAATCTCTGCTTACACTAATGCTTCTTGACAAAGTAAGACGAATACTAAGTGCACTGAATGCTATCTCCATTCTAGGTAGATCTCCTGACTATCTCAAGTTCATCTCTATTGCTTTTAGTCTTCCAAGAAGGGTTTCTCTGGTGAAATTCTCAGTACACGGTATAACTTGCTCAATCATCTATGTTTTTGCTTAAATGTAGGAGTTAATATCCTCAAAATTTTCCATATCACTTCATTCTCTATTTTGATTCCTTCATAGGATTTTATACCTGCAATAATTTCTGACATTCTACCAATATAGCTTCTAGAAAATTCATCTTCCATCATTCTTATGTCTTCGAATGCACATATCCAATTATGTAATCTTACTTTCTTTGCATGTTCATCACCTTCAAAAGTAGATTGTAAAGATAACCAAACTTCATGAGATGCTTTTAGATATTTTACCTGACTGTAGTCATTGTCCAGAAGGGATGACAAGAGTGTTTCTCTGGAAAGTATGTTACACATGAATAGATCTCTTTCCTCATTAGTACATTCTTCAATTTTGTCTTCCTCAATGATAGTCTTCTTATTTTTTGTGATTAACCAATATCATGTTCCTAAAAAAAGAAAACATGTCTTCATATTTTCTTTCCATTTTTCAAAGTTAACTCCATCAAAATTAGGGTTTTCTTTCCTAAAATGACTCACCATGGATATCCTTAAGATGTTAAACTTTTCCTTCAAGGACCTACTGCTCTAATACCAATTGTTATAAAGTAAAGTCCACCAAGATAACTAAGAGGGGGGGTGAATCAATTATCAAATAAATACAATTTTTATCACCTTTAATAGATTTCAACCATGTAAGAAATGTAATCAACAACCATAGAAAAATATACATACACAACAACATAATAACACAAGATATGTTGACTAGGGAACCTCTTGATCAAAGAGTAAACCTTGGTGGGAATGATGCCCACAAAAGATGCACTAATATGAAAGTTCCTTGTTAGAGGATGGAGATTGTTAGGAGTCTTATGAATTACATTCAGTACATATGAATCTTTGTTAGGAGACTTTGAATCCCTATTAAAAGATTCTAACCTTGTTAGGAGTTATGGAAGACAGAAGTACCCACTGTCCAAACAGCTTCAAGGGAAAGATAACTGAACACACTGTCCAACTAATCTTTATATTACTTAACAAAATAATACCAAAATATTACTAATCTCAACAACTTATCACTTCTCCTCTGACTATGCCAAACCACACCAACTGCTTCATCAGATATCAATACCAGATCTCTATACTTCACATATCCTCTTACAACAAGTATTGCTCAATTCCCTAATTCATGATGTGACTGGATTATCAAAAGTTGGTGCAATTCTACTGAATGAGAAAAACATGAGAAAGATTATGATTGAAAACACTGGTTCAGTATACAATGGCAGAGGCATAGTCATTAGCAAGATGATGTAAAATACTTGTGTAAGATTTTGACAACAAAGTTCTGTTGAAGCTCTAGAGAAAATGATATGCCAGCAGGTATGGTACACATTGCTTATTTGATGTGTGTGGAGAAGAAGCCTGTGGATATGTGTGAAATTATGAGAATACAGTTGTTTGAGAATTTGGAAAAGATAAAGAAAGCTAAATACACTCACTTTAGATTTTCCTCATTGGTTACTTACATGTTCTTCCACTTGCTAAGAAGATTTCCTTACACTATTGAATGAAATGATGGTGAGAATACTATGGCAATAATCAATAAAGTTTACATGAAACATCTTATTGAAAAGGTTAATGACAGTGTAAAGTTAGTGTTGAAAACTTTTAAGAACATTGTGGTAAATAGATCAAGAATTCCTCCATCCCTAGTTGAGAAATACAAAGATGATATATGTTTTATGGTTGATACTGATTTCACTTACATTGAGGTAGTAGAACCTAGACATGAATTCATAGACCCTCTTGGCTATGAAATCTCTGAAGTTGAAACAGAAGGATATGTTAGTAGATTGTTGAAAAGTAAAGTTGATGCTCATGGCAATAGATTTGGAACATATGATGAAAACTTTGATTCAGCAAAGACACTTAAGGAAGAAAAATAATCAAAGAAGAGAGTGGAGTCTACAATAAAGAAAATTCTAAAAGAATCAGGTATGAGTGAGTAGGAATTTGATATTGCAAGAAAGACTGCAAAAGCAATAAGGCAAAGTGAGATACTATCAGTCCCACCTTTGGCATCAAGTGCAGAACCTATTCAAGTTAAGGTAAAGGTTGAAGAACCTATGAAGGAACAAGAAATTAGTCAGATAGAGAAACCCTTTTCTTCAACACCAAGCAAAAGAATGAAGGCAAGTGCTTCAGGACTGGGTAAAAGACATAAAACAATTGTTTCACCAGTACCTAGAAGAGTTGTAGAGTTAAAAGATGATGAAGTGACAATAAAGAAGAAAACATGGAAACCAAGGATAGAAAGAGTTAATGAAGATATAATGCAGCATGGAGACTTTACCAAAATGAACAAATACTATGATTTATATGGATCCTCTGACAGATTAAATCTTGAGAATGCAATGGTTACACATATGATTTTGACAAACAAGAAATTTGATACTATTCATGGGAAGATACCAGAAGATTTGTACAATAGACTTGTGAGAAGAAAGATGAGAGCACAAGAAGAAGATACTAAAATGAGAGAGAATGTGATCAAACAGTTTTGTGAGATAAGAGATGATGACCACCTTAAACAGATCCTCAAGCCACTTGAAATCCTATTAAGAACCAAAAGAAGAATTATACAAATAATGGGAGGTCAGTATGAACAAGTGAAGACTGAAACTGAACAAGCAGTTGTGCAAGTGCTAGCAAACTTGGTAGTAGGAAAAGATAGCAAAGATCAATCAGTTGTAGAACCAGTAGAGAAATAGAGTTCAAAACAAGTAGAGGTAGTAGCATAGGTAGTTGAAGTTGAAGATAGTCCCTCTTCTTCTATAAACATTGGCACAGAATCTATGGACATTGAAGGAACAAAAGTTACTTTAGATTCAGATGATGTGGTACTCAATAGTTTGGACAACATTGTTAACAATTTGAATTTGGGAAAGCAAGAAAAGAGAATTGAAATAGAGACTACTCAAACTGAAGTGCAAATGGAAATAGAGGCCCATACACCTTTTGAACCACAAGAAGACATCAGTCTTACTCCTAAGACTAGAAAGGAGAAAGGAATAGAAACATTGATTGAAGATTTGAGCAAGGAAGTTGATGATGATGATCAATTAGAGTTGATCACTTCTTTGAACAAAATTATTGGAAAGAATAAGAAAGTTAAGAATTTGGAAGATAGTCTGAAAGATTTGACTGAGAAGCTACAAAGTGTTATATCTACAAAAGTCTTTGATTCAGATCCACTTGAAAGAGCAAAGATGGTAATTAATTCTTTTGATATTGAGTTCACTAATTTGACTGATATTGGTAAGGTTAAGGCTCAAGCAGCTTATGAAGCTAAGATGTTGTAGAATATAAGTCAGAATATCAAAAATGACATTGACAGCCTTGACAGACACATTAAGAACTTAAGGAAACATCTTGACACTAGAAAGTGTTTGTACATTCAGTGTACAAAATCTGAAAATATTTTAATTGAGGAAGAGAAGAAGATAAAAGAGAAGCAAGATGAAATTGCAGTAGAGACAAACTCTTTGGCCAGCCTAAACATAAAGATCAGTACAGTTGAGAAAAAGATCAGAAAATTATGTGATGAGATAAGGACTCTGAATGATGAGAAGAATAAGAAAATTATTAGAATAAACATCTTGAGAGAGCATGTCTCAATCAAGTTGACTATAATAGAAGAGCAGCTAGAAGAATGTCTTACTGCTAAGACATCATTTTAGAAGTTCAATTTTGAATCCCTTCAAGCCTATTAGATTGCAGCATACGGATTGAGTACTTTACTCAATGTAGCAGAATCAATAGAGAAGGCATGGGAGAAAGATTTTGAGACTTGGAAGATAGATTTTGTAGACTGTGTTGCAAGCCTACCGGCTTTGCAATAAGACAGTAAGGTAAAAGTTTTGACACAATTTTGTATATCCCTTTCCACCCTTTATTTTGTCATTGTTGTCAAAGGGGGAGAGATACTTAGAAAATTGTCTATGTTTGATAAGGAAGGATACTCATAGGGGGAGTTCTATGGAGTATTATGAAGTTTTATAAATTATGTGTATATTTTGAGGAGATATAAGGATAGTATACTTATTTTATACCATGGCCACAATTTTGATACAAATTTTGAGATTTTGACTTGTATACTTAGCCAATTTTCTCATATGTTGCCACCAATGACAAAGGGGGAGATTGTTGGAAATTTGGCTAAGGTATGTAGATAGATGTTGTCATTATGGAAACATATGCTCTCTATAAAGATTGCATAAGCTAGAAAGTAAGTATGGAAGATCGCAGACTAAAATTGTCTAAGTATGAAACAGTGTTTTTGACAGAGCACCCGATACAGTTTGTTTTGGCGATGTTGATTGGAGCATGATCAAAGTTTTCATAGTTGAACATAGGCTCTATGGTGTCTAAGGATACCCCATCTCAGTGCACAAAAGAGTATAGATAGTACAGACAAAGTTATGATTATTTTACTGATGACAGAGTATAGCCGATAGAGTAGAAGACAGAACTAGTAAATGAATTAAGGGATTATTTTGCTTGTTAAAATAATGACTTAATATTATAAAGAGATGACATCCTAGATGTTTACTCTTGGATAAAGATATGCAAGCTGATAGGAGAAATATATTATGTTTGTATCTTGTATAAATAAAGATGTACCGAACATACTTGAAATGTAGCATGTATTTTATGTAACTTGTGATAGCAATGAAAGTTGTTGATGTGAAGTTGTAAGTAGTACCATATTGTAATAAGTAAACATTTGTATTACTTGTTTGGGTAGTGAGCTCATCTGGTAATTAGGTTTTGTATCTAGAACTCCTAATAGGGTTGAGGCTTCTAACAAGGCCTATAGTCCCTTAACCAGTACTAATACACTATATGATTGTAACAGGCTCCTAACAGGGTCAACATCCTTAACCGGATATCTTTTGATTAGTGGATCTTTGTGGGTACAATCCCCACTAGAGTTTTCCCTTGGCCAAGGTTTCCTCAAGAACATATCATGTGTTATGATTTCTTTACATTTACTATTATGTATGCTATTTAGTTTCTTATGCTTTGTATGCACTAAAGTAATATGTTATATCCATAAGTGGGCAAAAGTAAAAGTTTGTGAAATACTGATTCACCCCCCCCTCTTAGTATTTCCTATTTCTAACAAAAGATTTCTTCATGTTACCATAGGGGTAATTACTAGCTTTCAATCATACATATTGAACTTCTTCAATATCTCTTTTACATACTTAGAATAACTTATGAAAATACTTTTTTCTGTTTGCTGCACATTTAATCCCAAAAAGTACTTGATAGGTCCAATCATGCTCATTTCAAATTCACTCTGCATCTCTTTAGTAAATTCTGCACTAAGATTTTCATTACCACCAAAAACAATGTCATCCACAAAAATAGCAACTAACAATAGTCCATCAGGTATCTCCCTTATGAATAGATTACAATATGATGCTCCTTTCTTGAATCTAATCTTTGTTAAGTAACCATCTAGTCTTTCATACCATTCTCTAGGGGCTTGCTTAAGTCCATAGAGGGCTTTCTTTAGTTGCATACCATATCAGGTCCATCTAATAAAGTAAATGCTTCAGGTTTCTCTATGTAGACTTCTTCCTTCAAATATCCATTCAAGAATGCTAACTTAACATCCATCTGATATACCTTAAAGTCTTTGAATGTTGCACAGGCTAGAAATAACTTTATGGCTTCCAATCTTCTTACAGGGGAAAATGTATCAGAGTAATCAATACCTTCTCTCTACGCATATCCTTTAGATACTAGTCTTGCTTTGTTTCTTACTACTCTTCCATCTTCATTCATTTTGTTTCTGAATAGCCACTTGGTTCCAATCACATTTTTGTCACTAGGCCTATGGACAAGTTCCCAAGTATCATTCTTAACTATCTGATCTAACTCTTCTTTCATTTCTTCTTTCCAATCTAAATCAGTACATTCATCTTCAACACTTAAAGGTTCTATTTGTGAAAGTAAACATACCACTTCATTAACTATTGAGCTTTTTGCTTTTGATCTTGTCATGACTTTTCTATTCTTATCTCCAATGATATCTTCCTTTTAATGGTATCATGTGAATTTAGGAACATTACATGTGACTCTTTCATCTTAATTTTGTGATTCTTCTTCTCTTGTTTCAGGGTCATCGAATAATACATCAATGCTATCAAACATTTCTTCAACAGTTGCTTCTCTACTAGTAGGTCTAGGTTCTTCTTCAATCATAGGTATAATCATGATATCTCTCTTGAATCATAAAATTGTCATCAATCTTTACATGTGCACTTTCAATGATCTTCTTCAATCTAAAGTTAAAACATCTATAAGCTTTTCTTTTAGTAGAGTAACTAAGAAAAATACCTTCATCGCTTCTTGCATTAAATTTTCCAATGGCTTCATCTCTCTTGATGTAGCACTTTCTTCCAAAGATCCTAAAGTATTTTACTGTAGGTACATTCCCAAACCATAGCTCATACGGTATTTTTTCTACACCTGTCATTAATTGAATTTTGTTAATAGTATAGACTATTGTATTGACTGCATCTCTCTAGTAGGTGTGTGTGACTTTTCCTTCAATCATGATAGTGCACGCTATGTCAAGTATGATCCTATTTCTTCTTTCTGCAATTCCATTCTGCTGAGGGGTTCTAGGTTCACTTATCTGTCTCTTTATCCCATATTCTTTGCATTACTCATAAAATTTGTCAGAGGTGAATTCTCCTCCTCTATTTGATCTCAGACATTTTATCTTTACTCCAAATTCATTCTCAACTTTAGCTTTGAATATCTCGAGCTTCTCAAATGGTTCAAATTTATCTTTTAAGAATGCAACCCATATCATTCTAGAATAATCATCCACAAAAAAAATAAAGTACCTTTCACCATAGTATGATCTTGTTTGAGTTGGTCCACATAAGTTTTTATTCACTAGATCCAATTTGTTCTCTACTGAATTATGCTTGCTTCTTAATGAATTCCTCACATGCTTTCCCATCAAACATTCCATGCATATTGTATATACTAGCTTTGCAATACTAGGGAGGTCTCTTACTGCCTTTACATTGCTTATCTTTACTATATTGTCAAAGTTCATGTGACATAGTATTTTGTGACATAACCAATTATCATCTACTTTAGCAAAAAAACAACTTACTTCAGAATTAAGCTGAAAAACATTACCTTTTGTCTTTGAACCTGATGCAATATTCATTAATCCTTCTTTGTCATTAATGATGCACTTATTGTTTTTGAATTCCAACTGATATCCTTTGTCAATCAATTTTCCAACACTTAGCAAGTTATGATTCAAACCATCAACATATAGAACATCATTAGTGTTATTCTTTCCATCCAAAGTGATAGCTCCTCTACCAATGATAGGTTTAGGATTTTTGTCTCCAAATATAACCATGTCTCCTTTGTACCTATCTAGATGTACAAATCTATCTTTGTCTCCTATCATGTGATGTGAACAACCACTATTAATGATCTAGTCTATCTTGATGTCAGCTTGTGAAATCAGTGCTAGCTCTTGTACTTCCTTCTCATCTTCAAAATCCATCTCATCAAACATCTTCTCCATATCTTCAATAGCAATGAATCCAATTTCTTCTTCACCTAAATATTCATCTGATACTCCTTCTCCATCATAGTAACATTCCTTTTTATACTTATGCTTGTAATTTGTTTGGAACTTCTTGACTCTTGTAGGACACTTAGATGAAAAGTGACCAATCTTGTTACATGAAAAGCATTTAAATGGTAATTGACGTTCATATTTTCCTTTTCCTTTTCTTTCTTTCTTAGAAATCATACAAATGAAATCATCTAATTATTTATCTTCATCTTCATCATCAAAATTACTAGAAGTGATCAAGGATTTTTTACCATGTGTGTGCTAAAATGTTGTCACACTTCTATGAATCCTTACATGCAAGAAAACTCAAGAATGAGCCCTCACAAATCGATCCATAGCTCTCTATGCATGGAGTTGCAAGATTTGTAAAATTGCTCTCAGCTAGAGCTATAAAATCATGACCTTGCTAGTCAACCACACAATGAGAGATTTCAAATGAATGCAATGCAATGCTAATCTATATGAGAATGGAAATTAATCTTATGAGAATGAAGATGCAATTAAGCTTTGAAAATGGAAATGAAAGAGTTACAAACCCTCTAATTAAACTATGTGAGATTAATCTAAAACATGAAAGGAAATGATACCATGATAATGCAACTATGATGCAAGCTAGGATGTGATGTAGATGCAAGATGAATGTCAATGATGCTCCAAATCTTCAAAACTTGATGCAAGAATATCTCCAAAAGCTTCAATGACTTAGAAAACTTGTAGCATAATAATTCAAGTATGTATAGTGTGTGCAAATGAGGAAGAGAGCTCTTCTTTTATAGGAAGTGAAAAATAATGGACCATGGAGATTAAGAGGCAAAAGACTTAATCAACGATGGAGAAAAAAAGAAGCTTGATCCTTGTGCACAAATATCCTCCAATAAGAAAATTAGAAGCATTTACTTTATGTTGAACATTTAATTTATGTCCATGTGAGACAAAAAGTACTTTTCTTTTATTTTTTATTTTATTTTTCTTTATAAATAAGAATGAAATGCTTTATTTGTGCAACAAGGATAAAAGGAAAAGTGGAGATTTTTATTTAAATAAAAGGGGAGGAAATTCTTTTTAATTAAATAAAAGCTTAGGATAAAGTGATTTTATTATTTAATTAAAAGAGATTTTTAATTAATTAAAAGAGAGCATGTTCTCTTAATTAAATAAAAAATTTATTTTTCTTTTTCTTTTAAATTAAATAAGGCTCAAACCTTAGGAAATATTGAATTGATTATGATTTGATCAAGAAAATTGATATAATTGAAAAATGTTGATTTTTGAAAATATTGATTCAGGGATTTGATAAATTGCAGAAATAGGGGCCTAAAGTCTAGGCGACCATTTTAGGGTGCATACATTTGCCCCTCTTTGACTAATGTGTGATCGATTTGGGAACACATGTAGTCAAAGAATGAAGTTGCAATGTGAGATCGATCTAGGATCACAAAATAACTCAGATGTGAGGTCGATTCGGGATCACATCCGGACAAACATAAACAAAAGATTCTGGACATGAGGTCGATTTAGGATCATATCCAAAATAAGAGATAAGAATCTCAAGCTTGAGAAAAAACTCATAAAAAGATGTCTGAATCAAGAAAATCAAGGAAATCAGGGATGAGAATCCCATAAATACTACCCCCTCGGAGTCGAAATCGAAATCAGGTAGAGAGGAACAACAAATTGATAAAGATAGATCAAATCAGAATGAAATCACAACTGAAGATAAGGGAGCATGATAAGATAACCATCAAATAGTGAAGATATGCCTTAGGTTGACTAGGTTTGACTGGGAAAGATATAGGATAAAGATTAAGTCAAACTTTAGAGAAAGGAAGCGAAAGTGGTGAATGAAAGACTAGAAGTTTGAAAGACATGGAAAGGAAGAAATTCCATCAAAGATTGAAGAATTATGCCTCAAATGGTCAGTCAACGCGACTCGGATTTTGGTTTTGAGTCCAAAATGGATAGAAAATGATGTGACATGAAAGACCAAAAATGAAAGATATCATCAAGAAGAATCAGAAAATGAGCACAGTTGACCAACTAGTCCATAGATGATAAAAAGGAGAGCTCTCTCCATATGCAAGATGTAAAAACTAAACTATGATGAACCTAAGAATGCAAGCTACTATGAAAGTGGTTGACTTGCAAGGTCACAATGCCTATAGACATCTAATTATCATCATCGAGCATTATTGGTAGTGTCGTAAGATCATACAATGCACACTAGCATAACTATGTGGATATGAATATGATCTTTATCAGATAGAAATGTGGAAATCTCACCTAGGCATCAAAGACATATAGGTCAAGATGACTAATGCAGTGAGATTACCTAAGTTTCATATAGCAAGATTATGCTCACATCGAGACACAAGAAATTCAAGATGACTATAAGCATGCACTTGCAAAATAGTCAAGGATAATACCTTGTCAATCCATAGTGTCAAGTAAGACCAGCATAAATGCTCATGACAGGTAGGACCAACAAAATATACCCACAAGCAGATAAAGAAATAAAATATGTTCTCATTCCCTCAGTCTTCTAGCTATGCATCATCGAAAACTTCTCAGGGAGAGACCACTCATCAAAGAAATCCTCATAGACAGCACACAAAGAAAAGTAAAGTCAACATATCTCAAGCGAGTTGATTGTTTAAGTGCGTGTGTGTTGGTCATAGAGTCAAACTTTGGTTATCACATCTGCAAATGAGAAATATCGCATCATACTTAGACTATTGGGTAAGACATCTGATAAGTGTTAAGAAACACTCGACGCAAGGGTAGTGTTGAAAAACACTGTTTGGGGTGGTGTTGAAAAACACCTGTTGTGAAATGCCCCAAGAGACACACACACCTAAAGGACCAATGCTAATAGGTATGCCCCTTAGACAAAAACAAAGACCAATTCCAGACCAAGGCAAATAAGGTCAAGGCATCATGGAAAGTGGCTAAGTGTCGAGGATGCATGCTAACAAATAGGGGTGCAAAGGCCTCAAGTAGCGTCTGTTTCCAAGTTTTCACCACTTGGATTTTTATTGCAATTTTTCTCTTTTTTCTTTTTTTTTTGTATTTTTCCTACCAAGGCGCCTATTGCTAAGTTTTCACCAAGGCACTTTTTCTATTTTTTTTTTGAATTTTAAATTTTTGAATTTTTTGTATTTTTTCAGGACTGTATATGCTTTTTAAGATTTTTTCAGCATCATATATCAATTTTTTTGGTATTTTTTTAGGATCATAAAATATGTACAAAGGATGCCCCCAGACAGAATGGGCATTAAACTCATGAGCAAGATCACATCATGCAGTCCCAATGTCTAGAAATGTGGAGGACAAGATGGATTAGCAAGCTGGTGACTGAGATGGAGGAAAGGAGAATGAAGACAAATGGAGGGAAGAAATCTTCAAAGGAAAACTCCTCAAGAGTACCCAAGCTAGGGAAAAGATTTTCATGTAAAGCACATTTGGATAAGCAATGAAAGGATAGCATAGGATAAGCCTCAAAAGTGCACTGCAAAAGAAGGAAGGGATGCAGTCCAAAGGAGTAGACATGTCAAGAGGCTTCATAGCATCGTGTTTAATCTTTTTATTAGATCAAGACCAAAAGGGAAAATGATAGCGAAAGGTTAGAATGAATGAAGGAAAATGAATATGAAGGCTAAACATGAATGGAATGAAAGCAAGATCATCGTAAGATAGCTCACAAAATAGCCAAATGTTTGTGTATAGATCAACATTGTCAAGATCAAAGAGCAAAGATGAAATGGATGAAAAATGTAGAAGAACTATGCATGATGCCTGATTATCAGGTTTTCATCATGGTACTTATCCAAGGTGCCATAAGGGAGTGGTTTTCACCATAGGATGAATTTATTTCTCTTTACTTTTGCTACCAAGGTGCCTGTTTCCAGGTTTTCACCATGGCACATTTTTAATTTTTTCATCATTTTTTTTGTTTTTCTTTTTTTAATTTTTCTATTTTTTGAATTTTATTATTTTTTGGAAGAAGGCAAGCTTTTCAGATAATGCTCCTTGAAAGGATAAATCATTGATATGCTAAGGATTCAAAATAATATGCTCAAAGATGCTGATAGGGAAAGGGAGATGGAAGAGAAAAATGGAGGATAAAGTTTTATGTAAAGCGAGTGAGGTTGGAAGATAGGAGGAATAGGAAAATGAAGAAAAAGAATAGAAGGTAGAAAGATAACTAATGGAGGGATTGTGAAAGGGTAGATGGAAAGGAAGGCAAGATCAACATCAACACACACCTTGAAGGGTGGTGAGAGGATGGAGGAAATGTGAATGAAGGAATATGAGAAGGAATATGGTGAATGTTTAGTAGAGGTTGCAGTTTGGGCGTATGGAATGGAAGAATATTTTTGGAAGAAGATGAAGTGGAAGCCTTTGGAAGCTTGAATGTCAACTTAACTTTTTGTTCAACATGAGACTCTTTCAAGAGAGACTTTGGAATCCATATAGCCTTAAGCTTTTTATTTCTTTTTGATGATTTAGAGAGAATATCTTGAATGATGGATTTTGGAACCCATACTTGTCTTGTAGTTTTCTTCTTAGATATCTCTTTTGACTTTATGTTTCCATGTCGATTAGAGGAGACATGGTGATCTTCTTTTTTTGATGGATTCTTGTATTGCTTCTTTTTCTTATATTGAACATTCAAGTTACTTCCAAAAGACTTGGGACTTGTGGAAGAAGAAGGAAAATACGACTGGTTTAGATGGGTGGGTGGATGAAAAGGATTAAGGGTATGCATCTATGTTGTTCTTGAGGAAAGATAGGAGATGGAGGGACATAAAGACCCAGGATAGATGATGAATTAGGAGAGTTAGGAGGGGAAAGTGAAGGGACATAAGGACCCAAGATGGAAGGAAGACATAAAGCCCTTATTATTGGTGGAGGAGGTCCAAGGATGGACGTGGAAGATGCAAAAGGATAATCATTAAGTTCATCAGCATCTATATGACAACCAAGGACATCAACATCTTTAGAGTGAGCATTAGGATTTTCAATAGAATTGTGGACAGCTTGAATAGGAGCAACTTTGTTGATAGGATCATTCAAAGCTTGCAAAGATTTAGGAAGAGTAGAAAGTGGAAGTGAACATGGAGCGGTAGAACAAGAAGGTGGAAGAATTTGATCTTGACAAGTTACTTTGGATAGCGTAAGCGTAGCATTTTTTTCCTAATTTTCAATAGGCTTAACATCGAAAGTAACAACACCATTTTTAATAACCTTAATGGAAGTATCATCTTTGGAAAGCAATTGAGAGATGATATCATGGAAAAAAAAACCAAAGAGATATCAGATCAAGATCAGATTGAGCAACTAAAATATGAAAAGGATTCCTTGAAGGATGAATTGGAGATCACAAAATTGAACCTAATAAAGGAACTTGATGCTGAAAAAGAAGAAAATGAAAAGTTGTAAAATAAACTATCAAATAAAAGGGATAGGTTGTAGACTTTGGAAAATGAACTGAGTGCACTAAAGACAAAGTATGACAAGGTAGAGAAATATTGGTATCACCATTACTAGTGAACTTGATCAGACTAAAGGTCACATAGAGAAACTTCATGAGAGAAGACATAAATTGGATGAACAAATTGACATGCAAAAGCTTGTTGGAGACAAGACAAGAGTAGGATATAATGAAAAACCTGATCAAAGGAAAGATAGAACTTTTGTGAACCTTGACTTACCTAATAAGTCAAAATATGAGGTAGAGATAGAAAAATCCAAAATACCTTCATGAAAGTACAATGACAAGGGTTGCAACCATGAAGATCAATCAAAGAAACCAACTGAAAAAGGTATTCCTAAGCCCAAGTTTATTGGTTTTTGTTTTAATTTCTATTTGTATGGACACAAGATGAGGGACTATAGAAAACTAGATATGAGATCTAGAAAACCTACAAATGATCACTTAGATGATTTCCTTAAGAATAAAAAGGATAAAAGTTTGAATGAGGCAAAGATAGAGATAGGTGAATGTAGTAAAGATGCAGAACATAAACAACGTGATGATAAGGAAACAAGTAAAGAAAATGATATTATGCAAGACAATATTTCTAATGCTAGTAAGGATGAAGTTAAAAAGATAGTTTAAGAGGTTAAGAAACCTATTACCAAACCTATAAATATTGTATGTTACAAATGTAATAACTTTGGTCATATTGCCAAGTATTGTAAGTTGCAGATTGATTACAACCAATTGAAACCTAAGAAAAAGGTGACATGTTTCAAGTGTAACAAAAATTGATATGTAGAAAAGTATTATATATTTATAGGACCAATGAAGAAGTCTTTCAAACCATTTGAAAAGGAAAAAGAACTGAATGAAGAAGATAGAGAGCTAGCAGAACTAAAAGCAGATTTTAAGGAGAAATGGGTCAAACAGAATGAACATGTGGAATTTAATGTTAAGAAAGATGAATAGAAGAGTGTGATAATTAAAAATAGTCCTAAGAGTCTTGTTAAATCATTAATAGGGTGCATTACTTCACCATCTTTATTATGGGCAATGTATGCCTTAGGGGGAGCATGATAGATCAACACTAGTCAAATACAAAGCCACTATATGGATGAGTTAAGCTGTGATAACTTGAAGAAAAATTAGTTACTATGTTGTGTGATCTTGGACAAGATCACATCTATTTGGAGATGTCTATGAGAGGGTCTACTAGTTTGAGCCAGCACTAGTTTCTTGCAGCTTTAAGGATATTTTTTGGGACTTGTGCCAAATTATCTATAAGGGTGATACTATGGTTGAATTACCTACCATTTACACTGAGATCAGGGAGCATTGAAGAGCTTTCATCAGTAGATGGAACTTGAAGTGTTTTCAGTTGTGTTCATAAAACTCTCACACGACCGCACAGGCTAGGTATTTGTGATTAACTCAAGAAATATTTGTCAATTATAGTAACAAAGAAATTAACATGGATACACCTAAGGTTTTTAATGTAATTGAAAGGAATAGATAAAAATTTAAGATACATCCTTTCAAATCTACTAAAGAGGATCAAGAGGGTGTGTTTTTGTATACCCCAGTTGTTGTTCTTCATATTGAAGACTGTTGGCATTAAGCAGGATTGCCACTAGTGACAACACTTATTTGCATCCTGAGTGCAAACCGAGAAGAATAGTGCAAACCGAGCAGGACAGTGTAAATTGAGTGACATTATGTCTACTGAGTCACAAGTATTTACCAAGTTTGAAACTTACCGAGTGGTTAGTATGAATCGTGCCTTCACTTCTACCGAGTGCATGACGATGCCGAGTAATGCAGTGGACACCGAGTATTAGAAAGTCACCGAGTTAGTTTGTAGGAACCGTGTAACCATACTTGGGCTGACTTAGTAGCACTTATGTTTATTTTTCAAGCCAACTTTGTAATTGTAATTAATTGTTTAGACTTGTATATAAACAATGTTGTACAAATACCAAGTAGTATGAAATGTGAAATAAAAGAAGAGATAAAAAGGCAGAAACCAGTGAATTACAAAGGGCTACTATACATAAGGAGCAGTAGAGACAAATTCATCATAGAAGGTGATCAGTACATCAGTGAATCTCATTCAGCAATCCAGTTGCGAAGTAAGAGATCTATTGTTTCATCCTAACAGGTGAATCAGCTTGAAATCCTTTAACCGGGTAGACTTAACAGTCTTTGTAAAATCTCTTAACCGAGTGCATACTTCATTGTATGTTTGTAAAACCTCTAACAAGGTGGACCTAGCAATCCTTATTGCTCCTAGCAGGGCAGATCATTAGAAGTGATCAATGTAAGCCTTCACCGGCCAACTTTATACTGCAGTATTAAAGCTTTGTGGGTTTCATCCCCACCCCAGTTTTAATTTCTTTTGGAAGGTTTCTGGGTAACCAAATCTATGTGTCATTATTGTGAATGCTTTCATGTTTCATGCTTTCTATATGCAAAAGGATAAAGTGAACTATATGTTAATACATCTGATATTGAAAGAAAATTTTGAAGTTATTGATTCACCCCTCCCCTCTCAATAACTTGGTTAATTCTTGAATATTTCCAATAGAAGACATCATGATATACATACATAACAAGATTGAGTTCATAGGAACTAAAAAGATTTATGATGAAATACTAGGGTTATAAAATGTAGAAAAAACCCTAAGAGAAGAATGTAGGAAAGTTCGCGAGTTGCCAATAGTCAAATAAATGAAAAGATTTGAATTTGATGAATTAGACTAGATCAAGATTGTGTTAAGTAGGATTCATGATGAATTCACATGGATTGGTGGAACCCCTACTAAGATCACTAAGTAATTATTACATGAAATCAATGGATTACCTATGATAGGTAAGATACCTACTACAAAGAAAAACATAAGATTGGAAGTGGAAAAACTAACAAAAAGAAAATGGAATAAAAGAGCTATGATTTTAATTGACATCACACAAGAAGATGTAAAACTGGTAGTAATGATATTGGGATAAAATTTATAGTATAGAAACAAAATAAATAGTGTGTCATCTAATTTTGTTAACATGGCATATATGATGATAATTGAAGATGAAGAGTATGACCTATGCAAGGTCCTAAGCTAGCAGTTGATGGAGAGTCTAGTAGGAATAAAGAGGAAGAAAACAACACATTTCAGATTTGGATAGCTGATTATGTATATATTCTTCCATGTTCTGAGAAGATTTTCTAAAATGTACCTATGGAGATCTGATAGATGCTCTATGTAGATGATTAGGGATTTCTACAAGAGAAGTGATGAGCAAAAAAGGTATGCTAAGATTGTAGGCATGATGAAACTCTTTCAAAAAAAAATGCATGAAAGACAAAGAATCCCTTGGAGACTAGTTGATAAGTATAAGAAATGACATATGTTTCATGGTGGAAACTGACAACACATGCTTTGAGGCAATGGAACCTAGAACTTCATGGGATACCTCTATGGGCTATGAAGTTGACTACACCATTTTAGAACTTCACATTAAAAAATTTTTAAAGTCTCCTAAAGACCCCAATGTTCCTAGATGGGGCACATATGAAGAAAAATATACAATAGTAAAGGAAGATCTGGAAAAGGGGAGAAGGGAGAAGAAAGTTGAGTCTCTTATTGACAAAATTGTAGGGCAACATGGAATATCAAAAGAAGAGATGAAGATTGTCAGGGAAAAACTGGTAGAACTTGGGGAGAAATACAGTATTCCCCCTCCTCAACCAAACATTGAGGCACCTTGAGTGGTGGAGATTGAAAAATAACAAGAAAAGGACAAAGATGACACTCCTAAACCTACTAGGAGAACATCACAGAGATGGGCTGCTAGAGAAGCTACACAAGGTCAAACACCTCTTAGAGATAGACTGAAGCCCATTGCTAGTGGACCAAGAAGGATGAGAAAAACACTTGATACCCCTCCATCTTTGCATGGGAAGGAAAAACAACAAAAGATTGTAGAATAGGAACAAGAAGAGGAAGTTCAAGTAATAGATACATAGAAGACATAGGAACAAAAGAAGAAGGAACAAGAAGATGAAAAGGATAGAAAAATTCAAGAGGAAAACCTAAGGTCACTTGAAGTAGAAAAGAAGAAAGCAGTAGAGGAAGAACAAAAGTAAGGCTAAGAAACACAAAGGTATTTGTTTAAGCCCTTCTTAAAAGTTTAGAAAAGAGAGTAGTGAATGATGGCAAGCTTTCTCCTATTGAAAAATAATTTGATAGATATGATGAAGAAGAGAAAAAAAAGATAGAAGATATAGTTGTGGATCACATGTTCACCTTTAAAAAGAATCTAATTGAAATAGAAGGTCAAATTAGTAAGGAACTATTTGAAATACTAGAGGAAAGAAAGAAGAGAGCCTTGGATGAGGACACCAAGATGAGACATGATATTATTCTATAGAATATTCCTACCATGTAAAAAAGTGAGATGGTAGAATGGATTGAGAAGTTAAAGCCAAAACTAGGAACCAAAACCAAGATTATAGATTTTATGGCCCACAAATATGAAGAGGTTGAAAAAGAGACACATGACAAGGTTGGACAGCTACTCCTTGAGGAGAAACTTGATCTTGGAAAGTCTACAAGGACACCAACCCCAATAATAATCTTCACAAAGTCTACAATTTCTGAAATTGCAGAAGAGGATTAAGCTGGAAAGGAGATAGAGGTAATTGATACCACCTTACCTAATTTCTACATTGATAATTTTGGGATTTCACTGGACACAAAGAAGGATACATCTAATCCATTTCAGATAACAAAACCTTTGGCCAACATTGATGAAATAGTGAATAATCTTGAGGTTCCCAAGATTTTTTAAGAAGAATCAGATAAGAAAGAGAAACAAAAGGATAAAACCCTTGAAAAATAACAGGTCTCAGAAGAAAAAGGTGAAGGAAAAGAGAAAGAAAAGTTGGAGGAACATGCAAAAGGATTTCCTATCACCTCTTTTTCTACACCTAGTTTGTTGTCAAGTGGATCCCAATCACTTTCAACTAACTTAGAGAATATGGATGTCACATATCTTATGCAGTGGTCAGTACTTTATTTTGCTAAACAAAAGGAGAAATCAGAGAAGAAGATTGACAAAACTACAAAGATAATCCAACGAGAAACACAAGTGTTAAGTTTTTTATTACACCTCCTGTAGGTATTGGAGATCCTATAAATAGTCTACATAATGTTTGAAGTATAATAGAACAAAATTTTGATACATTAGAAGAAGAAATAAGAATAAAAGTGGTAGATGAATTTAAAAGGATAAGGATGAAAGATAATCTTGATGGAATCAAGAGTGATCTAAACAAATTGATCACCACAAAAAAGGTAATCAAATATTGTCTTAAGAATGGAAAAGACCTATTTAGACTTTGCATGAATTTGCATAAGCATGTAAAGAGAATATCAAATATTATAGCTCAAGATGAAGAGTCTTTGGAAAACCTCTCTAAGAATTTTGAAAGTAATAAAATTCTAGACATAAACAAGGAAGTAAATAGGATCATGGATAAAATCCATACCCTACAGTTGGAAAAGGATAGAGTTTAGAAAAGATTCTTAGAATTAAGAAGCTTTTTGACTCCAAATATTAGTGTCTTGGAGAGTACACATGAGGACCTTCAGTTTGAAAATTTCAAGGATTAGTACTTATTGATGTAGAGGAAGCAGACAAGGCCGCATTTGGTCTTAATGGAATGATTCAAGTGGCAGAGGCAATCAAAGAAGCTTCAGATGGAAACATGTAGATTTTGAAGACAAATTACAAAGATATACTATAGACAATTCAACTGTGATTTTGTACACTCTATCTTTGTTGTTTTGGTAACTGATGTTGACATTTTGACACCCTTTTCCATTGATGTCAAAGGGGGAGAGATAGAAGAAAAAATAACACTGAGAGAAAGAGATAAAGTGTGTGTAAAATGAAAATAAAGAATAAATAAATAAAGGAAAGTTTCTTCTGAAGGCTATGTGTTGCATTTATGTCAGTATATTTCCTT
Source organism: Chamaecyparis obtusa (assembly GCA_027943335.1). Lineage (NCBI taxonomy): Eukaryota > Viridiplantae > Streptophyta > Pinopsida > Cupressales > Cupressaceae > Chamaecyparis > Chamaecyparis obtusa. The sequence goes on along the minus strand of BSBK01008643.1, from coordinate 369,466 downwards.
TTATATTTTTGCCTTGATGTTGCACTTAGTCATTTTTTTTTCACTACGTGTTGCCATAAATGCCAAAGTGGGAGATTTTTGGCAAGTGGTCAGCACATGCACACATATGTACATCTATAGAATATTATCATTTATGGTAACACTTATCAGTATTATGATTGCACATATTGGATATCATGAATATGTTTGAATGCAGTTGTTGAATGGAAAAATGCCTAAGTCCACAGACTGCTCTTGTAACCCATTCTCACAGAAAAGCTTAGCGAGATTCACAGAAGCTGTATTAAGGCATGTGATCTTAATGACATGCTTGTAGGACACCAATGAATACATGTGTGAGGTCATGAATGTTAATAATGAAGGATCGAAGAGATAGGTTCAGTTGATTGGATGCGAAGATAGTAAACAAAGCATTACTTGTTAGTGATCAATAAGGCCAACTTTATGAACAATTGGAAATTTATTTTTTGATGCTATATTATATCTAAGGCCGACTAAGGATGTTAATGAAGTGTACAAGTGTGCTTTAATTAATATGATGTTTAGCTAGAGTAATGTCAACTAGCTCTTGTAATTATACCTCTAACAGGGTATAAGTATATAGACACTTTTGTAAAAGTGTGTGCTGATTTTAAGGATGATATGAGTAGATGTTAGATGCGAATTGTAAAGGAATCTAAGAGGTAAAGTAGAGATCAAGAGGAAAGAAAATAAGAGGAGTTCTTCTAGGAATACTTTTTTAACTCATTGTATTCAAGATAGAAGATTTGTTGTAAGTGTTGTTGCACCTATTGTACACCCCTAATAGGGTTTGTTTTCCTTTAACCAGGCTAGGAATTTTAACAGGGTCAATTCCTTAACAAGGATCTTATTGTATACATCTCCTAATAGGGATATTCCTATATTGTAATAATTAGCTCCTAACAGGGCTAGAACTCCTAACAGGGTTTCAAGATTCATAGTGAAGAATTTAGTGGGTGCCATCCCCACTAGGGGTTTCCCTTAACATGGCTTCCTCAAAAACAAATATGGTGTTATGAGTTATTCTATGTTTATCTTTTTTCTATGGTTTCTCATTTTATGTTATATCTTTATATGTTGGTTAAGGATGTTAAATAAGTTTGATAATTTAGTTAAGCACTATAAAACTGATTCACCCCCTCTTAGTGTTACCGAATCATAACAAGCTCTATGAAAAACATCAATGCAGACCACTGTAAAGAAATAAATAATGAATCTCAAAATATGGACTCTGGGAGCTTGTGCTTAAAGAATAATGAATCCAAGAATATGGGTTTGTGGGGAGAGAAACCCCAAAACCAAGAGAATTTATTTTTCTTATAATTTCTTGAGGGCTTCAAATATTTTAGTTATGCCTTCCTCATCCACCTCCTTCAAACAATCCATACAACATGTAGCCCCATCAAGATAGTCTCTTGTATCCACAACTTTAGTCTTCATTTCAAAGGAGGTTCTAGTGGTGTAATGAGCCTTCAAAACCAGCTGGGAAATCTTTCCCATAATCAAACCAACAAAATCTCCCAATGGCTAAAATTGTTGTATCAGCTAGCTCATCAAATTTAATCAATAAAGAATCGACAAGAGCATATGTGATAGAGCTAATTGGGTTAGCTAATGTAACCTCCTAGATAAATGCAATATATTGGTCCATGGGAATTTAGAGCTCAATGAAATGAGTATCCAAGACCTTTACCAGTTTCTTTCTTGTCTTGATTCTAAAGGAAAGTCTAGTGTACTGGGTCTTCAAGAACTAATAAATGTTGTTCCCCAAATTTTTTGTTTCAGCCAAATTATCTTCCCCTAGGGCCAAAATTTATTTGAGACATTCTTTTCACTCTCCATACTTCTCGGTCTCAACTTGCCACACTTAGATGATTCTTTTGAGCTATCTCACAATGTCGTGGTATTTATATAGATCTGAGAGGGATTTAGACTAAAAGTTTCACACTGCACCTAAATATTCATTGATCCATTTATCCAATGCCAGTGCCTTCCTCTTCATTACTCGAAGTGCATCTATATTTCCCTTTGGGAGTGGTGTTCCAAAGGTGGAAGGTTCCAACATTTTACAAGAGAGGAGGGAGGCTAATTCTCTCAAGAGAATTCAAAGATTTGACTCTAAATTTTGAAGCTTTTTTTTTCTTTTGATACTCTATTTCACACCATTCATAGATGGCCCAGTTGGCATCATTGAGGAGGTCCAATACTCCTCTTCGGTCTCATCGGTCCAAGGAAATTTATGTTATTTTTTACTCTTCTACTATCACTTTGGATTCTTCCCTATTTTCTAGTGGAGCCACCACTATTTCTACATGGCCTCATCTGGACCCCTCCAGATTGTATGGAGGGTATGGGCCTTCTTCAACATTTTTTCCACCTATTCTTCTACCAACATTTCAACTAGTGAAAGAGGAGATGATATTTTTGTTATCCTTTTCCTCCTTTAGGATTCTACTAACCATTATGGTGGGCCCTAGGCATTTCCTATCATTATTTATAGACCTTTTGGGTTCTATGTGAGCCTTTTCTTTGTTTCCTCTATGGCTACTTTTTTTGGCATTATCCCTATGATTATTTCCTATGTTTTCTCCTTCTCCCACCCCTGCATTATTCTGTGGGATATCTTCTGTAGGTGGAGGAGCTTGTTCAATGTGAACTTCCTCTTGCCAAAGTCCTAAAGGGGTTTCCACTTCACATGTATTGGGAGGAGGCAATGGGCCTTGATCACCCATTTGGGATTGGGGCGTGACTACTTGGGGTACGATTGATCCCAAAGGTCCAGTTTCCCTAGAGACCAATGATTTTTCCTCAATCCTTTTATTTTCTTGTTATCTTTTCTTTCCTTCTTCAATGCTTTTTCTTTCTTCCTTCACCTTTTTTTTGGCTTCTTCCTTCCTTCTCTTCTTAGCAGCTTCTATTGTATGGAGATGAGCATCATTGTCGATCTATTCTTCTTCTTCTTTCTACTAGAGCTCTTCTTCCTATTCCTCAGCATATTTTGCACTTCTTTAATCTCAACCACTTACCAGAGGATATTTGCATCCTATTCTTGGACCACCTCCTCATTTATTCTCTCCTTATTAGTCATATGATGTAGGATTCTAGGTTCACTGATGTGGAAGAAATCATCAACATTTGTTTATGAGATCTTTGGTAGATCCTCTAGAGTGTTGTCTATTTTAGGAGAGGAGGTGGAAGGAATTTTATGAATATTGACCAACATTCTTAGATTTTGGGCCTGATTGTCTATTTGGGGAAGGCCTATTGGCCTTCTATTTATTTCTTCTTTAGAGTGGTGCTCTAGTAGAGACTATCTATGCTTCCTCTTCAATTTATTCCTCCAAAATGTATGATAAACCAACTGGGGTAGCTAGGGAGGTGTTGGGGTACTTGGGGATCAGGAGCCCATCGGGGTGGCTCTAAGGCCAAATGTTATACCAGATCATCCCACTTTTTCCAAATTCAAGGACCTCTCCAATTGTTCATCTATTTTTCACATGAGGGGCTCCAGTATTGGGTCTAATGATTGTGATGACTCTCCAACCTTCTTATTTCCTTGGGCTTTGGATTGTTCCATCGCTCGGCGTCCAGAGCTAGTTGCCCCTTTAGAATAGGCATACAACCAGATTCTCTTCATACATACTCTCACAAAATGAGTACCACTTCACTCAATAATAGTTTTGGATATGACCTCAATAGTCAAAATATCTAGGGTATCTCAATCCATTAGAAGGAGGCCTAACTGGTTAATTATTAGTTCTTTATTCATAGGTTGTTCAAGAGATCTATTGTTAGAAAGCTTCTGTAGGAATGATCGGAGGTCGAGATGATCCATCATACTCTTTAAAATTCTTAAATGATGTTAGTACCTGACATCAAAGTCATCTGGGCAATCCTCCCAAAAATCCTCCATATGCGGCTCATGGGGTTGAGATCCCTGGGGAATTGCCTTCTTAAGATGACCATGTGGATCATAATTGGAGTGCCTAAGTGAAAATTTAGTTAGGTTCAAGCCACTTAATTTATTCTCTACCTCCCAAGTTGCCACAAGGGTGCACTGTTATTTTCCTCAAGTGATGGGGAATGAGACCAAGATAATTTTTTTAAAGCTAATAAGGCATGGAATTCAAAGGTCTTCCTAAAAAATTCTAACAAAATGACCTTATCCTTGTAATGCTTTGGTAGCAAAAATGGGTTCCCAGTGAATCCAGTTACCCAGATGAAGGTGTTCTTTGACTCATACTGGGTTGTGTGGTCCCTTTTTGTGTTGCGTGATTAGTTTAGCCATTGGAGATATTATTGAAGAGTTATATTATTTCTCTATTATGATTTCAAGAAGGTTCTAATAGGCCGACTTGATTATATCATTTGAAGAAGGATACTTATAGCTGATTAGTTGTGATTACTATGTGTGATTGGTAGAGAAGAGTAGAAGATGCGAATGTATTGAGCCAATATAGTTGAATCAATCATCAGTTGAAGATCTATGTGAAGAAGTAGAGAGTATATGCTATTCATTGGAATTGATCAAGACAAGAGGTCTATTTCCTAGTTCACCAAGATCCAGATATAGTGTGTATTTGTTGTGCAAAAGGTTGCAGCCTTCACCATTTGAGCAGTGTGCTCCTAGATAGTGTGTCCTCACCTTTAACAAGGTTATTTGTAAAAGACTCCTAACAGGGTCTGACCCTTGACTAGGTCATTGTACTTCATGCATTGTAAAGATCAACTCCTAACAGTGTTAAAATATCTTGTAACAAGGATCATTATACTCTAGTGCAGTTTATAGTGGGTGTTAATTCCCACTAGGGTTTTTACCTATTTGGGTTTCCCTGTAACCAAATTTATGGTGTTGTGTTAAGTGTTATCTTATTGTGTTTGTACTTAATGTTCTTCTGTGCTAAATTGGATAAAGAATTGAATCTTGTAGATAACTAATTCACCCCCCCTCCTTTCAGTTATCTCTTGGGACTATTCCTAATAGTTTAAAAGTATTTAGTTATGTCTACTAAGAGGATCAATGAGAACTAATTTGATAAAGGAGAAACATAGTAATGGTTTGGCTAGACATTTTGGCATTGACAAAACATTGAATTTACTTAAGGAGAAATAATTTTGGCCATAGTTGTATAAGGATGTTCAAAAATTTGTGAGAAGTTGTTGAGTTTGTCAGGTTACAAAGGGAGTAAGTCAAAATACTGGATTGTATACACCAATTTTTGTTCTTGAGAAACCTTGGATTGATATCAATATGGATTTTATTCTTGGCTTACCGAGGATAGCTAGAGGTAACGATTCTATAATTGTTTGTTTGGATAGATTTTCTAAGATGGCACATTTCATACCTTGTAGGAAAACATCAGATGTAGTACATATAGTAGATCTTTTCTGTAAGGAAATTTTTAGATTGCATGGATTACCAAAGAGTATCATCTTTGACTGAGACAGTAAGTTTGTTGGATACTTTTAGAAGACTCTATGGAAGAATTTGGGTACTAAGTTGAGGTATAGTTCTACATTTCACCCATAGACTGATGGACAGATAAAGGTTTTAAATAGAAGTTTAGGTAACCTTTTGATATGCTTATTTGGGGATAAACTAAGTAATTGGGATTCTATGTTGGCACAAGAAGAGTTTGCATACAATAATTTAGTGAATAGGAGTACTGGGAAAACACCTTTTGAGATATTTAATAGCATACGACTGAGACGTATATCAGATTTGAAGAACATTTCTGGTGAAGAAAAGAGAAGTGTTGAAGGAGAAGAATTTATTGAGTTCATGAAGATATTGCATGAGGAAGTGAAACATGAGTTGGAATATAGTAATTGGAAATACAAAGACATAGTAGATAAATCAAGAAGACATAAGACTTTTGTAGTTGGGGATGAAGTAATGGTACACTTGAAGAAAGGAAGATTTCCTATTGGAACCTATGGAAAATTGAAAATGTAGAAATTTGGTCCCTGAAAGATATTGAGGAAGTTTGATAGTGGAAATGCTTATGAGATTGAGTTACCTGATGATATGGATATATCATGTATATTAAACATTGCATACTTGTATGAGTATCATGAATCTGATGAAGAAATGACAGTACCAAATGATTATCCTAAGAAGTAGACAAAAGAAGTTGAGTAGATTTTAGAGAAAAGAGTTGGTAGAAGTACAAGAGGAAAAGAGTACATGAAATATCTAGTAAAGTGGAAGAATGTACCAATTGAAGATAGTTCATGGATCACACAATCTGAGTTGGATTCAGATCAAGTGTACCTACTGCATGATTTAGAGAATCATCTCAAAACAACACCAAGTATCTAATGCAGGAGCATCTCATATTCTTAGCAATCTCGTATCACCAAAAACATGTTAGAGTTGTTAGTGGTGCTTGGTAGCTTATTTTGGGCTCTCGGTGACATTTTCCCATTTCCACTGACAGGGCTCGATTGCTACTTAATTCTTCATTCATTGAGTTGGCTTAATTGGTTCATCGAGCAAATTTCATGTTGTTCGGTAACCTTGTTCACCAAGTGGTTTATTTTGGATTTCTATTAAGACTGAATTATGCATTTAATTTTGTTCGTGGAGCTAATGGTTACATTGATCATTGGGAAGCATGTGGACCTAGATCTAGTCATTTCCTTCTCCAATGATGGATCTGAAGGCTAACTTATTTCAATAGCCTCTTGTATAAATAAAGTAGATGTTGTAGTTTTAGGCATCAATTTTCTAGAGATAGAAGAGAGGATCTAGAAGTTGGATCCTCACATGTATGAGGACTACTGCAATTGAATTCTGAATGTATTTGGCCATAATCAAGAATACCTTATAGCCTGACATGTATGAATTTATTGATTAATAATACATGAAGTTTCTACATTCTCTCTCTCCCTTCTTGTGTTATTGCTTATGTGTGATGTTTCTGCAAGAAGGTTGGTGATTTGGGTGTGCCTTTGGCCCCTCATCCTATCCTCCCTTGCATCAAATATAACCAATCTCTTTGCATTTAAAACATACCAATGGTGGTTTACCTCTTGTAGACACCTAAAAATCCATTAGAAAATAAAAGTATTTTTATTTTTCTGAAAACCCCTAATGACATCATCATTTGTTAATTAATTAATATATTTTTATGCCATTAAATTCCTTTATTTTAATTAAGCATCTTTAATTAAAGAATCTTTCCCCAAAGCATTTAAATCAAATTTGAATGATTTTCCTCTCTTTATTGAGTCAATATTTAATAAATGATGTCACAAACCCTAAATAAATTTTATATTTATTTAAAGCCTCAAAAGCCTAGAATCTTCTAACCTTTCCTAAACCCTTCTAATCTTCCCTAAACCTATTTAGGAGAATTTACCTACTTTTCCTAAGCTAATCCAAGTCTCTTTGACTTTTGATCAAACCCTTCCCTAAATGAGCCTCACACACTCATTTCAATCTCTTACACACTCTTTAAGGCTTCTTACAGCCTCATAAAGAGACCCATGTCTCTTCTTCCACACATGTTCCCCTTGCACACTTCCCTAGTGTTTCTTACACATGTGTGCACAACCCTTAACCCAAGCTAAACCTTACCATACCCCTAACTCTACCCCTAACCTTATCTCAAACCTTACCTCTAACCTTGACTCATCCTCCTAACCCAAGCCCTTCCCAAATCCTATAAATACCCTCACTTCCTAAGAGAAACAAACCAATTCACCTTTCATTTCTAAGTAGTGTTATAATGCTATAATAGCTCTAAATCCTTAAACTTTTTCATAATTGTTAGATTTCTTTGTTTCTTCAAGCTTTCTAACACATCTTAGCATAGAACTAATGGATAAATCATAGTTAATTTATTTTTTTTCATAACATAACATCATATCATATTTCTTTTGGTCTAAAAACAATCATAGATTACTCATAAATAGCTTAGATTGCATTCTTGAGTTTTTAGGATCCTTAAGGCCTTAGGGGAAAAATGAGTGTTCTATACCTAGTTTTTGTGCCACTATGGGGTTCTTATGGTCCCTAACCTATCCTAAGATCTTCTAATCATCATTAGGGATATGCTCCAAGTGATTCAAGAGCACACCCACATCCTTAAAGTGAGAGCAAATCAAACGGTGATAGGTGCTCCCGTTTAAGCTCTATCTGAGTGTCCTTGTATTCATTTTTCTATTTAAATATTAGGTATATGCTCATAAACTAATGTTTGACATGTCTACACCTTTCAAGATAGATTAGGTTTGTAGTGATCACAATTTGGCACGCCCGGTGGGACCCCTATCATGATCATCTTCTCCGAAATCAACTTTTCTTGGCTCTTTTTTTCAAAAAAAATTCAAAAATCTAGGTTGTAACATTTCACTCTCGGTCGCACTTGTGCATTTGTTGTCCACAAATGCTCATTTGTGCAAAAATTCTAAAATTACGTATATGTTCACTAAAATTGTGCATATGTTCACTAAAACCACACATTTGTTCACTAAAACGGCGCATTTGTTTACTGAAACTACAGATTTGTTAATTAGAGTTGGGCATTTGTTTCTTGTAAAAAACTTACATTTTAAAACACTTCCTTAGTAGTATAGGTCTTAATTTTGCATACATTCCCTATTTCTGTGCATTTGTCACCTAGAACTACGCATTTGTCACTGTAACCTGCACTTTTGTTCTCTGTAACTGCGCATTTATACCAAAAAGACATAATCTAATGTTTTTTTTAAGTTTTTGAAACTTTGATTTTTATTACAGGTTCTAAACTCCATGTTTTGTAGGTACTTCTTGGAGGACAAAGAAAAAAATCACTAAAATCCTAAGGCCTTAAGGCTCATTAACTTGCTTGTCTAAAATAGGAACTTCAATCTTTCATTCAGTTTCTTAAAACTAACTTCAAATGCAATCTTGAATGCCTTAACAAAAATCTGCAAAATCTTGTTCCTAAAGGTTTCCTAATTAGTCCTAAACAACTTAAAACCTTCCTAATTGGTCCTAAAAAGAAATCAACATCATCCCTAAAGTCTTTTAGTTGGCTAAAAAGAACTTCAAATCATGCAAATGTAGGACTTTAGAATGCATTCATGCAAAGTAGGAACGTTTCTTGTTTTGAAAACATAAAAAGAACCTCAAAATCTACATTGCAAATCTAAAAGGTTTCTAATCAACTCTAAGAAATCCTAATTGGTTCTAAATCAAACTTGATGCATTGTTTTAATCCAAATTGAACTTCATGTGCAAAATCCTAAGTGTTTTTCAAAGTTTCACTCAATCTAGGAACAAATCTAATCATTCCTAAAGGTTACTAAACAATCCTAAATACTTTGTGCTTAGATAAAACAAACTTCATATTGCAAAATTCTTGAATGCCTTTTCAAAATTCATGCATCAAACTAATCTAGGAACTTTTCCTTTGGATCTAAAAAAATTGAGCAAAAGACAAACAAATCTTGAATGAAACTAAAGGAATGAACCAAAGTCCAAGGAAGTCATTTTCATTTTGAAAATCAAACACACTCTTGAATGAACTAAAGCAGTGAAAAGCATCTCTATTCCTTCCTCTTTCAACTTCAGTTCAAACAAACTCTTGAATGACTTAAAGATCAAAACAAAGCACATTTCAAAGTTCTAAAGTAACACGCAAACTCAATCTTGAATGCCCAAACCAAGAACTTGCAATCCCTCAAAGTTTTACTTTTGAAAAAGAGAAAGAACAAATCAAAAGCTTAAACACTTGTGTCTTCAAAAGTTTTCAAAATTCAACACACTTAAATCAATTTGGGAAAATAATCTTCTATTGGCAATTTGGCTGAGTTGAATACATAGATGTTGTCATTATGGCAACCTATGATCCACATGAAGATCACACAGGACAGAGAGCAAGTATGACAGATCACATTGTAAATTTGTCTAAGTGTGAGAAAACATTTTATTAGTGAACCTGGACACAGGTTTTATTTATGAGGTTGACTGGAGTAAGTTCAATGCTTGTGCACTTGAACATAGACTCTATGTTGTCTATTGATCACCCATCTCAGAATGCAGATTAGTACGGCATGTACGGAAGAAGTTATGACAATTTTACCAAAGACATAATGAAGCTGACAGGACAAAATATGAAGACAGAACTAGTAAAGAGTTAAGGGATCATTTTGTTTATCAAAATAATGACTTAACAATATAAAGGGACGACATCCTAGATGTTAACTCTTAGATAAAACTATTGGTATAAATGTAAATGTAATTGTAATTGTAATAGAAGCAGTAGTAGCATTATTGAGAAAGAACACAATAGTGTGGACAAGTGATATGATGTGAAGTATATGAAGCATATGTAATAGTGATACTGAAAGAGAAGCAAAGTGATATTCATGCAAGCAGTATAAGGTTATGTACCTTAACCTATTTTGTAATCAGTGTATATTGTACATTACTTGTTTGGGCAGTGGGCTCATCTGGTAATCACATTTTGTACTACAACTCCTAACAGGTTTGAGGCTTCTAACAAGGCCTATAGTCCCTTAATCAGGACTGATACACTATATGCTTGTAATAGACTCCTAACAGGGTCAACATCCTTAATAGGATACTTTTGATTAGTTGATCTTTGTGGGTACCATCCCCACTGAGGTTTTCCCTTGGCCAGGGTTTCCTAAAGAACAAATAATGTGTTATGAGTTCTTCATTGTTATGATGTTGTTTAGCTTCTTATGTTATGCATGTATAAAGATAATTTTTTATATCCATAATTGGGCAAAAGATAAAGTTTGTAGAATACTAACTCACCCCCCCCCCCCTCTCAGTATTCCCTATTTCTAACAACTGGTATCAATGAAAAATATAAAGATGATATATGTTTATGGTGGATACTAACCTTACCTATATTGAAGCAGTAGAGCCTAGAATAGAGTTCATAGACACTCTTGGCTATGAGATATCTGAGGTAGAAACTGAAGAGTATGTTAGCAGACTACTAAAATGTAAGTTGGACACTCAGTGTAACAGGTTTGGAACCTTTGAGGAGAACTTCAACTCCACAAAGATTCTAATTGAAGAGAAGTAGTCTAAGAAGAGAGTTGAGAGCACCATTAAGAAAATCCTAAAAGATACAAGAATGATAGAGAGAGATTTTTTGGTAGCAAAGCAGACAGCAGCAAAAATCAGAGAGAGTGGACAAAAGGAAGTTTTGTCTATCCCTCCTTTATCATCAATTGTAGTGCAATAGGAAGAACCACAAGTAAAGGTGAAAGTGGAAGTACCTGAGAAGGACATAGAAACAAAGATGTCTACTAGATCCACTTCCTCCACACCTAGAAAAAGAGTTAAGGAGAGTTCCACTAGACCAGGAAAGAGATATAAAACTCTAGTGCAACCAATTCCAAGAAAGATTGCAGAAGTTAAAGATGATGTCACTACTAAGAAGAAATCTTGGAAACCAAAAGTTGAAAAGCTAAATGAGCAGATTATTGAGAATGGTGACTTTGCAAGAATGACCAAATATTATGATCTTTATGATTATACTGATAGACTTAATGTAGAGAATGTAGTTGTCAAGCATATGATCTTGACTGGCAAGAATTTTGATACTATTCAAGGACAGATACTTGATGATCTATATAACAAACTTCTTAATAGGAAGAAGAGAGCATCAGAGGAAGAGACATCTATTAGAGAAAAGCTTGTGAGGAAGCTTTGTGAAATCAAAGATGAAGCTCATTTCAATCTAATCATGAAAGCCCTAAGCACCCATCTGAGAACCAAAAGGAGAATAATTCAGATTATGGGAGGCAGGTATGAAGAAGTAAATTTTGAGACAAAATAGGCTATTATCAAGGTTATGGCAGAATATGTTGGAGAATCATCAATTGTAGCAGAGCAAGCAGGTGAGAAAGTACAAGAGGACATTCCCTCTTCTACAGCTATTAATATTGAAGATGAAACAATGAATGTAGAAGGTACAAAAATCACCTTGGATATTGATGAAAATGTATTCAAGAATTTGGAGAACATTGTTGACAATTCAGCCTTTGAAGAACAGGAAGCTACAAAAGAAGAAGAGATGATAGAGACCACAGTTGTAGAACCACCAGTTACAGAAGAAAAAATTCTCATTCCCACCACAGAAGATATCAGTCTTACTCCCAAGACTGGAAAGAAGACTCAAATTGGATCTATGATTGAGCATTTGGGAAAAGAAGTAGATGATGATGATCAATTAGAACTGATTACATCCTTGAACAAAATAATTGGTAAGAATAAGATGGTGAAGAGTCTTGAAGGGTGTCTGAAGGAACTAACTGAGAAGTTACAAAGTACTGTAACTACACAAATTTTAGAAGCAGACCCTATGGAGAAGGCAAAGAAGGTAATGAGCACCTTTGATAATGAATTCACAAACCTAGCTGATATTGCAAAAGTGAAAGCACAAGCAACCTATGAGGCTAGAATGCTTTTGAACATCAATTAGAATATCAGAAATGATATCAATACTCTTGATATCTATATTAAGGATTTGAGGAAGAACTTGGAAATAGGTAAATCTTTGTACATACAATATACAAAATCAAAAACTTTCATAGCTGAGGAAGATCAGAAGATAAAGTTAAAGGAAGTAGAAATTTTGAACGAAACAAACCTTCTATCTAGCCACAATATAAAGGTCTGTGATGTTGAGAAGAAAGTTAGGAGACTTTATGATGAAATCGGAGTTGTACAAGATGAGAAAGACAAGAAATTGAGAAGATACTGAGAGAGCATGCTTCTATGAAGTTGAGCATAATTGAAGAACAATTGGAAGAATGTCTTTCAGCAAAGACATCTTTTTAGAAATTTAACTTTGAAAACCTCCAAGCATGTGAAATTGCTTCTTATGGACTGAGCGCACTACTTAATGTGGAAAATTCCATTAAGAAATCATGGGAGAAGGAGATAGAAGCCATGAAGATAGATTTTTCAGATTGTGTTGCAAGCCTACTAGCTTTGCAATAAATGAATTGAGGTATAACTTTTTGTGATACAATTTTTTGAGCCTCCCCACCTTATTTTGTCATTGTTGTTAAAGGGGGAGAGATATATAGAAGAAAATTGATAGTATATGATAAGGGTTGTTACTCTTAGGGGGAGTACTATATTAGAGGCAATAATTTTTGAGGAGTTATAAGGATAGTATGTATTTTATACTATGGCCATAGTTTTGAACAATTTTGAGATTTTGAGTTGTACACTTAGCCAATTTTCTCATATGTTGCCACCAATGACAAAGGGGGAGATTGTTGGCAATTTGGCTAAGTTGATTACATAGATGTTGTCATTATGGAAACATATGATCCACATGAAGATCACACAGGTCAGAGAGCAAGTATGACAAAGTGCACTGCAAATTTGTCTAAGTGTGAGACAGTGTTTTACCAATGAACCTGGACACATTTTTTGTTTGCGACATTGACTAGAGTAAGTTCAGTGCTTGCACACTTGGACATAGACTCTATGATGTCTATTGATCACCCATCTTAGAGAAAAAGTTAGTACGGCATGTACAAAAGAATTTATGATAGTTTTACCAAAGACATTATGAAGCTGACAGGATAGAATATGAAGATAGAACTAGTAAAGAGTTAAGGGATTATTTTGTTTATCAAAATAATGACTTAACAATATAAAGGGACAACATCCTAGATGTTAACTCTTGGATAAAGCTATTGGTATAAATGTAAATGTAATTGTAGTTGTAATAGAAGTAGTAGTAGCATTATTGAGAAAGAACACAATAGTGTGGACAAGTGATATGATGCGAAGTATATGAAGCATATGTAATAGCAATAGTGATAGAGTAGCAAAGTGATATTGATGAAATTAGTATAAGGTTATGTACCTTAACCTATTTTGTAATCATTTTATATTGTGCATTACTTGTTTGGGCAGTGGGCTCATCTGGTAATCACATTTTGTACTACAACTCCTAACAGGGTCGAGGCTTCTAACAAGGCCTATAGTCCCTTAATCAGGACTGATACACTATATGCTTGTAATAGACTCCTAATAGGGTCAACATCCTTAACAACATACTTTTGATTAGTGGATCTTTTTGGGTACCATCCCCACTGGGGTTTTCCCTTGGCCAAGGTTTCCTCGAGAACAAATAATGTGTTATGAGTTCTTCATTGATATGCATGTTGTTTAGCTTCTTATGTTATGCATGTATAAATATAATTTGTTATATCCATAATTGGGCAAAAGATAAAGTTTGTAGAATATTGATTCACCCCCCCTCTCAGTATTCCCTATTTCTAACAATTGGTATCAGAGCTTAGGTACTCGGAAAAGAATCATTCAAGGAAAGACTTGTAGCTTGAGTAAGATCTCTATGGATATGGATCAACTATAGAAGAATCTTGAATAATCTCTTGAACAGATTGACTTGCTTACTATTGAAAAAGATACTTTGAAAAGAAAGTATGATGATGCAAAGAACCTCATTGAGAAACTAAAAAACAAATTGGAAGATCTAAGATTTGAAAAGGAATCTAAAGTTTTTATTGAATATTGTGATGAAAATGTGGAAAATTAAAATGAGATCCTTAAGCATGAACTGAAGATAGCAAATTTGAAGCTTAGTTTGAAAGATGGAAATGGCAAGAATGAAGCGAATTTGAAATCTGAAAATGAAGGACTAAAATGTAAACTTTCTAAAGTAACATCTGAACTTGAGAAAGTCTATTTGTAGTATGATGAACTTGAGAAATACAATAAGATTGTGAAAGGTGAACTAACTCAATCCAAACAACAACTTGAAAGGCTATATTCAACTAGTGAGAAGATTGATGAACAAATATCTTATAAAAAACCATTCTATGATAAGACTGGTCTTGGATTCAACACTTTCAAAGAAAATGATGAAGGCAAGGAACCAGATTTGAAGATATCTGAAAGCATGGATAAGAAGAAGCCTGATGAGATCAACAAATCTGAAGATACACCTAAAGAAGAAGAATCACCAAAGAAAGAGGAATCACACAAAGGTATGCAAAGAGAATTCAAAGGTAGATGTTTTTCTTGTAATACTATTGGTCATATGAAGAGAGATTGCATAGGTAAACAATTTAAACCTCTTAATGGTTATTGTTACAATTTTCATGGTTTTGGACATAGAGCTATTGAATGTAGGAAACCTAAATTTGTTGAGAATAATGATGGTAGTAGAATGTTTAGTAATACTAACAATGCAGATAAGAAACCTACTGAAGATATGAACAAAAGAAGTGGAGTAGTATGTTATAGATTTAACAAGGTTGGACACATTGCTAGAAACTATAGATCACAAATCAATCAACCTGGATCACTCACTACTATTTCAGCATGGTCAACTAGGCTCTTAAGTGAGTCACACATGTAACAATCGATTGGGAGGACTCCGCGGAACAACTACAAAATTGATAAAATAGAAGCTACCCTATCCACATCTAAAGGTATTAGAATCCTTGTGCGAGGACCGATCCAAGGGGTTTACCAGATCACCTTAAGAATACTCACCATATGTATCCCCTTTCATGGGGTATCAAGTTGTGGGAAAGGATTTTGATACTCGCCTCCCTTAGGTAGATCTTCTTGAAGTGATTGAATAGTCAAAGGCTCAGTAAAAACATTTGTTGGAACATACACCTTTCAAAGATTTTTTAGATTCAGAAGTTTGTCATCTTTCTTGTATCCCACAAGGTTGCTTTGCCCCTTGTGAGATTGTTGTTTCAAAAGTCTTTTGTCAAGTCTACCTTTTTCCATTGGAAACATCAAACTAATCCATAACTTGATTCAAGATGCTCGGAAAAGCTTGCAGAAGAATCCTTCAAAATCAGATACCCAAAGATTTGTCTCAATCTAATTATCAAAATATCCTCAAGTTATGTCTGATTTGATCAAACACCCAAAAGCTAAACTTCCCAAATCCTAAGCCTATCGAGAGAAGAAATTTGTAGAGAAAAATCTTAAAAGCCATCAATCTTTTGTGCAAGAAACCCAAGCCGAAGAAAATTATCAAGAAAATCTTGATAATGTGGGCTACAATGCAAGAGTAAAGTAGTTTTCTTACCGATACCGAGTAAACAATCACTACGTCAATCTTGAAAGAGAAGACTAGCTGGATCCATTGCATGTCCATTCTTACTTTTAGATCCCAAATCCTATCTTGACAAACCTTCATCTTAGCTCATCCTAGTTTCATCCTTGCATCACCACCAAACCTTAGTTGCATCCTAGAGTCCCTCTTAGTTGCATTTGTCATTATCTCACTAGTTGCATCTAGGTCATCCTCTTAGAAATAGCATCATTCCATCATCCTTCACCATCATTCCATCAACAATTTACAATCAAGATCCAAAATCATTGATCCAAATCTAGCATCCATTCATCCAAGTCAACCTCACCATCCTTGCACCAAATCTAGTGATCCAAATCCAAGCACTTAGTGTTCTTAACCTTTGATTTTTTTTCAATCCTCATCCTAAACCAAAAATCACCCCCTTTGATAGAGAATTGTCTAAAGGAAATCCAACTTGTTCATGCACAACCTCATCATCTTGAGCAAGAGATTGGCTTGCATTGATAAGAATCTAGTTGACCAAAGATCATCAGTCTATCCTAAGTTGACCAAATCCTATCACTGATCCTCCATCTAGAAAATAGCAACTCATTTTTTGACACTTAGTAATCTTCCACCAACATCCCACCAATCATTCACCAAATCTTGATCCAAATCAAAGTATCCCACCAAGCCCCCATCATCACCAAAAGTTTCACCAATCTGTCACCATCTTCTACCATCCTTGATCTAAATCCAAGCATCTCACAAATCCTTGCATTTCATTCTATAAATCCACCATCCTTAGAAGTTTCTTAGGCTTGCATCCATCATTCTTTAGAGTCTTTAGAAAAATCTTGCATCCATCATTCTTTAGAGTCTTTAGAAAAATCTTGCATCCATCTAGCATCTGCATCTCCACTCCATGCCTATTGAGACAAGATCTAGAAAATAAAGGAACATGGATCCTTATCAAGTCCCTAGCTCATCCAATCCCAACAGTTCTACCAATGTGATGGTAGCTTATGATCCCTAGATTTAGAAAACTAGTAATGCATGGGATGATCCCAATATCCCCCTAGCTTCTTTCATGATAGAAACATTCATGAATCATCTAGGAAATGCACAAATTGTTAGTGCACTCACTGCTCAAAATCAATGAAACATGTGGGCCAACTTCACACAGGAGGGTACTCCCATTCCACCATATCTCCAACCTCACATCCTCATCAACAACATCTGAATCCCAATAGAAGTATACACCTCTATCATCCAATAGATCCCTGATCGGCTTCTCCACATATCACAAATAGCTTCACCCATCCCTCCTCTTTTGCAAAGTAGTTTCAGAAGCCCTACAACACAAGAGACACAATCCACTCCATTTCCTCTCATAGGTGAACCATCATCTTCCATAGCAGCTCAATCCATCATCCCTACCCAAAGCTTTTCACAAAACCAAATGCCACCTCCCACTCAAGCCTTTACACAAGAAGTTCCACCACCTTCCATGGGCCAAGAAACATCATTATTTCCAAGGGCAACGCAGTCATTTCCCTCATCTTTCCAGTAAGCCTCTACTTCAACACCATTGTTTCTAGGGGGATGCAATCACCCTTCCCCTTCACTTCACAAGCCTCTACATCCACACCATTCTTTTCAGGGGGGACGCAATCATCCTTCCCCTTCACTTCACAAACTTCTACACCCATGACATCATTTTTAGGGGAAATTCAATTGTGCTCCTATTTCTCCCAGCAAACTTCCACATCTACATCACCCTTTTCATGGGGAACGCAAGCATCTTCATTCACCCCCTAGCAAACATCTACCCAAGCACAAGCCCAACAAAATGCATTCACCATAGGTATGCCTTCCATGGGTTTTTCAAATCCACCAATCATGTCCCAAACTCCCATCACATCTACCTTTCTAGCATCCTCTACATCATAGCTCTTGTCATGCATTGGTTCTCGATGGGGCCTCACTAAAGAAGATATGTTAGCTTTCAGAATACCAACTCACTTATGTGCATCCATGCCAGCAAACCAATAAGCCACCTTCTCCCAAGCAGCACAACAACAACCATCTCAACCTCCACCAACTTCATTCTTTTCCCTATTCACAAACTATTTATTCACACCACCTAATGCTTCTCAGCAAGTTCCAACACCTCAGTAGCAAATTTCATCCCATCTCACAAGATACCTTGCCCAACCACCTCCTACTTTTTGCTCCCCTACATCAGTTCCACCTTTAAGCAATGCAAGAATGCATCCATCCTACATCAACCAAGCACAAAGCCAAGCTCAACAAGGGCCTTCTTACCAACAAGTTGCATCATTCCACCAGCCTCCTCTACAACAACAATACTTCCAATCATAGAAAAAAATCCCTATCATTCCCCAGAAGCAACAAGCTTCATCATATCTAGTGCAACAAAAAAATATTATCATCCCCCAACACCAATAAGTAGTTCTACATCCTCCACCATAATATACCCCTGCAGCACATCAGCAATTTCCTCCCCTACAATCATCGCTCCAAAATCCATTCCAATATTCCTATCTTGCTGGGAAATCTCCATATCCCACTCCATAATATCCACCCCAAAATCATCCTTATTCACTAGCACCACTAGATCCTTTTCAAATGGGAGTACCCACTCCAATGCCAATCAATACTTAGTGGGAAGTAATGAAGAATGCTCTTAAGGAGCTCCAAATTGGTACAGAGAATAAAACCTTCAAGTTTGAAGAGGTGTGTCCCTAGCCATTTGACTGATCAATCACAACTATTCCTTTCCCTAAGAACTTTGAGACACCCAAGTTTGATTAAATATCAAGGAAAAGGAGATCCTATAAACCACATCAAAGAATTCTATATGGCATGCTAAGAAGTGGCTTGCAGTGACAATTATCTTTTTCACCTATTCCCCAAAAGCTTGAGAGGAACTATTGTTGAGTGGTTTTACAATATACCATGTGGGACCATCACAACTTTTGCTAAGCTCTCTGAGAAGTTCATTGCCCACTATGTCCACAATGTCAAGAATGAGTTGACTTTGCTAGACCTTTGCAGCTCTAAACAAAAAGAAGGAGAAAGCCTAGCTAACTACTTGTAGCGATGGTAGAACCTCACCACCAGGTTATCATACCAACCTCCTGAGAAGCATCTAACTGAGATCTTTATCAATAACTTGCATCCCAAACTAGCCCACTTCATGAGGATGAATTCTATCCAAACATATAAGGATATCAAAAGCAAAGGGATAGATGTTGAAAGAGATCTCCTAGAAGAAGGCACCATCTGACATTTCAAAAATGATTCCCAAACTAAATCTAACAATGTCAAACCTCGTTACTGGAATCATAACAAAAATATTGTTACTGATGGAGCCACTAACACCAAGCATGTCTAAATTGTCATGGTTGGTCCTACACCAACTCCTGCATACCAACAACAACAAGCACCCATCTATAAAAAATCTCCTTAGGTCCATTAGCAACCTATGCAGCAATATCAACCTCAAAACAATCAACAGAACTATCAGTAGCAAGCACATCAAGCCCATTAAGAAAATCCAACCAATCAGGTTAATGCCATTAATACTATTCCCAATCAGAACAGACCCAAAGCCTAGAATTATCAGAAGAGGATCTTCACACTACTTGGAGAACCTTTGGATGTTATCTTTCACTGAATGGCCAAGGCCAACTTGATTAAGTACCCACCAATCTAGCAGTTTGATGATGCCACTCCTAAGCCCAACTAGTATAAGGATCACGAGTACTATGATTATCATCATGTCAAAGGACACACTACCTTAAGGTGTATGAAACTCAAGAATTACATCCAAGATCTCATTGACCAAAAGGAGATCCATGTAGACACACCTACTCATGCCTTGCCTAATGCCAATTTTCAAATCTATCAAAACATGTTCCCTCAACATAACGCTGGGAAAAATCAAGCTAATACCAATCATCCTCCCTAGAACCAAGGCAAAGGCAAACAAGGAGATCACACTGGCCACAAAGACTACACCACTTCTTATATCAATTATGACAAATTTGTTGGATGTATAACCCAATTTGAACCCATAGTCAGTGTCATCCATGTCAAAGGAGCAAATAGTCAGTGTGTTGTTACCACTCATAGAGGCCGGATAACTATCCTCGGTGCCCATCCAAGACCAGCACACAATGTACAATACAACCTCATAGAACATCTTACGAATACACAAGCCCAAATCTCCATCCTTGACCTTCTCTACACTTCACCCCTCCATCAAGAAATCCTTGACCGAGCCCTCCATGAAGCACAAGTCCCCAAAGATATAAACATCGTCCAGTTTGAAAACATTTTGGGCCATCTATCCACACCATGTGCTCTTTCCTTCAAACCATCTTACATGCTAGCCATTGCACCTACCCACAATCTCCCTCTCCGCATCGCCTTTATGGTTAGAGATTTTTCCATCAAACGAGTCATGATAGATAATGGCTCGGCCCTAAACCTATGTACTCTAAAATTTATTTAGAAGATAAGGTTCACAGAGGCTGACATATCACATGAAGTCATCACCATCAAGGCATATGAAAACTTGGAGTGTACCTCTGAAGGTACTATTCTTTTGCCTATCTAGCTAGGCTCAGCAACACAAGACACCATTTTCCATGTTGTTGATCTTAACTTACCATTCAACATCCTCCTTAGCTAACCATGGATCCATTCCATTAAGGCTGTACCATCTACTTACCATCAGTGCATCAAATTTCTGCACCAAGGTGTTGAGGTTACCATTGTATGCACCCTAAAATGGTGGTCTAGACTTTGGGCCCCCATTCAGCAATTTATCAAACCCCTGAATCAATATTTTCAAAAATCAATATTTTTCAAATTATATCAATTTCCTTGATCAAATCCTATTTTTATCATTTATTCGATTATATTCTATGGGCTAACCATTTTATCCTAAAGTCTTTTTTTAATTAAAAGGAATTTCCTCCCCTTTTATTAAATAGAAAGCCCCCACTTTTCCTCTTATCGTAAGTTGCACAAATAAATCATTATTCTTACTTTATAAAAAGAAGAAAAGGCTTTTTTGTCTCATATGGGACACACAAGTCAACTCTTATTTTCTCATTGGAGGAGATTTGTGCACATGGATTGTTCCTCTTTCAAGCTCCACCCTTGATTAAATATTTTGCCTCTTAATCTCCATGGTCCATTCCTTCTCACTTCCTTTAAAAGGAGAGCTCTTTTCTCATTCTAGATCCCAACTTTGAATACTAATCTTATGTTGCAAGATTTCTTGGTGATTTTGGAGCTTTGGAGATCTTCTTTCATTTAGCTTTCATTCTTGCACCATAGCTTCATGTTTATGCTTTCTTAGCTTAGATTTCCTTTCAAGTTCTAGATTAGCTCACCTAGTTTAATTAGTAAGGCTTGTAATACTTTCATTTCCATAGCTTACTTGCATCTTCATTTTTAGCATAGTTGCATTGAATTTCCATTCTTGATTCTCGAGGATATTGGCATTCTTTCCCTTTTCTCTTTGAATCTCCCATTGTGTGGTTTACTAGCAAGGTTGCATGCTTCAATAGCTCTAGCTGAGAGCACTATACACATCCTTGTGACTCAATGCCTAGGGAGCTCTAGGTCACTTTCTCAAGGTTTCCCATTCATGGATTCTCTTGGAAGTAATGATTTAGAGAAGTGCACAATCTAGTGTGTACATTTTTGGTGCCCACCGTGGGGCAGAACATTCTTGTTTTGTCCTTCTTTTTATGCATTTCCATCAATTTTTCGTCATCATTTTTTCTTGCTATTTCGGCTCTCTATTTTTCTGATAGATTATCATGTGATAGTTTTCTAGTCTCATGTGATATTTTATTACATACCCGTGTGATACTTTTCCAATAAAAGTATCATTCAGTCATACAAGATTCTATCGCATGCAGGTGGTGTGAAATATCATACAGAGAGAAAGTATCACAGTAGTATACTGAGAAGTATCGTACGATTCTTTCTCTGATAGAACTATCACCCAAGCCTAGTAGTGAGTTATTTTGGTCATTTCTTTGTAAGATTTGAGTTGTTTGCTTCAAATTTCTGATTTGTTGTGGTAGAATAGAGGTTTACTTGTAGAATTATTTGATTTTTGATGTGCTAACCATCGTGGGTCTACCAAGTTGTGCTTGTAGGTGCCTTCATTGCTTGAAATATTTTCTTAAAAGAACTCATGTCAAAGTTCCAAATGCATAAGGGCTACTAATTGTTTTTGCAGGGCTGCCCAAAGCATAAAAACAAATTAAGTGCTTGCTTATTGCTTTCATTTTGAGTGTGGCATATACTAGTTGTTTCTTTTCATAGGCACTTAATATCTTTTTGTAGGAATCTTTTGGTGGTAGGAGAGTATGCTCTTCACCCTTGTGGTGAAACAAAAATCTTGACCCATCTTTGGATTTTGAAGGCAAGAGGGTAATTGAACCTTTGCTTGGTGTGTTTGGGAGAAATTTTTGAGCTAGGAGAGTATGCTCTTCACCCTTGAGGTGAACCAGAAATCTTGACACTCAAAGGTTAATCCACTCTTTGTTTAGTTTTAAAATCCTTTAGCGGGCCTACGCTTGAGCAATCAAGAGGAATGACCCAAGTGGGGACAAGTTTATAGCCAACTATTCTAACCCACTATAAAATCAAGGCTATCAAGGACACAAAACCTTGGTAGACGTAGTACTTGTCTTTGCTTGGTGTGAGTACTTGTGGGATTGTGACCATGAGGAAAATGCTAAGCAAGAATTCTTAAGGTACTCTTGTCATCGTGAGGTCCATTACTTGCCATAAGGTAAAGAGTCCCTTTGGGGAGCAAGAGGTGTATTACAAATAGAAGCCCTTACTAAGAACCATAGATATAAGGCACCCTATTTTTCTGCTTAGCTTCTTGGTGCAAGGATTGATCCTAGTGGACTAACCCAAATCACCCCAAGATTACTCACCATCTGTGTTCCTTTGGTTGTGTCATTGGCACTTCCATGACAAAGCCAATATCTATTGTGGGCAACCACTTTGTGTGAGGCAATGGGACATCAAGTGTGGGCCAAGTTGTTAAGTATTGAGCCTTTGTCTTTTTAGGCTAGTAAGTGCTTGAAGTATTCTTGTTGTAATCTACCCATGTAAACATTCTCAAACATCAAACATCATGGTAGCATTTATAGGATTTCTTTGCTTTGATATCACAATCGCTTGTCTTGGCAAGGTTGCTTTCACCCTTGTGCAAGTGTTTTTATGACATGTTTGATCACCTACTATTTGCAAACCTGTCTATTGTCTATTGTTACTATATTCTGAACTATGAAATCAAACTTGCCAAACTAAAACATTCACTGAATTGCCTTTAAAACTGAAATCTAAACACTTACTGGTCAAGAGTCATATGATCCTGAAATATCATCGCACACTATACTAAGATTTATCGTGTGATAGTTCATTGCTGCACAACTATTGCACAGCTTGCCTAGATTTTATCACATAGGCTGCCTGGAAACTATCGCATAACCTCTGTAAGAAATATCACCTAGCCAGATTGTATCATTCTATTAGCTTGGAAACTGTCGCATAGATTCTTTTTGTTGTCTGTCTGATTTATGCCATTTTCAGTCTTTCTTTGGTCGATCTAGATTTTAGTACGTCTCTTGCCTTGTAGTTGGAAGCCTATTTTTACCTTGGGTTCCTATGTTTTGATCCCTTGAATTAGTATTCTTTGATTTCACAAGTGATCTTGGTTGGAATTGATAAGTTAGAAGTCATCCTTGTTGAAAAAGTAAACCTTTAGATTCTTTGGTAACACACTTGGAGAGTTTCAGTAGTCTTTTGTCCAAATTCACTTCCATATAAAATCAATTTCAATTTCAAATATATTTTGGGTAAATCATCCTCCTAATCCATATGTGTTAGGATACTCATCCTTTTATTATACACCTTTGTGGCAGTGTTGGTTTATACCTCTTTTCAGCTTTCTATCTTACCATCTATTTTTGGACAATTGAACACTTTTACTATCCTAGTTTGTATTGATGTTTCGTAGGGTCATCTTATCACCAAGGGTCTTTTCTTTCATGTTGGTTACAACAAGGTACCAAGTCAGTCAAAGAAAGTGACCTCAAGTTGTCTTTGATTAGTTACCCTTAGTCCAAACTTGTCAAAAGAGAAAGGGAAAAGAGCCCCTCTTTGATCAATCACCTAGGAGCAAGTCCGAAGCTTGGTTTGACCCAAAGAGCAATCCTAGTGATTTGAGTACCTCTTTAGCATCTTCTCAATCAGATATGGACATGAGTTACACCATGACTAGAAAGGAGAGAGAAGCGATGGATCAAAATCTTGATGACATTTTTTAGAGACATAGGGATAACATGCTATTTGGTGATGACAATCAACCAGAATCACCCCCTATCAACACAAGATATTTAGATGCCCATCAAAGAACTCAAAGGTATACAAGATGAGCTCACCAAGATGAATGGTCACAACATGAAGACCAAAACAATGAATCTTGCGATGCTAATGTGAATGCAGCATTTACTAACGACTTGTTCAAATATTGAAGGCCCAACTCTCTACTCAAAACAACCTCAAGGTATGCGAATGAAAGGCTTAAAAGAATTGAACATGAAAAGAAAGACTTTCCAGATGAACAAGCCGCTAAAGAAGAAAGGTTTAGACTCCTAGAGGTGAAGCAACAAGCCTTGTTAGAATTGAAAAGAAAATCATTTCAAGAAGAACAAGATAGGATTTTAGCCCAAAAACTCAATGACCAATTCAATAATAGGGGTACCAACAGTGGAAACAACTCTCCACCATCTACTCCCTCAAGAACCCCACAAAGTAGAAGGTGGTCAAGAACCCCTTCAAGATCTCCTAGTCCTAGAGGAAGAAGGACTTCACAACATAGGAGAAAAACACCTCCTAGGAACTCGAGACAACCCTCCCAATGAGCTCATCATGGCTCTCAACATGGAGGAAGTAGTGCAAGTTTTGATGATCAAGACTTTATGAGGATGCAACAAGAACCACTATTCCAACAATATGTTGAGAAGTATCTAGATCAAAAGAAGGATAAGTTCCTAGAGAGCTTGATCAACAAGGGTGCCAGAGTCCCTTACAAATTTGATTTGGATAGAAAAATAAAGAAACAAGGTCCATCCCAAGAAGAGGAGATCAAACAACTCAAGCATATGATGGAAAAGGTGTTGGCACCTAAAATCTCCTTTTCACTTGACTCAATTTGTCCCAATCCTTTCGACAAAAGTGTGAGTATGAAGGATTTTCCTAGAAAAGTTGAAATTCCTCAATATGACAAGTATGATGGCAATGGTGACCCACATGATCATGTGCGTCAATTCTACATCATGAGTTTTGAGTTTCACCAAGATGACTCCTATCTTATGAGATTATTTTTGAGGAGTCTCAAGGGCCAAGCCATGGAGTGGTTTACCAACATAACCCCTCCCATCAAAACTTTCAAGGAACTTGTCCATAGATTTGTTCAACATTTTGCATACAACTTGTCAAGATCGGTCACTATGTTAGACTTGTGCAATTTCAAGTAGAACCAAGGGGAATCCTTTGTCACCTTCTTACAAAGATGGAGATGATTGTTCTCTTGCTATTCTAGGACTATTCCTGAGCATAAAAGGATTGATATCATTGTTAGAAATTTGGTGCCCAAAATGCAGTATGAGGTTTGGAAGATGGTCTTTGATTCCTTCAACACTATGGTCAAAACCGCATGTCGAATTGAGGATGTCTTGAAAGAACAAGGGATTTTGACCAAACATAACAATAACAACAATGGTCAAAATACTAACAACTCTAATAAGGATAAAGGAAAGAACTCACACTGGAACAAGAACAAACAAGTAGTCAACAATAGATTTGTGGACTCTTCTCAACCCAAGGATCAAGGAGTCCTTCATTTGTCTACTCGAGTTCAAGCTATGAAGCTCAAAATATCCTCCAACCAACAAGACCATAAACCAAAGTATCAGGATAAGCCTAAAAAAGAGAGGCGACAATTTTCTAAACTGGGTGACTCATATGAGGATGTTTTCAAGACACTTATTTCCAATAACCTTGCACAACCTCAAAATCCAGCAAATTTCTGCATACCTGATGTTAAACAACATTGGTGGAATGAAAAAGATTTCTGCAAATTCCACAATGGCATTGGACATGGCATTGAACATTGTTGGAAACTAAAGCATATTATCTAGGATCTTATTGAGAGTGGAAAACTTTAGATTGATGGGTTGAACACCAATGCAAACCATAAGGCATTGAAGGAGCCTTTGCCTAAATATGAAAAAGGGGAAACCTCCAAACCAAAGATTGGCAAGGCCGAAATCAACTATACCTACATAGCTACAAAAAACGTGGTCAATATGCTTGAGGTTGTGGAGGAAAGTGTCAACATGATGAGGGACAAGGATCCTTATGGTTATGATGTGGGCTCTCCTCCTATATTTGATGAAGAACCTATGGTGGTGCTTAGGGGTCCTCACTCTCAAAGTTCATCCCAAGCTCTTAATGCTATTACAAGAATTCAAAGCCAAGGTCCTGTGGTTATTAGAGGTCCTAGTTCCAACCAGTCTAGCAAACCCAAGCAAGTGACATCCAAGAATGTCACCACCAAATCAATTGTAAGTCCTTAGCTAAATTATAACCTTGTTGATCAGCTACAAAGAACACCAGCTCAGATTTCAATCTTTGAGCTTTTAGAATTGTCTCCAAGACATAAACAAATCCTTGAGGATGCCTTGCATGCAGAAAATGTTCCTAACAACATAGATATTGACCAATTCCAGAACATGGTTAACCACCTTGCCAGCCCTCATCACCTAACATTCTTAGAAGAAGATGACAAAGCTTTGAGCCATCCACATAATCTCTCCCTTCATATCAAAGTCATGATTCACAAGACCCGTGTCAAGCGTGTGTTGATTGATGGGGGTGTTGGGCTAAACATTTTTTCTTTGAGTCTATTGAAGATAATGGGTTATTCTGAGCAAGTTATTGATACCCAAAAGAAAATTACCATTAAAGCCTATGATGAGGTAGAGAGGAGTTCTAAAGGGTTGGCCATCCTTCCTATCAGGATTGGCCCTGTTGAAAAGGACATTTTGTTCCAAATTGTTGATGCTGGTCCTCTAGCATATAATATCCTACTTGGTAGACCATGGATCCATGACATGCAAGAAGTGCCATCCACCTACCACCAATGTGTTAAGTTCCCCTATAATGGAGTAGAAGTCTGTATACTCAAGGATAGCACATTATCTATAAATGCAATTTCAACAGGGACACATGTTCCTCTCAACAGGGAAGTAGAGGATTTTAATGCAACCCTAGCATAGTGCAAAAATAAGTTCAAGTCCATAGACCTTGGTATTGGGGGTATCAACTTGACTCCTTTACAAAATTATCAGTCTCACCTAGGTCTTATGGAAAACCTTCACAAGAGATGTGACCTTCATCTTCAGCCATGACTTTGTTTGGTACATTTGTAGAGTCCTCAGTGCCTATCCAGGATGAAAAAGAAGAGGTGGTTGTTAAGGACTAGATCTATAGAGAAGATAAGTACATTCATAATGAGAACTTCTCTCCTTATCCTAAGACATATGGAAGAGGGTACACTCTTGTCAAAATTATGGGCTATCCAGGTCATGGTCCTCTCAGTCATAGATTAGATGCTAGATTTGAACCACTCAATCATGCTCTTTTTGGACGCAGATATAAAAAATTAGTTGGCCTAGGTTTCTAAAATCAGAACAAGAACCTTGTTCCTATCCTTGGTGAGATGGATAGTGAGGATGAAACAAAGTATACACCCAATTTGACAAACTAGGAGGACATGTGTGAAGACTGGGTCCCTTCCACTAATCTCCTTTGGGGAGATTCAGATACTCCAATTGCCCATCCAACAGTTTCAGGCCTAGAACAAGAGGGATCCACTGTTGACGATCCTATTCAATACATGAATGGCATTCAAGAAGGTGCTATGCTTGGTGACATTAGAGCTTCCACATCTAGATGTTGTAAACATGCTTGGTGTAAACATCCCATTCGGGATTCAGATACAGACTCACATGAGTATGAATGGAATCTCTCTCTGATTCTTCTATAGTTGACATGGATGTTGATATCATCCATACATATAATTCCCAACTTGAGGTAGCTAACAATTCAATTGTAGGATTAGAGGATTCAAATCCGCAAGTCGCTTTAGTGGATGATGCTTCGCTTGGTAGGATAAATCCTAATTTGGGTACCTTAGAGGGATACTTGATAGACCCTAACTCTAAAATCACCAGAGATGATACCATTTGTATCCACAACATTGAACCCATCATTAACCTACCCCTTTCCAATCCCCACCTAATTGATTGGTCTCAACGCTATCAAGAGCCTCAGCTCTTAACTTTCCAAAATGACTATGAGATAGCATGTTACCTAAATGACCTTGAGCCCATAGTCTCTTCCACCAATGAACCAAATACAAGCATGATAGAACTAGATATCAAGTACCTTAGTCACAAAATTAAAATAAAAGAAAAAAAGAATAAGAGTTCTAATGGAAAAAACCACTATGTGGTGGTGTCAGAACCTAAAAAAGTAAAAATAAAGGATGTATCCAAGGGTGAAAACCTCTTTGAGGTGCCTAAGGATGAGGTACTTGATCATCTTCCAAGTTACTTTCAAGACATATCTTCAGTGCTTGTTGAGCCTACACAGCCAGTTAATTTGGGTATAGAAGAAGCGCCACAAATAGTGGATTTGGCTCAATCTCTATCAACATAGGAAAAAGAAGCATATACCAAGTTTTTACAGAGAAAGAAGATTAATTTTTCTGGACTTACTCAGACATGCCAGGGTTGGACACTAATCTCATTATGCATCACTTGTCCATAGCTCCAGGCATAAAACTAATGAAACAAAAATTGAGGAAAATGCATCCTCACATAGCTCTTCTCATCAAAGTTGAATTGGAAAAACTCCTTAGTGCAGGATTTATAAGAGCCATTGATTATGTCGAATGGATTTCAAATATTGTCCTAGTTTCTAAACATGACAAGTCCATTCGTGTCTGCACAGATTTTAGAGATCTTAATAAAGCATGCCCAAAGGATGATTTTCCACTTCCTAACATAGACATGATAGTGGACATGACCATGGGATATGAGATCTATTCCTTGATGGATGGTTTTTCTGGATATAATCAGATTAAAATAGCTCCTAAAGACCAGGAAAAGACTACATTCACTTGTGCATGGGGTACCTATTGCTGGAACTTTATGCCATTTGGATTGAAAAATGTAGGAGCTACTTGTCAAAGAGCTATGACAAAAATCTTTCATGACATGATGCATAAGAATATGGAGGATTATGTAGATGACACCTTGGCTAAATCTAAAAAAAGGGATACACACTTAGGTGATTTGGAAGTCATTCTAGATCGCATGGAGTAGTTTCAACTAAGATTAAATCCAAAAAAGTGTGCATTTGGAGTCGCCTCCAGAAAAATTCTAGGATTTATCATTTTAGCCAAAGGAATAGAGGTGGAACCAGAGAAAGATCAAGCAATCTTGGATATGCCACCTCCCAAAAAAATCAGCCAAATGAGGAGTCTCCAGGGACATCTTCAATCTATAAGGTGGTTCATTTCACAACTGGCTGATAGAGCTCAACCCTTCAATAAGACATTGCACAAAGGGGTTAAATGTGTCTGGAATGAGGATTTTCAAAAGAGCATGGACCAAATCAAGCAATACTTGGCTAATCCTCCAATCTTAATGCCTCCTATCCCAGGAAAACTACTCATATTGTATGTTTCAGCAACAGAATCTTCCTTAGGGGCATTATTAGCTCAACTTGATGACACTAGAAAAGAAAGACCTATATATTACATCAATTGTACTCTCATGTCATATGAGGTTAATTACACTAGTATTGAAAAATCTTTCCTTGTGGTGGTGTTTGCTTCTCAAAAGTTGTGACATTACATGCTTGTGCATACAATACACCTCATTGAAAAGATTGATCCTCTCAAATATTTTCTTGGTAAGGCTGCTCTCACAGGTAGACTTGCTAAGTGGATGATGATCTTATCAAAATTTGACATAGAGTATGTTGAGCATAAAGCTATAAAAGGACACGCCATTGCAGATCAATTGGCTGATTTCCCAATTCAAGACAACATGCCTATTCAAGTTGAATTTCCAGACGAGCACATAATGTACATGACTGCAAGAACATGGAAGATGTTCTTTGATGGCTCTTTTATGCAAAATGGTTCAGGAGCTAGAGTGTTATTTGTTTCTCCTCATAGGTACACAATCCCTAAGTCCTACAAACTATTGTTCCTATGTACAAATAACATTGCTAAGTATGAGGCTTTGAAAAATGGACTAAAAATGGCAATAGAATGGATAATTACAGAGCTACATATCTATGGGGATTCACAATTAATAATCAACCAAGTTAATGAAGAATACCAAACAAAGGATGAAAAACTGGTACCCTACAAGAAAATGGTGGATTCATTGAGATGATATTTCACCTTTGTTACATTTCAACAAATCCCTAGAGTAGAGAATAAAGCAGCTGATGCTATGGCTACATTGGCTTCACTTCTTCAGCTAGAACAGCATGAGTCCAGATTTGAATTCCTAGTGGAAGAGCTACACTATCCTATCTATGACTCCCAAGAAAGCCAAGTTGTTTGTACTCTTGTTGGCCACGAGTCATCCCGCTATGGTGCCATTTACTCATACTTCTGTGATGGCATTATCCCTGATACCTTCAACCATTCTGAATGAAGAAACTTAACCCAAAATGCCTCTCGCCACACCCTTATCTCTAGTGATTTGTATAGGAGGGGTTTAGATGGGACACTTCTTAGGTGCTTGGAAGAGGATGAGTCCAATCAAGCGTTAGCTAACATTCACGAGGGCATTTGTGGAGGACATTCCAATGGTCTTTCCATGGCCCGAAGGTTGCTTAGGGCCGGATACTATTGGCCTACCATGCAGACAGATGTAGTAGCTTTTACTAAATCATGTGAAAAGTGTCAGAAACATGGTAACCTGATACATGCTCTAGGCAGGGAGCTTATTCCGTCTATATCTCATTGGCCATTTTAGTGTTGGGCCTTTGATCTTGTTGGGCATATTCATCCCAACTCATCAGGTGGACACAAATTCATCATCACTGCTACTGATTACTATGTGTGTGAAAATTGTACCTGATCTATAGACACAACACTTCAATAAAACATTAGAGGTTAGCAAAAATCAAAATTGTGCAAAATTGAAATCTAATTTAACTAAGTGATTTACTGCCTTCTAGTCGGTGTGAGGTTAATGTTCTCAGATTGTAATCGAGATCAATGACCTAGACAACACCTAAATGAAGGATTTGAATGCAAAACTAATATGAAATATGAATGCAATTAATCTATATTTTTTATATTTTCTATGCAATAAGATGAAAAATGATATGAAATCTATGATATGTAAAAACTGATATGCTATGAATTGATCTAACAATAATATGAAAACAAAAGTGATCTCACAACAATGTTGATTCACAATAAGCTTTGATCCTTCCAATTGCAATTCTCCAGTGTGATTGTGCAAAAATATGAGATTCTATGATGCAAATTTGAGAGATCAATTATGAAGAGTTGAGCATTGTTTTTATAGAAATTCAGGGCTTTGGAGGTGCATGGATAAAAGCCATAAATCACTCAAATTAACTCAGCTTGATTTTTGAGATAATTTAATTCACAAAAACATGCAAATGCTAAGTTTTAACTCAAAATAGAGTTTAGCTTTAATTGATAATTGATAGTTGTCTGCTTTTATGATTGTGCATGTTTTATTTATGAATTAATTTAATAATAAAGTGATTTATGCTCAACTTAACTGATTTTTGAAACTAAATAATTGATTTATGGGTTAATCAATTATTTTTTCAAACTTTTATTCAAAAATAATATTATTAAATATGACAACTTGCTTTAATTAATTAAATAATAATTTAATCAATTATTCATAGGAATTTTGATTTATTGTCAAATTTGAATAATACAATTAGGAATAAATATAATTAAATGCAATTAAATAATTAAGTGGTAGAATTAAATCTAATTAATTAAATATAAAAATATTCAATTAATCAAACTTAGGATAAATGTGATTTATTGCCAAATAATCATTAAATTAAAGATAATTAAGATAGTTAGAAATATTGCTAGGAATATTCCTCGATGCAGAATTTAAGATAATCAATTAGGATTCGATGATGTGTATATGTGCCTTTGGTTAGGACTTTGATGTTGATTTTGTTCGATATGTTGATATAGGAGATTAATGAACTTATAGCCCATTTTTGGGGTATTACATTTTGCCCCTCTTTGAATTTCTGTGTGAAGCGCAGTGGTTCAAAGATAGTCTGTGTTTGATAAAGATATGAAACTGATGTTTGAAATTGATAATTGATATGAGACAGAAGCTGATTAATATTGATTTGATATGGAGATAATAGGTCCTGAATGACCAAAGATAATGTTCACTATAACAGCAAATGAACCTATGATTGTGAAAAAGTGTCAAAACGCCTGATTCCAAACCTTATGATTGCAAAGAAGTGAATGACCGGTTCTAGACTTGATTGTCTTAGCAGAACTAGCAGGTATCACATCTAAATCCTTCAGTTGTCGAAGAACCAAGGAAAGAACACTATGATCCAATGGTTGCAAAAACTGATACAATTTACAAGATTAGGAGGATACCAGATTGATATGGATCTTGATGAATCTAATATGCCCCAAGTGATGATAGATTTTCCCCGAGCGATGAGGACTTTTGATGAATCAACAACTAGACGTGGTTATTGTCTTGATTACTAAGGAAGATATGATTTCAGCTAAAATTAGTTTAAAGACTTTGAATGATGTGCAATACCATGCCCCCCTTCAGGATTAAAATTGAAATCTGACAAGAAAAGTTAGCATTGATAGTTTAAAAGCATGTTAATTGATTTGAGAAGTGGTTAAACACATTCGAGAATGCATTCTGCATCGTTTGGAGGTCCAAAAGACCAAGTTTGACTAGGTTTGACCATGAGTTGACCATGGTTGACCAAGTTGAAATTTTGATAGTTTGATGTAAGATAATCAATTAAGTTGAATACTAGATTTCTGTGATGATTGAAGGTTGATTATGCAAGTAGTTAATAATATGAATGATCACAGATTTCAATTTTGATCCCGAAAAAGGATTCTACTTGCTCTTTCGTTGGAGGAACCTTCATGTGAGATTCAACTCTTGTTAGATTTGAAGATGTGAGTGGAGAATTGTTTAAGCATTGAAGTTTGTTTAATCATTGTGAGATCATGCAAAGTGCAAAGATGCAAAGAAACATGCAAAATGAAATGCAACCTAAGACCTAGGACCTAGTCACTGATCATATGTCGATTTGTTATCATCATTTAAATTTTAGGTAACCGGATAAATCAATACAATGCCCACTAGCTATGAAACCATAGACATATGAATATCGATTGGTATGCACAAGAATCAATACAACACCCACTGGTCAACAACCATGGATATATGAATATTGATTTTGTTTTCAGAATGTCAGATTAGATATAAGCACCAAGGCACAAATGCTAGGATGACCTGAATATCATGTCCATTTTGATATAGAAATTTGTAGAAGCATCAAAACATAAATGTCATGATGACTGGAATACTCCTTGCATTACAAACACATCAAGCAGTCAAGAGATCATTCTAAGTCCAGTGTGAATTACCCGTAGTGACCCTTTATCGTTCACATCCTTAGGTAAGATCATGTTTCACAGTAGGAGAAAGAATTCACTCAAAAAGACAATAGTGAGATCAAACTTCCTTGAATTTTCTAGGTATCAATGGTCAAGGTACGCATGGCCATCCAATTTGAGATAGAGGCTCTTACAGTCGGACACCATTTCAATCTAGAATTTCCAAAGTTGTTTAGATTTTCACATACAAGCAGAAAACAAAGAAAAGATTATGCCCCTAGTCATCACTCTCTAAATCCTATAAAGGACATCATCGAAGAGCTCAAAGAGACACAATATGCAAAAATCTCAATGCGAATCAGTAAGCATACAAGGAGATAAAAGAATGAAAAGCATAGATCATTTTCAGGTTGATAAGACAGACTTGACTAACTCAAATGAAGCTTCAAAGGACTCTGACTGGATATGAGACATCTAAGATATACTGGAGGCCATAGGATATGACATTGATTGCTCCCAAGTTTTAAGCATTGATAGGATACAGATGCTTGAGCTGAGTGGTGTACAGACCAACTTATTGAAAATTGGAAATGCAAAAACAAACCGGGAGATATGTACAAACTAAAGCAAGACTAAAAGCTGGGAAAGACCAAGATTGCATTAATAGATGGAGCATTTTGAAACAAGTGGCACCCATTTGCTGGGTTTTCACCATCTTGGCAGAGATTCTATTTTTGCTACCAAGGTGCCTATTTCCAGGTTTTCACCAAGGCACTTTTTCTTTTTCTCATTTTTTTTTTTTTTCATTTTTCAATTTTTTTCAATTTTTTTCAATTTTTCAATTTTTTAAGATTTTTTTAGGACATTTTACCATAGACTGAATGCCTTAGGCGTAGAATTTCTTTAGATGGAGAATGTTGATTATTTCTCAGAGCCATTCTCCTTCAGTCATTGAGAGTTGATAAGCACCAGAGCCAAAAGTAGTAGTGATTACAAAGGGACCTAGCCAATTGGGTTTGAACTTCCCCTTGCATTCTCGATGTGATTGATTTTTACGATTCTCTCTCAAAACTAGATCGCCAACCTAAAATTCTCTGTGTTTGACTTTCTTGTTGTAGCCTCTAGACAGTCTCTTCTGATATACTCTGAGATGATCATACGCTACTTGTCTGTGCTCATCTAGTAGTTCAAGTTCTTACAACCTAGACACTCTGTAGTCATCATCAGTTACTAGACCATGCATTCTAATTCTGAGTGATGGGATTTCAACCTCAATAGGTAGTACCACTTCAAACCCATAAACTAAAGTGAAAGGTGTAGCCCCTATAGGCATTATGATACTTGATCTGATACTTGTTCTGATACTGACTTTGATACTAGTTCTGATACTTGTTCTGATACTTGTTATGATACTTGTTTTGATACTTGGTATACTTGATAACATCTTCTTTCATTTGCAAACTCCCAAACAAGATCATATCATGCAGTCCCAATGTCTAGCAAGGTGAAGAATAAGAGGGATTGACAAGCTGGTGGAAGAGATGGAAGATAAGAGAATAAAGGATAATGAAGGGAAGAAATCCTCAAGGGAAAACTCCTCAAGAATATCCAAGCTAGGGAAAAATTATCATGTAAAGCGCATTTGGACAAGCAATGAAGGGCTAGCATAGGATAAGTCACAAAAGTGTAATGTCAGAGTAGGAAAGGATGTAGTCCAAAGGAGTAGACATGTCAAGGCTAAAAATGAATGGAGGAAAATAAATATGAAGGCTAAAAAGGAAGGGAATGAAAGCAAGATCATCGGAAGATAGCTCACAAGATAGCCAAATGTTCATGTATAGATCAACATTATCAAGATCAAAGAGAGAAGATGGAATGGATGAAATACATAGAAGAACTATGCATGATGTCTGATTGCCAATTTTTCATCACGGTACTTATCTAAGGTGCCACAAGGGAGTGGTTTTCACCATAAGACAAATTTATTTCTCTTTACTTTTGCTACCAAGGCACCTATTTCCAGGTTTTCACCAAGGCACATTTTCAATTTTTTGTATTTTTTTTTTTTCATTTCTCTTTTTTGGAAGAAGGCAAGCTTCTTAGATAATGCTCCTTGAAAAGATAAACCAGGATATGCCAAGGATTCAAAATCATATGCTCAAAGATGCTGATAGGGAAAGGAAGATGGAAGAGAAAAATGGAGGATAAAATTTTATGTAAAGCAAGTGAGGTTGGAAGATAGGAGGAATAGGCAAATGAGGAAAAAGGATAGAAGGTAGAAGGATAATGAATGGAAGGATTGTGAAAGGGTGGATGGAAAGGAAGGAAAGATCAACATCAACACACAACTTGAAGGGTGGCGAGAGGATGGAGGAAATGTGAATGAAGGAATACGTGAAGGAATATGGTGAATGGATAGTAGAGGTTGTGGTTTAGATGCATGGAATGGAAGAATATTTCTGGAGGGAGATGAAGTGGAAGCCCTTGGAAGCTTGAATGTCAATTTCACTTTTTTCTCAACACCAGACTCTTTCAAGAGAGACTTTGGAATCCATATAGTCGTAGGCTTTTTATTTCCTTTTGATGATCTAGAGAGAATATCTTCAATGATGGATTTTGGAACCCATACTTGTCTTGTAGTTTTTTTCTTAGATATCTCTTTTGACTTTATGTTTCCATGTCGATTAGAGGAGACATGGTGATCTTCTTTTTTTTATGGATTCTTGTATTGCTTCTTTTTCTTGTATTGAACATTCAAGTTACTTCCAAAAGACTTGGGACTTGTGAAAGAAGGAGGATATGACTGGTTTAGATGGGTTGGTGGATGAAAAGGATTCAAGAGTATGCATATATGTTGATCTTGAGGAAAGATAGGAGATGGAGGGATGTAAGGACCCAAGATGGATGGTGAATTAGGAGAGTTAGGAGGGGAAAGTGAAAGGACATAAGGACCCAAGATGGAAGGCAGATGTGAAGCCCTTAGTAGTGGTGGAAGAGGTCCAAGGATGGAAGTGGAAGACACAAAAGGATAATCAATAAGTTCATCAACATCTATATGACAACCAAGGATATCAGCATCTTTAGAGTGAGCATTAGAATTTTCAATAGAATCATGGACATCTTGAATATGAGCACCTTCTTTGATAGGATTTTTCAAAACTTGCAAAGACTTAGGAAGAGTAGAAAGTGGAAATGAACATGGAGTGGTAGAACAAGAAGATGGAAGACTTTGATCTTGACAAGGATCTTGGGATAGCACAAGCACATAATTTTTCTTTTGATTTTTAATAGGCTTAACATTGGAAGTAACAACACCATTTGTACCAACCTTAATGGAAGTATCATCTTTGGAAAGCGCAAGTGTAGTAAGGTTATTTTGATTGTCAATAAGCTCAATAGTGTAAGTAGTAACTTGATCTTACTTAGGAGAAGACTTAAGACATGGTGGAATGCATGAAAAGGGATGTGCAGGATCAAAAGAACCTTGAAGCAGATAAGAGACATCATGAAAAGGATTGGATGACATCGAGGGTTCTTGATCTTGATCTTTCTTTATGTTCTTTTCTTCATCATTTTTAGTGTCCTCTTGACATGGAGCCACTTCTAAGGATACGAAAGCATGTTGGGATTGTATGGAAGACTATTGTAGAGATGGTGAAGGACCAGCTGAAGTAGGCATTGTAGCATATGAAGGCTTAGGCTCTTTAGGTTTAGCATTATTGAAAGTATTAGCAGCCAAGTGAAGGATACCTTGAATTTCTTGACGAGGTAGCCCTAGAGGATAACTATAGGGAATCGTATGAAAAGTATCAGGACTTTTATTGGATGAAGGTTCTGTGAAAGATTTGAAAGACTCAGAAGCTTTAGGAAATGCATGGATATTGGAAGAAGTAGGGGATGGAAGGGAACCATCACAAGACAAAGGTCCAACATTAACATGATCTTGCTTGAGAAGATAATCTTTATTTTTAGCATGAGAGTTCTTAGAGGAGAGATCCTTGTAGTATTGATGCTTCAAGCTAGCACGATGCATTTTATAGTCCTCAGCAGTAGTAGATGGATTATAATCAAGGTATTGTCCACAAAAGCCATCAAAATATCTTTCAAAATCAGAATCAAGTGGACCACCATCACGATCTATCCAATGTGATGGCCCATTTGTAGTAAGTAGGAACATATGACAATGAGGACTCTTAGGAATAGAGGTGTCATAGGTATCATTACATTGTCTATCATCATAGTTATCATAGTCTCCAAAGTTGGATGTGTCACTCTCCATGGAAGAGGTATCATAAGGGTTATCACATTGCTCAAATTCTATCCGGGGGCATGGTGACATGTACAAGTCTTTATCAAATGGAAAAGAGTATAGAGATTCCATGGAGAACTCTTTAGGTTCCTTTTCTTTCTTATGATTGTTAAGCTCAACTTGCATAGCTTGTAGCTACTTCATCATAGCGGTGATTAGAGCTTCTTCCTCTTGTGTACTGATTCTTTGAGACATGTGTATTGATTCTCAATAGCTACTGCTCTGTTCCTGACATAATGATTTGTTCGATAGATTCTAGAAATAGGCTGAAAAAGCTAAATATCTGGCAATTTTGACAATTTTTTGACAACTTTCAAAAATTTCCCAAACAACACTCTGCAAACTCATACGACAATGGGTATGCTATGAAAAAACAATTGCAAAACTCGTACAATAGCTGGGTAGCAATGAAACGATAGTTGAAAATCTCATATGACAGTTGCAAGATTTTGACTTTGAGAATTTGTTAGCATGGAAACTCATACGACACTGGGTACTCAATCATACGACAGATGGGTTGTAATGAAATGACACTTAGAAAAACTCATATGACTTTTGACCTCCTGAAATGATTTTTGACTCCAGAAAGGATTTTACATCAATTTTTGCAAATTTTAGGGTTTTCAGATTTAGATTGTTTGCAAATTTCAATGTCCAAATTTGAGGATTGTAACAGATTTATTCATTTTCAATAACCAGATAGATAAAAAAGCATGCAAAATAGAAAGCAAGTGATTTCAAGCATGTCTGAAAACAATGAATAAGGGTAAAAGCAACCTTGCACATGAACAATCAAGTGACTTATTCGTTCTAATCCTTAGAAGTGTTAATTGTGTACATTCCAAAATGTTTTGCAATGACGCACATATACCCTAGAAAATGAAACTTTGGCCTCGCTAGGGTTTTTAGTAATGGTTTGACTCTACAACTTTTATGATCCAAAGGGGTGAACTCCAATCCTAGCGCACCACAGTTTTGACACAGTCCGAGAACTTAATCTTCAGGAGCTGCTAGGGAGATTTGACAACCCAACAATGAACCATACCTATGGAGATTTCTTCCACAAGGACATTTATATAGCGGTTGTCACTACCACGGAAAAAATGGCTATTACCGCTTGAGGTTCCATCAATGCAGTTTACCCTATGAAGGGATTGTCTGCTATGGTTAACCCTCTCTAAAGATGACTCACAATAGTATACCACAAGGGGACTTGGCTCCAGATCCAAGATTTTTGACACCTTTTCACTTTTAACCCAAACAAAGCAAGCAGATTAATCTGACATGCTAAGACAAAGTTTGTCTCACCAAGGTCTATGATATCAACCCCACATGATCTATCAACCCCTTCGGAGAGAGAATGTATCAATCAATAAGGGAAGATGCACTAACCAATTTTGATTCACCAAAGCTCATGATGTCTACCCCACATGATCTATCAACCTCTCCTGGGAAAGAATGTATCGATCAATAAGAGAAGATGCACTAACCAAGTTGAATGTGAAACACACTAAGTATCCTCCCTACCTACAAGGATTATGTCATCAAGAAGGATTTCACTAGGAATCCAATCTCTCAAGAATCATGAATAGTGTTCATAGGGCCTAATTACTATGTGAGCACAGATGTATGTTTCCAAAAGAAAATCTACCAAAAGTACCCAAAAAGCAGAAAGAGGAATACTTAATGCTTAAAGTGAATATGAGATGAGTCCATAAGGTGGAACACTTAACACCTCACACAAGCTAAAAATGAGTCCCCAACTTAGAAAACAAGTGAGTTCCTAAAAGCACAAAAGGGTTGCCTGGTGGAACAATTAACGCTTCTCTCCTGTAGACCCCTCCCCTTTATGTTGCTAAGATTGCAACCATGGGGTGGAATGAGGGGCCGGTGGATTAGCGATTCCAATAACCCAAGATAGCAATCAAGATAAATCACAAGTAATCTAAGACTGCTAATAAATACTTAAGGTGTCACAACCTAGTATCAATTATGCAAGTGTGTAAAGTAAAAGCATGAAAAGAATCACCCAAGCTAGACACACAAGAGATTTATTTTAGGATCCAAATTGAAATGTTATCAGATTAAGGAGAATACCTAGAATCCTCACAACATGCTTAGTAGATGTTTATCTAATTTTTAGCAATTATTGCACTTTTTTCCAATCAAAC
Source organism: Chamaecyparis obtusa (assembly GCA_027943335.1). Classification (NCBI taxonomy): domain Eukaryota; kingdom Viridiplantae; phylum Streptophyta; class Pinopsida; order Cupressales; family Cupressaceae; genus Chamaecyparis; species Chamaecyparis obtusa. Next base: position 329,059 of record BSBK01008643.1, on the reverse strand, counting down.
CCAGCAGGAGTCAATCAAAAATAGAGAATTTCAATTGTTAAGATTAGCTGTTAGTCAAAATCTAAAAACCAAATATGACAAACTGCCCTAAAAAATGAAATGACAGTTCAAACCTAATGCCGAAACTCATATGACAGTGGGTCTGTTACCAGATGATAGTCTGAAACTCATACGACAATGGGTATGCTCCCAGATGACAGTCTGGAAACTCGTACGACACTGGGTGTCTGATGAAATGACAATCCAACTTCCAAACGACAGTGGGTGCCATATGAAATGATACTCGGTCAACTGTGGTATGACAATGGGTATGCTCCTAGATGACACTGGGTGTTCAATGAAATGATAGTCTAACAAACTCATACAACTTTAGGTGTCTGATCAAACAATAATCCATCTTCCAAACGACAGTGGGTGCCTGATGAAATGATACTCGGTCAACTATCGTACGATAGTGGGTATTCTCCCAGATGACACTAGGTGTCTGATGAAATGACAGTCTAAAAAACTCGTACGACAATTCAAAAAACTCGTACGACACTGTACGGACTGAAATTAAAAATTGCGCTGTACGGACAGTTTTGATAGAAAAAGTACCAAAAATTTTTTTTAAAAAAAATAACATCCTACTGAGAATAGCACCAGAATAGGCAGCAGCAGGGGAGTGCTGATAGAGAAATGATAGAAGATTGATAGAAATGAAGGGAAGCCCATTTCAAGGCCCCACGATGGGCACCAGAAATGTGTGTGTGAAAATTGTACCTGATCTGTAGACACAACACTTTAGTAAAACATTAGAGGTTAGCAAAAATCAAAATCGTGCAAAATTGAAATCTAATTTAACCAAGTGATTTACTGCCTTCTAGTAGGTGCGAGATTAATGTTCTCAGATTGTAATCAAGATCAGTGACCTAGACGACACCTAAATGAAGGATTTGAATGCAAAACTGATATGAAATATGAATGCAATTAATCTATATTTTTGATATTTTCTATGCAATAAGATGAAAAATGATATGAAATCTATGATATGTAAAAACTAATATGCTATGAATTGATCTAACAATAATATGAAAACAAAAGTGATCTCACAATAATGTTGATTCACAATAAGCTTTGATCCTTCCAATTGCAATTATCTAGCGTGATTGTGCAAAAATATGAGATTCTATGGATGCAAATTTGAGAGATCAATTATGAAGAGTTGAGCCTTGTTTTTATAGAAATTCAGGGCTTTGGAGGTGCATGGATAAAAACCATAAATCACTCAGATTAACTCAGCTTGATTTTTGAGTTATCTGATAATAAAGATAATTTAATTCACAAAAACATGCAAAAGCTAAGTTTTAACTCAAAATAGAGTTTAGCTTTAATTGATAATTGATAGTTGTCTACTTTTATGATTGTGCATGTTTTATTTATGAATTAATTTAATAATAAAGTGATTTATGCTCAACTTAACTGATTTTTGAAAATAAATAATTGATTTATGGGTTAATCAATTATTTTTTCAAACTTTTATTCAAAAATAATATTATTAAATATGACAACTTGCTTTAATTAATTAAATAATAATTTAATCAATTATTCATAGGAATTTTGATTTATTGTCAAATTTGAATAATACAATTAGGAATAAATATAATTAAATTCAATTAAATAATTAAGTGGCAGAATTAAATCTAATTAATTAAATATGAAAATATTCAATTAATCAAACTTAGGATAAATGTGATTTATTACCAAATAATCATTAAATTAAAGATAATTAAGATAGTTAGAAATATTGCTAGGAATATTCCTCGATGCAAAATTTAAGATAATCAATTAGGATTCGATGATGTGTATATGTGTCTTTGGTTAGGAATTTGATGTTGATTTTGTTCGATATGTTGATATAGGAGATTAATGAACTTATAGCCCATTTTTGGGGTATTACAATTACTTTACCAAATGGGTAGAAGCTGTTCCACTTTCTGTTGCCTTGGGAAAGATAGTTTCTCTATTTATTTTAAGCCATATCATCTGTTGGTATGGAGTGCCTTCTGAAATAATCATTGACATTGGAGGTCAGTTCAAAAACAAGGACCTTAAACAACTCTGCAAGAAGTTCAAGATAAAACAACATTGTTCCTCCATTTACTTCCTGCAAGGAAATGGACAAGCAAAGGCTTTGAATAAAACCATTCTCAAGATTCTCCATAGAACAGTTCACAAGAATGGTAGAGATTGGCATCTACAGATAAATCTAACCTTATGGGCTTATAGAATGAGTGTTTGTACTCCAACTGGGGCTACTCCTTTTTCCCTTACCTATGGTGTTGAAGTAGTGTTACCTTTAGAGGTTGAGATTCCTTCACTTAGAGTTTCCCTCAAAGGTCTAGTGACAGATGAAGACTACCATGCCATGAGACTCCAAGAGCTAGAACTTCTAGATGAGAAGAGTAAAGCATCATTTGACCATATGAGGGTTTACCAAAAGTGTATGTCCAAAGCATTTAATGAAAAGGTTCTCCCTAGAGAATTTTGAGTGGGAGATCTTGTCCTATGAGAAAACCCTAAGAACCAACAACATAGAGAGAAAAAGGGAAAATTCAAACCTAATTGGCCTGGGCCTTACATCATTACTACTGCTTTTGGGACAGGTGCTTATTTGTTATCTACTAAGGAGGGAGAGCAACTCCCTAATCCTATCAATGTCTTGCACCTGAAGAAGTTCTATCCATGATGCATGTTCTGTCTAGGGGCATCCTTTGTACATATTTATTGATCCTGAAAAAATTCCAAAAAAATTCATATATGATGCTGAAAAAATCCTAAAAAGCATATAAAGTCCTGAAAAAATACAAAAATTCAAAAAATTCAAAAAAATAGAAAAAGTGCCTTGGTGAAAACTTAGAAATAGGCACCTTGGTAGCAAAAATACAAAAAAATTGAAAAAATTGAAAAAATTTCCAAGTGGTGAAAACCTAGAAACAGGCGCTACTTGAGGCCTTTGCACCCTTGTTTCTTAGCATGTGTCCTCGACACTTAGCCTTTCTCCATCATGCCTTATCCTTCTTGCCTTGGTTTGTAATTAGTCTTTGTCTTTGTCTAGGGGGCATAACTGTGTTAGCTTTGGTCTCTAGGATGTGTTGGTCTTTAGGACATCTTGCAAATGGTGTTTTTCAACATGACCACCCCAACTATGTTTTTCAACACTACCCTAGCGTCAAGTGTTTCTCAACATTTATCAGATATCTTACCCGCAGTCTAGCATGATATGATATTTTCTACTAGTAGATGTGATATTCAAAGTTTGACTCTATGACCTACACACACGGACTTAAACACTCAACTCGCTGAGACTTGTTTGACTTTATTTCTTTGTGTGATGTCTATGATGATTTCTTTGATGAGTGTTCTCTCCCTAATAGTTTTTGATGATGCTGAGCTAGAAGACTGGGGGCATGTGGACATGTTTTATTTCTTTTTCTACTTGTGGGTATATTTTGTTGGCCCTAACTATCATTAGCATTTATGCTTGTTCCACTTGACACTAGGATCTACAATGTATTATCCTTGACTATTTTTTGCAAGTGCATATTTATAGCCATCTTGACCTTCCTTATGTCTCGATGCGAGTATAATCTTTCCATACCAAACTTAGGGAACCTCACTACACTAGTCATCTTGACCTATATGTCTCTGATGCCTAGGTGGGATTCCCACATACCTACCTGATATAGATCATATTCAGATTCACATAGTTATACTAGTGTGCATTGTATGATCTTGCGATGCTACCAATAATGCTCGATGATGATTATTAGAGACTAGTGGCTTTTTAACCTTGCAAGTAAACCACTTTTCATATTAGCTTGAATTTTTAGGTTCATGTTAGTTAGTCTTGCATCTTGCATATGGAGAGAGCTCTCCTTTCATCTTTCATGGACTTGTCAGTCAACTGCGCTCACCTTTCACTTTTTCTCGATCATGTCTTACACTCCTTGTCTTTTACATCACATCTTTTTCCTGTCATCACAATGGGTTAATCTTATTGTTGGTGTAATTAAATATTCCTAATTACACTTAACTTAATCTTACTTAGGCTAATGCATTGCATAGTAGTTAGTGATTGAGACACCTAGGAGTGTGCACCTCATTCAAGCACATGGTGTAGGAGAACTTCCACTTTAGGTGTGATAGTTTTCTTCACATACCTCTTTGTGTGTGAGATCCACTTTTCGTGCTCTTATCACATTATCATCCTAATCTATTGCACATACTTTATTGCATAATGGAGGATGATCCACATTTGGTGGACATGTGATTACATCTAGCATAGGTGATAGCTTATTAGCTCCTTATCATTGTCTCTTATCTCCTTTCCTATATAAAGAGGGCCTATTATGTACATGTTAATCATGTCCATGATCAATAATATCATTCTTGCATCTTAATGCAATTGTCTTGCCAATCTCTTGTGGAAGTTATCTTGGTCTTGCATTCGATCTTGGGGGTGTTGTAGAGTCACCTAAAACTCTAACATGGTATCAAAACTCTCAAGGTGTGAAGACCTCTTCTCAAGAAGTGAAATCTTGGCTTGATTCAATTGTGGGTGTAGAATAAAGGTATTTGGACATCACCATTGCATAGTCTATTTGGAGAAAATTTGGGGTGTATTTTATGGCTTTCTATTGCAGATCAATATTGGTGCTTGCTGGTGCAAATTAGAGGTTGGCATCATATTAAGGAGGTCTAAAAACCCCTAAATTGAATTTTGTTTCATCCAAATTGGACACCCAAGGCCAAATCTAGAGCTATTTGAATTTTGGAAGTGCGGCAGTGGCGATTCAGAAAAAATAATTTCAGCGGCAATTTTCAAACAGCGATATCTCAGTCATCTGGACTCCTTTCTTCAAGCAATTTTTTTTGTTTTGGGGTAGAATTTCATGATCTACACAATATTTTAGGTGGTTTCTGATCTCTGTTCCTAAATTTTTTTTAAAATCACAAATCTTAGTTTTTACAACTTCCAAGGCCTCATTTGAGCTCATATGAACTCCTTTTTAAGTGCAATTTTTTTTGAAAGTGCATAATTTTTTCTATATTTTCCAGATCTGGAATTAGATTTTAGTGACTATGACTAGAAACTATACTTTCAAAAATTAGCTTAGTTTTTTCATTTGTAATGCATAAGCCTTAGCTTGGATTTTTGCATAATGATCTAAGTCTATTATAGCCTAATTTTGGAGTGTAATAATTTATTGATCTCAATTTGTAATGAGAGAAGTGTGTCATTAATGTAATCATGGGTTATGAAACACATCCTATAGTAGTACTTTTGACTAAGGATAATTATGAGTCATGGGCAAAATGAATCATCACACATTGTAGATGGCTTAATCTCTTGCCTCATCTTTATGGACTCATTCTTGAGCCAAAGTCATAGGGGAAGCAATATGTTTGGGGAGAAAAGAATGCTCATATTATAAATTTGATTATTAGTAGCATCAATTTGTGTCTCTTCTATGACATCTACCTCAGATTTAGAGGTGTTCAATGTCTAGACATAATTTGGACAATCATTTGGGAGATTTTTGGTGATCCACATGTTCGTCCATTCCCAGATGATGTTGCTTCAAATTGCCTCATTCCTCTTGATGATGTAGATAATATTCCCTATGATGATTATACTTTAGATGCAATTGTAGAATTTGCAGCAATTGAGAGTGAGGATGATCCAATGGCTCCTCCTGTAGCTCCTACTTCTCTAGTTGAGATCACACAATCATCTTTTGTTGTTTCTTCCAATGATTCATTGCAAGAGATATCTATTTGTCTTCCTGATTAGGATTCTTACTTACCAGATATTGGTTCATTATTTGTGGAGTCTCATATTTCATATTTGGGAGACATACTTGAGGGGGTTTCTCTTCTCTTTGATGACAATTTCATCACAGTTGGAGATACTTCTTCACATTCTTTGGAGATTGACATTCTTGATTCTTCTTCTTCACTTGGTTTGTCAGATGATGTGATAGATTCTTTGAGATTGGAGAGGCCTATTTAGTCTTCAAAGATGCATATTTGGAGACCTTCTTCCTTCTTTCATTTGGATATGGATTGGTTCATGGCATCATCATCATACTTCATTTGGATTCCACTTCCTAGTTCCTATCCAGAATGGGAACCACACCTACATTTGTACTTGGTATATCTTCTTCCCAAGGGGAGAAATGTTGTTTGTAGTCATTGGAATATACTTTGTCTTCAAGCACTCACCATTTTTGTAGGAGATTATTCATTATGGGGGGGATATCATATCTCCAACTATCCTTCTTATGGGGGGATAATTATTTGTATATACATGATGTATGTAGTTCTTGGGGGGTCTTGAGCACTCCATCCATCCATGCATCTTGTTTTCTTCTCTCTTTTTGGGGGTGGGTTTTTCCCATGAGGTTTTCCCTCTTTCTCCACTTTATCAGAGTTATGCATTTCATGTATTGCATTTTGTACATGTGTACCTAACTTGGCCTAGTTGCCGGGACCCATCTTGCATTGTGAGTTTAAGTGCATTCCCCTAAGTTGCACTTAAGGGGGGGTGTTGGTGTAATTAAATATTTCTAATTACACTTAACTTAATCTTACTTAGGATAATGCATTACATAGTAGTTAGTGATTGAGACACCTAGGAGTGTGCACCTCATTCAAGCACATGGTGTAGGAGAATTTCCACTTTAGGTGTGATAGTTTTCTTCACATACCTCTTTGTGTGTGAGATCCACTTTTCGTGCTCTTATCACATTATCATCCTAATCCATTGTACATACTTTATTGCATAATGGAGGATTATCCACATTTGGTGGACATGTGATTACATCTAGCATAGGTGATAGCTTATTAGCTCCTTATCATTGTATCTTATCTCCTTTCCTATATAAAGAGGCTTATTATGTACATGTTAATCATGTCCATGATCAATAATATTATTCTTGCATCTTAATGCAATTGTCTTGTCAATCTCTTGTGGAAGTTATCTTGGTCTTGCATTCAATCTTGGGGGTGTTGTAGAGTCATCTAAAACTCTAACACTTATCATCATATCCATATCATAAAGAGATTATTTTCAGAAACATGAGTCTACATCATAAACATGAGAACTAAACATACATCTATGAGAGAGATCATACATGAGCATCAATAAGCATTTACATCATACATTTGAGCAATATAACAAGACAATAAAACTAAAACATCCATCACAATTGGGACAAATACACAAGATACATCACAAATCCAGTAAATCTCATATATATATGAATGTCATGATACAAAATACAATGTGGGATCCAAAATTTGGATGATGTCCCAAGATATGACTCTATACATCTAAACACCCTAGACCTAACTCTGACTCTCCCCATCACATGGTGGTGGTGGAGGTGGTGTTGCCACTCTATCCAGTACTATGTCAGATATGCCTACCCTCTTAGAGTAAAGTGGTGCTCTTTGTGTCACAGGGATGACTACTATATATAGACCATGATAATATGTAGCTCGTGCAGCCTCACTCCAGATCTTCATAGTGTCAACCTGTGCTGCTCTCTCCCACCAATCTATGTCAGCTCATGCATCTGCTAGCTACTGATCTCACATAATAATAGTAATCCTTATCTTCTGGATCTCAGTCTCCAAAACCTGCACTCTAGCCCTGAGATCCTCTCCTCCTCCCCCTGTAGGCTAGTCATGTCCTACATCCACCCGTCGATGAACTAATCTTGCCGCATCATCCCCCTCATTATCAGAAACCTATCTCTGTGACAATCTCTAGCCACCTGATCTAGATCCCTATCCCCTATCTTCTCTCATCCCTCCCTCATCCCCCCCATCATCATCATCCCTATCACCACCTTATGCCAGTGACTGTGCATTAGGAACTGTAAATCATGGAAATGGATGTCTCCACTTCTCTTCCCTATAGGTTGCATCTACACTTGCATTTTCCATATTGGGAAGGTAATCCCATGGCTCCTTGTGAATCCCTATGGTCACCTATGCTACTTGCTGGTAGTCCAGCATCGGCAGCCATCCCTATCCCTCCTCATCCTTGGCTCGGGCATATGTAGTAGTCTCTATGGGTACCCTCTGCTACCGCCCAAACTGCCTCCATACCTAGGAGATGACAAACCTCTCTACAATCTCAAAGTGGTAGCCTAATAGTGGCTGGCTACACAACATATATCCCATCTCCCTCTCTCGGTCACTCTACTACTCAACCTATCAATACGGTCTCCACTTGAAAGATGTGAGCTTGTCTAGGAGCCTCCTATAGTATGTGAGGTCTCCGCTATGGGGCAGGCTGATGAATCCCATGTACCTATAGATATAGGGGTGTCTTCACTCCCTAGGCTACACATGTGGGTGCACAATGATGATGTGCTCCCATGCCCATACCTATGCTAGAAAAACACCGCATGCCCATGTCCTCTCCTTGTAGAATATCTCATGTAACTCACGGTACATGTCTACTAGGATGGATGGGCCCCATGCCATCCATCAAGGGTGTGCTATCAACTCCACAACCAATCTTCCCTAGCCTAATGGAAACCTTCTCTAGCTCCTGTCTATGATCAAGGCCTGTGCTACTATCAAGCACACTATGCATGGAACCAAAAAATCTTGACCAAACTCCTCCATTAGCTGGTCCCAACTAAGGTGTCTATCAATGATGGTGACATCCTGGAACATGTCCTAGATGGCCTATCACCCCTCAGTTAGATCCTAATCATAGTATACCTATGTCACTAGAACAATCATGTTAGTTTCTAACATATGGAAACTTTACATCTATGCACATTTAGAAACATGATTATACTCACTGGATCACCATGGCTAGATACCAAGAGGATCCGATAGACATCCTCTAGGGTGATCATCACCTCTCCAGTAGGTATATGAAAGGTGTTGTGCTCACTATGCCACCTCTTAGCCAACATTGTCAAGAGCCCATGATCTACCTGAATATGGGGCATATCTAGCAAGAACCCGAATCCCATGCTGATGAGGTCATCTCTGCCAGGAGTATCAAGATCTCTGATGCAACGTAGTCTAGTCACTCTTGGAGCCCTAATGAGGAGCACTGAAAAGTTCTCCTACAAGCCATAACCCCAAACCAGATGTCAGAACATATCATGATGCATGTCTAAAATCAGTACAAGAAATCTTAAATGCAAAAAATTGTCTAGACCCATGTTATTTTGCTCAAATCAACATTATGCGATATTTCTTATTATACTAGTGTGATACTATTTTTGGATATAGTATCATGTGATACTTTCCTTAATAGCAGTGCGATACTATTTTCCTCTATGATAGTTTGCACAAGATCATGTGATATTTCATCCAGTATTGTGTGATACTAGATTGAATACCTGCACGATACTTTGTGGACCCGTGAACTATCGCACGATAAAAAGTATCAAGGTGTGCGATACTTTCAAAGTGTCGTACAAAATTTTGCATAACAAAAAATTGAAATATTAAAAAATAATTAAAAATGTGTTTTAAATTCCATAAATAGCTCATAAATGACTCAACAGGCGAGTTTTTTTCTGAAAACTTACCAGGGCACCATACTGAGGAGGCCGGTTGTGCAACCGACCGTGCTCGAATCGATGTGTGTGAATTGAAATCACTACTTTTTGGGCCATTTTTTCTTTGTAAGCTCTCAAATTTCTCAAAATTGCAACAGACAAATGAATTTGAAAATGACCTTTTTACCCCCTTTTATAGCATTTTGACTTTTTGACCTAATTTTTGAAACATCTCAGAATTTTGTGAAAATTGCACCCCTGGCTAATTTCAACATCCTGGATCCATTTTCGGGATCAAAACTAAAATATGAGTTCATTTTGATAGTCAAAATCACATTTCAAATTTCCCCTTCTTCTGCGCAGTTGGCTGACCATTTGAGGCCTAATCCTTCGATCTTCGCTGGGGCATCTTCATTTCTTCATCCCCATCTCTTTCAACCTTCTATTCTTTCATTCATTTTCATTTGATTCATCTCTCTGAGGTTTGACTTCATCTTTATCCTATATCTTTTTCAGTCAAACCTAGTCAAACTGGGCCATGTCTTCACTGCTTGATGGTTATCCTATCTTCTTTCATCTTCGATTATGATTTCTAGTGATTTGATCAAATTTATCAATTTACTATTTCTCCTCTACCTAATTTTGATTTTGATTCCAAGGGGGTAGTACCTATCAACTTCAATCCTTGATTGAGCTTATCAATTGAACCTTGAGATTCTTATCTCTTATTTGAGACTTGACAATTTCCTATTTACAGGTATGTTGGTCTTGTCTTTCAGCTTATCTTTGTCAGCTTATCTTTGTCCTGATGTGTTCCCATCCATCGAACACACGTCTGGGTTGTTTTATGATCCCAAATCAATCTCACATTTCAATTCCATTCTTTGACCACATGTGATCCCAAATCAATCTCACATTAGTCAAAGAGGGGAAAATGTATGCACCTTAAAATGGTCGCCTAGACTTTGGGCCCCCATTCAACAATTTATCAAACCCCTAAATCAATATTTTCAAAAATCAATATTTTTCAAACTATATCAATTTCCTTGATCAAATCCTATTTTTATCATTTATTCGATTATATTCTATGGGCTAACCATTCAATCCTAAAGTCTTTATTTAATTAAAAGGAATTTCCTCCCCTTTTATTAAATACAAAGCCTCCACTTTTCCTCTTATCCTAAGTTGCACAAATAAAGCATTATTCTTATTTTATAAAAAGAAGAAAAGGCATTTTTGTCTCATATGGGACACAAAAGTCAACTCTTATTTTCTCATTGGAGGATATTTGTGCACATGGATTGTTCCTCTTTCAAGTTCCACCCTTGATTAAATCTTTTGTCTCTTAATCTCCATGGTCCATTGCTTCTCACTTCCTTTAAAAGGAGAGCTCTTTTCTCATTCTAGATCCCAACTTTGAATACTAATCTTATGCTGCAAGATTTCTTGGTGATTTTGGAGCTTTGGAGATCTTCTTTCATTTAGCTTTCATTCTTGCATCATAGCTTCATGTTTGTGCTTTCTTAGCTTAGATTTCCTTTCAAGTTCTAGATTAGCTCACCTAGTTTAATTAGTAAGGCTTGTAATACTTTCATTTCCATAGCTTACTTGCATCTTCATTTTTAGCATAGTTGCATTGCATTTCCATTCTTGATTCTTGAGGATATTGGCATTCTTGCCCTTGTCTCTTTGAATCTTCCATTGTGTGGTTTACTAGCAAGGTTGCATGCTTCAATAGCTCTAGCTAAGAGCACTATACACATCCTTGTGACTCCATGCCTAGGGAGCTCTAGGTCACTTTCTCAAGGTTTCCCATTCATGGATTCTCTTGCAAGTAATGACTTAGAGAAGTGCACAATCTCTTGTGTACAACCATCCATGCCGATCCCCAACCCTTTGCATACTATCGTGTGATGGAAGCATCATTTCCTCACTTCACTCATTGTCCTGGAACTGACATTGGTACTTCTATTGCCAGCTCATCCCAATCCCATTGCGATCTAGAGACTATTCTCACCTCCACTTTCTCTTCCATCAAGATCAATAACTAGGGTTGTGGTGAATACACCCTGAATGATGCATTTGTAGTAGGGGCCCTCCCACTTGATCCACATATGCAAGGGCACCCGAGTCACCAAATCAAGCCTACTAAAGATAATCATGAAATCAAACAAATGGGGCCTATGAATTTTGAATCCCAATGGCAAGATAAAAAGTCAAGAGATGGACCTTGACATCAATAGGTGGTTGTACAAAGATCCCCCACCACTTGACACTCAACTTCTTACTTACTTCAAGGACAAATACCCATAATCGCACAAGTATGCCACTAAGCAATAGAAATATCAAGGCGGTAGTCTAGGACCACAATAAGGTGGAAGCAAAAACCCAATCATAGCATCAAAGAACCCACAATATCCAAGTCTTGGCTTTAATACCCCTCTCCTACATATACAAGAGCCCAATACTATAACTGGGGGCACCAACATGACTAGTGTTCCCTTCTTGAATAGCCAGGATGACCTTGTAGAAATAGAAGACATCCCCGAAGAGGAAGTGAAGAAATCATATGATGATATCTTTGATGATGATACCCTCCTGAGCACTTATGTCCTCCAACAACTTGCCATTAACCTCATCAAACTTCCCCTTGTCCACCTTGAACTCATAGAATGGGACCAACCAAGCGTCACACATATCGATGATTTCCAAAGCATAGAAGTGCTCCTAAGGTTCATGGGAGAATCAGACCAACAAGTAGATCAGGATCCAAAATCAACTCACATTTGTAAGCTTGACCCTAAAGGATATTTTGGGGAAGAGGCAAGCTTTAGCCATAAAACTGAAAAACAAAAAGAAAAAAACAAGTCCTTATGTGAAAACCCCTTTGGGGCACATTCTGATTCCAAAAAAGAGAAAATAAAGCATGTATCTTTTAGTGAAAACCTTTCGGAGGCACTAAAATATGGAGATTTTCCTCTTCCCCCTATCCAAGATTATAGACTAGAGCAGTCATCCATCATCATAGAGGAAACTAAGCCAATCAACTTGGGCACAGAAGAATGTCCAAGAATCAACTACATTGTAGCATCTCTAACAGAAGCTGAAGAAATAGCTCTCATCGCACTTCTCTAAGAATCCATTATAAACTTTTCATGGTCATATGCAGACATGCCAGGACTTGATCTAATTCTTGTTGTACATAATCTTATAGTAGATCCCAATGTCAAACTAGTCAAGAAGAAGCTAAGAAAAATGCATCCAAAAGTGGCCTTATTAGTGAAAGCAGAGCTCGAGAAACTCCTCCAAGAAAAGATTATCAAAGCCATTGATTACTCAGATTGGATCTCCAATATGGTACACGTCACAAAGCCTTCAAGTGACATCAAAATTTGCATAGATTTCAGGGACCTAAACAAGGCATGTCCTAAAGATGATTTCTCACTTTCGAACATAGACATGATCATAGATCTTACAGCAGGTCATGAGATGTCACTCATGGATGGCTTTTCAGGCTATAATCAGATCCAGATAGAAGAAGTAGACCAACATAAAAAAACATTCACAACTCCATGGGGTACCTTCTATTACAACATGATGCCATTTGGGCTAAAGAATGCAGGAGCTACATATCAAAGAGAAATGATAGCTATCTTCCATGATATGATCCACAAAATCCTAGAAGACTATGTGGATGACATTCTTGTGAAATCCAAAACATGATGTGAACATCTTGACATCCTTGAGAGTGTGTTTGATCATATCCATCACTATCATTTGAATCTGAATCTGAAGAAGTGTGTCTTTGGTGTAACATCTGGAAGGCTTCTAGGCTTTAATGTATCACGGTGTGGCATAGAGATCGATCCCAAAGAAGTCAAAGCTATAACAGAGATGCCTCCTTGTAGAACACTCAAATAGCTTAGGAGTCTACAAGGAAAGCTCCAATCAATGAGACAACTCATATAATAGATGGTAGACAAGTACCAACCATTCACACACCTACTCTGCAAAGACACAAGCTTCAAATGGGATCCCATCTATTAGAAAATCTTTGAGAAGCTCAAAAAATACCTAGCCAACTCTCCAATTCTTGTACCACCAGTTTTAGGATGCCCACTCATACTCTACATCTCAGTGACCACTATAGCATTGGGGGCACTCTTAGCATAGCATGATGATGATAACAAAGACATAGCCATCTACTATATCAGTCAAACTCTAGTTGGCTATGAGTTGAATTAATCACCAATGGAGAAAGCATGCCTTGCAGTGGTCTTCACCACTCAAAAGATTAGGCATTACATGCTCAGCCACACAATTAAGCTCATCTCAAAGGTGGACCCCCTCAAATATGTGTTATCAAGAACAACTCTCATGGGTTGTATGGAAAAATGGGTCATGCTACTCAGTGATTTTGACATCCAATGCATTGATTGGAAAGAAATCAAAGGGCAAGTCATTTTTGATCAGCTAGAAGAAGCACCGCTGGTGGATGCCTATCCACTAATCATGGAATTCCCTGATGAACACTTGTGTATGATCAAAGAACAAGCCATATGGAAATTCTACTTCGATGGCTCCTACACATCACATGGATCAGGGGCAGGAATCCTATTCGTCACACTTCAAGGTGACTATATTCCAAAGTCATTCAAATTAGGATTCTCGTGTACTAATAACATTGTAGAATATGAGACACCCATCTTAGGCCTCAAAATAGCTATCCAATGGAACATCATAGAACTGCAAGTGTTTAGAGACTCCCAGTTGATTGTCAAGAAAGTCCTAGATGAATATCAGACAAAGGACGACAAGTTTCTACCCTACAAAGAACTGGTGGATAGACTGAAAGAGCATTTCCTAAATCTACAATTCACATAGATACCAAGACTTCAAAACAAAGTGGCTGATGTAATGGCAACCATCAAATCATTATTGGAGATCCCTCGTGATTCAACCCAGTATGAATTTTTAGTCGAGCAACTACACACGCTAGCTTATGAGAACATTGATTCAAAAATGGTGTGTGTCTTGGTTGGTCCTTAGTCCCCATGGTACCACAACATCCATGCATATCTAAAGAATGGTATCATATCTCCCTATTTCACCAATAACCAATGCCAAAACCTAATACATAGAGCTTCCTGCTACAGTCTTGTAGCCAACACCCTTTATCGTCGAGGATATCACAATATTCTCTCTAGGTGTTTAGATTCAAATGAGGCTGTCCTGGCTTTATAAGAGGTCCACATTGGAATTTGTGGTGCTCACACAAGTGGCATGGTTCTAGCAAAGTAGTTTCTTCAAGTTGGGTATTATTGGCCAACCATGCACTAGTACATTTCAGGTCAAATTCCAACGGCCATTTGTTGGATTTGCAACACTAATTTGTCAGCATTTCAACAGATGAGTCTGTTGCCATTTTTTGCATAGGAAATTATGATAGAAGATGTATCTGTTAGTTTATCGACACCATATCATGTTGGAAAATTGCACATGGCAACAACTTCATTATGGCATTTTCTGCGGTTCATCCATCAAAATTTCGACACAATGACCTATCGAAAATATACAATCTCAGTTGGAATTAACTATTGAAAACATATCCTTTCCGACATTATAACTATTGGAATAGTGACAGTTTCCTCCTAATTTTGACAGATATACCTGTCGGTGATATGGAATTAATGTTAAAGTTTCTATCAAAAAATTTCTATTTGCGACACTTAAACTATCGGAAGAGCGACAGTCCTTTAGCATTTCTCTGACAGGTTTCCCTGTCGAACGTATAGCATTACTGTCGAAAGTATTGTCATAAATTATTTTTCTTTGATATTTTATCTGTCAAATGCGTAGCACTTCTATTGGAATTAATTATGAAGTGTCAAAAAATTGACAGATATGCACATTAAAGATAAAACAACTCAAGAGACCATCATAGGTTCTCTCTTTCTTTAGTCTATATTATTGACAGAATGTTTTACCTTTCATTAGCTCATCAAATCTGGGGATTTGAAAGAATTTAATAGAATATTTTCATGACAACGTATATTATTTAAGTTGATGTTGCATGAATTTATCTACTTCACACACTTGTAGACTATGAGGATGGTGATAAAGAAGCATGGCCATGGGAGGAGATGCTTCTTTATCGCCGTCTTCATAGTATACAAGTGCGCGAAGTAGATAAATTCATGCAATGTCAACTTAAATAATATATGTTGTCATGAAAATATTCTATTAAATTCTTTCAAATCCCCAGATTTGATGAGCTAATGAAAGGTAAAACATTCAGTCAATAATATAGACTAAAGAAAGAGACAACCTATGATGGTCTCTTGAGCTGTGTTATCTTTAGTCCTAGCTACCTGTCGATCATCGAGAATAATCACCACCTTGCATTTATGTACACTACACAAATTGGTCCCAGTCTTGCAAAAACATTTTACACTTGTACATCTCATCAATACTGGAGGCCTAAAGTAATTGTATATGATCACTAGCACATTTCATGCATGGATGAGAAACAGTATCCAAAGTTTCTAGATAACTATTTTTTAGAAGAGGAATGAGTGCAGGCCAAAGAAGGGATAATTCCACAACAAAAAGGAAGACATCTTTTTAGCTTGGGTCTGGATCCTACCCCAATTGTCAAAGGATCCAGGGCTAGTCTAGAAAGATGTCTTCCCATCCTATCTACAACATTGTGTCCATCCATGATCTCAGGAATATCATCATCTTTTTACTCTTCATTTGCCAAAATATATTGCTTCTTCAAGCTTGCAGAGTAATCTTCTTAATAAAAGAACTCTTGCCAACATTAGGGTACCCACAGATCAAAATAGTTGATGTTATTGGTGCTTGTGCTCTAGGATATCGATTCACTATTTTGAAATGGCCAAATCATTTTTATTTCATTTGTAGAGAAAATGAGTGGGACAAAATGAGCGGGTGAAAGTTGATTGAGAGCAAGAGAAGGAATTGCATTTTATTTGATCATGAATGCTCTCTGAAATGACCAATCATGTTTTCTATTCAATTTTTTTTGGTGTTTTTTTTCCCATATTCAGTAGATAAAAATCATGGCGGCAGCCACTTAGCCATCTTTTTGATGCTCCGAGTATTTTACAAAGATACAGGTATGTGGATTTATCATTCAGTTGCTTGCAGTTATTGGTCAAATGCAAATATTTTGTCAAGTTGAAAGGGCAAGATATCAGTTTGGTGTTTTCGGTTTATGTTAAAAGTTGATTTGGTAAAATCCTCAAAAAACACACTCCATGTTCTAAAATGTAAAGATGTTGAATGTTAAATGTAAGATATATATCTCATCCATAGTGATCAAAAGAAAGGACATGAAACTTATAAGGAAATTTACCAATCCAAAAATATAGAGGAATAGGAAACATGATTGGTACCTTATGAATTGGTTTTTGAGGTGCACAATCTTCATCAATCTCCTGAGAACAAGACCCCTCCTCATGAAAAATGCATTTAACGGATTAAACAAATCTACAAAACTGAACCAATGGCATGTTTAGAACAAAAAAAAAGATTGATAATAATATGTTGAAAATTCTATTATGTTTAATACACGCAAAAGGACCAGTCCCAAGAATTCTTAAACATACTTTATCTGATATGATAATAACAATCTAATTAAACTGATAAAGGTGTTATCTACATTTAATCTACCAATTACTAAATACACAAAAAACAAATTACAAAACTGAACCAATGGCATGTTCTTCGTGTGGTACAAGGAAGATTTGGCTATGAAAAAAAAAGTGAAATGACCTCATCATTTTTATTTCAATTGGATGGAGTGAAAGCTGAGCATGAGAGAAGGTATGTGATTTCTTCATCTTTTGAGCATCTGGCATCATATTCGATTGCAAATTTCAAATGCATTGCATTTTATTTGATCTTGAATGCTCTCTGAAATGATCGCATTCTACTGGTGTCATGCCCTAGCCCGTGCTTTATCTCCATTATTTGATATTATTGGTGCTTGTGCTCAAGGATATCGATTCACTATTTTCAAATGTTTGGATTGTTTAGATAGCTACATTTCCTGATTGTTCCTCTAGTACACAGTCAGGAAATGTAACTGTCTAATGATTATATGTAATGTTGAATGGATTAAATGCTTTATTCTTGGTAGAAGTGAATGGAAGGAATAGTGTGTATTAAATACAATCCAATCACTTATTGAATGCTTTGGAGACTACTGGTTTGACTATCCATGCACTACCAGTGACTGAGATTCATTAAAGGATACAAAACCCTTCATTTTGGGGTTATTGTGTGTGGATTCAAATGTAGGTTTGATTTGGTTAATGTTTAGAAGAGATCAATAAAGTATTTAAAGACAATCTTACATGTTTGGAGAGATTTGAGAGGCACTTATCATGACTGTACCCTCACAAACATCAGCATAGACTAGTTTTACTAAGTTTCCTTTCTCTATTTTGAGGTTTCCTTTCTCTGCCGCAAGGGTACAGTTAGAGGGTTCATTGACAAAATGATCCTTCGAATGGTTACTATGAATATGAATGATTTGATATAGCATATTGCTCATTTTACTTGAAGTTTGAAAATAGCTTGTGCAAGGGTGAAAGTAGTTTTGATCATTTTGGTCGTGATTGTTCCTCTACACAGTCAAGAAATGTAACTGTCTAATGATTATATGTAATGTTGAATGGATTAAATGCTTTATTCTTGGTAGAAGTGAATGGAAGGAATAGTGTTGGTGTTAGGTTTCATTTATTATTGAATTCAATGGTTTCCAAGATGTGTTGAGGATTTTGCTCCTTGTTTAATGTTAACTGTTCCTGCACAATCCACACATACAATAGTGAAGTTACAAAACTGAACCGATGGCATGTTTACAACAAAGAAATAGAATGATAATAATATGCTATAAATTCTATTCTGTTTAATACAAGCCAAAGGACGGCATTCTAAATTGCTATCACTAAAATGACCACATTCTACTGGTGTTGTGCCCTAGCCCGTGCTTTAACTCCATTATTTAATGTTATTGGTGCTTGTGCTCAAGGATATCCATTTTTTTGAAATGTTGACTGTGGTTATCAAATGGACAAGCCATGAGCTTCTAGCTAGGTGCCATTTGTATTGATAGCTTAGGGCATCAAATGTATTGTATCATTGATAGTTGATACTTTGTTAAAAGGAAATAGGACAAAGAACGATTTTTATTTAGTTTCTCTATTTTGATCCCTAAGGGCCCATTTGGTGCATGGAATACCAAATGCCAGATATAGTCAATTCTGGAAGATGTTGCAATTCTAGAAGATACAAATCCTAAAAATGATTTCCAAAATATGGGATGACCTGTTTGGTTCACCCAGAAGATGACTAAGAAGATGCATAAGGAATTTTAATTTTGTATTTTAATTTCTTTAAATTTGTGTGTATATATACATATATGCACACATGTGTATATATACACATACACACATGTGTATATGTGTATGTGATGCAGGAGCATCCTGGGTGTAAGAGCAATCTTGCATCACCCAAAAATATTTCTGTTTTTGTATTCAATAAGGGCTATTTTGTGCAGAGCTGCTATTTATGGAAAGTTACTATTTTTGGTAATTTTTGTATGTGCTCAGAATGATCTGATTTCTTTCTTGGAGGTTCATGTTGGTCATATAAGTCTTCCAGTAAAGTTTCATTGCCAGATCAAGTGTATATTGAAAGATATTGAAGATTTTCGGTATTGGCAGCAGGGTACAGAAACTTTGAACTCAGTTTTGAAGGCTTTAGAGGCCCCGGATGAGGTCAAAAATTTGGGTGACGGGCGCTTGCACGAATCAAGCCTGTAGAACACTTTGTGGCATTTCCGAAATGGGGTTATAATAGCCGAGCGGGTCAACTGGTGATGACTTATGGTCTTCGGAAGTTGGGCCACCTGAAATGGCGGAAAATAATTTTCTTCAAAATTTCTGTTCGGGTTTCAAAGGTTATCTTGAGCCGACTATGATGTAATAAAATGTAAAATAAAATAATTCTAAGTTGGTCGGCCTTATTGGCTAAAATTCTGGAACCTTCCCAGGTGGTGGAAAATTGCCTATATAAGGAAGGCTGTATTATTGTCTTAGGCAGTTCAGAATAGTTCTGGGTAGTAGATCTGGGTATTGATTCAAGGCTTTGTCCTATAGAATATTGTAAGGGAATGCCCATGTGGCTTTGCATATTGTAATTCTGAAAGTTTGTAATTCCACATTTGTGGAGATAATAAGAAGCCAATTTTCTGTTCTTGCATATTGTTGTTGTTTCTCTATTTCTGTTATGTGTTTGTGGTATTAAGGGGAGCACCCTTCATCAGTATGCATGTGTGTATATGCACACATATGCACATGTGTATACATACACACATGTGTGTACTTGTATGTGTATACACACACATACACACATATACACACATACACACACGTACATTTATATATACACACGTACACACACGTGTGTTTATATATACACATGTGTGTGTGTGTATACACACATACACGTGTGTGTGTGTATACACACATATACGTGTGTGTGTATATACACACATACATGTGTGTATATATACACATAAACATATATATACACATACATGTGTGTATATGCATATATGTGTATATATATACATATACACACATTTGTATATATATACACACATATACACATGTGTGTGTGTATACACATATGTATATACACATGTATATATATACATCCTTATATATACACAAATACACACATGTGTGTATATACATATACACACACGTGTGTGTATATACACATATGCATATACACACATATGTATATACACACATGTATATATATATATACATCCTTATAGAAATATAATATACATCCTTATAGTCACGGATCCCACAAAATATTAAATTTGGTTTTATAAAAATTGGAATTTCCAATTCCACCTATTTGAGTGGAAGATGAAATGCCCATTTTGGGGGCAAAACTGGAATTTCAAAATTCTAATTCCAATTTTTTGGATGGACACAAACATGGAATTACATTATCTGAAAATCTAATTCCGAAATTAGAGCTCATATTCCATGCACCAAACGGGCCCTAAGTGGCTTACAACCCTAGAGAAGTATATGCAGATTTATGGATGCAGTTGCAGGATACATAGCAGCCGATAATTCACAATAAATCTATGCATCCAATTTGAATAGAAATTAATACAAAGAACTAGGGTCCTCCAATGGCCCAATCATCCAGACCTTGACTGTCCCCTCAACCAGTGACCCTTCAAAACAAGGTTATCATGCAATCAGTGAGTGATCCTTCATTATCCTAGTGAGCTTCTAGGTAGGCACCATTTGTATGTTTGATAGCTTAGGGTATCAAATGTATATTGTATCATTGATAGTTGAGACTTTGTTAAAAGGAAATAGGACAAAGAACGATTTTGATTTAGTTTCTCTATTTTGATCTCTAAGTGGCTTACAACCATAGAGAAGTATATGCAAATTTATGGATGCAGTTGCAAGATACATAGCAGCTGATAATTCATAAGAAATCCATGCATCCAATTTGAATAGAAATTAATACAAATAAATAGGGTCCTCCAATGGCCCAATCATCGGGACCTTGACTATTCCCTCAACCAGTGACCCTTCAAAATTGGGTTTTCATGCAATTGGTGAGTGATCCTTCATTCTCCTGGTCTGCCCTGCAACCAAACATATTGGAAATACACAATACAATGATAAAAAGTCTTTCACAATCCCCCTTCCCTCAAGGAACACTATCAACCATCCCTTCCACATAGCATTTCACTGTTGTATGAGTGGATTGTGCAGGAACAGTTAACATTAAACAAGGAGCAAACTCCTCAACACATCTTTGTTGTAAACATGCCATTGGTTCAGTTTTGTAAAAAAAAAATTTGTGTTAAATGCATTTAAATGGAACATTAAGCATAGTAATAATATGCTTAGTCTATTAGTAATTGTAGATTAAATGCCCATAACACCTTTATCAGTTTAGTATGTTATTATAAGATACTAAAGAAGACTTGCTATTTGTCAAAGAAATCTTCACTGTCCCCCACAATGAAGACAATGAAGATTGACCTCCTACCCCACAATAAAGAACATTGTAATAAGAATAAGATAGTGCCAAGAAACATTTTCACAAATATGAAATGTGAGGAAAAGTAATAACATTAACAATGCCAAGATTCACAACATTAAATTTCACCTGTGGATGAGTTTCTGCAGTGGGTTTCCTAGCACCAAAAATATGTTGAGTTGCATTTGAGCTATAACTAAGAGTATCATGTAGAACAAACCCTAAACTTTGAAATTGTTCTCTAGCCTGGCAATTCAAAATTCAATCTAGGTAAGCATTAGTAAGTGAAATAAATTATAGACATCAACATCGACATCATCATAATCATTAGACATAAATTATAGACATCAACATCAACATAATCATAATCATTTGGAGGGTATTCATTTTGGTCCTTGGATAGTACTATGTTTCTTGAAAGTTCTTGTGATGCTTCTAAACTTTAAAGACATATTTTATGGCTTAATGATAATATAGATTAGTGTTTTGTTTTCTAATGGAATGTTGTTGATCATTCATGGTCTTGAAGAAACTTTTGATTGTTTTGATTCTCGATTCTTGATGTTGTTTCTCAATGTGATATAGACTAACCACAAGATAGTTCAGTTGGTCCTCTCTTTCTATTTAATCATTTGTCTTCTTCATGGTGTAAGTGTCAATATGTTATAATCAAACCAGCATGTCATACCCCCACTTCTGACAAACCTCGCAGCATGCAAATCATAGCCAAAGACTTGGGTGATTAGCATACATAAACAATGATTACCCTTAGGAAATAATTATCATTAATATTCATTAATGGCAGGTGGTGATTCCTTGGTAATAAAGGCATTGCCAGCATTCATCATCTTAACCAAGTCATGGGTGGTGATCCTTGAAATAACACAATTAGTAAAAGGAAATAACAACATAAGTCATGGGTGGTGATCCTTGAATTTGGAGTGAGGAAGAAGGAAAATTGGAAAATAAAATATGGAATAATTAGGTTGGAATTGGAGAAGAATTCAGAAATAAACTTGAATTAGAAAAAAACCGAGTTATTTGGTTCTTTGTTTGAGGCTGGGTTCTGATTCTACTTTTGTTCTCCTCTGAGATTGACTTGGGTTCCTTTGGTAGGAACTTGGGTGCTTGGGCCAATCTCAGGTGCACCTACAATATTATAAATATGATACATGAGGTATTTTATTCATAATTTTATAGGCTAACTCATTATTATGGTAACATGGGTATGACCACACTCCATGCCTTATAATGGTACCCAACATGGAGTGTGGTTCAAATGAAGTTGAACCAAATGCTAACCATGATGGCTATGATCATGATGAAGATAAATATGAATATTAAATCTAAAATATGGCTTGTAATTTGAATTTTCAATGTGAATGAAGAAACTATAGATTCAAGTTAACTCATTCTATGTCATAGTATATTTGTTCCCTAGATCTACCATATTATATATGTGTAGAGTATAAGGGACATCTTCTGCTCATCCATGTATCATAGCTTAGTGAGAGTTCTTACGAGAAAGACAAGATGTTAGTGGGAGATGGAGAAACCAATATCAGAACACCACTTGAAGCCTTGCAATGTTGAGAGTGGGATAAAAGCTACACTTGAGACCCTATATAAGGAACAAACTTATTGAGCTTCACTTTGTTTCAAGAATAGTTTTATATTCTGTACTAAATAGGGCCAACCATGTGAAGGTGGAAGCTCATTTGGCCCCACCCCCCCCCCCCCCTAACAGCACTCTAAATTCCTTGTTAACATCTAACATTCATTCATTATTTCATCCATTAGTAAAATGTAACATTCATTAATTATCACATGATAACATTTATTCACACATTAATAAAATGTGACATTCATTAATTATCACAATAACATTCATTAACACATTATAAAATTTATGAACATTCACTACCACATAATTAAATTCATTGGCATATAAAAATCAGTCATTATCAATTAAGGTGCATAGATGACAATCATTTCTTTTTTTTCTTTTGATTTCTAGTTTTTAAGATATAATTGTTAAGATGAGTATCGATATCATCATCATGATCATCTACCCTCTCATTAGATCTCAATGCACACGTAGTTCTCTGTTGATGCAAAGGGGGGTCATCTGCAATAACATATAAAAGGGTTAAATTAAAAACATTTTATTATAATTAAAAACATTTTAAACATTTTAAAGTATTTCATTACTTTATAGGCCATAATTGTATAGCTCTTTACCTGATCTAGTCACATCATCAACATCGAGGTCAGTTTGTCTAGCCTCGGCAAGTAATGCGAGATATTTTGCAAATTGTGAAATACATTAATCTCTATAGGGTGTATTGACTTATACCTGTCGATCCATGAGACTATGTGGGATGCTCATGAAAGGAGTCTGGGTACCTACATATGTAATTCAATTATCTAATGTTAGCTAAAAAACTCATGATACATATACTCAAAACCACATAGTAACTACATTAAAAAACATAAGCATCCCATAGTAAGTACATCATGAATTAATTAGATTAAGCATTGATTGCATAACTAGACATTTCTATCAAGAAATCAATATTAAATAGATTAAGCAATGATCACATAACTGTACATTTCATTCATGTCATTCATCTTCTTCTTCATCCAACTAATCACCATGATCATCATTGACATTGACATCATCACCACCACCGTCATTGTCTTCATCTTCATCGTCATCATTTTCATCGGCATCAGCATCATCATCATCATCATCATCATCGTCATCTTCATCATCATCATCGTCATCATCATCATCAGCAACATCATCATCATCATCATCATTAGTAGCATCATCATCGTCATCATCTTCTTCTTCTTCAAGAAAAGTTGCATCAGGAACATCATCGACTAACTATTGTTCGTGATCATCATCTACATCATCTTCTAGTTGTTCGCAATCTTCTTCCATCGCATTATACCTCATCAGCCTTCCTCTTGGATCATGTCTAACAACAAACGACCAACCTAATTTATGCGAAACCTCTGAGTAAAATACCTTCTCACATTGGCTTGGAAGAACATAGGGTTCATCCCCAACTGGCTCAAACCACCTTGTATTAATCATTGGAAATCCATTGTCATGTTCAATAACAGTTCTATTAGGATCATTTTGATTAAGTCGTAGCCTATACCATCTAACGACGAAGAGAACTAATCTGAAGGAATTAAAGTCACACTCAAGTATATCATCCAAAATGTCATAGTATCAATTTTTGAACTCTCGAGGATGTAAGTCATTTCTAGATGAAATCTTAGTCACCTGAAAGACTGCACTTATCCCAGAATCACAAGTTTTCTTTGTGTCATCCAACTTCTTGATGCAAAATTTATGACCATTGTGAAACATAGCCTTGTGGTGTTTGACCTACAAAAATATGTAAAACATGTATAAATTAATGCATTGAGAGTTCATAAACGTACGAGTGATTAACAAATTTATATGTACCTGGAAATCTTTTAAACCATGTGCTAAATCTATTTCCCTTTGGGTAACATTTGGATCTCCATTACGATGAGCTTCATTAACCAATGAAGACATAGCTTTCCATGTTAATGTGCAACCTAAATGATGACATCGTTCAATCCATTTCTTCATCCAATCTTGATTGTTTGCAATATACAAATGTATTGCACCCTGTACAAAAAATAAATAGATGACTTACAACTGATTAATTTTGAAGATTAAGAATTAATTAACAGCTACAATAACATCTTATAATTTATTACCTCTCACTTTCCTCATTCTGCCTTCCCCCACCAAGTACTCCCCTTCAAATTTTCTAATGGTGTCAAGATCCCAAATGCGATCTATATGGATCTTTGCTGCAAGCTTAGGAATATATTCAGTAACATACACCATAGTTTGGTATACCATATATCCCTCCACCATATAACCCTCAGGACGTGCTCTTTGCCAAACCAAAGCCTTCAAAAATTTCAAGTGCCTCTCAACCATCCACATTGACTGAGTGTGTACGGGTCCACACATTTCAATCTCCTCAACTTAGTGTATGAGATAGTGTTCTTGTGCATTGAAAAAGGTTGAAGGTAGACACTTTTTCATTTCACACATTAGAAGAGGAATTCTTCTCTTCCAGTATTTTATATCTGCTCTATGAATTTCTTTAGATGACAACCACCTACAAGACATTCAAGACATAAAAATATATAAACATGAGACTTTACAATTTATATATACAACAAATTGAATAGATATCATTGCTTACCTCATGTATTTTCCAAGATCATATATCACTTTTTTGATGTTATTGTCAAAGTTCTCTGGGAGAGATAGGGGTAGCACGTACTGCAACAATTATAAAAATAATCATGTCATTCTTTTCTCATATAATACAATGAGAAGTACATGCAGTTTACAAATATATTGTAAATACAAAAGAACATGACTTACCTTGATGAAGGTATGCCAATCATGCATTTTCAACCCTAGCCCAAATTCACCTTTCTTTGATATGGTACTGCTTATGTTTGCAGCAAATCCTATGGGAAATTGAATTTTTCATATGACTTCTTTTATGGCATCACCTTGTTGTTTTGTTAATAACCAAGAAAGGGCACTTGTATTAATCCGTTCTCCATTTCTATTTGATTCAATGAAATTTTTCATTCCATGATTGGATTCATGAATGTCGCTAAAAATTTTGACAATTTTTTCTTTGTCACGCCTTCCATCTAATATCTTCCACAATGTCTCAGTTACATTCTTTCCAATATGCATAGTATCAAATAAATGCACATCAAGTAGCTGTTCATAGTAGGGAAACCTACTAAATTGTCTGGGATAACTCTTTAGCCCCTTTGGAAGGTGCTCAATAGTGTTGCCTTGACAACATTTATGATCATCAATCACATAATCAGCAAACAAAATAGAATAAAAATATACAAATTCCAAACATAAACCATTAGATAAAATGGTAGTACCTTGACAATTAATTCTATTATATTCCAACTTCCATAAGTGAGGTGTCATTCTCTGTGGCTTAGATGTAGTCTCTTCTTTCCCATTGAAAAGATATTTTTTGGTAATTTGATACTTATGATTTTATTCAAGAAAGTGTCTATACTCATCAAACACTTGCTTTCCTAAACTTTTTGAATAACGAGATTTCATCTTTGGACCACAAACTGGACATGCAAATTTTCCCTTTATTTGAAGACCTACAAGGTAATGATACAATTGGATTAAATATGTAAATTTTTATTTTTAAAATTATCACGTGCAACTTGAATTCACCATAACATACCAGAAAAATGTGTTATCCCTAGGGCATCATGTATTGTCCATACAAGCATTGCATTGAATTGAAATTGTCTGTCTCCTATTGGTCTAGAGATGTCATACATAGTGACACCTTTCCATAACTCCACCAACTCATCGATAAGAGGCTCAATATAAACATTCATATCTTTAACTTGGTATTTACCTAGTTCAATGAACAACAACATTACATAATTATTGTGACCATTTTACTGCAAGATTTACAATTACATGCAGATAACTATTAAATGACCAAATACCTAGAACAATCATTTCCAACATAATGTGCTCCCTCTTTATTGACATCCATGGAGGAATTTTATTGTTGATGACAAAAATAGGCCAAATAGTGCAAACAAATCTTAGCTCTCCAAATGGATTGACACCATTTGCTGCCACTGAAAGCTTGAGATTTTGAGGTTCTTTGATAAAGTGTGGCCACTTTTCCTCTATGTCCTTAAATATAGAACCATCCATATGCATTTGAATAATGTCATCTTGACTCCTATTTCATGCATGGTAATCCATAAATTGTGCCAAGCTACTACACCTAAATAATCTTTGGAAATGTGGTATAATGGGGATGTAACGAAGAACCTTGTGAGGCACCTTTTTTGTTATTTGACCTATTTGATATCTACTCGTATGACATTTAGGGCATTCTGTTGCAAATTCATGTTCTTTATGATAAATAATATGATCATTGGGACAAGCATCTATTGCTTGATACCCTATTCCAATATCTTTCATAGTGGCACATAATTTTCAATATGAGTGAGGGAGAATATTCGATGGTGGTAATAAGAACTCACCTATCAATCTATAGAAAAAAATATATGTTGTTAATATTAACAATATTTATGGTACATGTTTCACCATTTAATTACTATAATGACATATATGACATACCGTAGCATATGTGACATTGTTGTGTTGGATAAACCATTCATAACCTTCAAGTTCGACAACAACAATACAGTAGAGAGAAGAGTTGTTTAGGAGCCTTCGTAAAGGGGCGTGGCTGCCTTCTCAAGTAGAGGTATATCATGGATGACATCAACATCATCCTGATCATCATCATCAGTTGTGACAATACCAAATGTTTCATGGATCAATGTATTAGTACCATCATCTGGCGCATCATTGTCATCTTCCATGGGATCATAATCTTCAGCTTCAATAGTCGCACCTCCATGATCCTCCACTTCCAAAGCCATATTCTCAATATTCACACCTCCATGGTCCATATCACATACTCCCCTAGGGAGGTTGGCCTATATTAAAATGATGAACACAAATAAACCATGATAATGATCTCATCATCAGGTGTATTTCACATATATATTAATTGTTAAATAAATATAATGAAAAACTTACCAATTCATGATAATCAAAGCCTCCTTCAATGTGACCATTATCCCTACAATGTATCTTAGCTATTTTGATTAGCAATCTTCTAATGTTTAAGCCCTTACAATTATTGCAGGGACAATAACATTTTCCATCGCCTTTTCTTTTCAAGTTCGACCACAATCTATTGATTGCATCCCCATTACCTTCTTCACTTGGATTGTCTGACATGATGCTTCTTCACTTAGATTATCTATAACCTAATTATATATAGAAATTGAAAACTTAGTTATGAAATGATGTTGTAGTATAGTATACCAAATTGAAACACTTCTATTATTGTAGTCTTCCACCTCAAACTCTTTCCTATTGTGGCAAGAAAGAAAGATATTCAAATAATATAGTAGTTTGTAAATCAAAATAAAATGGAGGCAAGTTGTTGATTGAGGGTGCAGGGAACAACACCCGTCAGTACTTTTATCAAATTGTAAATTTCAATTTTGAACCATTCTGTGAATATAGAACATGGATGTAATCTCAGAAAATAACAAAATGTAGACATGACAGATTAATTATTTTGTTATTCTACATTACTTACTATTTAAGTGCATGTTCCACCTGCAACTTGATCAAGTCTTGTTTGATGCTTCAATTTTGTGTTAACTATCCTGTAGAAGTACACAATTTTGTATTTGCCCAATATGTTATTCAAAAAACAACAATAGAATAAAATACTTGTTGAGAAAGATCATCATAGGAGTATCAAAAACTTGAGATTTAAGGTAACACAACATTATAAGACTCTTACATTCAACCTTCAACTCATGCACCTAATAAATAGAAGAAAAAATACATGAAATTGAAAAATTTAACTAATGAATTATGTTTTTCTTCTCATCTTAATCAGCCAAATTTATATGAGATTTTAAAGATGGCTTCACTCTTAATCAGCCAAATCTTCCTTGTACCACACAAAAAAACTTTGTGATAACTATGTCTACTCCAACCTTAATTGTTTAAGAATTCATCATATCAGATAAAGTATGTTTAAGAATTGTTGGGACTGGTCCTTTGGCATGTATTAAATAGAATACAATTTTCAACATATTATTATCACTCTATTTCTTTGTTGTAAACATGCCATTAGTTCAGTTTTGTAAAAAAAAATTGTGTTAGATGCATTTAAAATTATCTTCATTGTCTTGCGATTGTCTAAATGCTTCTTTATTTGTCAACCAATTAATACATGCTACTATATAAAGAAGACAATCAGAAGACAATGAAGATTTGTCTGACAAAAATGAATACACTAAACTAAACCAATGACATGTTTACAAAAATTATCATAACTCGCAAGAAAAACTAAAACAATGGCATGTTTATAACTCATTAAGAGTGAGGAATAGCTTGTGCAAGGGTGAAAGTAGTTTTGATCATTTTGGTCATGACTGTTCCTCTACACAGTCAGGAAATGTAACTGTCTAATGATTATATGTAATGTTGAATGGATTAAATGTTTTATTCTTGGTAGAAGTGAATGGAATTGAATAGTGTTGGTGTTAGGTTTCATTTATTATTGAATTCAATGGTTTCCAAGATGTGTTGAGGAGTTTTCTCCTTGTTTAATTTTAATTGTTCCTGCACAATACACTCATACAACAGTGAAATGCTATGTGGAAGGCATGGTTGATAGTGTTCCTTGAGGGAAGGGGGATTTTGAAAGACTTGTTATCATTTTATTGTGTATTTCCAATATGTTTGGATGCAGGGCAGACTGGGAGAATGAAGGATCACTCATTGATTGCATGATAACCCAGTTTTGAAGGGTCACTAGAAGAGGGGAATGAAGGATCACTCACTGATTTCATGATAACCCCACCAAGCATTCTTTCCTTTAATTTTCCACAATATCTCAAAGTATGATCATTATTCTTTACTTTCTTCTAAATGCTATTCTTTCTATGGTTTTGTTATCTCATAAATATATCAAAAATATTGCAGATGTGCATATAAAAGTAAAATATTGTCCTTCAATTGTTCCACATTGAAGCATTTCCTCTTTGGAGTATTCTCTTCATTTGTACAATATCTGTCAAAAATGGTTCCCATATTTCTTCAAGATCTATTTTAATCTTTATATTACAATTTTGATTAGATTTGACCTATAGTTGATTTCATTAGTATTTTATAACATATAATCCGAATGTGAAATGTGGAGAGAAAGAAAGAGACACACTAGGTATGAATTACATGATATACCCATCATCACTTAGCACTTAAATAATAAATTATGGACAGGGAACAACCCCCTAACCTCTGGATGTTTGTTTCATGTTGGCCTCTTATTATATGCAAAGGTACGCCTATCTTAATTAGGCTAACAACCACAGTGTAGGGGCCATAAATTATGGAACCTAAAATAGTGCACACTTGTATTAAATTAGGTTCAGTATACTACAAGGGAATGGAAACCATGCAATAGTGCCTCATGGGGATGGAAGAAACCCTTCACCAAGAAGATGGTTGTGTCTGCAATATTTACTAGAGGCAAAGAACATAATTTGGTTCCAGTAATTACTCCTAGAAGATAATGGCATCCACAAAACACTTGAAAAAGATAGCACTCACTATATCTTTTATCACTCTTTTAAAGCTGGGACAATAAATCTCAAAGATTGATCAACGAATTCTTGAACACAAAGAACCATTGACAGATATGATTCATGTGTACAATAGCCAACAACCAATTGTTCCAATTATGGTGTCCAATAATTATGTTAGAAAAAGCATCTACAAATCCCTTACACAACCATAATAGATTCAAACCATGAACTATAAGAACCTAACAATGGGACTAACAAAGATACAGCCTAAACAAATCTTGACCATATTCCACCCTATTGTAATGCCCAAGAAGTAACTCTATCTTAAAGCTACACATTCCTCTAGATGAAGCTCAAAGGTCAGGTAGTTGAAGCATAGCAATACTTGAATGAATATAGGAATAATTTGATGTACAATCATTTGCTAGCTTGGTTTGTGGGTTTTCCACATAATATTTTCCCTTTAAGCACATTTATAGTTTGAGAAAATCAAAAAAAATTGTTTCAGATTTATATTATCCTTTTGAACTAGCACACTGCCATCAAAATGCATAATCATTAGTCATCTCAAGAAAATTTCTATTGATTAGTAGGATATCCTTATAAAAATTTGATGCATGGATTTCTTGTGAATTATTGACTGCTATGTATCCTGCAACTATGGAAGGAATAGTGTTGGTGTTAGGTTTCATTTATTATTGAATTCATTGGTTTCCAAGATGTGTTGAGGAGTTTGCTCCTTGTTTAATGTTAACTATTCCTACACAATCCACTCATAAAATAGTGAAATGCTATGTGGAAGGGATGGTTGATAGTGTTTCTTGAGGGAAGGGGGATTGTAAAAGACTTGTTATCATTGTATTGTGTATTTCCAATATGTTTGGATGCAGGGTAGACTAGGAGAATGAAGGATCACTCACTGATTGCATGATAACCCAGTTTTGAAGGGTCATTGGTTGAGGGGATAGTCAAGGTTTGGATGATTGTGCCATTGGAGCACCCTATTTATTTTTAGTAATTTCTATTCAAATTGGATGCATGGATTTCTTGTAAATTATCGGCTGCTATGTATCCTGCAACTGCATCCGTAAATCTCCATATACTTCTCTAGGGTTGTAAGCCACTTAGGGATCAAAATACAAAGACTAAATAAAAATCATTCTTTGTCCTATTTCCTTTTAACAAAGTCTCAACTATCAATGATACAATATATATTTGATGCCCTAAGCTATCAAATATACAAATGGCACCTACCTAGAAGCTCACCAGGAGAATGAAGGATCACTCACTAATTGCATGATAACCCTATTTTGAAGGGTCACTGGTTGAGGGGATAGTCAAGGTCTGGATGATTGGGTCATTTGAGGACCCTAGTTCTTTATATTAATTGCTATTCAAATTGGATGCATGGATTTATTATGAATTATCGACTACTATGTATCTTGCAACCCCATCCGTAAATCTGCATATACTTCTCTAGGGTTGTAAGCCACTTAGGGATCAAAATAGAGAAACTAAATAAAAATCATTCTTTGTCCTATTTCCTTTTAACAAAGTATCAACTATCAATGATACAATACATTTGATGCCCTAAGCTATCAATACAAATGGCACCTAGCTAGAAGCTCATGGGCTGTCCATTTGATAACCACAGTCAAAATTTCAAAAAAATGGATATCCTTGAGCACACACACCAATAACATCAAATAATGGAGTTAAAGCATGGGCTAGGGCATGACACCAGTAGATTGTGGTCATTTTAGTGACAGCAATTTACAACGGTGTCATTAAACATATATGCTAGTAATATCAACAAACGTGAATCCAAACATTTGAATACAGTGAATCTGTATCCTTGAGCACAAGCACCAATAACATCAAATAATAGAGATAAAGCACTGGCTATAGTATGACACCAGTAGAATGTAGTCATTTCAAAGAGCATTCATGATCAAATAAAATGAAATGCATTCGAATATGATGCCAGAGGCTCGAAAGATGAAGAAATCACATACCTTCTCCCGCACTTAGCTTTCGCTCCTTTTCTCCTGCTCCCTCTATCCAATCAAAATAAAAATGATGAGGTCGTTTCAATTTTTTTTTATCTATACCCCAAATCTTTCAAAATTCCAATGGTCAATTAAACACCTATCGGAATACCGACATCATCGTGGCCTATTACAAAAAAAAACACCAAATTTGTAATAAAAAAGTTACCCGTTGAAAACTTCTATCTAAATTTGGCCCCAAATGTAGTAGTGATGGAACATGACGCTTGTGAATCTGTCAGAAAATGTCTACCATGTTAGTAACATGCAAATTTGATTCATGCACCAGCATAAGACTTGCAGCCCATTGTGCCACCTTAGCCATTTTCATGTTGGGGCTTCGACCTCATCAACTTAATCACTCCCCTCTCTTCCAATGGACATAAGTACATAATAACTACCATAGAGTACTTCACCAAATGGGTTGAAGTGATTTCACTCACCCTAACTACTGGCATCCAAATATCCAAGTTCATCCTTTACCATATCATTTTCCACTTCGACATACCATCTACCATCTTCATAGACCATGGCACACCTTTTGAAAACTAGCATGTGGATGATCTGTGTGCCAGAATCCACATCCATCACCATTTCTCCAGTCCATATTTCCCTCAAGGAAATGGCCAAGCTGAGGCAACCAATAAAACTATCTTGAAAATCCTCAAGAAGGTTGTCAATGATTCTGGTCATGATTGGCACCTCCAAATAAATCCCACCCTCTAGGCCTATCGCACTTCTTATCACACTCCCATAGGAACCACCCCATATTCCCTGGTATATGGTGTTGAAGCCTGTGTTCTACCAATCGAGGTCAAGCTCCCATCATTGTGAGTCTCCATGAAGAACTATACCACTGATGAAGACTATCATGTGGCTCATCTCACATAACTGGATTTGCTAGATGAAAAGAGATAGAAAGCATATGATCACCTGGTTGCATACCAAAATTGACTCAAAAGGAGTTATAACAAAAAGTTCCATCCTAGACAATTCCAGGTTGGTGACATGGTCCTAAAAGAAAATCAGAAGGTCCAAGCACACAAAGAAAAGAAAGGCAAGTTTGAGCCTACTTGGTTGGGCCCCTATGTTGTCACAACATGCTTCAGTTCTAGAGCCTATCAGCTATCTACACCAGAAGGTGAGCCTTTGAATGACCCAATCAACATCATACATCTAAAGAGGTTCTATGCCTGAACCAGATCCTACATATTTAGAAAATCCATAAAAACTGGAAAAAGCAAAAAAAATACAACAAAATCAAAAAAGCGAAAAGGCAAAGAAAAAACCATTCGTCCAATGGTGAAAACTTGGCAATTAAAGCACTTTGGACAAGTATGTTGGTGAAAACCTAACAAACAGGCACCATACATAGTGGGCCGAGTCATTATCTATCAAACTCCCATCCCCATCCCCACCACCATCCCCCAACATTCCTCTTTTTAATCCTGAAGCAAATCTGCAATCTTGCTTGCACATATCTTGTACCATATCTTGCACATATCTTATCCCATATCTTGTACTATCTCTTGTATAGTGCAATCCTTCCTGTATATAATCTTGTATATATCATGTATAGAAAGATCTTCCTATCCCAAATCCTAAGCTTCTGTACATATCAATTGTAAATCTTTTCCCATCTTGTTGTACATAGTCCTTGTCAGTCCTGCAACAACATTTGATCATAAATCTTGTCCCATCCAGCCTTGTACTTCAGCAACATCAATTGTCGACTATTCTTGATCACAACAATTATTCTTAAACCTCATCATTTTCCAGTGAACAATAACACTCATTCTCTCATTAATCAATGGGTCCTTGAGGATGTATCCTTCCTCCTGTCAAACCTAATCTTCCACCAATCACACAAATTCTATGTTGATGTATCCTTCCACATGTTCAGACCAATCTTCCCACCATCAATCAAATTAGTCACATCAATCTCTCTCCTTGGAAAAGGATGTCTTTCAAAGTTCTCATTTTGGTCTTGGATTTTTTCCTTTGGATCTTGTTAATCTTTTACGGCTTCTCATTGTTCTCCACTCAAAGTCACCATGATCCTTTATATCATGGTGCACTATGAATGCAGACAATTTGGGGCAAGGTCTTTTGATCTTTTGATTCTTCATGTGAGTCATTCAGACATGACCCTTGCATGGTTCACATGTGATATTCTAGGTTACATGGTGCACTTGGGAAATGTCATTTGTTTGTGGTTTCTCCAACATCATTTCTACCATGCCTCCTTCTCAGGATCATGTGTGATGTTGGTGCAAACCTGCATGTCTTTTTAGCATCAGTCCTATGCAACACTGGTGACAAGGCCTTGTGATCCTAGTATCTTTGGCGGGTCTCTATTGTTGCTATATCAAACTAGGTTGTGCTCTCCACATTTTCACTTGGAGCTCCCGAAATCCCCTGCATCCTACATCATATAGATTAATCTTGCATCTTGCATCTTTCATATAGTTGCATCCTACATTCCATCTCATCTTGAATTCATCCATCTTTGCTCTTGGAAGCTTGGTTATTTATCTCCCTTTCTTCCTTGGTCTTTCCCCTTTTGTGTTCTTTTCAAGAAAATTCTACAACGTTTCCTCTTTGCATTATTTTCTCAAGGAGGCACAACCCATTATTCCTCTAAATTCTAGCCTGGGGCATCTTATTTTCTTATCTTTGATGCCATGCCACTTGTGGCATCGCATCAAAGAGGGGGAAAATGTAGACACCTAAAAATCTATTAGAAAATAAAAGTATTTTTATTTTTCTGAAAACCCTTGATGACATCATCATTTTTTAATTAATTAATTATTTAATTAATTAATATATTTTTATGCCATTAAATTCCTTTATTTTAATTAAGCATCTTTAATTAAATAATCTTTCCCCAAAGCATTTAAATCAAATTTGAATGATTTTCCTCTCTTTATTGAGTAAATATTTAATAAATGATGTCACAAACCCTAAATAAATTTTATATTTATTTAAAGCCTCAAAAGCCTAGAATCTTCTAACCTTTCCTAAACCCTTCTAATCTTCCCTAAACCTATTTAGGAGAAGTTACCTACTTTTCCTAAGCTAATCCAAGTCTCTTTGACTTTTGGTCAAACCATTCCCCAAATGAGCCTCACACACTAATTTCAATCTCTTACACACTCTTTAAGGCTTCTTACAGCCTCATAAAGAGACCCATGTCTCTTCTTCCACACATGTTCCCCTTGCACACTTTCCTAGTATTTCTCACACATGTGTGAGCAACCCTTAACCCAAGATAAACCTTACCATACCCCTAACTCTAGCCCTAACCTTACCTCAAACCTTACCTCTAACCTTGAATCATCCTCCTAACCCAAGCCCTTCCAAAATCCTATAAATACCCTCACTTCCTAAGAGAAAAACACCAATTCACCTTTCATTTCTAAGTAGTGTTATAATGCTAGAATAGCTCTAAATCCTTAAACTTTTTCATAATTGTTAGATTTATTTGTTTCTTCAAGATTTCTAACACATCTTAGCATAGAACTAATGGATAAATCATAGTTTGTTTTATTTTTTTGCATAGCATAACATCATATCATATTTATTTTGGTCTAAAAACAATCATAGATTACTCATAAATAGCTTAGATTGCATTCTTGAGTTTTTAGGATCCTTAAGGCCTTAGGGGCAAAATGGGTGTTCTATACCCAGTTTTTGTGCCACTATGGGGTTCTTATGGTCCCTAACCTATCCTAAGATCTCCTAATCATCATTAGGGATATGCTCCAAGTGATTCGAGAGCACACTCACATCCCTAAAGTGAGACAAAATCAAACGGTGATAGGGTGCTCCTGTTTAAGCTCTATCTGAGTGTCCTTGTATTCATTTTTCTGTTTAAAGCTTAGGTATATGCTCATAAACTAATGTTTGACATGTCTATGCCTTTCAAGATAGATTAGGTTTGTAGTGATCACACCTCGATATCTTCCTTTGCCTTTTTGTAGTCTTCTAGCCATTAGTGCTTCAAGTTCATCTTTTTCAGTTTTGCTTTTACTTTCATTTCTTATCTTATGTTTGTTGCTTGATCTTCCAATTTTTAGAGATGACATAAATGCAAATTCTACCTTAGGTAACATACTATTTTCATAGTTATTGAGCTCAAATGCACTCAATCTACCAATCAAACTATTAAGTGAAATATTATTACCAGGGGCTACTCTCATTTCATGAATTGTAGAGACTCAAATAGCATAGGAAGGTAACAACGTTTTGATAATTTTACTTACCATAGTGTATTCATCAATACTTCCACCTTTTTTTCAGATAGCATTCACAACTTCCTTGACTTAGTTATTGTACTGAGTGATGTTTTCACCTTCTTTCATCTTCATATCATCAAAATTTCCTCTTAGACTTTCAGACTTTTCCCTAAGAATATTCACATCTCCTCCATGAACTAGTGTAAGCTTGTCCCACATCTGCTTTGCAGTTGTACATGTCTCGATGTCTTCAAATTCAACATCTGATAGAGAAGAAGCAATCTCAATCATCATAGCATTATGTTCTTGTCTCTCTTTCATCTAGTTGACTGTCAAAGGACTAGTAGGAGTTATAAACTCATTTTCCAAGTATTTTGCAGAATCACCAATCCCTGATAGATATAACTTCATCCTTCTATTCCATGTTGAGAAATTATCTTTTTTCATCATTTGCACCTCTCTCTTATACATCTTGTGATCTTTTACTTAAGTCCTTCAAACTTCTTCCTTCAAGTACTCTCACTCTGATACCAATGTTAGATAACTAAGAGGAGAGTGAATTAGTTAAGTCTAGTTATCCTATAGTTCCAAACGCTCCCAGATGTATTAAAAAATCTTTCAAATAATTAAAATAACTCAGTCAAACTTTGTATGTGCCTTTTTGTTCATTAACCGAATACCAGTAAATTAACTAGTGTATATACCAATCAAACCAGTAATTGTAATGTGTAAAGTAAAATAAAAAATCATCACATCCATACACATATAACACTTTATTTTTAATGTGAAAACCCTATTAGGAGAAAAACCACCTAGGACCGGTACCCAAAAATAATTTCACTCTTGGTAAAGAGCCAACCTTGTTAAAGGTTACAAAACACATTGTAAGGTGTGACCTTGTTAGAGGACTTATCACTAACAGTTCTCCACAACCAAACATTCACTATGGGATCAACATGAAAATAATAAACATTCATTGAATGTCATAATGAAATAATAAAGACAATTAATTCCCACTCGATTAAGAGATTTATCTGTAGAAATGGTTAGAATGCAACAGTAAATGATCTGATTCAAATACCACTTTCTTTGCATATTTTTAGATCTATGCTAAGCTCCAAATACCTTCATCCATTATAATATCTTCAATTTCCTTGTATCCTCCAACTCTGTTATGCTCAGTTAATTCCTTTCTCTAACACTCGATGTTGTCTACAAAATTACTCGGCTCTATCTTTAACCTGTCTGACCAGCTTCACATCAATGTAATCTTCTCACGCACATCAACATTTTGAATCTCTTGTATCCTTTTATAGAAATGATAAACCATTTTCCTCTCATCCATATGTTTTTCCTCTTAATCTTCACCATTGATTTTGTTGCTTCAACATTCCTCAAAATTTGTGTCTCAAACATGTTTCATTCTAGATCATCAAATTATCCTTGAATTTTGTCATTCATTTGATCTTCATAACAAACTTTATCTTTAACCTAGGAATCATCCATAATCTTCCATCTCATCTTCTTTAGTTGGCACTCACTTGTTCCATTTATTTCTTTCCCTCGGTCAATATCGTGATATGTTAGTGACTTCTAACTCAGTTAACACTATACTCAATATACACTATACTTGCTCAGTGTACACTGTCTCAACTCGGTGTATACTAAGTTCTTCATTTACGGACCACATAAAATTGTTCATTCTTGATCTTCAATTCTTAACAGAATTATGTAATACAATAAAATCACTAACATAATGTCATAGACTCATCAATAAGCTACCCAATGAATATCATATCTGTAATCAACTAAAAATGGACAAAGACAATTTAATGATAATTCAAAGAAAATTGAGTCAAATCAAGGCAAATCAAAGACATAATTGAATCAATTGAATCACAATGCACAATTAGCCAATCAAAATTAAAATCAAGTCCTAATTCAAGATCAATCAAAATTGAGAGCATTTTAATCAAGTGCAATCAAATCAAAATACAATTAATTCAATTAATTGTATAGTCTTGGATTAAATTAAATTCAACCCATTCAAGGGGTGCATGGCTAAAATAAATCAATTAAATCAATTATTCTCAACAAACCAAAAGGAGAGGAAAATCAATCAACCAATGAGATTTGAGGAAAGGCATTCACATGGATCAAGACAAATTGAATCTCATTCACTCAAAGTGAAAAGGAATCTTAACCATCCATCTTGTCTACTTGTCCCAAGCTTTGAGGACACAAACTTTTCTTTGTCTTCAAAGGGTGGAACCAAAGACTTAACCCCAACTCAACCATGATTAAACACAACTACACCCCCTACCATTGGAAAATCTATAAAAGGAAGGCCAAAATCCTTCATTATTATCAACCACCTATCTGAGAATTGCATCAAACCTCTTGCAATTTGAGTTTAGAAAGGCATTTAAGAGAAATTTTAGCATTCATCTTGATAATTGTTAGCTTTAGCATATTATTTTATCTTTATCATTCTCATACTAGGACTATCATTAGTGAGAGCTTGTTGAGAGCTCATTCATTAACATCTTAGTTAGAGAGCCATAGGATGCTCAATTAGTCATTGATTTTGTTAAATAGTTGCTTAATTGTGGTTATATTTAGTTATTATTTCACTTATTATTGATGATTAACCCTAATTATATGAAGATACTTTTATTAGTATACAAAATGGCGCTCACCGTGGGGTAGTAAGCCTCATTTTATCAATTTTATCATTTGGATCATCTTTTGTATGCTTGTACTTGCTATTTTCCATGGAATTTTTGTAGGAAACAGGTTAAATCACTCCTACAGTCAATTCAGTCATGCCTACAATCACTTGGATGATGTCTACAAGCTCTGTATCGATGCTTATTTGTTGAACATTTACGCCTGGTCGATACTTTCTAGTCTATATTAAATTCTTTGCTATCGCTTGTAATCAAAACAATCACACCTATGTGATAAATCTATACTACCTTTGCCTCAATAAGTCATGCCTACGAGTTGAGAAGTGTCACCTTTCGATAATCTGTTGTCACCTGTGATCAAGCTTTGTGAAGCACTTCAGGGAAAAAGTCACGCCTAGTATCATTTTCTTACGCCTACTATTCTTAAAGTGTCTCTTTGACTCAATTCGTTTACGCAGCTTTAAATATTTTTTGTGTTTAGCAGTAAATTGTTTATGCTTGTTTAACTTTCTATGTCGCCTGTCACACTTTTAAGTGTCGCCTGTTAATAGTAAATTTACTCCTGTAAACAATTTAATATCACGTATTTGCTGGAAAATGTCACTTTCAATTTTCTGTCATAATTTTTTTTCAAATTGATAAATTCATTTATCTAATTCTCTGTTTGTACATTTTGACTATAAATGAGCAGGCATCAAAAAGTTCAGAAGCCAGCAAGCAAGTTTAATCAAGAAGGGAAGGCACTAGCTAAGAAGATAAAGAAAGAAAACATAGCACATATCAAGGCCATTCTTGAGTCAACACAAGAGGAGGATAATCAAGTATATCAAAAATACCTTGCTATAATTGAAGCTTACAAAAAGAAATTTGTCTCTCTTAATTGGATCTTTAGTCCTTAGTTCAAATTTTTGTTTGAAAATTTGCAAATAAGGTACTTAAAATTCATTACATAAATCTTTTCTTTGTCAAATTCGATTTTGGTTTCCCCTCATTGTGATTGTTAGTGTTGACTAACTTGTTGGAGGACAAACACACTTGGAAGGAGCTATTGCCAAGGTGAGATGAAAATAATGAAATCCCTTAAAAATGCCCCTAGCTTAGGCTAGCTACAAGGAAAGGTATTTCTCCATTCAAGCTTGCACTTGATTAAATTGCAGCATTCCTTTTGATATAAGCTTGAGATAAAATAGGAAATGAATTACACACTTCAATTTTAAGAATCTCCTTGTCAAGAGATTGGGAAAGAACAAACGTGTGTCTAAGTGTGTGGAACAAAGAAAGACAATAGGGATATGCTCTTCACTCTTTGAGTGAAACAAACTCTCAAACTTGTTGGCCTAAATTCATTTCTTTTTTTTCATATACATGCTAGAGCAATAGTGGGCTTGCCTCCCAAGTTTTCCTTAATGAGGCTAGTGAGAGGGACAGCCCAAAGTGGGATACACTCGCTTTTGTTGCAGGAATCCAGCCCACTCTAAAATGAAACGCATGTACATCCTTAATGGGGTGCATGACAAATGGATTTTAATTTTTCAACCTTCCTCTAGTAGTCCTCATAGATTGCACAAAATCGTACTTTGGTGCGTGTGGGAAGCCTCATAACATACTTGGAGGATGAGAGATTGAAGTCTATTTGAATGGAATATATACTAAAACCTTGATAACGTAGCAAAGACCACCTTCTAGAGCCATGTTTATGAACCAAATCTTGTGCTAGGAAGGTGCTTGAAGTGTTTTCTTGTGAAAAACCCATGGCAATGTTCTACAAATCAAACATTTGTGTTTAAGTGGCTAAAAGAGACAAGTGAATGTGTGGTTGTTGTGTTTGAAATACATAAACAAGTGAGAGATATCCATTGAAAATCATCTTATATTTTTAAATCTCCTCAATAATAAAATCAACAACTCTCATATCAAGGATAAATTCCAAAACAAAACCCTTGTTGGATGTCAGTTTCCATGCGGTCACAAACATATAGGGGATCATTACCAAGAGATAGCACTATCTTTGCAAACTCAAGGCAAGAAGTTGAGTACCACAGTGTGTTCAAAGATCCCAATCAAGAAGAAATTTTCACGAACCTATTTGAACCAAGAATTGAAGAGATGGGTGATATGAATTTAGCCTATCACAATATCAACAATGCCAACTATAATCCTAAGGAGACACTTGAGGAAAGGGTTGAGAAAGCTGCCCAAGACAATGATTTCCTAGAGGTTATGGAGAAATTAATAGACAAAGATAGGGAGAACTTCTTCCTAAACCTAGCACAAAAGGGGGTAAAGCTGCCCTATGACTTTGATATTGACCAACGTAAGAAAGACCAACACCAAGATGATCCTATGAACATTATGACTAGGCAGATTAAGGCCTTTCAAGAACAAATTGATACCATGAAGAAGGTAGCTGAACCTAAGGCCTTTTCCATAGAAGCTTTGTGTCCTTTTCCTTTTGACAAAAGTTTAGCAATGGTATCTTTTCCTTTTAATACCATTTTTCCTAAATACGATAAATACATGGGTAAAATAGACCCACAAGACCATTTAAGGGAATTTTGTGCCCTAAGCATAGAGTTCATGCACAATGATACTTATCTAATGAGACTCTTTCCTAGAAGCTTAGGAGGTCCCGCAATGGAGTGGTTTTCAAAACTAAATCCCGAAATAAAGTCTTTTGAGGAGTTAGCCTCCAAGTTCATAACCCATTACTCTTACAACATTGAGCATGAAATTACTATGCTCAAGTTATGCGATACCAAACAAAAAGATGGGGAGTCCTTCTTAGGATTCCTACAAAGGTGGAGGACCATTTTTGCAAGGTACCCACGAAGTATCCCAGAGAAAGAGAAGATGGATATCTTCACCAATAACTTGACCGTGGAAATGAACTATTGATTACAACTTCAATGCCCTCCAACATTTGAAAAACTTATTGAAAATGGAGTTAAGATTGAAGATGTTTTGGTCAAAAGAGGTGAGATTAAATTATTTAAAGACAATAAATCCAACAACAAAAACAATAACAATAATTATGTTCCTAAATATTTTAATAATCAAGGGTCCAACAATCACAATGATAAATTGAAATCATGGAATAAAAATAAAAATAAAAATCTTGTGAATGATGGTGTTGTGGAGTCACACAACTTGAAGTCTACCCCTTTTATTCTACCCTATGGAGTGAATTCTTCAAACAATGTTAATCAAGAAAATAAAGCTCCATATAATCCCAATAATTATAACAACAACAATTCTAACACTTCCAACAATAAGACTTGGGATAAGTCAAAATCAAACTCCAACTATAAGAAAATGAAATCCACCTACTTGGGTGAACCTTCGGAGAATGTACTAAGAACCTTGTTGGCCAATCAAGTTATCATGTTACTTGACATATCAAATTATGAACCCGAAGTCAAACCTCAATGGTGGAATGCATCTCATCATTGTGAATACCATCGAAAAAGAGGTCAT
The DNA here is from genome assembly GCA_027943335.1 of Chamaecyparis obtusa. Classification (NCBI taxonomy): domain Eukaryota; kingdom Viridiplantae; phylum Streptophyta; class Pinopsida; order Cupressales; family Cupressaceae; genus Chamaecyparis; species Chamaecyparis obtusa. The sequence continues at coordinate 285,632 of BSBK01008643.1, read as the reverse complement.
CCAACCAAAAAGTGCATGAAATTGAAGCACTTAGTGCAAGATTTAATTAATAATGACATCATCCAAATTGAAGGACCTCAAAACAATGGGGATCACACGACTTACAAGAATCCTTTTTTGAATCATGAAAAGGGTGAGTCATCGAATCAAAATCATAAAAAGGGTAATGATAAAGTGAACTTTTCCCACACTAATGATAACACAATAAATACCATAAGTGAAGAAGATCAAAGCATAAATGTTGTCATAGTAAAAGGCAAATCAAGAGAAGCATCAGCAAATATGGTCACTAGGGGGCAAGCCTCAAAAAAATTTATACCTAATAATGCTCCAAAAATTGTGGTGTCAAACCAAGCTTCCACATCATCATCAAAACAATACAACTTGGTTGACCAATTGCAAAGAACTCCCACTCAAATCTCTATTCTTGAGCTGCTCAAACTATCACCAATCCATAAGGATATCTTGGAAAAAGCCTTGTTGGAAACAAATGTTCCTCTAAATTTGGAGGTAGACAAGTTCCAAAACATGGTGGGGAATTTAATTGCACCTCATTGCCTATCATTCTCCGAACAAGATGATATGTCTCTTAATCATCCCCAAAATCTGCCCTTACACATAGAAGTATTGATCCACAAGCATAGGGTGAAAAGAGTCCTTATAGATGGAGGTGCTGGCCTAAATATTTGTACCCTTAGCTTGGTAAAAGCCTTAGGATTTTCTGAGGAGGCTATTGACCCAAAGAAAAAGATAACCATAAAATCCTATGATGATGAAGAAAGAGCATCAAGAGGAGTCATAGTCTTGCCCATAAGAGTTGGTCCTATGAAAAAAGAGACCATATGCCAAGTATTGGACCTAAAATTGACTTATAATATTTTGTTAGGAAGGCCATGGATCCACGAAATGCAGGTTGTTCCTTCAACTTATCATCAATGCCTAAAATTCCCATATCAAGGGCAAGAAATAATGGTAAGTGGATACCTCAATCCCTTCCAATATTGTAATAACGTCGAGCCTATAAATGACTCATTGGTTCCACACAATGCTGAAGGGTCTATACCCAATCAAATGGAACAAGGCCAAAGTTCTAAAGACATACCTTTGCTGAAAGGAAAAGAAAAGATGGAAGAAGAAATTATTGTTAAAGAAACTCCAAAACTCATTAACCAAACTACATCGACTAAAGGAAAAGAGAAGGTTAATGAGGATGATATTATGGAAGAAGCAAAATAAGACCCTATCAAAGCTATCTAAAGATATACTAAAGAAGCCCATTATCAAAAGATGGATAAAATGATGAAAAACTTTGATAAGCAATGCAAAATTAAACAAGGAGTGGGTGAATACTCCTTATCCATGATGGACCTACCCTTATCACCAAAGTCCTTTGGAAAACCTCCAAGTCTACCTCATAAATATAATGAAAACTTTGTAAGGGAAAGTACATCATCCACCATGAGTGAAGAGGATAATGAAATTTTGAACTGGTTATACAAGGATGAAGAATCAAGTGCTCATGTCAAGCACATTCAAAATATAACCATCCCTACTCATCAATATGGTAAAGGGTTTAAAATCATGCAAAATATGGGGTACAAAGATCAAGGACCTTTAGGCACAAGAAATGAAGGGCTAATTGAACCCCTAGAATCCACATGGCGAGATTCCAAGGAGAAAATAGGTTTAGGATATCTTGAAGAAGGATATACACAAAAACATTATCCCAAAGTATATGATCAAATACTACAATTAGAATCTCATAGTGATGAGGATTCTAATGAATGGGAATGGGAGACCCTATTAGATGAGTCATGCCAAGACAAGGGTATTGATGTCATTCATACCTATGCTTCTACCAAAAATAAAGGACTAATGGTGGAATCAACTTCAAATCAAGCATCTAGTTCTAGTCAAGAGGGTCCAAATGAAGTGCCAAGCATAGAAATCAAAATAAATTAATGGGCAGGTGAGCCATATGTTCCTTCATGGAGACCTACTATGGAAGATTCAAACACTAGGTTTAATCCACACAAGTTCTATCGAATAGAAACCATAGTGGAGTCTAGTAAGGAGGATTTTGATCCTTCTTTAGAGAATTTAGAGGAAGCCCATGTCCAAGATCTTCAAGATACAATGTATGAACCCTCCAATAATGAGATATACACTTTAAACCCAATTGATACAAATCCAAGTGTTGACCCTTTAACTCTCATTCAGTCGGACCTAATTGAATGGGATACCATTGAACCCAATACCTTGCCAACTTTCTTGAATGACAACACGCTATCCCAATACCTCAATGCAATTAAACATTCTTCTACCAAGGACTATCAAGAAGAAATGATCAAAGGGAGCATCCAAACTCTTAATCCGAGAAAAAATGAAAAAATAAAAAAAATAGAAAAGGAAAAAAATTGTGTTGAAAACCACTTTGTGGCAACATTAGATCCAAAAGAAAGAAAAAAAGAAATAAAGGATGTTTCTAAAGGTGAAAACCAAACTGAGGCACCTATAGAAGGGAGTTTTGATGTTCTACCAGATAACTATGAAGAAAGGTCTCCAATTCTAATCGATCCAACAAAAAAGATAAACATTGGATCACAAACAGAGCCAAAGATCATCCACTTAGCATCATCAATATCAAGCGAAGAAAGAACAGAGTTTATCAAGTTCTTTAAGGAAAATCAAGTTAACTTCGCATGGTCTTATGATGATATGTTGGGGTTAGACCCAAATTTGATAATGCATCATCTCAATATAAAGGAAGGAGCCAAACCAGTCAAGCAAAAACTAAGGAAAATGCACCCTTATATAGCCGTACTTGTCAAAGTGGAGTTAGAGAAGCTATTAAAGGTGGGGTTTATAAGAGCCATTGATTATGCACAATGGATCTCCAATATAGTGCTGGTATCAAAAGCAGATAAGTCCATTAGAATCTGCATGAATTTTAGGGACTTAAACTTGGCATGTCCTAAAGACAATTTCCCACTTCCGAGCATTGATGCCATTGTAGACTTAACAATAGGACACTCCATGTTTTCACTCATGGATGGATTTAGTGGCTATAATCAGATCAAGATAGCACCTGAAGACCAAGATAAAACTACCTTTACATGTGCATGGGGTACATTTTGTTGGAATGCCATGCCTTTTGGCTTGAAAAATGTCAGAGCAACTTATCAAAGAGCAATGACTACAATATTCCATGATATGATGCATAAATTCATAGAGGATTATGTAGATGACATAATAGCTAAGTGACATTCAAGAAAAGAACATCTACCTATCTTGGGAAAAAATTTTGAAAGGTTAGAGGAATTCAAAGTAAGACTTAACCCAAAGAAATGTGCTTTTGGAGTTCAATCTGGAAAACTTCTAGGTTACATTGTATCTACCAAAGGGATAGAGGTTGACCCCACTAAAGTGAAGGCCATAATGGAAATGGAAGCACCTAAAACCATTATTCAGATGAGATCTTTACAAGGAAGGATACAATCCATTAGGAGATTCATCTCTCAATTGGCAAAAAAATGCCATAATTTCACCCAACTTTTGCATAAAGACACAATCTTCAAGTGGGATGAAAAATGTGAAGAAGCTTTCAATCTACTAAAGAAATAACTCATGAATTCACCAATACTGATGCCACCTATCAAAGGCAAGCCCTTAATCTTGTACATTTTAGCAACAGAGAATTCATTGGGGGAACTTCTAGCACAAGAGCATGAAAATGGAAAAGAGAAAGCAATCTACTACATTAGTAGAACCTTAGTCAAATATGAGATGAACTATATATTTATGGAAAGGGCATGCTTGGCTATAGTTTTTACTTCCCAAAAATTACGCCATTATATGCTAGCCCACAAGATAAGGCTCATTTCCAAAATTGACCCTTTGAAGTATCTACTAAGCAAAACAACATTAAATGGAAGATTAGCAAAGTGGGTGATGATACTAAGAGAATTTGATATAGAATATGTTGACAAAAAAGAAATTAAAGGGAAAGTCATTGCAGACCAATTAGCAGAAGCACCACTTCATGATGATCATCCTATACAAGTTGAATTCCCAAATGCAGAGATTGTGAATGTTGAGGCAAAAATATGGCAGCTTTATTTTGATGGTTCCTACACTCACCATGGGTCAGGAGCAGGCATACTTCTAATCACACCTCAAGGCTCCACTATCCCTAAGTCATACAAATTTCTATTTCCATGTACAAACAATATAGCAGAATATGAAGCCTTGGTTATTGGAATCAAGTTGACATTAGAGTGGAAAGTGATAGAATTAAAGGTATATGGAGATTCACAATTAGTCATAAATCAAGTCAATGAAGAATATCAGACAAAAGATGACAAATTAGCACCTTACAAAACCATGGTGGATAATCTCAAGAAGTATTTCATAATCATCACATTTGAACAAGTGCCAAGAGAAAAGAACAAAGCAGCAGACACCATGGCAACCTTAGCATCACTTTTGTAGATGCCTGATCAGAGTGCTAGATATGAGTTTTGGTAGAAGAAGTGACTCAACCTGCGTATGACCCAACCCATCCTTATACCATTTGCCTACTTACTACAACTGACTCACCTTGGGATGGACCAATTTACAGCTATTTGAAAGACCAAATCCTTCCTATCAATCAAACCAGAAACCAAAAGAAAAGCTTCATTAGACAAGCCACCAAATATGCTATAATTTCTAAAACATTGTATTGGAAAAGTCTTGATAGAATGCTCCTTAATTATTTAGAAGAGGAAGAATCAAACTTAGCCTTATGAGAAATTCATGAAGGAATTTTTGGATCACACTCAAACGTATTATCTTTAGCTAAGAAACTTCTTAGGATAGAATATTTTTGGCCTACCATGGAAAAAGATTCTTGTAACATTGCAAAAACTTGTAAGAAGTGTCAATTCCACATAAATTTGATACATGAGCCAGTGCAAGAACTTCATCCAATGACAACACCTTGGCCATTCTATTAGTGGGGTCTAGATCTAATAGGAATGATTCATCCACCATCTTTGAATGGGCATAAATTCATCATAATGGCCACGGAATACTTTACTAAGTGGGTGGAAGTTGTACCCCTACCAACTTCAACAAGCAAATAGATATCCTTGTTTATCCTAAATCATATAATTTTTAGATATGGCATACCTCATGCCATCATAATGGATAACGCAAGGCATTTCAAGAACAAAGACATAATGGAATTGTGCACCAAATTTCACATGATACATCATTCATCTTCAATCTATTACCCTCAAGGTAATGGACAAGCTGAAGCAACAAACAAAAACATATTGAAAATCTTGAAGAGAATGGTGGATAATTCTGGTAGAGATTGGCATATCAAGATAAACCTGACCTTGTAGGCTTATAGGACAAGCATAAGGACACCAACAGGGGCTACACCCTTCTCCTTAGTCTTTGGAATAGAAGCAGTTTTGCCTTTGGAGGTAGAACTTCCATCCTTGAGGATATCTATGCATGGATTGATAAATGAGGAAGACTATAGGGTTGCTAGGCTACAAGAACTAGAACTCTTGGATGAAAAAAAGAAAGAAGCTTTTGATCACTTAAAGGTGTACCAGAATAGAATGTCAAGATCTTACAATAAACACATCAAGCCAAGGACATTCCAAATAGGTGACCTAGTGTTGCGCAAAAATCCCAAAAACCAAGCAGAAAGAGAGAAAAAAGGAAAGTGGGAAGCAAATTGGTTAGGACCATTTCTCATTGTTGAAAATTTTGGGACCGACACATACAAGTTATCAAATTGTGATGGTGAAGAGCTACAAGAACCTATAAATAGCATACATCTCAAGAGGTTTTATACATGAGGTAGACAAAAGAATATAAAGAGTATCAGATGGAGAGCATCACATTTATTGTACATAGTTTAAAACAAATCTTGAAAATACCAAAAACATTAGAAAAGCTTAAAATACCAAAAACATTGGAAAAGCTTAAAATATCAAAAACATTTGAAAAAGCACAAAACATCAAAAATAGTAGAAAATTGAGCATGAAGAAAGGAAAAATATTCAAATATGATCCTCAAAAAGATGTTGTCTTGGTGAAAACCTAGCAAATAGGAACCTTGATAATATGAAAAAAAAAATTTGAAAAAGAGAAAAATAAAAAAAAATTGAAAAAGAAGAAAAGTGCCTTGGTGAAAACCTAGCAAATAGGCAACTTGGTAGCAAAAAAAGAGAAAATATTTTATTTTATTTTTTTTAAAAGAGTTTGATCCATTCAATCGATGAAAACCTGGTAAACAGGCACCATTGAAAGTCCAAGTCAGTTGCATACTTAGAAGGTCACCTTGTCAATATTGCATTCGCCAGCATTTGTATATATTGCATAATAAAACCCCACAGTTGCATTTGCAAGTACCTTAAGATTTTGGTCCCCTAATCAAAAAATTGTCCTAAGTCCCATAAATGAAATCAATATCAAACTAGGGGCAATCTACTCTCAAGGAGCAAGGATTCATCAACAAGCTTTATTCAATCAGAGAATCAATTCATCACACTCAAAAGAGGAACACTTAATCAAATCTACATCCCAATCCAATGTGAGCCTAAAATGAAAATTTGATCCAAGAACTTAAATGACCTTACTCTTTATCAGGATTAAAAGTATGAAACGGATGGAACTACACTTGAACTATGGATTTGAAAAACATGGCAAAAAAATTTCTAAGTGTTGGCTCAATCGATGAAATCATTCCTTTCTAGCGAATCGATGAGAGTTTTAGACTAGACAAGCTATGATGAAAGGATCATATTTTCTTGATTTCTGAATGACTGTCTTAAAATCAAAGTTTTAAATCATGTATTTTTTGTCTAAGGATGTGATCATCAAATAATCATTGAGGACTTGTACATAGGATAAAACAGAGATTTCTTCTTGTTTACACAAACAGATACCTTGGCTATTTTGATCTTTAATATCATAATACCAACATCCACTTGCAACATAGAATTTGACAAAATCAGTAGTCACACTCCCATGATTGGCTTCAATCAGTGATAGTCATACCGAAGAGACTGATGGGAAAGAAAGGAAAAAGGGAAAAGTATTCATATCATCATAATTGAACTAGTGATGATTGTACTAAAAAAATGGGATCCAAAAATGCTCAATGATGATTATAAGCTCTAAATCTTGAATAATGATAGTTAGCTGCATACATGTTAGATTAAGTGCATTGTATATATTTGTTTTTCCTTTGTTAGCTTAAATTGCAAGGGGAAAAATGAAATGGGGAGGTTCAATTCAAACATCATGATTCTAGATTCAAAAACAACGAAAATAAGATTATCTTTTGCATTCATGCATAGCATTAATCATTAGTCATTATACATAAATAGACAGAAAACAAAAAAAAAATCATTACTCATTTGCATACATGTAGTTACGGATAGAATTGCATACATTTGAAAATACAAAAAACATAGGATCATCCATATCCATATGACCATAAAAAAATTTGCATCCATACATTGAAAAAAAGAAAACATCTCATAATATTCATCCATCAATGCATTCATCTATCTATATCATAAAAATAAGATACATTGCATTCATCGCACATAATCAAAAGTAAATGCATCATAAACATCATATAGCTGCATATAAAGATAATCTCATAAATCAACTCATCAATAAAGATGAAGGAATAGATCATCATATATCATCAAAATAATGTTTCTCAAAAGATCCAATACATCAAACTATATCCAGATACAATATCATGAAAGTGGTACATCAAAAAGGTTATGATCAATCAAAAAAACATGAAATGTGCAACAAAGGACATCAATGATAAATGAATCTGTCATCAAACAATCACGATCCCGCAGCACCAGAACTGCCTGGATCTCTATCATCTTGTGGAGGAGGAGCCTGAGAAGTGCTCGCTCCGCTTGGTCTCTGAACAACCACTACTGAAATAAACTATTGCATCAATGCAACAAACTGATCTAAATGCCCCACAACAATAGACATATTTGTCCTCATAGATTGCATATCTCAAGCTAAAGAACTAATAGTGGGAGCATCCTATGGATCCTGTCCATGATCCCATGGTTGCTAAACTGGTGGAGGCATTTGCTATGTTGGAACCTGCTGAACCTGAACTTGCTGAGCATCATCATCCTGTTGTGCCAGGGCAACTCTTTGTAACTATACCAAAGGATCTAAACCCCTAGGAACCTGTCTAGCAGCCTCAACATGAGCCTATCTCTGAGCTCTTTGTTGTCGATGAGCTCTATCCTGTCTAATTGCTGCTCTAGGATGAACTACTTGGACTGCATCAACCTATCTATCTCTGGCTCTATCTCAACCATGTCCATCCCTCACTCATCCTCTACCTGCAATAACTAGAGGATCTCTACATCCTCAACACCTCCGATGTCTACCATCACCACGCCCATCATCACCACCACTGCCACCACCATGTCAAGCTGGAATAGGCTCCACTGGATCTGTGAAATGAATAAACCTATTCCGAGACCACCAGTCTCAATACTCATGGGACATCCCTACATCAGACATACCTATCAACATCTCCCATCTGCAGAAAGGCATACCAGCAATCTGAGCCACAACAAAATGATAATCAATACAAGGGCCACATAAAGATCTCTCAGCCTATACTTGTGCATATAATGCATTTCCCAGAGGAATATCCTATATCCTACCATACTATCTAGACACTTGACCAAAACAAAACTCCTCAATAATAGTATCAGATCGACCAATCATCCAATGAGGAGTAAACATATATGGTGACTCATCATCATCCTCCTGTTAGAGATCACAATCAAGGTAGGGACACCATGTAACCTAATCAAGATCATCTATCTAACATCTCCAATAATCTAGATGACCTAAATGATGCTGAATCACCATACTAGTGTATAGAAAAGCATAGGGATATCCACGTGGCCATATCTTATTAGAAATAGGCTTGGTAATAGGAAGATGCTCCCAAATCCATAACTAAAGAATAATAGCACCGGCAGATAAAGAAGAACTCTCTCTGTACACCACCTCATGGAGATCCTGATATAATTGCGCTAGCACACAAGAACCCCAATCAAAACATTGAGGCTATGCTAGTAAATCCTCTAGAATCCTACCCCAACCAACAGAAAAACCGCGACCTCGTTGGTCAGGAAGAAGTAGACCACCAATCAATGCACCAAGAACTACAGGCAATGTAGGGAAAGAAGAAAACTATGGCCATGTGATCATATCATCATCAATCAAATTGTCCCTGAACACTCATCGGTAGACAATAGAATCATACACAGAATCATAATAAATAATCTCTCCTCGATAGGGAATTCATAGCAAATGATACACGTCCTCAGGCATGATCATCATCTCACCATGTGGAAGATGGAAAGTATTGTGGTCGGAGTGCCAACACTCCACCACAGCTATCAATAACCCACGGTTTAGCTGGAATCAGGGAAGATTGAGAAGGAATCTCAAACCACAAAGCTCTATAACACAAAACTCGGCATCAGTCAATGTCTGCCCAAGGTCAATAACCCATGATAGAACTGATCAGATATATAATACAGGGAAGTCAGCCTGTTTGGAAAAGAACAAAAGAATCATATCATCATATTATATCAAGGAACATCTAAAGTCGATCAAGTTATTCTAAAATCCATTTTCTCATCATGAGCGCATCAAAACTCCTAACTCTATATCTTGAGGAAGGAAAATCTTTGTTTTATCTCTCTAGATTTTGAGAGTAAAATATCAGACCATCACACTATCATAATAGATTGACAAATCAATTTCATTGGTATTACTATACTGAAATCCTAATTGATTGTTTAGTTCAAACGTAACTAACCTAATCATATCATTTCAATCAGTCATCTTGACGTACTAAATGTTTCAACAAAAAAAAATAGAAAAGAGTCAAGTACAAGTGAAAATTTTGAGAAAAATGCTACAGGCGTGATTTTATTCATCGTAGGCAACATTTCCTTAAGCGACACACAATTTTTGTCAGGTGACATTACATTTGTCTCAGGTGACAAATTTTTCACAGGCAACACTGAATTGACCTAAGCGACAGTCGATTCCTCCTAAGCGACATCAAAATGCTAGGGTTTCCCAGGCGTAAAAAGTTATGAAATCTGGTTTTTAAAACCTAAGTCTACGTGTGAACCATTTAATCTTAGGCAACAATGAAAATTTGATAAGCGACATTAAAATACTCATAAGTGACACTAAAAACTATAGATGCGACACTTAATAGTGTTAGGCGACATTGAAATTTCATAAGTGTGACTTAACTATTTCAAAATTATTTCAAAGCAGCGATAAAATTGGAAAATGCAGTAAATGCTAACTAATGAGCAATAAATGCAATACCGAGGTTCAAAAAGCACTTACCAGAGGTCCATAGTCAAGCAACCTCAAGTATCTCTGACACTGCTCGAATCGATGCTCTCAAATAGGCACAACCATCTCGGAAAGTAGAAGAGAACCAGAGCAAAATCACATAAGAGAAAAGTAAAAATGAATAGTAAATCTAGGTTTTTCAACCTATTTAAGCTAAATTGACCTAATTTTGAGGTAAGAATTGACTTTGACCTATATTAATCTATTGCATTAACTGGGCCAAATTGAGAAGTATGGCATATCATAAAGTGTTTTTCAGAAATGAAAACATATCAATCAATCATTTAAACCTATCTATCGAAAACAATAATATGTTTCATTTCTGAGGTGGCATACCATCAGATAATTAGATCAACATCATCAGTAACATCAACGAAAATCAGAGACTGATCATCAAATCAAAGAAAAAGCTTTTATTAGGAAAATTTTTGTAATCAAATGTGTAGGATTTGAGCAATACAAATCCACAGAATGCCAAGATCACCTGCATACAAAAAACCTGTTACAAGGAAGTAGAGAGAAGAAGAGGCCAAGGGTTTGACTCAGAATATGAAGAAGAAATTATCCTCAATAATGAATCAATAATAGTGTACAATGGATCATCCATATAAAGGAGATCAAAGGCCTTGAAAAGGCAAACCTAAAAAGCAGAAGTGCGTGTAATAATCAGTTAAACTATTACAAGACTAATGCATGCAAAAAACAACTGATGCATAACTAGTGCATGAGTCAACTAAAGCAAACTGATGCATAACTAGTGCATGAGTTGACTAAAGCAAAGAGTTCATATCTTAAGAAGGGAGTCCCGGAAACATGGCCTGATGAGGTACCCAGCACAAAAGAGAGTCTCTGAAAAGTGGAGAAATAAAGAAAACCACATGGGAAAAACTCTACTCCAAAAGGAGACCAAGAATGTTCCAGAAAATAGGAACAAAGAAAGAGCATGAAGCATCTCTGAAGCATGAAGTTGAAAACACTATCAAAAGAAACTACTAGAACCCCCACTGAAATAGTGCATGACTAGGTAGAGAAGACAAAGTCTAAAGAGCTGATCAATTGAAGAGGTGACCTCCAAAAGTAGGAATGAATGAGTGTCTATATAGTAGATGAACCATCTCACTGAAATGCATAGGTGTCTAGCCACTGCATCCACCTAGTACATAGGAACAAAAACTGAATATGTAGATCACTCAACCGAACCAAGGAAGCAATAGAGCCAATAGGTGAACCCTCCCCATAATGCTGAATAGGGAGAGGGGTGATAGGAACATTGAAATGCAATGCCAGAAACATCTGCAAGAAGAAGAATCAGGAACACCAACAGTGCAACAGAAGTACAAGCACAGGATAAAGGGTAGTGTCACAGACACACATCATGGGCTAATGTCATGGAAGAAACATTCACTTGACAAAGGTGGATGAGCACAAAAGGAAAAACATCATAACCCCCCATGGCACTTTATAACGGAGTGTGAGTACAAACAAACACAAGGTGCTCGAAATCCCAGATATGTAGAAGCAGACACTTTATCTTAGTGCATTTACAGAATCAAAAATGCTATAGAAGAGAAGCATATAATACTCAAAAGAAGATCAAAGGAGTCTAAACCAAAAGAACAACCTAAGATGAGCCATCCCTCAAAGGGAAGAGATCCCAAGACCTAAAACAACCAAGATATTCACCAGACTGCAAAAAAGAAAGAATCTAAATAAAATGAATCTAGAGCAGAATCTGGAAAAATGACTCATAGCAATGAAAATATCTTTGAACAAGCTTTCCAACGATATATTTCTTTCCAAAAATGGAGTCCGGATGTGCAAGATAGAGCTCCCAGAGTACAAACATGAAGATCTAGCTTGACAGAGAAAAACACCATCAAAAAAATAATACCAGATAAAATAACCTCCATATCTGAAAATATCTTGGAATCAGCTTTCCGACAATATCTCGTTTGCCAAATTTTGACACCGTATGCTCAAGATATGAGCAAAAAACCAACAGCTGCGCTAGAGGGCCCAAAGAAGGTGTCTGCAAGGATCTAAGGATGGGTGACATCAGTAAAAGGACACAAAACCACATGAAACCATCAGATCTAAAAAAATCTTAGAAATAGCTTTCGAGAAATATCTCATTTTCTGAAAACAGAGCCCGGATGTAAGAGAAACGGATCCCGGAAGGCAGGAGGTCTGAAATGCCACTATCACAGAAAACATCTGACTTTGACAGCACAAAAAAGTATCAAAATGACAAAATCACAAAACAATACTAGTAAATTTAGATTGGGCTTAGAACCAACTTTTTGACAATATATCACATGCCCAATTATGATCTCATATGCTCGAGATATCGCAAAAAAATGCCCAATGACCCCCAAAACAGAGCCCTGAAAAACATGCAATTTTAAAAAAAATAAAAAATTATTGCATGTCTCTTGACATCAACACAGGGCATGGGGGCTAAAATAGTAAGCCCCTAGTCACGTGGGTGACCAGGAGGCTGGAGCTTGAGGGCCGGCCGAGCGGCGGTGGCGCGGGGCCGGCGGTGGTGGAGCGGGGACCAGCGGCGCAGGCGGCGGTGGCGCGGGCGGCGGGGAAGGCGGCAGTGATGGCGGCGCTGAGAGCGTTGGTGGAGGAGGCCGCGGGGTAGCACTCAGGTGGCCGCTAGGTGGCACCTAGGTGGCCACCTATAAAAAGGTTTTTATTTTATTTTTAAAACAAAATATCATCGTACAGCACCTTGGAGTGTGTGCTAGGGCTGTACGGCCCTGGTAGGCAAAAAAATTTTGCCTCAGAAGCCAACTTGTTGGAATCAAACAAGTTTTATATGTTTTTTTGACTATCTCAGGCCTTTTGGATACAACCATGAGGTCCGTTTGCACCAGAAGTGCTTCAAAAAATATTGATCACCTTGGGATCCGTGCCGGGGCCGATTGCAAATTTTTTTTCTCACAGATCCAACTTTGTCCAAATTTGACAAATTCTATATGGATCTTGGGGTTCTTGGATGCTCTGAATGCAACTATGAGGTCCGTTTGCAGCCAAGATGACCAAAAAAATAGGTCCCCTCTAGATTCAATAAAAAACCTCAAAAAAGCTCTCATCTAAAACAGATGAATTTCATCTCTGAATCCTTCAAACGTGAACAAGCTGTAGTAGATTAGGCTCTAATACCATGTAGGATTTGAGCAATACAAATCCACAGAACACCAAGATCACCTGCATACAAAAAACCTGTTACAAGGAAGTAGAGAGAAGAAGAGGCCAAGGGTTTGACTCAGAATATGAAGAAGAAAATATCCTCAATAATGAATCAATAATAGTGTACAATGGATCATCCATATAAAGGATATCAAAGGCCTGAAAAGGAAAACCTAAAAAGTAGAAGTGCATGTAATAATCAGTTAAACTATTACAAGACTAATGCATGCAAAAAACAACTGATGCATAACTAGTGCATGAGTCAACTAAAGCAAACCGATGCATAACTAGTGCATGAGTTGACTAAAGAAAAGAGTTGATATCTTAAGAAGGGAGTAAAATATTAATAAAATTAATAATTTACTCTAACAAAATGAAAGGGGCATCATATCGAAAATGATCATCAAATCAAGTTTAGACATCAAGAGAGTTTCATATCAATCATCAAATCAGGTATCATATCAGTTGCGATCATCAAATCAACCATCATATCAGGAACGATCATCAGAGAACCACATCAATCAAGGGAGTTTCATATCAATCATACCTACAGCAATTTCATATCGAGAATCAGAGGATCGATCATCAAACGAACATCATAGATCAACCATCAATAAATCAAGACCTATCATCAAGCAAGATCATAGTATTCTTTGAATCGACATACTTTGCACGTCAACTCAAAGAGGGGCATTTTTAATCACCTAAAAATGGACAAAGACAATTTAATGATAATTCAAAAAAAATTGACTCAAATCAAGGCAAATCAAGGACATAATTGAATCAATTGAATCACAATGCATAATTAGCCAATCAAAATTAAAATCAAGTCCTAATTCGAGATCAATCAAAATTGAGAGCATTTTAATCAAGTGCAATCAAATCAAAATACAATTAATTCAATTAATTGTATAGTCTTGGATTAAATTAAATTCAACCCATTCAAGGGGTGCATGGCTAAAATAAATCAATTAATAAAAATCAATTACTCTCAACAAACCAAAAGGAGAGGAAAATCAATCAACCAATGAGATTTGAGGAAAGGCATTCACATGGATCAAGCCAAATTGAATCTCATTCACTCAAAGTGAAAAGGAATCTTAACCATCCATCTTGTCTACTTGTCCCAAGCTTTGAGGACACAAACTTTGCTTTGTCTTCAAAGGGTGGAACCAAAGACTTAACCCCAACTCAACCATGATTAAACACAACTACACCCCCTACCATTGGAAAATCTATAAAAGGAAGACCAAAATCCTTCATTATTATCAACCACCTATCTAAGAATTGCATCAAACCTCTTGCATTCTGAGTTTAGAAAGGCATTTAAGAGCAATTTTAGCATTCATCTTGATAATTGTTAGCTTTAGCATATTATTTTATCTTTATCATTCTCATACTAAGACTGTCATTAATGAGAGCTTGTTGAGAGCTCATTCATTAACATCTTAGTTAGAGAGCCATAGGATGCTCAATTAGTCATTGATTTTGTTAAATAGTTACTCAATTATGGTTGTATTTAATTATTATTTCACTTATTATTGATGATTAACCCTAATTCTATGAAGATACTTTTATTAGTATACAATATCCATATCTTTCTCATACATCTCATCTTCATGTTAATATCTCATTCCTTCACCAATATTACCTTCTTCAGATATTTGTAACTATCATGATAAGTACAGTCAAAACTAGTTGACATCAATGACAATATAATAACTGATTTAATGTGTCACATATACCTTTGTAGCTCAATGATCATCAATTTCTCCCTTTGAAGTATTCAATCAGTTGGCAATCTCTCCCTTTGAAGTATTCAATCAGTTGTAGTATAACAAACTTTCTTGTTAGTATGTTAAAATCATTCAGATGATATATGACTAATGAATTTTCAGGAGTCCTCAAACTATATAGCTAACTTCCTAATAAAGTTTTATTTGACAATGACTTCATCTCATAAATCTTTGCAAGCTTTTTCCATAAATCATGAGCAAATTTCTCCTCTGTAACATTAAAGAGAATATAATATGCTAGAGATAACTAAATTATTGTTCTAGTCGTGCTATTCATGATATTCCAATCTATTGTGCTCACATTCTAGTTTTTTATGCTACCCTTTTAAGATATATATCACATCCATCCTTTTCCAGAAAAGATTGAACCTTAAGCTTCTATGGAGAAAAATTTAAACCATTAATATTTTGCACCTCAAATCTGGTAACAAAACCTCATGTCATTTTTCACCTCTCAAACAAACAACTTTTACACAAATAACCTCACTGTGATGCCAATTGTTATGAAATTTAAAAGTATAGAAAATTAAACACAAAAACAAACACACATAACACTAAGATTTTTGTGGAAAAAATTTGGTAAAATTGTACCAGGAAGAAAACCACGAGAAAATATCTTTCATATTCAAATCATGACTTCAAGCTGCATATAAGAACTAAGTTGCAAAGTCCTAATTGCAAAAAAATTACTAAATTTAGTAAGTATGACTCATATAACTACATGTTCAACACATGTTTAAATTATTATTAATGGTAAGTCACAAAAAAATTGTACCTCCAGTAGGACACTTTCGGTGGTCACCTTTAGTGAGCACCTTAATGGAACACTAATGGTTATCCATGATAATCAACCACAACTAGTGGTAATCCATGATGACTTCATATTCCAACAATGCATAGTTCTACAATCTCACTCTACCTTGTGTAGAAAAAAGGTCATGGGAAAGGACACGGAGAAGGAGGGGAGCTACAAGGAACTCTTCAAGTTTTGTACAAAATACTGGAGCCATGTGATACACTAGCCTCTAGTCAGACTTGTTGAGTTTGGTTTTTTTCTTTATGATGTTTATGTATAGTAGTTTATAGTTTAACATTGTTAAGACCTTGAGTAGTTTGTAAGTTTATACTATTAAGACTTTAGCAGTTTATACTATTATGCTATTGGACTATGTTCTAGTTTTGATTTTAATTAGCTATTAATGTGATGCTAATGTTGTACTTTTGATGGTTGGGATTCCTTCAAGTTATTTTTTTAAAAGGGACAACACCCTTGTTTTGTTGTTGATAATATAAAAAATATATAGATCTTTGCAAATTCTCTACATTGCTTCATTTTTGGAGCTTTTAAGTAGTGATTTGAAATTTGAAATGGTTGTGGGAACTATTTCAAATGTAGATGGGTAGTGAAAACCTCATTAGGTTGTAGAATGAGTTTTGAAACCATGTAGAATTGTCAATGTCTTTTGCAAACTATCTCTTCTTTAAAACTAGTTAACAATACTCCATCAGTACTTGATACAATTTTTAGTTCTAACTAGACAAGGCCTTAATGAAACCTTCACCATTTTCTAAAATAAAAGACGATGTGATAGTATAGCCAAATTCTAACAAGGTTGTGCCAACCTTGGTGAGAGTCAATGGGGTTGTGAGAACCTCTTTGTAGGTTGATAAAGGGTTTGAAACTTAACAAATTTGTTGATAAAACAATACTTAGATTTTGAAAGAAAGCTCATAACTTAAAGATTAAGATAATTGGAATGTGGAAATAGAAGTAATAAAAGACTTAAAGAAATAAGGTTGGAACTCATTCGTACATATTAAAACTACAGTATTTTAATGCTTATGAAAGGAAAAAGATAATATATTGATAAGTTGTAAAAAGATAACAATTATTAACTAATATAAGATCAAAATTAATGAAAATTTAAATGACTTTCTAAATTTTATAAAAATAAACTTATATAATAATTGTTACACTTGTCACAACCAAATATAATATAATTTTTTTATCATTACAATTTAATATAAACTTGATTTGTATATTACATTAATTCAAAAATAATAATATAACATAAATAAGAAAGAAATGATTAACTTTATTAAAAATAGTTCTTCCAATAAAAAAATATTATATCATATTACACATCAACATGACACATTTAGTTAAAACTTCATTGTAAATTCTATTATTAAAATAATTCTTTTCCAATCCACTTTTTTAATTCCTCATAAACATAAAACAAGTATAATTCAAAAAATATATATTTTAAAACTCAAATTTTATTCTTGAACCCATATTTTTTAATAGTGGATTAAAAGTTAAAAATAAATGAAATCTTAGTTCAAAAAATTACATGACATTAAAATCTTAAAATCTAGTTATTTAAGTTACATGGATCGATGTTTTAAATTATATTTATAATTTTAATATATTAATTAAAATAGATTATTTTTAGAAGCAAGAAAATAAGATTATACTAATATTTTTAATAAAAAGACAATTGTTCTAATAGTCAAAAGTAAAATTGAAACAATTAAAAATTTCAAGTGTTTAACAATATTGTTTCATTTATGTAAGTATCATCTAGATGCAATAATTGTTAAGTGTACCATTCAATCTAATGAGAAATGGATTCTTGTGAGTCACTACTCATAAAACATTTGTTAATAAATTTGACTCGAAAACTACACACTTAAATCTCGATAATAATATCAAATTGATCTTAAAAATATATTTAAATTATTTATTAATATATAGACTCAAACAGTTTTTTTAAAGAACCATAGATTTATGTTATGACCAATTAAAACTTTAATTTTTTTTATTTATAGCATTATTACTTTGAAAAAAATTAGAATTAAATTAAATTTGGAGCTTCCCTCCTATTTATAATTTAAAATCTACTTATCCTTCTCTAAAATAAAATAATATAGGTCACAAGATTTCTCTTTCCTATCCTCTGGAAGTGAAATTATGAATAGAACAAGGAATTATTATATTAGGCAATACATTGAAAATATCAACAAGCTAGTCTTGAAACTAACAATTCAACTTAGTTTTCCTCGCCTAAATTTCACATCCAATTTATTTTTTGTGATACACACAACGTCAAAGATAAAGAGGTGGCAAAATTTGTCTACTTCATGAATAAATATAATATTAAAAAATTGTAAGTAAATCAGAGGCCCATTTGTTTGACTAAATATATAAAAAATAATGGAGATTACAAAAATAAATGACATATGCAAGAGTTGGAGATAACGATATGAGTAATAGCTATGAAAATGAAAGATTATACCATTTTGTTGCTTACCTTGACTATGACATTTACAAAATTAAAGATTAATGTACATTAGGATGAGGACGAAAGTAACGAACATATCGAAGACATGCAATTATTTTAACTATAAATAATATGATATTGTGGCTAATGTCTATCAATGTCGATGTCAAACTAAATAATGACAACACCAATCAAATAGTTAGGTAGTGAGAGGGTATTTTCAATGTGAACCCAACATTAATGTTAACTAGGGAGATGAATTGCTCTAGCCCAAGCTGGTTTAAAACTAAGCATTGCAAGGTAAATGTAATTTTTCATTTTTGGTGATGGAGGATATAAAGATGCATTTGTTAGAGGATATATATACATATATAGATGAACAATTATCATAATGTTCTAATATTTGTTTAATGAAAAAATAAGATTTACTTTGCAGTACTTATATTTGAACTAGTTGAAATACAACAATTAGCATATATCACATAAATATGTATATTTATATGTATGTATGCATATGTGTATGCATTTGTGTGTGCATATATATAAATGTATATACATACATATGTATATGTATGTATACATGCATGCACACACATATACACATGTACATGTATGCATGCATGCATGTATGTATACACATAGTCACTTACACACACACACACACATATATGCATATATTCTTTTGCACATATACAATATTTTTTATTTATATATGTGTGTGTAAATTAATGAACAACTATCATAAAGCCTCTAACAAATGTCTACTAACATTCTCTAGAAAAGAAAAAGAAAAAAAAATAGAGAGATTTATTTTACAATTCTTCCTTTATGACTACTTTGTCTACAATAATATGCTCCTCCCTTATACCCAACTATTATGACACTAGTACAAAACAATAATAAATGACTAAAAAAACTACCAAAAATTGTCTATAAATGACTAATCTTGGTCATGTGACCATTAGATATTTATTCCCAATCATTTATAATGCAACCAAATTTGTGGCTAAACCAATTTAGTCATAAATTTGGTTGTTTTGATTGATCAATTTGGTCATTGATTTAGTCGTTAATTTAATCATTGATTGTTGCTGACTGATCATTTATTTAGTCATCGTAATCATTTATTTATTCATGATAGTCATTTATTTAGTCATTATTTTACTGTCATTTGGTCATAAATTTAGTCATATTAGGGCATGATGGAATCAAACCACCATCCTCCTGCTTAAAAAAAAAATGCTCTTCCATTGAGCTAGCACCCTTTAAAGAATAATCATACCAAGTATCCTATGTCATCTTATAAACATATTTTTCTACAAAATACAAAATCAAGTGAAAAGTGAAAAATATATAATAGAGGATATCTTTAACAAGGGAGACAACATTTCATAGTTCCATTCTTTAATTATGTCATTGCATTATAGAACACTATATAACATCCCCAAATCGATCCCAATTTTATTTTTGAATATTTGACTGAGATTTTCTTTGAGCTATGACTACTATCTAGGGATATTGTTGATGTCTTTGAACTACAGGCAATCATTTCAGGGCTACTTCCAGGTAGACATGTATGGAGGGATACAAGCATTTATGATGCATACCCACATCCCTAAAAAATTAGAAGGATAGAGACAACCAAAAAAATCCCAAGAACACATCCTTGTGTATCATAGGATATATTTTTAACTTCTATTTAAGGTTTTGTGTACCAATCATTCAAAAATACATGAAACAAGAACAAACATTTCAACTAAATCACTAAAAATATTTTGGCCATGTTAGCTACAAGCTTGTTTTTCCCAACTAATATGCATAGTTTCCCACTTTCAGATTGGCCTAACATACCATATCCTTCTCTCAAACCATCTCATGTTGTACAAAAGAAAAGAAAATACCATAATTATAAGAAAAAACTTTCTCTCAATAAGATGGGACAATAGCTAATAGTTCAAATGAAAATCTAGGAACAATATCATTTACATAACTAAAAGTATTGAAATGCATGCATCAATACAATCATACAAGATTCACAGCATGTAAAAGTTCAACATTATCTCTTCTGCATGCTAACAAACCCAATTAGTAAATAATGTACTTTAAGATAACCATGTAAAAAGAAAACTACCCAAATAGGATATACCAATTAGTGTTGTGGTAAAGATTGTATGGTGTCAACAATAACTAACTAGAATGTTCTTGCCAAATCTCTAGCCATATGATCAATTCATACCTGCAAAACCATATTCCAACATTTGATATATTATTAGAAATATTATTTTCTATTATTATCAATGGTCTCCATCAAAATGTACTTGGCACCATTTTGAAATCAAAATCACTAGCTTAATATGAATGAATGAATGTGATCCATAGCTATAGCAATACTAGAATCGCAGACTACCTTGAGCTATATGCAAATAAAACACTGCATTTCACAAAGTGATGCAGGGGCCATGAATCACCATAGGAAAACTTTACTAAACAATGTGATTATAAGGTAGGTCTAGCTTCCACAAACAAACCTAGGGGTTTGGCCTCCTTCACATATGTTGCTTCAACTCCTCAATGTGCATGCCTCCCCTTTGATGAGTATATCTCTCTTTACTCTATTTCCTCTAGTACAATGTCAAAAAGACAAGATATTAGGACGTGCAAGGCCTTGGTGAGGCCAAAGCAATCTCACCATGGCAGGAGCTTTTAGTGGTTTTATTAAGATTTTAGTATTTAGAAGGTTGTTTTTGTTAATAACTTCAAAATAATGTTTCCAATTTTGAAGGTTAGTTGGCAGTTCATCTTATCTTAGTTTTAGGAAGCTTCATGGAAAAAATTATCTTTTAAGAGTTGTTTTAAAAATTACAAAAAAATGGCAAAAAACTATTTTTTGTGAAAACTACCAAAAAGGTAATTTTTTTGTTTTTTTGTTTTTTGAGAGTTTTATTTTATTTAAGGATATTTTGATCATTGTAGAAGTAGAGTTGGTGAATGGAAAATAAGAAGTTTCAAATCCATCTTGAGTTATGGTTGTTCTTATTTTATAATGACTGAATTAGCTTGAATGTGTATATGTGTGTTGCATCATCTGGTATTAGAGCTCAGAAGGTCTGAGGAAGAGATTTTGGTGTTTGTGTGTTTGTGTTTGTGTTTTTACGGGTTGAAGAGAGAAGTTGGTTGCCAATAAAAAACTCAAAAATAACACTAAAATATTAAAAAGCCACTAAAAGCTCTTGCATCAAAGTATTCCCATCTTTAGCAACATATATGCAAGAGGGAGAAGGGAAATATTTAGATATGTAAAGAGTAATTGAAGCATAATAACAACTAGCATAAAAAACCCTAGAGGAAAGAAATTGGGAGAAATAGAAGAAAGAGAGTTATAGTAGAAGGCCTTAAGGAAAATTTGTAGTCATGCTTCCAAACTCATTTGAAATTCCCTAGATCCAAAAAAAATTGTATTTAAGTAATAATTGAACTTACATTCAATGAACTATATAAATATCATATATGAGAGACTTATTTTTAGCATCTTATCTTATTAGAGGATGGTCACGAATATTCTACCCTATTTTGACAAAGGGCATGTTAGACTTTTTGACTTGTATATCAAGTGTTTAGTTGATGTAGCTTAGCACTTGAATTTTGTATGGTTTGGGGGTTTTTTCATGTCTGTTCTAGAATATTTTACTATTGGAGTTGATGATTAAACAACCCACAACTCCCAAGAACACCTGCATGCAAACACCTGTCATGGAAAGAGAGAGAAGCAAGAAGCTAGAGAGGCTTGAACGCATGGATCCATGAAAGAGAAAGCATTCTTGATGTGCAAAAACAAAAGTTGCAATTCAATAAAATGAATGTTTCTCAATAATATTACAAAGGAGATCAATCCTTATAAAAGGATATCAAAACCCTAAAAGGGTGCACAAACCTAGGTTGCATGATAATAATTAATAAAGCAATTAATTATTATATGCCTAAAGTTTAGCTTAAGTAGAAAGAGATAATAAGTGACTTAATAATTAAATCAATATGATTTAATTAAAAATAAAACACTTTATTACTCTAACATTTATAAAATATATAAAGGTGTTAACACTAATGATTAAAAAAATTAACAATATCAACAACTTCTAGTCTTCAGGATTTCATAGCTGCATAAATCCTTTTCTTTAAGGATCAAAAATGTAATTTTTAACTAGTTGTGCATGACCAAATGATATAAAAAAAATTAATCTCTTATGCTACATTCAACCTAAAAATATGGCATATCACTGATAATTCCCCTAATTCAACTTTTGGATAAAATTTGCAACCTATTTCGGCAAGTAATCATCTTTTTGAAGTATAAAATTGGATTAGTATATATAAAAATGAATTTGAGAATAAAAACCTAGGAGCTTGATCTTACTGTAATGAAATGGGACAAAAATGACCATTTCAATGTTCCAAAAAAATGATCTTTACAAATAATTTTGATAAAAAAAAACATACAAAATTTATAGTCATCAAAATAGTATTCTTATAATGAGTCAAATCTCTCCTTTTTTCTGTTTGTGAGGATTACATTGCATTGTATTTGTGCATGGGTACCTTAGGTAGCCTCTTTTTTTAGACCCATCAAGACCTCATGCATCAATCATGTAGATCATCTCATTCACATTGTATTTTGATATTGAGTGGAATAACATCCCTTTGTGTTGCTTATCACTTGATTATGAGGTTTATTTGGTTTTGTAGATTGTGATCTTTGTTGGAAACCGATGAAGAGGAAAAGGATTGGGTAGACCAACCAACTATCTTTATACACAAGGGCTCCAAAAGTATTGCAATCTCCACCAAGATCACTATCTTGATCCTCTAACCCAACTACCAACACAAATCACCAAGACTGATACTCCCTTGAGTGCTTTAGTGGGCTACACAAGTGTTTAGGGGTTTGAATGGCCCACTAGACCAAACCAACAAATTGATTTATGGATTGATGTTCTTATAACCACAAAACACAGAAGAAACTAGATTCTACAACACAAGACCATCTTTCAACAAGTGTTGACACATATTCCCTTTGAATATGCCTAATTACAATTAGAGCTCTTGATTGGATAATCAGGTAATAATTTTTGACTCCCCAAAGATATGGAAAAACTAAAGGGTTGTTTAGATACCCTTTTGAGGTTTCTAAACAAACCCTTCATCGTAGCCTCCCAACCGATTTACAGCCTACCCAACCAATACTGCTTCCAAAGGGCTAATAGGACTCAATTAGACCTCTTCCACAAATCTTCTAACAAGTCTCGACTTCCCTTATCAAAGAAGTCTATCACCAACCTCAAATTGCACTAACACACTCCAAACACTCCTCAACATTCAAACCCCTTCCCTGATCACTTCAATCAATTTTAAATCTCTGAACATACATCCTCTTGCCTCTCACATTGAGATGCCAGGCCTAGGGTTTCTTCCCAAAAATCACCACCTTGTTGGAATCTCCTACGAGAAATATATTTTTACAAGGCATAGGAGACCTATCAAGCCTCACAGTTTCAAGGAATTTGGCTAGAGGATGATAGTTCACAATTCATGATTTCACTAGGCCCTAGGTCTATGCAGGTTTTAGACCACCTGAGAAAGATGTGTTTTCCAAATTAAGTAGACATTACTTCATAACTTCAAACAAAATGGAAATGAAAAGTAACACTCATACATTCATGAATCTACAACTTATTCATATTTTCCAATTAAAAAAATATACAGTATCTACAGAAATCAGGTGAATATACATAAAAATCCAACTGTATTATTGCTTCTCTTCTATCATAATTACATCTATATACCCCCTAACCTCACATAAAATATCTTCTGAGGTTTCAAAGACTCATTCCCAATGATTGAAACCACTTCCAATGATATTTTAAATGAAGTGACCACTGGAAAAAAATGCAACTTTTCACCAAAGTTGCAAAGTTGTCATGACAATTATTTGAAAACTTAATTACATCAAAAGTGACCCAAATAGACAACTCATTACCCATTTGAACCTATTTGACTATAAAGGTCATAAATTTTGGAATTTTTGTTGTTTGAAGTGTTGACATTCATGCTTTGTCATTGATGTCAACATATTTTTTAGTTGGTTTCATCAGACAAACTGGTTATGATAGGAACAGACAAGTCTAAAAGAGTGGTACAAACATTGTATAGCATTCCAGGATATGTGAGCTTAGATTTGTGATGAAGGATGTTTTCATACCTTATGTCTAAATTCATAGATCAGTATCTACTCTTATAAATGAATTATGACTATTTTTGTGAAGAATGGTCACAGTGTAGTAACGGAGAATAATGAAAGAGATGGTCTCTGAGTTTTCAAGATTACTTGGATGTGAGCATGAATTGTGGTATGTTAGGTTAAGGCTTGATAGAATACACACAGTAGAAAATTATATGAGATGCTTGGGTCGTTCGGATCTATGTGATGTCTGATGAAGCGTGTGATCTTGAAAATACCTATTTGGGGCCGGCTAGTGGAGACAATGTGTTTAGAAGTTTTATAGTGTGGATTATAAATCTTGGCACATGTTTCATGATTTTTAATTATTATGTACTTGTTTATGTGTGTGTGAATTTTGTACCTAGTTGTAGACACAACACTTCAGTAAAACATTAGAGGTTAGCAAAAATCAAAATCTGTGAGTAATTGAAACTATGCTAACCAGGTGATTTACTGCCTTCTAGTAGGTGCAACTATGTATTCTCAGATTGGACTGAGATCAGTGACCTTGACGACACCTAAATGAAGGATTTGAATGCAGAATCTAGATATGAATTAGATGCAAATTATTCTATTTTTTGGAGTTTTCTATGCAATAAGAATGAGAAATCTGGATATGAAACTATTCTAAAATGAAAAATTGATATGCAATGCAATTAATCTAACAATGATATGCTAAAATATGAATGATCTCACAAATTTTTTGATTCACAAAGAAGCTTCAATTCCTTAGATACCAATTCGCCAGCATAAGTTTGCAAAATTATGAGATATATGAGATTGAAGAGCTGAACCTTGATTTTATAGAAATCCAGGGCTTTGAGGATGCATGGAAAAAGCCATAAATCACTCAAATAAACTTAGGTTGATTTTTGAGTTATCAAAGAATAAAAGATAATTAAATCACAAAATCATGCAAAAATAACTTTTTAACTCAAATCAGAGTTGAGTTTATTTTTAAAACAACTTGAATTGATTTTCTGATTTCAAGTTTAACTGCTTTTTGAATGTGTATAATAATTATGAATTAAATAAATAAATAAAGTGATTTATCCTCAACTTAACTGATTTTAAAAATAAAACAATTGATTTATGGGTTAATCAATTATTAAATCAAACTTTTATTCCAAATAATATCATTAAATATGACAACTTGCTTTAATTAATTAAATAAGAATTTAATCAATTAATGATAGGAATTTTGATTTATTGTCAAATTTAAATAATAATAATTAGGAATAAATATAATTCAATTCAATTAAATAATTAAGTGGCAGTATTAAATCTAATTAATTAAATATTCAAAATATTCAATTAATCAAACTTTAGGATAAACAGGATTTATCGCCAAATAATTATTAAATCAAAGATAATTAGGATAATTAGGAATATTACTAGGAATATTCCCCGATGCAAAATTTGAGATAATCAATTAGAATTCGATGATGTTTAGATGTGCCTTTGGTTAGGACTTTGATGTCAATTTCATTCGATGTGTCGATATAGGAGATTAATGAACCTATAGCCCATTTTTGGGGTATTACAGTTTAAGATACCATATATATATTAGAAAGGGTCTATGTATTCATTTGTGCATTGGGGAAGTCCTAACAGGCTGACCTAATTGCGTACTATAACTTGCATGAATGAAATTCATTCCTTAGATTAATAGACATAGATACGATGATTGAGAAGTGGTTGCAAACTTCTTGTTGGATGGTTTACTGGATGTAGAGTAGAGGTAATTAATTAAGCACTTTATTGGAGCTATTTGGGAAAAGCTAGTTTTTGTAAGTCAGTTCATTGTTGTTATTGTACACTCTTGTACATTTATTTGGACAATGGATCCAAAAGGCAGATTTAACCTTCACTTTGAGCAATGTGCTTGGGCAGTGAGCCTATCCTTGTAATCAACTCCTAAAAGGGTTGGAAATACTCCTATCAAGGTTTTTCCTTTAACAAAAGCTTGTACTGAATGTAATGATCAGCCTCTTACAAGGATAGGTCTCCTAACAAGGACACAATATTTTAGTGCATCATTAGTGGGTTCCATCCCTACCAAGGTTTTTCCCTTAACAGGGTTTTCCTCGACAACATATTTTTGTGTTATGGTGTTTTGATTTTTTTATTCTCTTGTGATTGCATTACTATTTCAATTTGTTTAAAGTAATAAGTTTATTAAGGAATTTAATTTTATGATTTGGCACACAACTAATTCACCCCCCTCTCAGTTTTTTTGGTGTATTTTTATTGCTAACAATTGGTATCAGAGCTTCTAGTCCTTAGATAGAAAGCTCAACCACTTGAGGAGATCCTAAGATGGATTACTATAGGAAGGAGAGCCCTAAGTTTTATGCTGAGAACTTTGACAATGGGAAGAACAAGATGAGGACTCATCTGATCTGCATGGGAATTGATTACTGGATGATTATCAAAAGGAATGAAGAGATCAAGGTAGAATCTGAAATAGTTGACGCTATTGAAGATGAGAAGAAATTATTTCACTGTAACATGGTTGTGAGGGAAGCATTGATCAGTGCACTTTCAAAATAATAATTCACTAAGGTTAAGGAACTTGATTTAGCACACAAGATTTGGACAAGGTTAGAAGCTTTGTATGAAGGAGATCAATACACTAAATGGGCAAAGTTACAAAAATAGAAAGAAAAGATGGAAAACCTAAGAATGTGATATTATGATAATGTTAGAGCATATGTACATAGGGTAACTGAAGTTGTTACATGAATTAGAAATTTTGGAGGTACATACACTAAGGAAGAAGTGGTCGCAAAGATTCTAAGATCTTTGACACTATTTTATAAGAAAAAAGTTTAGGTGATTGAGGAAATCATTCCACTCACTGCAAACTTCAATAGAGAAATGTTGATTGCTAAATTAACCACCTTTGAGACCACAAAGCTACAAGAAGCATTGCCTAAAGTGAAAACTACATTTAAGACTATTGTGCATAATGACAAGAGGACATTATCTAGCCTTGCAAGCACTAGTAGAGGTAGAACACATGTAGATCTTAGAGAATACGTTGATGATTGGGTTGAAATAGAGGAATAAGAGAGAAAGATGGATGAGCTTGTGGCTCTAATCACAAAGAGGGAAAAGAGAGGTAAGGGTAAGTTTGAAGGCAAGTTTCCCTTAAAATGTTTTTATCACAATAAAATTGGTCGCTTTGCATCCTAATGTCCTACTAGGATTTTTAAGCACAAACCTAAGTTTTTCAAGAAGGATAAGGAATGTTATTATGCTTGAGATGGTGTTTATGATGATTTTGCAAATGATGAAGATGAGATTGGATTTGTTGCAATTAAGGATGAAGAACCTATTCATGAAGAGAAAGCTTTAGTGTCACATGTTGAAAATAAATCAAAATGGATTATAGATAGTGGTTTCTCTCATCATATGACTGGTGATAAAGAAAAAAAAATTTAGTTAAACAAATATGATGGTGGAGTGGTTAGATTTGGTGATAACACTCCTAGATTAGTCATTGGTAGAGGATCAATATCTCTTGATGGGAAAACTAACACTGATGATGTTTTGTTTTTTGATGGCCTTAAAAATAACTTGTTGAGTGTTGGATGCCTTGTAGATAAAGGTTACCACTTGTAGTTCAAGGATGGGAAATGTACTATCAGAAGTGAGATAGGATACTTGATCGCATCAAGCACAAAGACAAGAGGTAATGTGTTTCAATTGATCACTACAAAAGATAATTTTTTTGTGCTAAGATAGATGATATTTGGTTGTGGCATAGAATATTTTTTTCATATCAATTTTGACAATATTTTGAAGGCCAATAACACAAGTGCAAACATAGATCTGCCAAGGATTATCAAGCCTACTAGAACTATGTGTAGAGAGAGTGTAATGCGGAAATAAACAAAGAACAACTTTCAAAGAAAATTATTTTCAAAAAAGGGGAAGTTATATTTGGTACGTATAGATCTATGTGGTCCTACAAAGAAAAGGTCCTACTATGGTGAAAGGTATTTCATTCTTTTTGTTAATGAATATTCCAACATGATGTCGGTTGCTTTCCTTAGAGAAAAGTTTGAATATTTTGATAAGTTGAATATTTATAAGGAAAATTTTGAGAATGAGATAGGTATAAAGATAAAATGGTTGAGGTTAGATAGAGGTGGAGAATTTATATCTGATGCATTTAATTCATACTGTGAAGATCATGGCATATATAGACAAACTTCTATACCTAGAACTCCACAACAGAATGGGATAGCAGAGAGAAGGAACAAAACCATATTGGATGTTGTGATAACTATGTTAATTGAAGGAAATGTGGCACACATTCATTGGAGGGAAGCAATTAAAACTGATGTCTACACCTTAAACTAAATTTAGATTACAGAGGGTACTGGTAAGAATCCCTATGAACCGTGGTTTGGTCATACTCCTTATGTGAAGTATTTCATAATTTTTGGTAGAAAGTGTTATATCAAAAGAGATGATGAAATAGGTAAGTTTGATGCAAGAAGTGATGAAGGTGTTTTTATCGGGTATTCCATTAAAAGTAAGGCATATAGATGTTTTAATCTGAGATTGAGGAAAATAATTGAAAGTGTTAATGTGAAGATTGATGAGAAGTTTTAGATTCAAGAAAGGGTGTATGAGTGTGATCCAATCCCTGAGAACAAGACTGAGAATAAAGAGGTGAGACAAAATTTTTAGATTGAAAATGGTGTACAGATTTTCTTAAGTGAACAAAAGGAAGCTACTAGAATACCAAGGTATGCTCAGATGAACCATCCTAAAAATCAAATTATTGGTGATTCTAATTAAGGTATGCCAACAAGGTCTAAATCTAGAAATGATCTCTATTTAATCTCACAAGTTGAACCCAAAACTACTGATGAGGCTTGTAAAGATGAATCATGGATTAAAGAAATAAAGAAAGAGCTA
Organism: Chamaecyparis obtusa; assembly: GCA_027943335.1. Lineage (NCBI taxonomy): Eukaryota > Viridiplantae > Streptophyta > Pinopsida > Cupressales > Cupressaceae > Chamaecyparis > Chamaecyparis obtusa. Next base: position 255,690 of record BSBK01008643.1, on the reverse strand, counting down.
GATCAGATAGAAAAAATAACACTTGGGAATTAGTTCCTAGGCCTAAGGGAAAAAAAATGTGATTGGAATCAAATGGGTTTTTAGAAAAAAAAATAAAAATAAAAATGAATGAATGAAGAAGGCATAGTTGTGATGAATAAAGAAAGACTAGTCTTCAAGGGTTATTCACAACAAGAAAGTGTAAACTTTGAAGAAACCTTTGCACCTATTGCAAGATTAGAGGCAGTAAGATTGTTCCTTTCTTATGAATCACATAAAGATTTCAAGGCATATCAAATGGATGTGAAGTCTGTATTTTTGAATGGTGATCTTGAAGAAGAAGTATGCATAAAACAACCTCATGGATTTCCTTTGACAAAAGGTGGAGACATAGTTTTCAGGTTGAAGAAGGCCTTGTATGGGCTAAAGAAGACACCAAGGGCCTAGTATGCCCATCTTGACAAGTATTTATTACATCATGGTTTTAGAAAAGGTAGTGCAAATAGTAATCCATATTTGAGAACTAGTACAGATGGTATTTTGATTTTCGAGGTATTTGTGGATGACATTATCTTTGGAGGTAATGATGGGATAGGCAATAAGTTTTCTGATGAAATGAAAAATGATTTTGAAATGTCAATGATTGGTGAAATGAAATTCTTCATTGGTTTTTAAATAATTTAAAATAAATATGGTATTTTCATCTCACAAACCAAGTACCTTAAGGAGATGCTAAAGAAGTTTGGAATGGAGGATTGCGGAGATGCTAAAGAAGTTTGGAATGGAGGATTGCAAACCTGTTGGGACACCTTTGGTGACTAGGTGTAAATTTTCAAATACTGATGATTCTAAAAGTGTCATTCAAAAAAATTATAGGTTCATGATTGGAGGTTTGCAATACTTAACACACACTAGGCTAGACATAGCAAGGGTAGTTGGAATTATTGTGAGGTTTGAATTTGATCCTAAGGAGACTCATTTTCTTCTATTACAAGGATAATCATATATCTAAAAGGAACATTAGAATATGGTTTATGGTATGATAAATCTAATGATTTTATATTGCATGCTTATACTGATGTAGATTGGACAGGAAGTGTAGATGACAGGAAGAGCACTAGTAGTGGAGCAGTTTTCCTTGGGAAAATGTTGGTCTCTTGGTTGAGTAAAAAATAGGATTGTATAGCTCATTCTACTATTGAGTTAGAGTATGTGGATGCTTCTATAAATTATACACAAATTGTGTGGATGAAGCAAATATTGAAGTACATAGGAGTAAGCTTTGAAGAGCCTATTGTAATTCATTTTGATAATACAAGAACAATGAGCATGTCAAAGAAAATTGTTATGCATTCAAAAACTAAACATATTTCAATCAAATATCACTTTTGAGAGACAAGGTTGCAAAAAAGGAAGTTAGATTGGAGTACACCAGTACAAAGGAGAAAATAGAAGATATTATTAGGATTAAGTAATACTAAGAAGGGGGGTGAATCAGTATTACAACACTTCAATTTAACTCATAACACATAACTCATAACACCATTACTTATTTTTGAGGAAACCCTGGCCAAGGGAAAACCTCGGTGGGGATGGTACCCACAACTATGCACTAAAACATAGAATCCCTATTGGGAGTTGAGTATTACATAGTACATTTCCTTGTTAGAGGAATATTGACCCTGTTAAAGGTATACAAAAACCTTGTTAAGGGTAAAGTGATCTTATAGCTCTTACAATCAATAATTCAGTTACACAAAGTAATCTTCAAGAGTGAACAATACAAGCATCTGCTATGCTTTGATAGTTCTAGTTATAGCTCTCAATAGTCTACGTCAATCTCCAGTCTTGCATCTTCTATCAACCATTACTGATATCCCAAATTTGCATCCATATCTCATACATATCTTACTCTACTATCGCTTACACAAAACACTCTTTATTTATATCTATTTAGTCATCTAGATGGCTCTCAAATACAATACAAAAAATAATAATTACTTATATAAATGATAAATATTGAGTTAGCAATCTTATATTACCAAAGTGTCAGCAATATACAATATTTATCTGACTTAGCATGTTACCATTCCATCTAGCCTTCCCTTAATCATCATGGTTGTTCATATGCCTTGTTTCACTCTTCCTCTATCTTCACATACCTTCATATTATTGTAACTTTCTGATATGAATACCAAAACACATGCGACCTTAACTAAAGGTCATACTGATGTAGCCAAGGATGGTAGATCCAATGAAGCATAGTCCAAACCTTGGAGCCAACAAAATTACATAGCAGAATACTCAACACAATAGATAACACAACAATTATTTCAAGTAATTACATTAACATGCCTGGCTATAAGGCCTTTCAAGTTAGGGCCAATTACAAATAGAAACAATTTTGCAAGATCCACAAACATATCCAATATAATCTCAACTAGTTCATCTCTTGAAGACAATCAGAAGCTGATGGAAACCCTAAGGCAGATCTAAACTTGAGCTCACAAGCCTCCAAGAAATCTCCTTGTCCCCAAGTGTGCAAACCACTAACTCTGCTACAAACCACTATCAAATAACAATCTGATCTACAAAATCATGCAAGATCTTTTCCACAACTTTGCCAACTTCAGCTTTCAAAACCTCAAATCTGATTCACTAAGTCTTTCAAGTCATGAACCTCTAATCTCCTAATGATCCTCCCTTTCTTTCTCTAATCTCTCAATGATCTCCCTAAACATCTACCCAAACATCCTATAAATACTAGTCATCAGCCACAAGTCAGCTGGATGAAACCATTAACTCCCCAAATAAATAATTAAATGTCATACAAGTCGAATTACAATTGCATACAAACATTTAATTCAGCATGTTGGCCTATGACAATAGCTACTTGTAAGTACCTAAAATGCAATGTCTAAGAACATGAAGCAAGCTAAATATTCAACAAAGCAATCTAAATAAACACTTATGATTAGACCTACAAAATGAAGACCAAGCAACAAATCGAATGCAAACCTCAAACCAAAAAACCTTCAAGTTGTAGAAGATTTGTCCAAGGATGGAATGTGTTCTCAAATGCTATGCTCAAGCTTCAATGGAGATTTTGGCATTATAATGGTAGCTTGGTAGTTTTTAGGCTCTCAAACTAGCATGATAACTTTGCATAAAAGATGGATGGAAATGAAGCAGGAGAGCTTCTCTTTTATAAAAAAAGGGATGAAATGGATGGTGGAGATTAAAAGGCAAAAGAGGAGTGAGCAATGGTGGAGATGCATCCAAGGGAGAGCACATGGATTGTGCTTTCTCAAATGCATAGCATTGTGACAAGTGTCACAATGGTGGAGGATGAGAGAAGAGGCACCTTTGGAAGGTGTGAGAGGGGACAAGTGTGTAAGAGGTGTAAGAGGCTTTATGATTTCTCATTGGAGGATGTGGAGGTGATGTCATGAGGGTTGACTTTGAGTTGGATTAGTATTTCTTAATCTTGCATTATGATTGTGCACATGCTTAAGGGGTGATTTGGGCTTGGATCAGAGGGTGAGTGGAGGATTAAATTAGCTAAGCATGAATTATTAGCTAATGTGGGAGAATTAGGATCTTTAGAGTTAAATATTTTATTTAATTTCAAGTGGGAGGAAAAGGGGATTTATGAATTAATTTATTTAGATAAATGTATCCATTTAAATTAATAGAGGAATAGGGATTTAATTAATTATCATACTATAGGTTTGTCATTTTGATAATTAATTGGGCTATAGTTAATTAATTAAATTAATTAACTAAGGAATGACATAAATTAATTAAATAATTAATATTTAATTAAAAAAAAGTCCTAGAAGAAGACTAAATATGATTACTAAATTATGTAATCAAATTTAGGTGTCTACATTTTGCCCCTCTTTGACGCAGTGTTAAAATAACACTACTTCAAAGATGTTTTTAACAATAAATGGATGACATGAAGAATGGACTAGGTAGTAGAGTTTCCCTAGTTATGGGTCAAGATGTGGCTGGATGATGCCCCCTCAAGAGGACAGTGGGGAAAGAAAAAGGGGCTTGGGTAGTGGCTCGAAAGGAAAAAGGGGTGAAAGAAAGGAAGAGCGATGCAGGCTAAGGAGGAGCATGAATGAAGGAAAGAAGGGTGAAAAAGGCCACGAGGGATGAAAAGTGGGAAGGATGGGAAGAAATGAGAGGAATCAGGGCATCCAGGAGTGAAAATGGGGGTTTAGGAAGGCCTGTATGAGGGTCAGAGGGGCCAAAATCAATCCATTTGCACACCTAGAGCCTAGAAATTGTGACTTCAGAGCTCTGATAAATGAGGACAAGATGGCATAGCGAGGATGACCGACACACCAGATGGACATTGTGAGACATGTACGGGGGAGTGGAGGACTAGATCTACAAGTAGGATTGAAAATATGAGCTTTTCATTGAGTTTTTGATGCATTTATTGCCTGCAGTAGCTTAGAAAAGTGCATTCCTGTAGAGCGCACGGTTCACAAGAATGCTCCTATCCGAGCAGGAATGTGTTCCCACAAAACATGCATGGGGGAAAAATCTGATGGGTCAGGGGATTTTTGTGAGATCATTAAAATCCATGGAGGGGTTGCAAGACCACGATCTTCCAACAATTCCTTGCAAGATCGTGTTCTTGTGAGCTGGGTAGCGAGGTGCCGAAAAATGGCATTCCCACGGGGGGAAGGGGAGAAAGGAATGGGGCGCAGGAATTCTTTCCCATGACTAGGGCGGTTGTAGGAACAAAGGAAGAGGATTCCTTCTGGGAATGTAGGGACAAAGATTCTCTAGGAATGTGGGGAGAATAGATCCTGTGGGAATGTGGGAAACAAATTCTCTGCAGGAATGTAGGGAAAAAGAAAGTGAGGTTTACCTTAGAGCAAGAAACTAACATGCTGACTTAGCTTGGATGCAGTAGTTGGTGGATCAGCTAACTGGTCAGGAGAGGCATGCAGTAGTCTTGATTATTGGTGAGCAATTCACAGCTACAAACTGGGCATGAGTGGATGCACTAGGCTTTGGTTATCTAGTGTGGATGTCACATAGACAGACATACATGGCATTGGTGATAGCATTGTGTGAGCACTGGCATTCAAAGATAGGGACATTCCATCTACCTATGGGGGAGATGACAGTGACTCTAGAGGATGTATATCACATCTTTTGATTATCGATGCAGGGGGTACCAGTGGTAGTGGGGGTGTACATGTAGGCACAGGAAATGGCCCCACTACTAGGGCCAGGAGTAGAGTCAATTTTGGCACATGGGTAGCTGGAATTAGCACAACATGTCACAGTGGCACCACCAAGATGGTAGGTTCATTACTATGTGTTTGGATTGGTGTTAGGGTATCTCTCCCTAGACATAGGTGGGAGGAGTGTCATGTTAGCCCTGATTCCCCCGATCATGCAGATAGTGGATGTAGGGGTACCAGTAGCATGGGGGACCCTGATGCTCACAAAGATGTACTAAGATCTACATTAGATAGTGTACCATGGAATGGGGATGCTAGGGAGGAGTTTTGGTTTTGCCTCCCTCCTATAGGTTTGGGCTTGGGAGCATATAGTAGTGCTACAACCCTTAGGCCGCATGGATAGACAAGTCGAGGAGTCTGCAACATATAGCTAGGGAGACCTAGTTACATATCATGAGGTGAGGGACACTAACTTCTAGCGGGAGATGCTAGATAGGATTATGGATGGGATTACATGGCATCCATACCTTGGATAGGTGCCATGGGTTGAGGATGCACAGGAACTCCCATACATTGTGATGCCTACACACCTTACAAGGTGATGGGATTACATCGTAGAGCAGTATAGACCAAATAGGATATCTCATTAGTTTAGGTTCAAATAGAATGTACCAGATGGGGAGCGATGGTACCAGCGGGCCACCCATGAGAGGGTATCCAATTTCAAGCCATCGATGGATAGGGGAGGTTTTTTGGCTTCCTATCAGGTTATCTAGCCATTTGTCTGGGATTAGGTTGGAGGGGTGGTAGATCTAGGGACCACACTAGCATACAATGCTTGGTTCCAGCCACCTAGGGCAATGGGTAGATCCAGGCTACCAGATGGTGAGGGAGTGGCACCAGCCATATACAAGGGTTGGAGAGGAGGGGGGAGAGGAGGAGAGGGAGATAGGGTGAGGATTGGAGGGAGGGACAGAGGAGGGAGAGGAGGAGACAGAGATGGGGATGGAGATGGAGATGAGATAGATGTGGATGGGGAGGAGGGGATGGACTACAGGTACTAGTAGGTCCACCACCACTAGGATCACCACCATGGATGGGGCCACCACCATCGGTAGGATCCAGATCATCTAGGGGTGGGGGGATGATGCAGCAACATGTCTAGCCTCACTGCAAGCCACACATGATACTACGACATGGATGCTCCAAGATGTGCAAGTGGAGCGAGATACACTAAGGGTGGAGAGGGATGGATTGAGGGCTGAGTGAGATGGAATGATTGCATGCTTAGCACAATTTATATAGGAGGACCTGATGACCCAACAGGAGAGGGATCAGCTGAGGAGGGAGAGGGCAGCCCTGATTACCAAGAGAGATGGTCTATGGGTGGAGAAGGATGGCTTGCAGTCAGAGTGAGACCAACTATTAGGAGATAGGGATACCACTACACGGGGATCCCATGAGTGGTCAAGAGAGGTGTCTCACTTGCAATGGCAGCTGGTGAGATTGGGTGATTAGATTGGGTTCTACCAAAGATTGGATCTTGTAGTTGTGCCACCTAAGCGGGCACAACATTACAGGGAGCCAAGCCGGTCACTACTTATAGATTCAAGGTTTAGTGGTAGTAGGAGGATGAGCTCTAGTGGTAGTCATAGATTAGGGACTAGTGGGGGCCATAGGATAGGAGAGGGGAGCCATCGGTCGAGCTATTCATAGAGTCAACAGCACTCGGTCGGTGGTTCGGTATAGATGGTAGAGGCGGAGAGATCAGATGTAGGGGTAGGGATGGACATGGACATAGGGGCTATTTTGATATCCAGGGAGGTGTGGGTTATGGAGATATAGGACATAGGGATACAGGGCACAGTGAGCTAGCCACCCATCTTATAGGTACTGCCAGAGGTAGATCTGTTAGCTTGAGATTTTGATATGTAGCCTCCCTCGAGAGAGGCAGATAGGCAGTGATATGCTGCAATTTTGATTGTGTATGATTCATTTATTGATGGAGGGCATAGTCTCAATTGTATATTTATATCTATACTATTGGTATTATCATGGACTCAGATAGACATTTATCTTTTCATGCTTTTAGTTTGGGACATGTACCTTATTTTTGTAGGGTGATTTTTTTGATATATATATGATGAGCTAGGGGGATATGATGTGCAATGTATGAATGTATGGATGCATATGATGTACTGACATGGGTGATGTAGGATGTGATGTGATTTCTATATGTTGTGAGACTAACACATGTGTGATGTAGGATGTGATGTGAGTTCTATATGTTGTTCTTTATGAGATGTTTATATGAGATGTATGTGTTGATGGTTTGTGGATGTAGGATGTGACATAAAATGTTGTTACTATGTAATGCATGTATATTATGATGAAATGCATATGTTTATGGATATGTAACATGTGTTAACAATGCAAGATAATTAAATGAACCTAATGAATCTATACAACTTCATGGAAGACAAGAAATGGACCTAAAATGAACTCGTAACTATGCAAGATTAAAATGAATCTAAATGAGATGAATGAACCTAACAATGAATCCTAACAATGCAAGATTAAAATGATATAAAAAATGAGATGAATGAATGAGATGAATGAATCTAAAATGAACCCTAACAATGCAAGATTAAAATGAATCTAAAATGAGATGAATGAATCTAAAATGAACCCTAACAATGCAAGATTAAAATGAATCTAAAATGAGATGAATGAATCTAAAATGAACCCTAACAATGCAAGATTAAAATGATATCTAAAATGAAATGAATGAATGAGATGAATGAATCTAAACTGAACCCTAACAATGCAAGATTAAAATGATATCTAAAATGAGATGAATGAATGAGATGAATGAATCTAAACTGAACCCTAACAATGCAAGATTAAAATGAATCTAAAATGAGATGAATGAATGAGATGAATGAATTTAAAATGAACCCTAACAATGCAAGATTAAAATGATATGAAAGATGAGATGAATGAATCTAAAATGAACCTTAACAATGCAAGATTAAAATGATATGAAATGGATCTAATTAATGCAAGAGAATGAATGAATGTAGGATGAGATGACATAATGCAAACTAGGATAGGAATGGGAAATGAAATGCGCGCATGTTAGGGAGGTGAATGAGAGAGTCTGAATGCAGATGAGAGTGTGAGGATGAGGTGTGATGGATGACACAACATATCACTGACTAATTGCACCCTCACTAAGAGAGGGAGGGGGATGGGGGGTGGATATATGCACAATCACAATCCAAGAATGTGGGGGAGATGAGTGAAAAATGGGGTGTGAGGGAGATGTGGGAGAGAAGCTCTGGGAGGTAGTTTGCTATTTTTTGGGATGATGCTTTGATACTAGATATGGGTGATGGGATCTTTGGTCGAATGTTTTGATAGGGTGAAGGATGTTTCATAAAGCTTCAGTGTGGGATGTTCCGAGGGAAAACCATCATGTAGTTTTGAGCACTTATTCTCATATAGCAACAGAAGGGACAAACCATAGTTACTAGGAATGTGAGGTCGTGTCACGAGTGTTGCATAGGAATGATGCAAAAAAGACATGCAAGGATTGCCCCAACATCACACATGTATCCTGAAGGACACATGGTGGGAACAATGTGAGAGAACCCACAGACAAACAACATTTCCCAAGTGCACCAAGTAACCCAAAATATCACAAGTGGAACATGCAAGGGTCATGTCTGACTGACTCACAAGAAAAAACCAAAAGATCGCAAAAGATAGTGCCCCAAAATAACACCTCCTATCACAACACACCATGATATAAATGATTGTGGTGGCCTTAATGGGAGTAGTCAACTGAGATCACAAAATCAACTAAAAGATAGAACAAGCAAACTGAAATCAATGCGATAAGACAAAAAGATGTCATTTCAAAAGAGATCAACTGACTATGGATGTTGAGATTAGGCTAGACATGGAGGAAGGATGCATCCTACAAGGACTTGGTTGATGGGGATTCACTGCATGGGGAATATTGCTAGGCAAACAAACAACTTTCAGAGAATCACAGTGATGTAAGATACTTGCTAAGGGAACATTGCCGATATTGAGATCATTCGGGTCGTGTGCTTTGTGATCAAATGGTACTACTAGGAGGGACCAAAATGATATGTATAAGGTGGGGACACTATATACAATGAGTATTTACATTATTGCAGGAAGTGGGATAGCGAATCACATGTGCTGGGGCAATGGGAATGACACCATGGGAACAAGGGATGGGTGAAATGGAATGAAAAGTGGCGAATGGATTTTGATGGAGGGGATGGGAGTTTGATAGATAGTGAGACAGTCCACTATGTATGGCACATGTTTACCATGTTTTCACCAACATACTTGTCCAAGGTGCTTGAATTGCCAAGTTTTCACCATTGGACAGTATTTTTCTCTTTACTTTTTTCCATTTTTTTGATTTTTTTGATTCATCAAGGTGCCTGTTTACTAGGTTTTCACCAAGATGATGATTTTTTCAAGACATTTTATAATTTTTAGGATTTTTTCAGGATCATATTTGATTTTTAGGATATTTTTTAGGATCATATTTGATTTTTAGGATTTTTTCAAGATCATATTTGATGGTTCAAGCATAGAACCACTTTAGATGTATGATATTAATAGGATCATGAAGAGGCTCCCCTTCAGGTGTAGACAACTGATAAGCTCTAGAACCAAAGAAAGTTTTCACCATGTAGGGACCTAACCAGGTGGGCTTGAACTTTCCTTTCTTTTCATGGTTTGCTTGTACTTTCTATTTCTCTTTCAGGACTAGGTCTCCCACTTGGAACTATCAAGGGTGTACCTTTTTATTGAAGCTCCTCTTGAGAATATTTTGGTACATGATCAAGTGATCATAGCCCCATTGCCTCTTTTCATCTAACAAGTCTAGCTGTGTTAGGCATACCATGTAGTAGTCTTCATCTGTGATATAGTTCTTCATGGACACGCGTAGTGAAGAGATTTTGACCTTGATTGGTAGAATAGCTTCAGCACCATATACTAGGGAGTATGGGGTGGTGCTTGTGGGAGTACAGAATGAGGTGCAATAAGCCCAAAGGGTGGGATTGATTTGCAAATGCCAGTCATGACCAGAATCATTGACAACTTTCTATAGGATTTTGAGGATGGTTTTGTTAGTTGCCTCAGCTTGGTCATTCCCTTGTGGAAAGTATGGCCTAGAAAAGCATTCGTGGATGTGGAACCGGTCACAAAGCTCTGTAACATGATGGTTTTCAAATGGAGAGCTGTGATCTATGAAGATGGTGGAGGGAATGCCAAAATGGAAAATGATGTGGTAGAGGATGAATTTGGAGATCTTGACACCAGTAGTTAAGTTGAGCGGAATTGCTTCTACCCACTTTGTAAAGTATTCTGTGAATGTAATGATATACTTGTGTCTATCAGAAGAATGAGGGTGGATCATGCCAACAAGGTCAAAACCCCAACATGAGAAAGTCCATGGAGGTGCAATGGGCTGTAAGTCCTATGCTGGTGGATGGATCAAATTGGCATACTATTGGCACTTTAGGCACTTCTTCACAAACTCGCAGGTGTCATGCTCCATGGTCGGCCAATAATACCCAACTCTAAGTAGCTAATTTTCAAGGACAATACCACTACATGTGAGCACCACAAATACCAGCATGAACCTCTTGTAAAGCCACAGCAGCCTCATTTGAGTCTAGACATCAGGAGAGGATGTTATGATACCCATGATGATATAGGGTGTTAGCTACAAGAGTGTAGCAGGATGCTCTACGAATAAGGTTCTGGCATTGGGTGTTTGTGAGGTGAGGAGATATGATACCATTATTTAGATAAGCATGAATTTCATGGTACCATGGGGACTAGGGACCAACCAAGACACATACCATATCAATGTTAGTGTTCTCATAAGTAGGTGTGTGTAGCTGCTCGACTAGAAACTCATATTGCACAGTGTCATGGGGGATTTCCAATAGTGAGCCGATGGTGGCCATAGCATCTGTTGCCTTATTCTGAAGTCTTGGCACTTGTGTGAAGTGTATGCTAAAAAAATGTTCTTTGAGTTTATCTACAAGCTCTTTGTAGGGTAATAGCTTGTTGTCCTTTGTTTGATATTCATCAAGGACCTACTTGATGATCAATTGGGAATCTCTAAAGACCTGTAGTTCTGTGATATTCTAGTGAATGGTAGTTTTAAGACCTGCCACAAGGGCTTCATAATCTAAGATGTTGTTTGTGCACATGAATCCTAGCTTGAAGGATTTTGGGATGTAGTCTCCTTGAGGGGTCACAAATAGTATGCCTGCCCCTGATCCATGTGATGTATATGAGCCATCAAAATATAATTTCCACTGGGGTTATTCTTCGATCATTTAAAGATGCTCATCTAGGAACTCCATTTTGAGAGGGTATGCATCAACTAAGGGAACTTCTCCAAGCCGATCAGCAATAACTTGCCCCTTGATGGCTTTTCGGTCAAGGTATTGGATGTCAAATTCACTAAGAAGCATTACCCATTTCACCATTTTCCCTGTAAGTGTGGCTTTTGAGAGTAGGTATTTAAGTGGGTCAACCTTGGAGATTAGCTTTACTGTGTAACTGATCATGTAGTGGCAGAGTTTCTAAGTGGAAAAAACCATTGCCAAGTAGGATTTTCCCATTGGAGAATAGTTTAGCTCATAGCCAACTAGTATGCAATTGATGTAATAAATGGTCCTCTCTTTCCCATCATCATCAAGTTCTGCTAAGAGTGCCCCCAATGCTATAGTAGTTGTAGATATGTACAAAATGAGGGGCCTTCCTAGCGTAGGTGGAACAAGAATAGGTGCATTTGCCAGATATTCCTTGAGTTTTTTGAAGCTAAGCTGATGGATGGGATCCCATTTGAAGGAGGTATCCTTTCTCAACAAGTGCATAAATGGTTGGTATTTGTCTACTAGTTGGGAGATGAATCATCGGACTGACTGCAACTATCCTTGTAAGCTTCTCAACTGTCTAAGCATTCTAGGAGGAGGCATTTCAATGATGGCTTTCACCTTTTTGGGATCAATCTCTATGCCATGCCTAGACACAATGAACCCTAGAATTTTTTTGAATGTCACACCAAATACACATTTCTTTGGATTCAATTTTGAGCCATACTTGTACAAGCAGTCAAACACATCTTTGAGGACATCAAGGTATTCACAGCATGTTCTGGATTTTTCTAGAATGTCATTGACATAGTCTTCAAAGATCTTATGAATCATGTCATGAAAAATTGTAGTCATTGCTCTTTGATAGGTAGCTCCCACATTCTTGAGCCCAAAGAGCATCATGTTATAACAAAATGTGCCCCATGGTGTGGTGAAAGCAGTTTTGTGTTGGTCTGCTTCTACGATCCTGATCTAGTTATACCTTGAGAAGCTATCCATTAGTGACAACATCTCATGTCCAGCAGTGAGGTCTATGATCATGTCTATGTTGGGCAGTGGAAAATCATCTTTTGGACATGCCTTGTTAAGATCTCAAAAATCAGTACAAATTCTTATCTCACCTAAGGGTTTGACAACGGGTACGATGTTGGAGATCCAGTCTGAATAATCAATGGCTCTAATGATCTTGGCTTGGAGGAGTTTCTCAAGTTCTTCTTTTACTAACAAGCCCACTTTTGGATGCATTCTCCTTAGCTTTTGTTTAACTGGCTTGGCATCAAGATTTACTGCTAGATGATGGACAATGAGATCGAGATCAAGTCTAGGCATATGGGCATGTGTGTTAGAAATAGAGAATACTAAGAGGGGGGGGTAAATCAGTATTCTACAAACTTTATCTTTTGCCCAATTATGGATATAACAGATTATCTTTATACATGCATAACATAAGAAGATAAATAACATCCATAACAATAAAGAACTCATAACACATTATTTGTTCTCAACGAAACCCTAGCCAAGGGAAAACCCTGGTGGGGATGGTACCCACAAAGATCCACTAATCAAAAGTATCTTGTTAAGGATGTTGACCCTGTTAGGAGTCTATTACAAGCATATAGTGTATCAATCCTGATTAAGGGACTATAGGCCTTGTTAGAAGCCTCAACCCTATTAGGAGTTGGTAGTACAAAATGTGATTACCAGCTGAGCCCACTGCCCAAAAAAGTAATGTAAAATATACAATGATTACAAAAGAGGTCAAGGTACATAACCTTATACTACTTGCATCAATAGCTCTTCACTGCTCTTTCACTATCGCTATTACATACACATCATATATCTCGCATATCACATCTCTACTTCTTACATTTTACAATTACATTTATACAAGTTATTTAAGGTTAATAACTTTACTTGGTCGACTGCCATATTACAAAATAACTTTATCCAAGGGTAAAAATCTAGGATTTCATCCCTTTATATTGTTAAGACATTATTTTGATAAACAAAATAATCCCTTAACTCTTTACCAATTCTGCCTTCATAATCTGTACTGTCGGCTTAACACTGTCTTCAGCAAAATTTTCATAACTCCTTCCGTACATTTCATACTGACTTTCTCTCTAATTTGGGTCATCATTATTCACCATAGAGTATATGTTCAATTTCTCAGTCACTGAACTTACTCCAGTCAACATCGCAAACAAAAATTGTGTCTAGGTGCACTGGTGAAAATATTGTCTCACTTAGACAAATTTGCAATGCACTCTGTCATACTTGCTCTCTAACTTGTACGATCTTCATGTGGATCATATGTTTCCATAATGATAACATCTATCCAATCAACTCAGTCAAATTTCCAACAATCTCCCCCTTTGTCATTGGTGGCACCATATGAGAAAATTGGCTAACTGTACAACTCCAAAACTCTCAAAATTGTCAAAATTGTGGCCATAGTATAACATATATATACTATACTTATAACTCCTCAAAAATCTTATCTCTAATACAATACTCCCCCTAAGATTATCAATCCTTATCATATACTATCAATTTTTTGCTAAATATCTCTCCCCCTTTGACAACAATGACAAAATAAAGGTAGCGAGGGCTACAAAACTATATCTCAAAAATATTTTACCTTAATTCATTATTGCAAAGCCGGTAGGCTTGCAACACAATCTGCAAAATCAATCTTCATAGCTTCTATCTCCTTCTCCCATGATTTCTTAATGGAATCTACCACATTGAGTAGTGTGCTCAGTCCATAAGATGTTATTTGACATGCTTGGAGGTTCTCAAAGTTAAACTTCTGAAAAGATATCTTAGCTGAAATACATTCTTTCAACTGCTCTTCAATAATGCTTAACTTCATAGAAATATGTTCTCTCAAAAGAGTGAGTGTTCTCATTTTTCTATGTCTTTAATCTTGCAAAACTCTAATTGCATTATAAAGCTTCCAAAATTTCTTCTCAACATCACATACCTTCACATTAGGGCTAGAAAGAAGGTTAGATTCATTCTAAATTTCAGCTTCCTTCAACTTGATCTTTTGATCTTCTTCTGCTGTCAAAGTCTTTGGTTTTGTACACTGTATGTACAAAGATTTTTTTGTTCCCAAATTCTTCCTCAAGTCCTTGATATAGATATCAAGACTATTGATATCATTTCTGATATTCTGGCTGATGTTCAAAAGCATTCTAGCCTCATAGTCTGCTTGTGCTTTTACCTTTGCAATCTCAGATAAGTTTGTGAACTCATCATCAAAAGTGCTCATCACTTTCTTTTCTTTCTCCAGAGGGTCTGCTTCTACAATCTATGTAGTTACAACACCTTGTAAATTTTTAGTAAGGTCCTTCAAACATCATTCAAGACTCTTAACTTTCTTATTATTTCCAATGATTTTATTCAAAGATGTGATCAATTCCATCTGATCATTATCATCTACTTCTTTTCTCAAATCCTCAAACAAAGATCCAATTTGCTTCTTCTTTCCAGTCTCAGGAGGAAGACTAATTTCTTCTTTAGAGGGTATAGGTGTTAGAACTTTTGTCTCTTTGGATTCTTCAACAATAGATTGGGTCCGCTCTGCTTCTTCTATAGTTCTATCTAGTTCATCAAGAGTCAAATTGTCAATAATGTTCTCTAGATTCTTGAATACATTATCATCAATATCCAAGGTAATCTTTGTACCTTCAACATTCATAGATTCTTCTTCAATGTTTATAGCCAGTGGAGAGGGAATATCCTCTTGTTCTACTTCTTCTTCTTGCTCTGCTACAACTGATGGCTCTCCAACAATTTTTGCCATAACTTTAACTATTGCTTGTTCTATCTCTGTATTCACTTCTTCATATTGTCCTGCTATGATCTGAATGGTTATTCTTTTAGTCCTTAAATGGGTGCTAAGGGGCTTCAAAATTTGTTTAAGATGTTCATCATCTCTCACATCACATAGTTTCTTTACAAGATTCTCTCTGATAGATTTTTCTTCCTCTTGTGCTCTCTTCTTCCTGTTAACAAGATTTTTGAATAAGTCATCAGGTATCGTAACCTGAATAGTGTCAAACTTCTTATTAGCTAGAATCAAGTGCTTGACCACTCCATTTTCAAGATTCAATCTCTCTAAGTAGTCATAGAGGTCATAGTATTTATTCATTTTAGTGAAGTCTCCATCTTTTATAATCTCTTCATTCACTCTCTCAACTCTAGGTTTCGATGCTTTCTTCTTAACAATAGTGTTATCATCTTTAATTTCTACAACTTTCCTAGGAACTAGTGGCACCAAAGTTTTCTACCTCTTACCAGGTCCAGAAGCAATTTATTTCACTCTCTTGCTAGGTGTGGAGGAAGTAGACCTAGTAGGTTTACTTGCTTCATGTTCCTGCTCAGGTTCCTCTACTTTCACCTTGACTTGTGTAGCTTCTTGTTGTACTACACTAGATGACAAGGGAGGTACAGAAAAAATCTCTTTCTATCTAATATCTCTAATTGCTACTACTATCTTCTTTGCTACTAAGAATTCTTGCTCTATCATTCCTGAATCTTTCAGTATTCTCTTAATAGTGCTCTCAGCTCTTTTCTTAGACTTTTTCTCCTCAAGTATAGCCTTTGCAGAGTTGAAATTTTCTTCAAAAGTTCCAAATCTATTACTGTGAGTGTCAACCTTGCACTTAAGTAGCCTACTCACATATTCTTCTATCTTAGTTTCAAATATTTCATAGCCAAGAGGGTCTATGAACTCAATTCTAGGTTCTACTACTTCAATGTAGGTAAAGTCAGTATCAACCATAAAACATAATTCATTTTTGTATTTCTCCACAAGAAACTGTGGGATCCTTGATCTGCTAGTTACCAAGTTCTAAAAAGTCTTCATCACCAACATTGCACTCTCATTTACTTTGTCAATAACATTCCTCATATACACTTTATTGATCATTCCAATTGTAGTTTGTCCATCATTCTAGTCACTTGCAATGGTGTAAGGAAATCTTCTTAATAAGTGGAAAAATATGTAAGTGATCAAAGATGAAAATCTAAATTGTGCATACTTTGCCTTCTTAATCTTCTCCAAGCTCTCAAACAATTGAATTCTCAAAATTTCACACATCAACTGGCACTTTGTCAACACGCATCAAATAAGCTATGTGTACCATTCCAGCTGCCATGTCATCCTCTCTTGAATTTGCACAAAATTTAGTTGTTAGGATCTTGCATAAGTATCTAACATCATGTTGTTGGATCTTACTAATTACAATTCCTCTGCCATTATAGGATGAACTAGTGTTATCAATGACTATTTTCCTCATGTTCTTCTCATTTAAAGAACTTGTTATACAATAATTTTGCACCCTGTTTCAAGCTCTCTTGGTCTTGATAACCTAGTATAACATGGGAATCATCTACAGGTGTGTGACCTATGCTAACTGAGATGAGACCTCTAGGTTCTAGGCTAGTTCCTCTTGGATAATCACCTTAATTTTCTTCTTGACATGAAAAGTAAATCTTGAAGGGAAAAGGGATAGAAGGAATGTTGAAAGGGAAATAATTGAAAAGAAAACTACCTACTAGGTGATACACCAAAAATATGGTATGAATTGCAGTATAAAGAATGGACTCGGCACATAATCTTAAGTCTAGGAGATCACAACTCACTGACTAGGTTTGCATCAATAATTCATAGAAGGGTCTAAAATAGAGAGATGCTATGTAGGGAAAGATAGAGTTTTGCAAGGCAATAGCACTCCCAAGAGCTTAGACACAAACTATGACCTGCAAATAGACATTCACCTCTACAATTGGGTATAAGAATGAGATAGATTACCAGGGGTTGAAGTATACCCACAAGAGCATTCAAATCAGATCATTCACAAGCATACACATAAATTTCAGAAAGAAAGAGGGATCAAGAACCCTAAAATATCACTGAAAACATTCAAATACTTCAATTCAATAAGAGAGAATTTAGACAAGAAAGCATAGGGACAGAGAAGATGTCACAAAATACCTCTACAATATCTAAACAATCAATGGGAGATTATAGAATGTAGAAAACCAGAGGGCAGAAAAAATGTCATAGAGAACTTTCTAAGAAAGAGAACTTTCTTCTTTACAAAATGTGAACTCTAAGCTCTAAAAAGCTCCAAAAACAATATATACATCTCCTTTTGCACGCAGGTGGGAGCCAAAACCTAATTAGGGTTATAGATTTTTATGATAAAACCCTAATTCTATCAACTCAGATCATAAATGTCATGGAAATATCTCAACTGATCAGATATTATGTTGCGTGTCCACCTCTATACTGCATCTACCTGCGGACAAGCTGCCTTGATCAATCTACCCCTCTGCAAATTGGACCTGTCATGAATATTTGTAATTTGAAGTACAAGAGTCCAATAGGTGGCACCAACCTCTTAATTATTTCTTCATCATAAGAACATCAATATTGTACCCTAAGAAATCATAGGAGAAGGCCATCAGATCTTCCTCAACATTCCCCCGACTGCGACTATCCTGGAACTATCAATTCTAAGCTACCCGCACCACACCATCGACCAACAACATCAAACCAACAAGAAAAATATTTAAATTTTGAAAACAATGGCTAGCTGATCTAACTTTAAAACATGGTCGTCGATATCGATCTCTCCCATCAGATGAATGGCCCAGATCACCCTTTGAGACAGTCACAAGCCCCTTTGAAAAAATTTTGGCCACATAATCACCTTTACATCAAATCACATGCTGCCACATCCATAAGTAAGCGGGCCCTTTCCCAGAATTCCTTACCCTAACTCAGCATTCAACTTGGGTTCCTTTTTTTCTTTGGTTGATGAATTGCCTGACCCTTTATCTAACTCTGGTTTATCTTGGCGATTACACGACTGAAGCCATAAACTCAGGTCCACCTCGCCACCTATCATCAAACCATTAACTGACCGTAGATAGCTTAGATCACCTAGCATAGGACCCACATTTCCTTCCTTTTAGTCTGATACTCAATCAACAATCGTCGCATGATCTCATGGCCTCAGAAGATTCTTTAAGATCATGCACCAGTCGTAGATCCTCAACCCTCGGCCACCTCACTTAAGAAAATTAAGACCCATGCCAGATGCCACCTGTAACACTCAGTAGCCAATAAGATCTAACCATGTCAGATGAACCCACAAGATAGAGCTTGAACACTTGGAAGATCAGACCATCATTGCATGATCTCATAGGGTCAAAAGATTCTATGAGATCATGAGACAATCATAGATCTTCCTTCTACTAACATCCCTATAGATCCCCTGACAATAGTCCCACTGATAGATCCCATTCATCGCTTGGCTGACCAATAAAATAAAAGCACGTCAAAAAGAAAGGACCCACCTGACAGAGTCTGGAGATAAAGAAAGATCAACGATGGGCACATGATCACATGGGCCAAGAATATTCCATGCGATCATACACCAACCATTAGATCTTCTTAGAAAGATAGTGCACTGGGCCCACTCTAACACAGCTCCACATCCCAAGCTTTTGACCAATAAGAAACATACACCTTGGACTACATGGTAGTGGACCCACTGACAACCTGCAATGCTATATGAAAGGAAGATCGACGACCATCACTATGTCACAATCTTAAAACACTTGCATCTTCGCTCTATGAAATAGCGATGATCATCAAATCTGATCAATACTCAGCCTCTTCAAAGACTGAAACTATAATGCCAAACATTAACCGCCTACCAGATCGCTAAGTGTTAGGGTTTTGATCACCAGGAATAAGAGGTTTGGCGACTGAAGGATTTAATTATGCACATGCAAAATGAAAGTCTTAAGTGGCCAAAAAGGTAATGAAGAAATATAACATGCCAAAGGGGTTTTTGTTAGGGTTTTTGCTACAATCGAAACATTTATGAATTTTGACCTAGGTCATTGATGCCAGAGATAGAACAAAATGATGTAGAGACCAGGGGAAAGATGCTAAACCCATGAATTTTTTTGGAGGTATTCAACAGGTCTTAAAGCATGAGGATCTTTGACTAAATTTAGCTTATGACCAAAATTAAAAATATGAAATTTTGGGCAACATTTTGGCAATTTCTGCTAGATGTCAGCCTGCTAGACATGAAACTAGTGGCCTTGACATATTCAATTGGCATAGGGTCATCTTTTGAGCACAAAACCTGATAGAGAGATAGACCTAGAACTAGAGGGACAAAATTGTGCACAGACACTTCTTGGAAAGTAGGAAAACTAAACTAGAAAGCTGGAAGAAAGTAGGGAAACATATTTACAAGTATTTACAAGGAAGGATTGACCTCAACACAGGGTTTTAAATGGAATCCATTCACTGATATAGGTAGGGAATCTCCTTCAAGAGTTGATAGCTAGAAATCATTAGGCCCTCTGCACTCTATAATAACAAATGGTCCACCCCAAAAGGAATCAAACTTTGTATGTTTGCCAAGCCTTGATCTGAATTCATCCCACTTGAGAACTACATCTCCAACTTTGAAATTTCTGGCCCTGGCTCTTTTATCAAAACTCCTCTTTGTTTGTATCTGGTGAAACTCCATATCCTTGATGGATT
The DNA here is from genome assembly GCA_027943335.1 of Chamaecyparis obtusa. NCBI lineage: Eukaryota > Viridiplantae > Streptophyta > Pinopsida > Cupressales > Cupressaceae > Chamaecyparis > Chamaecyparis obtusa. The sequence goes on along the minus strand of BSBK01008643.1, from coordinate 235,465 downwards.
TGTCTCTGAGTTCTTCTAACTCCATTAGCTGAGCATACCTAATTTGTAAGGGATCTCCTTCTTTAAATAGGGCATATTGAGTGGCCAAGTCCAAAGCTGGAAATTTGGTTGAAATGTACAACTTAGCCTCTCTACCATACACTAATACATAAGAAGAATTCCCAATGATTTTCTTTGGGGTAATCCTATCTAACCATAAGGTAGACTTCAACTTAGTATGCCAATCTCTTTGGTTACCCTGCAGATTTTTCTTGATTATTCTAATCAAGTTCTTATTAGTTGATTATGCCAAACCATTGCCTTGAGGGTAGTAATTTGAACTTGTATTCAGATAGATGCCATTTCTGATTGCCCATTCTGAGACTTTAAGGCCTGTGAATGCCAATGCATTATCTGATATTATGGAATCTGGAGTGCCAAATCTATGAATAATATCATCATAAAAACTTAAGACAGCACTCTCATATGATTCTTTTAAAGCAACTACCTCTATCCATCTAGTGAAATAATCAATAGTAGTGATTATCCACTTGTGTCCTACACTAGATGGAGGGTTAATCATACCAATAAAGTCTATGCCCCACCTCATGAAAGGTTGCTTTATTTTGATTGGCTAAAGGGGTAGAGTTGCAAGCCTTTCTTTTCTTGCAAACATAGCACATTTGATGCATTTCCTCACATAATCATGACTATCCTTAAAGATAGATGGCCAATAGTATCTAGCCCTCATGATTTTAAAAGCAGTAGTCCTAGGAGAAAAGTGACCTCCAGAAGGTCCATCATGAAATTCAAATTGGACATCAGCCATCTTTTCTGAATCAATACATCTTAAAAGGACACCATTGTGATCCTTCCTGAAAAGAACTTCATCTATTAGCACAAAAGGAATAGATTGTAACTTGTAATATCTTCTTTTTGTTGAATCTAGGTCTGTAGGACATTGTCCTATTTTCAAGTAATGAACCATATTAGGAAACCAACCTGATTCTTTGGCATGTTCTTCTATAGAATGCACAACTAGAGATGCATCTATTTGTTCTATTTTCTTTGAACTTTCATCCCCTACCAAATGCTCACAAAGACCTCTTCCTCTAACTAGCTTGGTGGTTTGGATATCAATATCATATTCCATTGCTTTGGTAATCCAACCAGCTCTTTTTTCATTTAGGTCCTTGGAAAGCAAAAATTCTTTGACACTTGGATGAGTAACCTTCAAGTACACCTTGCTATGGGTCAATAAATATCTAAACTTTTTAAGGCTCTTCACCACAGCAAGTACATGTTTTTCTATAAAAGAGTATCTTTGTTCATATTCTTCTAAACCTTTGCTGAAGAAAGCAATAGGCTACTCCAACCCTTCTAAAATTTCTTGAGTCAACATAGCAGATATAGCATCATGACCTCCATAAGCATAAAGGATAAAATCTTTACTAAAATTTGGGTTTAATAGAGCAGGAGCTTCTATCAAGGCTTCTTTGATAGCTTGGAAATTAGCTTTTCCTTCTTTAGTCCAGCTGAAAGTTGAACTCTTCTTTAACATGGCTGTGAAAGGCTTTAATAAATCTGCAATGTTAGGCAAGAAATGCCTAACAAAATTAATCTTTCCTATGAAAGATTGGAGACCTTTCTTATGATGTGGCAATGGTAGCTCTAGGATAGCTACAATCCTCTTTGGGTCTACTATAATTCCTTTCTTGGATACTATATATCCTAGCAATTTTCCTTCATGTACTACAAACACACATTTCTTGGGATTAAGAGATATCCTGAATTCTCTACACCTTTCAAAGATTTTCCTTAGATGCTTGATGTGGTCTGTTGCATGTTTAGAAGAGATAGTTATGTCATCTAAGTAGACTAGTACAAACTTGTACATGAGGCTTTTAAAGTCCATATCCATTTCCTTTTGAAATGTAGCACCTCCATTTGACAAACCAAAGGGCATCTTTTGATAAGCCATGGTTCCCCACTTGGTTGTAAATGTAATCTTATATTGATCCTCCTCATTAACCAAGATCTGATTGTATCCTGAATAGCCATCCAATAATGAAAATCTCTCAGATCCAGAGACACATTGTAAGATTTTCTCCATAGAGGGTAATGGATGGCGGTCTTTTAGAGAGGCCCTGTTAAGATCCCTAAAGTCAACACATAACCTCAACTCCCCATTCTTCTTCCTTATAGGAACAAGATTGGAAACCCAACTAGTATGCTTGATGGGGTAGATGATACCACTTTCTATTAATTTGAGCACTTCTTTATGCATAAGTGGCTCAAGCTTGGGATTAACAGGCCTTTGGTTTTTCCTTACTGGTTTGGCATTAGGCTCTAATTCAATAGTGTGCTAAGCAAGGGTAGGATTAAAACCTTTGAGGTCTTCATATTGCCATACAAAAACATCACTGAATTCTCTGAATAATTGGGTGTAAGCTTGCTTTTCTAAATCAGTGTTTACCTTTCCAAATTGTAAACTTTTACCTCGTTCCAACTCTAATTCAACACAATGTTCTTGTTGAACTACTAGGCCAGCTATATTCTTCTTAACTTGATCATCCTTGTTGAAGACAGTCTCTAAGGTGACAAGACCTCTAGGCATCTTATTAGACTTAAGATGTATCACTTGGTCGCCATAGTTTTGTGATAGCCTATCTTGATTATGTTCTAAGAAAACATCTTCTTCAAACAAGAATTGTAGAATTTATTCATCATTGTCGAACACTTGCCAATTAGTATCATTGTCAAGGATAGAGGGTCTGATAATCACTTTGATATGTTTTTGGTCTTTTTCTTTTGAAATGCTATTGGGGATGTCATATTGAGACCCAACAACAGCTAACCTATCTACATTTTGATTTAGTTTTCTAGGGATAGCAATAATGTTGAAAACACAAAAGTCTTCAATTGCATCCCAAACTCTATGTTTGTATGCTCTCAAGGTATCATTTTTGGTTGCACTTATCCCTCTTACTTGGCTGCTACCAACTCACTATCACCATAAACTTTTAAAGCTTTAAGCCCTCTTTTTCTAGCCCACTCCAATCCATTGACTAGGCTCTCATACTCTGCAGTGTTGCTAGTGTAGGAGAAATTGAATCTAAAATTTGTATAGTAGCTTTATCCTTTTGGGGGTACTAGCATAGCACCACCACTACAACCATGTCTACTTCTAGTTCCATCAAGAAACATTTCCCAAACCAGATTTCTCTAATCCTCTAAATCAATGTCTTCTTTGAGAAGGTTTGGCTCTATGGATCCACTTTCTTGTATTAAATAACTTCCCAAACCAGCATCCCAAATAACATTTTCTTGGGCTTCAAAAGAATTTTTTGATCCTAGTTCATCTAAGAAAATATCAAGGATACTTTCTATTTTAGTGCTTACTTCTCTAATAGTTGGGAAATCATTGTCATCAAATATAGGGCAGCTTGCATTGATGGTATTGGACACATATGGTTCTATGTGGTGTTCTGCCAATGATTCTAATTTAATGGTAACCTTGGTGCCATATCTTGTGTGAAAAAGTATGTGAGACCAGTCAAAAGAAAGGTAGCCTCCTATTTTGGCTGTGAACTCCCTTGATAGACATATGGAAAATAAAGTAGGGAGATCTATTATATATATATATATCAAGTAGGATAGAAAAATTAGGACTAGCATGAATGATTAGGCTAGTGTCCTTAGCCACACCTATAGTGTTAATTGAGGATCCATCAAGTTGTGTAACCTTCTTTTGGAGGGGTTCATATTTAAGTCCTAATTGGTCAGCCACTTTTTTGGGCATTACAGTACTAGTAGCTCTACTATCTACCATACAATTATGTACTAAGGATTTTCCAATAATTAAGGATACATAAAAGGGAGGTGGTTTTGAGTTCCTACCTTGCATGGGTTGGCTTTGGAGTCACAACTTGGAACCTCCTTTTCTTGATCAGTGTTGACCAACACTAGCTTTGCAACTTCTTTTGTAGGCTGAGGAGTAGTCATTTCAGTCATAGCTTTCTTCAAAATCTCAGGTTGCCCTGGAATAGCCAAAGAGTCCCACATAGACATAATAATTTTCACCTTATTTATGTTGTCTACAATGTTGAAAGGTGTCACAATGTGTACTCTTTGTTGTGCTTTCACTATGATTGGCTACACTTCTTTGAGAGTCTGGCCTTCTTTTCTTGTAATGGTAGGAGCCATCTTGAATGTGATAGGAGTGGCTTGCTATATTGGCTCTGCAGATGTAGTAGCTTTGGTACTAGAGTCTGCTCACTCCATGTCTTGAGCTCTTCTCTTTGACCTTGTGTTGGTAGCAATGGAAGGTTCACCAATGACTCCATTGAAGTCTTACTACTCCCAATTGAAAAGAGTAGTCTCATTATCTTGTGGTTCTTGTTGAGGAACTGATCCACTAGAAGAAGCCTCTGATTGAGCTTGTGAGGCATTTTGAACCATCAGTGCTTGGTTCATCCATCCATTTGAACATGTAGCCTAATTATGAGGCTGATTACAAGGGAAACACCATTCATTGTCCATAGCCATATTATTTTGACTAGGAACCATGTTCCTAACTGGATTTGTAGAATTGAGAGGAGCAAGGTTGTATGGTTGGAATGGTCTTTGATTAAAATTTTGTCTTTGGCCTTGATACCCTCCTTGGTATGGTGGCCTATTTTTTTGATAAGGTTGTCCCTGACTTTGATATTGCTGATTAGGACCTTGGCCTTGTGGCTAGAAGGGTCTGATTCCTTGCCCTTGCCTCTTTAGATTTGTGACCTCCTCAGTTAAAGTTTGCAGCAAATTTGTCATTTCTTGCTGACTAGTTTGTTGGCTATTCTTTATTTCTTGCAACTCTTGAGAGAAACTTGCCTTTAACTCTTGACCACTAGTACTAGCCTAAGGTGCTAATATGGTGGGAATAGGGGTAAATGGGGGTACTTGTGCAGGTGTAATAGGCTGAAGGCTAGGAAAGATGGGCATGGGTGGCCTTCTAGCTATCATGCTTGCTTGGATTAAACAATTTTCAGCCCTAACAGCTATGTCAAAAGCTTGGGGTAAAGAGGTATCGCCCATAGATTTGATCATGACAGAGATCTAACCATTCAGACTTTGCAAGAAATATAAGAAGGCATGGTCAACTGATGGCCTCACCAAGACTGGAATTCTATTCCATGTCTTGAGGAATCTATTATTATAATCTATCATTTGTTCTTGAGGGTCTCTTTTAATGGTTGTCAACTACTCAACTAAAGACAAATTGTCTAATTTATCCTCAAAATGCTTACTTAATGCATCTCTTAATTCATCCCATGAAGTAATGGAACCAACAGTTAAAGTTCTAAACCATTCAAGAGCCTTACCTTTTAGAGAGGCTGCTAATAGCTTGGTGGCCACATCTTCTTGAGTTATATTGTGTATGCTGCAAATGGTTGTCACATCTCTTATATGCTCAAAAATTGTAGTTTGTCCTTCACCTATGAATCAGGTAGACTCTTTAGTGCCACCAAGGGCACATCATGATGTTGAGCAAAGGCTAATGGACTCCCTTGGTTGAAAGGTGCAAAAGCAAACTATCTAGCCATTGTAGGGACTGAAATTTACTGAGTAACAACTATGTGAGTTGTATTTGATGCTAGATTTGAATATTCTTCTAGATCTCTAGTTAGAGATCTTCCTCTTCTTTTGAGATGAAAGGGCAAAGGCCTCCTTTTTGAGGTATCAGGAGGTGTAGACTATACTCTCCTTGCAGGAGATGTTCTTTGAGTTGATCTACCTTTGTAACCTCTTTTTAAGGGCAACTCTAAAAATTTAGTAGGCTTTGAGCTTCTAGTCTCAATCTTTCTCATAAGCCTTGAATAAATTTAGCTTGGATCTGTGAAATCAACGAAGTTTCTAGATATACTTGATAGAAAATTTCTAGAAGTCTGTATTATGCAATCTGTATATCAAAGATAGCATAATATTTTCAAAATGAACTTCCTTTTCTGTCAGAAATATTATGCCCAAGGTGAGGTATCTTTGAATCTGAATCCTTGGACTTATAACAGCACCTTAATCATAAATCTAAACTTTGGTCCCACCAGGCATGCCAAAATTGTTATACACTAAGTTTGCACCCCGTTTCAAGCTCTCTTGGTCTTGATAACCTAGTATAACATGGGAATCATCTCCAGGTGTGGGACCTATGCTAACTAAGATGAGACCTCCAGGTTCTAGGCTAGTTCCTCTTGGATAATCACCTTAATTTGCTTCTTGACATGAAAAGTAAATCTTGAAGGGAAAAGGGATAGAAGGAATGCTGAAAGGGAAATGACTAAAAAGCAAACTACCTACTAGGTGATACACCAAAAATATGGTATGAATTGCAGTATAAAGAATGGACTCAGCACACAATCTTAAGTCTAGGAGATCACAACTCATTAAATAGTTTTGCATCAATAATTCATAGAAGGGTCTGAAATAGAGAGATGCTATGTAGGGAAAGATAGAGTTTCACAAGGCAATAGCACTCCCAAGAGCTTAGACACAAACTATGGCCTACAAATAGACATTCACCTCTACAATTGGGTATAAGAATGAGACAGATTGCTAGGGGTTGAAGTATACCCAAAAGAGCATTCAAATCAAATCATTCACAAGCATACACATAAATTACAGAAAGAAAGAGGGATGAAGAACCCTAAAATATCACTGAAAATGTTCAAATACTTCAATTCAATAAGAGAGAATTTAGACAAGGAAGCATAGGGACAGAGAAGATGTCACAAAATACCTCTACAATATCTAAACAATCAATGAGAGATTACAAAATGTAGAAAACTAGAGGGCAGAAAAAATGCCACAGAGAACTTTCTAAGAAAGAGAACTTTCTTCTTTACAAAATGTGAACTCTAAGCTCTAAAAAGCTCCAAAAATAATATATACATCTCCTTTTGCATGCAAGCGGGAGCCAAAACCTAATTATGGTTATAGATTTTTATGATAAAACCCTAATTCTGTCAACTTTGATCATAAATGTCATGGAAATATCTCAACTGATCAAATATCATGTTACGTGTCCACCTTTGTACTGCATCTACCTGTAGACAAGCCACCTTGATCTATCTACCCCTCTGCAAATTGGACCTATCATGAATGTTTGCAATTTGAAGTACAAGAGGCCAATAGGTGGCACCAACCTCTTAATTATTTCTTCGGCATGAGAACATCAACATTGTACCCTAAGAAATCATAGGAGAAGGCCATCAGATCTTCCTCAACATTCCCCTGACTGTGACTATCCTGGAACTATCAATTCTGAGCTACCCACATGATGCCATCAACCAACAGCATTGAATGAGCAAGAAAAATATTTAAATTTTGAAAACAATGACTAGCTGATCTAACTTTAAAACATGGTCATCGATATCGATCTCTCCTGGCAAATGAATGGCCCAGATCACCCTTTGAGATAGTCGTAAGCCCCTTTGAAAACATTTTGGCTACATAATCACCTTTACATCAAATCACATGCTGCCATGTCCACAAGTAAGCGGGCCCTTTCCCAGAATTCCTTACCCTAACTCAACATTCAACTCAGGTTCCTTTTTTTCTTTGGTCGCTGAATCGCCTGACCCTTTATATAACTCTAATTTATCCTAGCGATTACGCGACTAAAGCCACAAACTTGGGTCCACCTCGCCACCTATCATCAAACCATTAGCCAATCGTAGACAACTTGGATCACCTGGCACAGGACCCACACTTCCTTCCTTTTAGTCTGATACTCAATCGACGACTGTCGCATGATCTCATGGCCTTGGAAGATTCTTTAAGATCATGCGCTAGCTATAGATCCTCAACCCTCGGTCACCTCACTTAAGAAAATTAGGACCCACGTGAGATGCCACCTATAATGCTTAGCAGAAAATAAGATCTAACCATGTCAAATGGACCCACAAGACAGAGCTTGAACACTTGGAAGATTAGGCGATTGTCACATGATCTCATCGGGTCAGAAGATTCTATGAGATCATGAGACAACTGTAGATCTTCTTTCTACTGACATCCCTATAGATCCCCTGATAATGGTCCCACTAATAGATCCCATTCATCACTTGGCTAACCAATAAAATGCGAGCATGTCAGAAAGAAAGGACCCACCTGATAGAGCCTGGAGATAAAGAAAGATCAACGGCAGGCACATGATCGCATGGGCCAAGAATATTCCATGTGATCATATGCCAATCGTCAGATCTTCTAAGAAAGATAGTGCATTGGGCCCACTCTGACATAGCTCCACATCCCAAGCTTTTGACCAATAAGAAATGTACACCTCAGACTACATGGCAATGGACCCACTGACAACCTATAATGCTATATGAAAGGAAGATCGATGGCCATCGCTATGCCATGATCTTAAAACACTTTCATCTTCACTCTACGGAATAGCGATGACTGTCAGATCTGATCGATACTTAGCCTCTTCAAAGACTGAAACCGTAATGCAAAACATTAACCACTTGCCAAATCACTAAGTGTTAGGGTTTTGACCTCAAGGAATAAGAGGTTTGGTGACTAAAGGATTTAATTACGCACATGCAAAATGAAAGTCTTAAGTGGCTGAAAAGGTAATGAAGAAATATAACATGCCAAAGGGGTTTTTTTAGGGTTTTTTCTACAACGGCTACATGTATGAATTTTGACCTAGGTCATTAATGCCAAAGATAGAACAAAATGTTGCAGAGACTAGGGGAAAGATGTTAAACCCATGAAACTTTTTGGAGGTATTCAACAGGGCTTAAAGCATGAGGATCTTTAACTAAATTTAGCTTATGACCAAAATGAAAAATATGAAATTTTGGGCAATAGGAATAGCTCCAGATTTAGATAGTCCAGTGACTTCATGAATCAAATCAACTATAATGTCTATCACTCTATCTTCTAGCCAAAACTTCCCATTATTAATTCTACTAAGGATTATCTTAGTGCATTCTTCATTATCAAACTCATACTGCAATGCATACTTAATAATCTCATTGTCTTTCAAATGATCATATCCTTCTTTCAATGACATGTCCTAGTTGTAAATCTTCTAATACTCATTGGTAAAATCACTATCACTAATGGTTTCTAACTTGCATCCAAGATAACTTCTTACATTCTCTAAATGCAAAACTCCATCTGGTACAGATGATAAAGCTAAACTAGGGTCTTCTTCCAAGGGTTCTATTGGTTCCCTCTTCATTCTAGGTCTATTTTTGTCTCTGACATTGTTAATTAAAGATATATCCATGATTACTTCAAATTCCTTTTACCGATTTACAGATCTGCCAAGTAAAATACCTTAATTTCATGATTCTAGGGCTTGCGTAGATTCAACGCTCAAATCCTTCATCAAATCATTGCAAAATGCTTCCAATCTCTTCTCTTTGATCTCCTTAACACTTTTATTCTCTTTGATGATCAAATAATATCGATTATAACCTTTTATTACTTCAATCTGACTTAGATCTGACATTGCATTCAATTCTTTTGCCACTTCTTACCAAAAAGTTGTTTTTGCTACCTACAAAACTTAAAACTTCTTGCGATCTCACAAAACATAATATTTTTCTTTGTGCTCTTAACCATAGCATTAGAACACCATAAACTACCTTGCATTAACTGTGCAAGACTTAATTCATCATAAATCTACTTCTACACTAATCTAAGTTCCTAATCTACTATAATTTTCATAAATTAAGTGCTTTGGGATAGGTCAAGTAAGGATTCATTCTTACCATTTGATACTTCACCATTCTGATTACCTTCAATGTCGAATATGTCTCCTTGATCTGTGCCTTTAACAAACTTTACTTCATCTATATTGCTACAACATCCTTTATGTCTATTACTAGCATCTTCATTTCTTCTTTCATGATTTCTAGGGTTAGGGTTAGGATGAAAAATTCCATTGTTCATTCTGCAAAACCTTGTTGTATGTCCAATCTTGTTTCATATCTAACAAACAATTCCATTGTTTCCATATCTTGGTCCAGGTGGATTAATCTATGATTTGTAGTTTCTAGCAATATGTCCAACCTTGTTTCATCTATAACATATTACTCCATTTCTTCTGTTCATATCTTCAGTAGGTTTCTTATCTGCATTGTTAGTATTCCTAAACATTCTACTATTATGATTTTTCTCAATAAATTTAGGTTTCCTACATTCAATAGCTCTATGTCCAAAACCATGACAATTATAACCATAACCATTAAGAGGTTTAAATTTCTTACCTATGCAATCTCTCTTCATATGACCAATAGTATTACAAGCAAAACATCTACCTTTGAATTCTCTTTGTATAACTTTGGGTGATTCTTCTTGCTTTAGTGATTCTTCTTCTTTAGGCATATCTTCAGATTTGTTGATCTCATCAGGCTTCTTCTCATCTATGCTTTTAGATACTTTCAGATCTAGTTCCTTTCTTTCATCATTTTCTTTAAGAGTGTTGAATCCAAGACCAGTCTTATCATAGAATGGTTTCTGAAAAGATGCTTGTTCATCAATCTTCTCACTAGTTGGATATAGCCTTTCAAGTTGTTGTTTTGATTGAGTCAATTCATCTTTCATAATCTTATTGTATTTCTCAAGTTCATCATACTACAAATTGACTTTCTCAAGCTCAGATGTTACTTTAGAAAGTTTAGATTTCAGTCCTTCATTTTCAATCTTTAGACTTTCATTCTTAGATTTCAGATTTGCTTCATTCTTGCCATTTCCATCTTTCAAACTAAGCTTCAAATTTTCTATCTTCAATTCATGCTTAAGGATCTCATTTTCTTTTTCCATATTGTTATCACAATCTTCAATAAAAACTTTGGATTCTTTTTCAAATCTCAAATCTTCCGATTTTTTTTCTAGTTTCTCAATGAGGTTGTTTGCATCATCATACTTTCTTTTCAAAGTATCTTTTTCAATAGTAAGAAATTCAATCTGTTCAAGAGCTTCTTCAAGATTATTTTGTAGTTGATCCATATCCATAGAGATCTTACTCAAGCTGCTAGGCTTTCCTTGAATGATTCTTCTCTGAGTAACTAAGCTCTGATACCAATTGTTATAAATAGGGAATATTGAGAGGGGGGGTGAATTAGTATTCTACAAACTTTATCTTTTGCCCAATTATGGATATAATAGATTATCTTTATACATGCATAACATAAGAAGCTAAACAATATGCATAACAATAAAGAACTCATAACACATTATTTGTTCTCGAGGAAACCCTGGCCAAGGGAAAACCCCGGTGGGGATGGTACCCACAAAGATCCACTAATCAAAAGTATCTTGTTAAGGATGTTGACCCTATTAGGAGTCTATTACAAGCATAAAGTTTATCAGTCCTAATTAACAGACTATAGGCCTTGTTAGAAGCCTCAACCCTATTAGGAGTTGGTAGTACAAAATGTGATTACCAATTGAGCCCACTGCCCAAACAAGTAATGTACAATATATACTTATTACAAAAGAGATCAAGGTACATAACCTTATACTACTTTCATCAATATCTCTTTGCTACTCTTTCACTATTGCTATTACATACACATCATATATCTCGCATATCAAATCTCTACTTCTTACATTTTACAATTACATTTATACAAGTTATTTAAGGCTAATAACTTTACTTGGTCAACTTCCATATTACAAAATAACTTTATCCAATGGTAAAAATATAGGATTTCATCCCTTTATATTGTTAAGACATTATTTTGATAAACAAAATAATCCCTTAACTCTTTACCAATTCTACCTTCATAATCTGTCTTGTCGACTTAACACTGTCTTCGGCAAAACTATCATAACTCCTTCCGTACATGTCGTACTGACTTGCACTCTAAGATGGGTCATCATTAGTCACCATAGAGTCTATTTTCAAGTGCACAAGTACTGAACTTGCTCCAGTCAATGTCACAAACAAAAACTGTGTCTAGGTGCACTGGTGAAAATACTATCTCACACTTAGACAAATTTGCAATGCACTCTGTCATACTTGCTCTCTGACCTGTGTGATCTTCATTTGGATCATATGTTTCCATAATGACAAGATCTATGCAATCAACTCAGCCAAATTTCCAACAATATGACCATGCCAAATTTCCTATTGATTCCCGAAGGAGGGCTTCCAGGGCCATCTCTTCTGCTTCATTTAGAGCTGTTGTGATGTATGTGATCTAAGGGATTTTCTCTACTCCTAGATTGATTGGCTTGGTGTCTTCAATGAATATAGATGATTGTTCTAATTGGTAATCCTAGATAGGAGGAAGAGGCCAGTCTTCATCCTCCAATGCCTCAAAGAGGTTTTCACTATCAGATACGCCCTTTATTTTTACTATTTTTGAATCAGGATGTGCCCCAGAGGGGTTTTCACATGAGGACTCTTTATTTTCTTTTTCTTTTTTTATTTTTGTGGCTAGAGACTTCCTCTTCCCCAAAGTACCCCTTTGGGTTGAGCTAATATACTTCGGTCGATTCCTGCCCCCATTCTGATTCTTGATCTATGGTGCCCATGAATCTTAGGAGTGCTTCCTCACTTTGGAACTCATCGATATGTACTATGCTCGGTTGGTCCCATTCTATGAGGTTGGGATGAATGAGGGGGAGATCAATAAGGTTGATGGAAAGTTCATGAAGGACAAAATTACCTAGGAAGCTTTTGTCATCAAAGATATCATCGTAGGACCATTTTTCTTCCTCTTCCACAACATCTTTGACTTCCATGAGTTCATCTTGGATTCTCAAAAAGGTTACATTGGGAAAATTAGTGCCCCCAGTTATGGCATCGGGTCCTCATATGTGTAGGTGAGGGGGATCAAAGCCAAGGCCTCGAGTCTCTAGATTTTTATAGGCTTCCATAGGGTCTTTCATTCCAGCCTCGTTAGGTCCTAGACCTCTACCTTGATAGTTCCATTGTTCAGTTGCCCATTTGTGTGGTATGGGGTATCTATCTTTAAATTATCTGAGGACCTTAGTATCTAGAGGTGGAGGATCTTTATACAGCCATTGGTTGATATCTGGGGCCAACTCTTGACCATTTAGGATTCCATTGGAAACAAATGAAGATGTTCCCATGGTCTTTATTTTGGGACCCTCATGAGGAGCCTTGGTTTGGTGGGAGGGTCATCCTTATGTGTGCAGATCCAGGGGAAGAGCCCCTACTGCAAAAGCATTGGTGAGACTGTATTCTCTGTAGCCTTTATTGTTCTTCACAAAGGAAAAGGTGGAGGTGAGGGTTGTTTCTGGATCGCAATGAGATCAAGAAGAGCTGGCAACAAACATGCCAATGTCAATTCCAGGATGGTGAGTGGAGTAAGGAAATGAGGCTTCGATCACACAACAGTATGCAAAAGGTTGGGGATCTATGTGGATGGTTATCTCAATGCCTTGGTAAGGGAATTTGATGCACTGATGATAGTTGGAAGGGACTTCTTGGATGGAGTGGATCCATAGATGACCTTGGAGGATGTTGTAAGAGAGGTCAAGATCAACAACGTGGCATATTATGTCCTAAATGACAAGACCAATTTTGATTAGCAACAAAATGGTACCTTCAGAGGTATGTTCTAGGTTATCATAGGCCTTAATGGTGATCACCTCATGGGAGATGTCTGCTTCTGTGAGGCTAATCTACTGAACAAACTTTAACATACAAAGGTTGAGGGAAAAACCATTATCTATCATGACCTGTTTGATTGTAAATTCATTGATCATGATGATAATGCAGAGTGGGAGGTTATGATCTGGTTCGACGGATGGCATGTTAGATGGCTAGAAAGAGAGAGTGGATGGTGTGGATAGGTTCCCCACAAGGTTCTTTAATTGGATGGTATTGATGTCTGCAGGGACCTGGGCCTCTTGGAGGGCTTTGTTGAGGACTTCTTGATGGAGGGGTGATGTGTGAAGGAGATCAAGGATGGAGATTTGTGTAGGTGTGCTCCCAAGGTGTTCCAAGAGATTATATTGTGCATTGGGGACAATTGTAGTATTCACACCAATAATAGATATCCGGCCTCTATGGGTAGTAACAACACATTGATTGCCAGCACCTTTGACATGGATCACGTTCACAATAGGCTCAACCTAAGAGATACAACCAAGGAATTTATCATAGTTTATGCAGGCAACGATATAGTCTTTTCCATCACCATGGTCACCTTGTTTACCCTTATCTTAGCCAGTGGGAAGGGTAGCGTTGACTTAAGTTTTCCTGGTATTGTGTTTAGGAAACACATTTTTGTAGATTTTCTAGTTGGCATTGGGTGACGCTTGGATAGGAGCATCAACTATGATCTCCTTTGTGTCTATAAGATCCTGGAAATAGTTCTTGAGCTTGATGCATTTAGTGGTAGTGTGTCCCTTAACACAGTGATATTCACAGTACTCATTGTCTTTGTACCAGGCTGGCTTGGGTGTTGAATCATCAAAGGGCTGGGTTTGTGGATATACAACCAAGTTGGCACTCACCATCTTGCAAAAAATGGCATCCAAGGGTTCTCCAAGGGGTGTAAATGTGCACTTTGGGTCATTCTAAACATGGGGTTTATTGTATCCTTGAGTAATAGATATAGCATTGGTTTGGTTAACAAGGGGTTGATAGGGTGGTTGTTGGTAGGCAGGCACTTGTGGTTGGTATATGGGTGCTTGTTGTTGATATGTTGGAGGAGGAGAGTTAGGATCTACAACCACAACTTGGACATTCCTGGTATTTGTGGCTCCATCAATGACCACATTATTATTCTTGTTCCAATATCAAGAGTGGTCATTGTTTGATCTGTCCTAAGAGCTTTCCTTATAGTGTTTGATGCTACCATCATCCAAAAGAGCTCACTCAATATCCATGCTTTTCCCTTTCATGTCTTTGTAGGTCTGAATGTAGTTCATCTTCATAGAATGGGATAGCTTCAGATGCAAATTATCAATGAATATCTTGGCCAAGTATTTTTCTGGTGGTTGGTATGACAATCTCATGGTGAGATTTTTCCATCCTTGTAAGTAATCGGTCAGAGTTTCACCTCCCTTCTATTTGGTATTGCACAAGTCCAATAAGGTGAGCTTGTTCTCGATGTTGTGTGCATATTGAGTGAAAAAAAATTTGAAAGCTCTGGAAATGTGGAGACAGACCCATAGGGTATTTTATAGAACCATTCAAGAGTGGGCCCTCCCAATCTCTTGGGGAAGAGCCACATGAGGAATATGTCATTAAATACCACCTCTTGGCATGCCATGTAGAACTCTTTGACATGGTTAACTAGATCACCCTTCCCTCGATACTTGTCAAACTTTGGTGTTTCAAAATTTTTAGGGAAGGGGATCACTATGATTGATCTATCGAATGGATATGGAAAAACCTCCTCAAACTTGAATGTCTTAGTCTCAGTACCAATCTTAAGCTCTTTGATGGCATTTCTCATTTCTTCCCATTCTAACTTGGTAGGTGTTGGAGTGGGTACTCCCAGTGAGAATGGGTCGAATGGTGCGGGTAAAAATGGAGGATATGGTGAGAAAGGGAATGGGGATTTCCTAGTTGAAAAGGCCATCTGAAAGGGGTTCTGGCTAGCTTGTTGAGTGACGTATTGCTGGTGCAAGGTGGGTGCATGTTGTGGCAAGGCTTACTACTGTGGGATGAGGGGATTGGCTTGCGAAGTCAGGAAGTATTGCTTCTATTGGGGAGGTTGGTAGAATGGTTGTGGTTGGGATTGGTCAAGGTTGACCAATATAAGATGGGTGCATACCCACATTACTAAGAGTGGGAATGGTGACCTAGGTGTGCACTATTGGTGGTTACATAATGGAGTTAGTGGGATGGGTAGCGCCAAGTTGCTGTGATTGTGGAGGTTTGGTTTGCTGAGTGATGGATGGCATACACAAATAGTTGGTAAATGTAGGTGGAGGTGTTGCTTGTGGGAAGGTTTGTTGCTAATGAGCCTTTTGGTAAAGTTGGCCATGTGTGGGTATGCCCATGGCATTCATTTGTTCTTGGTCGAGGCTCCAGGTGATGTTGATTCCTAATAGGATTTGCGATGCAGAGTTGGCCATAAGTGTGGGGGCTGATATGGGAGTTTGTTGTGCAGGTGGAGGATTATGGGATGGCATATGTGGCATCCATGTTGTGAAGGTGATTTGTTGGGTCTGCGTGCCAGTAGTAAATGTGAGAGGCACTTGCATGGATTGACATTGTGGGGTGGATGTAGGTGGGGTGGTTTGTGTGACTCCTTGTGAAAGAGGTGTTGATGTAGCGGGACATGATGTTGCTTGAGTAGAGTCTTGGGTGAATTCTTGCACTTGAGTGACTATCTATGAAGAGGCAGGGAGTGGTGGGCCCATGATGGAAAGTAGTGTTCTTGCGGGGATCGCCCTACCAGGTTGCAAGAGATGTGGGATGGGTGATGTTGTATGGGATACTTGCATGGTTGGATCATGGACTTGCTAGAGGACAAATGAATCAATATTGGTAGAAATGTGGAAGGGGTTTGTGGGGTCAAAAGAGCGTAACTGAGGTAGGATGGGAGTACCCTCCTGCACATAGTTTACCAAGATGGCCAGACAATTTTGTGCCATGATTGTGCTTACCATTTGCACATGTCTTGGGAGGCACATGAAGGCCTCCATGGAGTTGGTAGTGGGTATCTCACTTGGATCTTCCAACACATTCTAAACTATTGTTTTCGAAGGGTCATACATCACCATTTTTCCTATGGAATCATTTGGGTCTATCAAAGTAGTGGCCTGGTTCGAATCCATCCCTTTTCTTTTCTTTGATCATGTCATAGCAGGCATGAAAATGCAATGTCCTAAGATGAGGGAAAATGCAGATGTATCATAATGATGCTAAGGATGGGGATTTTTTATTTTGAGATGAACTAGGTGATGATCTAAATGTAGGATTCTAGTGATACACTACTTGGAAGAGGATCAAGATGGGTTACCTTTCCTAATGGGGGAATCAAAATGCATGGATTGTCATCCTCATATAGACTTGTGATCTTTGGACGATGGGATCCTTACTAGTGTGGGCTGATCTCTAGATCGAGATGATGAGGTCCATAAAAGAAAGTACTAGCCACCCTAGATAATGCTTAGTCAAATGGGTGAAGCTTTGAGATTTTGATTTGTGTAAACAAGGATAGGACAACTCAAGGTGAGTTCTTGGATGTGATATGGATCTAGGATAGTGACTTGGGATAATGATGCTAAATGATGCTTCCTAAAAGGGGATGACGGAAATGCACCTATTGGATTAACTAAGATGGAGGATGTTGTGACAATTTTCACAGTTTTGAAGGAGGAGGAGATTGTGCCAACTAGTCTTCACTCTCTAATCTGACAAAGCAGTGATCAACTTGGATCTGAAAGGTGAACTACTTAACCCTTGCGTTGTATTGTATGTTATCCAATCATGTTTGATACTTTTCTTCTTCATGGGCTGCAGTGACAATATGATGACAATCTTTAAGCTTTCTTTCTACAACTTTCTTCTCTTGATATGCACATGAGATGGGTAACTCAGCTCTCTTATGCTTCATAGTTTGGGTCATAGGTCAACAAAAGTAACTATTCACAGGATTGGATCAAGCTAGGAAGTGACTGCGATAAGTATACCTTGGCTTGGTTTTGAACAAACTTGAATTCACTTTCAGGATAATGTCTTGACAAACAGTCCTCACAACAGACAAAGCAATCATGGAGGATACAAGTAGATGATCTCTCTTGGCAAAAGAACTTTGTAATTTTGATATTGTGTATGTTCAACAAATGTTTTCACTAGGTCAAGTCACTTTCAAGAACACATACAAGTAGTTCCTACCTATAAGATAGGTGAGTATCACAAGCTTTGCCCATAGCTTGATATCCCAAAAGAGGAATACATATGGTGAGTAATCTTCAGGCGACCCAAGAAACCACTTGGGTTTGTCCTTGCACAAATATTATGATACTTTCAGGAGTAGATCGGGTAGGCTTCTGATTAATGGTTTCTAGTATGGTCTGTGGCATCCCCCCAATCAGTTTGTACACATGTGACTCACTTAAGAGCCTAGTTGACCATGCCAAAATCATAGGGATATTCACCTACCTCGGGCTACCATCAACACGACTTGCTTGAGCTTGCGGAGATAAGGTGAGAGTTTTCTCAGCACCTTGTTTGTATACCGGTCGGGGTATTACCAGTTTGAGATCATTCTCTAAAAAGGAAGTGCTTCTCTCTAGATAGGCCTCGCTAGAAGTATTGTCAATCAAACTTGATCTTTCTCTTCACCCAAGATTCATGAAGGCAAGGGGAGAGGATACGGATACAAGTGGATTGCTTCCATGTTGCTTACTTTAACAAGGTTTATGCAAAAAATAAAAAGCTCTAAGTGTTGAAAAACACTCCAAACACGCCAAGAAGTAGTCATTCCAAATTGAACCTATTAAGACTAAGTGTTTTCTATTCTAGAAAATCAAACACTTGTGTTTAGCATGCAAAGTTCTTTGTTTGAAATGTAAACGACAATGCTTGAAGAATAGAGATGTAATTTGCAAAAAACAAAGAAAGTATTACACCTCTTAGCATTCAAGATTGTGTTTGATCAATTTTTAAGCACCAAAAGAAGTGTTCATCACATTAACTCTTTATCCTTAGGCATTCAAGATTGAGTGTGTTGATTTTAAGCACCAAAAGAAGTGTGATGTTTGCCTTGTTCAATTTTAACCTTGATCCATTTTAAACCCAAATTGAAAAGATGAGATGTTGTTTGGCATACACTGTTCTTTTTAATGCACTGAAAGTAAGATGAGTTAATTCTATTTTAAAATATTAACCCGCATTCTTGCAAAAACCTGCAATCCTGTAGTAGAAAAAGAGCATTTTCGTAGAGCCATACAAGCATTCCCACAAGACTGTTAGAAAACCAAAATCACAGAAAGAAAAATAAAAATAGTGTTGATACCTATGGCCGCATTCCCACAAGTCAAACAGCATTTCCGCAAGTTAACTGTCGATCCCGCATTGCGGGAATGAGGGTAGAAAAACTAAGGAAAAATATAGGGTCGCACGGCTTAAAAGTACTAACTGTTAATCACTGTATGCACCCAAAAAAGGTCACCTAGACTTTGGGCCCCATTTATTTGATTTATCAACCCTAAATTATTTTGGTCAATAATCAATATTTTCAACATTATCAATTTCTTAATCAAATCTTAATTTCGATCATATATTGGATTTTTATCCTATGGGCTAACCATTTTATCCTAAGTTTTTATTTATTTAAAAGGAATAGTTGCTCTCCTTTTATTAAATAAAAAGCCCCACCTTTTCTTCTTATCCTAAGTTGCACAAATAAAGTATTATTCTTATTTTATGAAAAGGTAAAAAGCACTTTTTGTCTCATATGGACACAAAAGTCAACTCCTATTTTCTCATTGGAGGATATTTGTGCACAAGGATCAAGCTTCCTTTTTTCTCCACCGTTGATTATGTCTTTTGCCTCTTAATCTCAATGGTCCATTTCACCTCACTTCTTATAAAAGGAGAGCTCTCTCCTTCATTTGCATCCATCTCTTTTATGCTAATGTTATGTTGCAGGTTTTCTAGGTTATTTGGAGCTTATTGAAGACATTTTACATCAAGCTTTGAAAACTTACTTTTCATTGTTGCATCTCATTTAGTTGCATAGTTCCTTTGTTTAGTTGCATAATCATGGCATATTAGCTTAGTTTCTTTTTATGCAATAGATTAGCTTCACATAGCTTAATTAGGGAGATTGTAATCCATTTCTATTTCTTTTCATAGTTGCATTGTACTTTCATTTTGATAGATTAGTCTTGCATATTCATATTATTTTTCATTGCATTTGCATACTTTGATTCAACTTGGGGATATTGGCATTCTTGCCCTTGTCTTTGGATTTGAATCTCTCATTGTATGGTTGACTAGCAAGGTCACTAGTTTGTAGCTCTAGCTGAGAGCAATTTTATCATAGTCCCTTGCAACTCCATGCATAGAGAGCTATGAGTCACTTTGTGAGGCCTCATTGTTGAGCAACCTTGCATGTAATGATTCATAGAAGTGTGGTCACTTTTACACCATACAATCACTAGGTAAAAATAGCATTCCCACAAGGTCAAACAATGATCTTGCAATACGAGAATGAGGGTAAAAAATGAAAACTATAGAAAGAATGTTGTACAGCTTACAGAAGGTACATAGGCATTCCCCCCTGGTCAATGTGCATTCCCACATTGCGGGAATGCGATCCCGCAAAAAGGGTACAGTTAGATTATTGTCAGAATACAGATAGAGAGCAAAAAAAGATAGAAGACAAAAAAATTTTGTTGTGGGAATGCATTCCCATGAGGCCCTACAAGTGTTCCCATGGAGAAATCGGCATTCTTGCTTCCGTACGAGCATTCCCGCAAAACTAAGGATTTTCAAAAGTTGTTGCTGTGTAAAATCTGACGGTGGGGATGGCTGCGAAAATATGTTGTCTTCGGCCCTGAACCTGCAAAACACCCAAAATCA
Organism: Chamaecyparis obtusa; assembly: GCA_027943335.1. Classification (NCBI taxonomy): domain Eukaryota; kingdom Viridiplantae; phylum Streptophyta; class Pinopsida; order Cupressales; family Cupressaceae; genus Chamaecyparis; species Chamaecyparis obtusa. The sequence goes on along the minus strand of BSBK01008643.1, from coordinate 214,959 downwards.
CCTTGAAAAGCACTCAAACAACAAAAAAAATTAGTACTTGGGTTAGTTTTGCAAAGAAAAATAAGAAAGATAGAGAGAAAAATGACCCTTGAAGTGGGTCCTGTAATACCCTAAAATTGGCACCTATTAAATTCAATCAATTTTGGTGCATTTTCATCAATTTTACATCTCCAAAGTCCTAGTTTCCTAGGCAATTTTCTCTCTCCTACTTGACTTAATTCAACTTGATGTCAATTACAAAAACCCTAATTGCATTAATCAAATATTAAAATTAATTCCTAAAGTCTTCAACTTTTATTAGCTAAATTACCCCTATGATAAATTAATTTAATCCTAAAGTCCTAAGTACTTGGAATTAAATTAAAATCTTCCCCCTTTAGCTAATTACCCATGAAAAGGAATTAATAATCACTTGTTATTTGAATGGACACTCATTTTTTAATTAATAATTCAAGATATTTGAAAACTCCCCTATGTGGCAAATTCCATTCTTTTAATTAAGTAATTCAATGCATTTTTGTCTCAAATGGAAATGAAGGGTCAAGAGTTTCAAATCAAGAACCTCTTCATTCTCTTCTCAATCTTTTCTATTTAATGAACCTCATTTCTTCATTCGAAGGAGGCAATTTTTTAGAGTAATTGAACTATAGCGATTTTTAGTCTCAATTTAATATTTTCAAGCTTTTATTTGCAATTAGTTTAATTTCTCATTTAGCATAGTATTGCATTCCCATAGTAGATTAATTTTCTTACATTCTCATAGTTTAATCTCATATTCCTTTTCAAGTACTTTAGATTAAATTGCACTTCATATCTCTTTCAAGCTCTTAGTATAATTGCATTTTCATTATTAGTTTTAATTGCATATTTCATCTTAGCTTCACTTTATTTTGTGCAATTTTCATGCTTTCAAATCCTCCATTGTAGAATCGGTCTTATGGTTGTTGGCTCTCCAATCTGAGAGCAATTAAACACCCCGTCTACATAGGAGGCAACAGGTCACATCACCATGGATTTCAGATCGAGTAATTCATACTCTCTCTCATAATTTGATCATGTGAGTAATGACCATGTTGCATGTGTAGTTGGATTTGAGGTCCCCATTCCATCACATACAGGTCCCATTAGGCATGCCAAAATGTAAGTACCTAAAATGCAATGTCTAAGAACATGAAGCAAGCTAAATATTCAACAAAGCAATCTAAATAAACACTTATGATTAGACCTACAAAATGAAGACCACACAATGAATGGAATGCAAACCTCAAACCAAAAAACCTTCAAGTTGTAGAAGATTTGTCCAATGATGGAATGTGTCCTCAAATTCTATGCTCAAGCTTCAATGGAGATTTTGGCATTATAATGGTAGCTTTGTAGTTTTTAGGCTCTCAAACTAGCATGATAAATTTTCATAAAAGATGGATGAAAATGAAGGAGGAGAGCTTCTCTTTTATAGAAAAAGGGATGAAATGGATAGTGGAGATTAAGAGGCAAAAGAGTGAGAAATAGTGGAGATGCATCCAAGGGAGAGCACATGGATTATGCTTTTACAAATGCATACCATTGTGACAAGTGTCACAATGGTGGAGGATGAGAGGAGAGGCACCTTTGGAAGGTGTGAGAGGGGACAAGTGTGTAAGAGGTGTAAGAGGCTTTATGATTTCTCATTGGAGGATGTGGAGGTGATGTCATGAGGGTTGACTTTGAGTTGGATTAGTATTTCTTAATCTTGGATTATGATTGTGCACATGCTTAAGGGGTGATTTGGACTTGGATTAGAGGGTAAGTGGAGGATTAAATTAGCTCAGCATGGATTATTAGCTAATGGGGGAGAATTAGGATTTTTAGAGTTAAATATTTTATTTTATTTCAAGTGGGAGGAAAAGGGGATTTATGAAATAATTTATTTAGATAAATGTATCCATTTAAATTAATAGATAAATGTATCCATTTAAATTAATTGGGCTATAGTTAATTAATTAAATTAATTAACTAGGGGATGACAAATTAATTAAATAATTAATATTTAATTAACAAGATGTCCTGGGAGAAGACTAAATATGATTACTAAATTATGTAATCAAATTTAGGTGTCTACACTACCAACAATAAATGCACCAAGTCAACTCAAAAAATCACACAGAACTCCAATTGGTAAGCCAGAACTACCGAGCGATAGTGAATTAACCGAGCATTCCAGGCATCACCGAGCACTAATTTTGACCAAGCACCGCTGGCATGACTGAGTAACACCTTCACCGAGTGCTAGAGACTACCGAATTCCTTTAGTGACTGAGCTTCCTTCAATGACCGAGGTCTTCGGTCAAGGTTGCAACTGAGTAACACTGGCCAAAATACAAATACCCCATGTAGTTTCACCAAGGACAAAGAATTCCCATGCCTTAACCTTGGATGCCCCTACATCAAACACCCTAGGTTCCAAAAGATGTTCATATGTGAGAAGAACATCTTCCAGGATTCAGCACATAAATTCCAAACTGGTTCTTCGCATACAAATCCTCCATCTTCTCTACTTGGAAATTCCTCCACTTTAGTTTCCTTTGTCTCTTCAAGTCTTTTCTTGATAACATACAAGTCAGTCCTTCAAACTGATCATTCATTTTCTCTGGATCCATAATCTCAACTTGGCTACCAATACTCAGGCTTCTCCTACCAAGCATTGTATCCATCAAAGGCATCAGTGAAAACTTTCATTCATCCTTCTCAATAGTAAACACATTTCAGACACAGTCATACATAGCTCTACAATCAGGTCTGTCAAGCAATATATCACAACTATTCATCTTCATAATGTCACATAACACAAGATCCTTGTACTGGCCTATCTGAACATCAATGAAGCATTATTCTCTTACTTCTAGAGCATGAACATCTTGTAACTAGCCAATCCTATAAGGACAAGGATGCTTCATTCTATTCAAACCAAGTTTCTAAACAAGGTCCTCAGCAACAAGGTTATCAGTACTACCACTATCAAAAATAACATCATAGAGTTTACTTTCAGACTTCCATCAGGTTCTAAATAAATTAATCCTCTGACAAGGTTCCTCCTTTGTACTAAGCAATGTTCGCCAAAGCAGCAAGTTCTCTAATTCAGGTTCATTCTGAATGTTCTCATTCATCACAACAGTTCATCAGTCAACCTTATTCTATGTACACTCAAAAGAATGGTGTCCTTCCTCTCCATAGTTATAGCAAGTACCCTTAAAGATAACTCTACCTATTTTCTTCTTTGGTTCCACAGGTTTCTGTTCATCTTCTGCATCAGTTGGTTTATCCTTCACCAATTAATCAATCTTTTCCTTCCCTCAGGAATTATTATGTTGTTTCCTTTTCAACTTATCTTCTACCTTTAGAGCATACTGATAAGAATCTTCAAAAGAATCAATCTTCAGCATACCAATCTCATCCTAAATATTAAATCTCAGACCATTCACATACCAAGCTACCTTTTCCTTACCAAGCTCTCTATGTCCAGACCAAATAGTAAGTTTGTAGAACTCCTTGGGATAATCTTCAATAGAAAAATCCTTCTATTTCAGATTCTATAACTTCTTAAACAAGTCAAGATCATATTCAAAAGGTATGAACTTAGCTTTCAACTTAGTCACCATCAATCTCCACCGATTGATCTTTGTTTCACCTTCATCTTCTCTATCTCTTTGTAGTTCTTTCCACCAAAGAGTAGCATGTCCTTACAACTTAGTCTATGCTAATCTCACCCAAAGAGGATCTTCAATTTCTTCCAGCTCAAAGAAATCTTCAAGTTCACCAATCTAATCAATCAAATTGTCAGGCTTCAAAGTACCAAAGAAAGTAGAAACTTCCATTCGTTAACTACTGTGAGACCGAGCTCCAGATCTATGCAACCGAGTGGTTCTTTCTTCACCAGATTTGTTCCTCCAGTCATCACCACTAGATACAGTAGTTTCAAATTCTTCAGCAACTTCTTCATAGCCATCTTTAGTACCAACATTCTAAGGTACACCAGCAATAGCTCTCATGATCTTGATGACCATGTCATTCTTCATTAATTCTATCACAGATCTGACATCTGATCTAACTTTATCAGAAATCTTTTATTCTACAACATCACAAAGATCTACAATAGCTCTAGGGTCCAATCTTCTCAAAGGCATCCTTAAAGATATGCAAAATAACTCTCTGCAACAAACCCTCACCAACCACCTTGTGGCAATCTCCAAGTTGTGTACAAGTCAGATCTCAACCTGCCACCTTGAACAAACAACTAGGGAAATATCCACAAGTTCAGTGCTCCAGATCTACAATCCAAATTGCACACAATCTCTGCTCCAACAGGATCAACTTTGCAAGATCAGCCTTGATAGGTCAACCTTCACTTCACAAGATCAACTATCAGCTCCAATAGGAACAAACCTTCAACTCTGATACCACCTAATGCAGTCAAGGATGGTGGATCCAATGAAGGATACTCCAAACCTTGTAGCAAAAAGAATTACATAGTAGAATACTCAACACAACAGATAACACAATAATTTTTTCAAGTAATTTCATTAACATGCCCGGCTATAAGGCCTTCTAGGTTAGGGCCAATTACAAATAGAAATAATTCTAAAAGATCCAAAAATAGATCCAATACAATCTCAGCTAGTTCAGCTCTTCAAGACAATCAGAAGCTAATGGAAACCTTAAGGAAGATCTAAATTTGAGCTCACAAGCCTCCAATCAATCTCCTTGTCTCCAAGTTTGCAAACCACTAGCTCTACTACAAACCACTATTAGATAACAATCTGATCTACAAAATCATGCAAGATCTTTTCCACAACTTTGTCAACTTTAGCTTTCAGAACCTCAGATCTGATTCACTAAGTCTTCCAAGTCATGAAGCTCTAATCTCCTAATGATCCTCCCTTTCTTTCTCTGATCTCTCAATGATCTCCCTAAACATCTACCCAAACATCCTATAAATACTAGTCATCAGCCACAAGTCAGATCGATGAAACCATTAACTCTCCAAACAAATAATTAAATGTCATACAAGTTAGCTTACAATTGTATACAAACATTTAATTCAGCATGTTAGCCTATGACAATAGCTACCAATAATAAATGCACCAATTTGGCTCAACAAATCACACATAACTCCAGTCAATAAGCTAGAACTACCGAGTAACAGTGAATTAATCGAGCATGCTAGACATCACCGAGCACCAATGTCAACCTAGCACCATAGGCATAATCAAGTAACACCTTCACCGAGTGCCAGAGACTACCAAGTTCCTTCAGTGACCCAGTTTCCTTCAATGACTGAGGCTATCGGTCAAGGATGCAATTGAGTAACACTGACCAAAATACAAACACCCCATGCAATTTCACTAAGGACAAAGAATTCCCCTTCCTTAACCTTGGATGCCCCTGCATCACATAAATATCCAAAAATGTCTTCTTCTAAGTTCTCAACCCATAACATAACATATATTGTCTTTTTTTATCAAACCAATACTACAGTATACTATAAATATGATTATGTACTGTCATTTTCATGACTGTGTCTCCAACACTTATACTTACTCCATGCGATCACTATAACATGTGTGTTTCCATAAATGACAACCCTCAATTGATCCATAGTGCTCTGAAAACATCACTTTCCAACAATCTCTCCCTTTGGCATTGATGGAAACACTTAGCAAAAATGACTAAGTGTCCAAAATACTAACTATACTCTTCACCTTTTCTTTCTTATATACATATACTTTACTATTTTTTTTTTAATTTACAATTTTCTTTTTCTTTTTCTCTTCTTCTCATTTTTCTCTTCTCTTCTTCTCCCCCTTTCACATCAATGGCAAAGGTACCTACAAAACTTCATAATTTCTAAAGTGTAGGACTTAGTGCTTACTCACCAACTTTAGAATATCTTGGAAGGAGTCTTCCAAGGTCTTCACTTCATCATTCTATGATTTAATCAATAGTTCATTGACATGGATCAGTCCATTCAGTGCATAAGATGAGGTATGTGTTGCCTTCAACTTAGTGGGTATAGAGTTGATCATTGATTCTTCAATATTTTTCATCTCTATGAGATGAGCTTCAAGAATTGATAGCTTGGGAGTGATTAAACTCTTCAGTAAACCAAATCTTATCACTACTCTTCCTTTCTCTATATCCAAAACATTTAATTTACCCAAAATCTTGGATGTATACTTATCCATTTTTAATACATTTTGTGAGGAGGTCTCACAATTATCCATCATGATGTCCAATGCATCCATGTCGTTAGATTAGGTGAAATACTAATCTCCCAAGAACACCTGCATGCATAACCCTGTCACATGGAAGAAGCAAAGCACAGAAGCAAGAAAAATCATGGAGGCCAAAAAACCAGAGACATCTTATGGACATGCAAAGAGCAAATTTCTATTATGATCCAATAAGTCAAAATTATCTAAAAAGAATGTACAAAGGGTTCAACCATATAGGTGAACAATAAAACCCTAAAGCTATAAAGCAAAAAATAAAGCTAGGTTGCACATTATAATTTTAGAGTATTATTTCCTTTTACTCTAGTTGCTTAAGCGTCTCTTAGGTGCATTATTAATTAATTCTTAATTAATAATGTGCAACCTAGTATTTCCCTTTTAGGGTTTCATTCACCTTTTTAAGGTTGAATTTTGTAATTGTTTTTTTAATTCAGTTGATAATTTTGCTCTCACATTTTGAGTAAACATCTGAGTTCTGCTTTTTCGTCTTTGTGCTTCTACTTTGTATCAGGTTCTTGCATGCAGGTGTATTCGGGGTCTGTGGATTTGCATGTTTGTCAAATCTTATATGGTATCAGAGCCGCCCTGTTGCTGCCTGATCAAAGTTTTTTGAAGCCACGATTCGAAGGCGTCATCTGCAGCTCCTCTGGGGTTTTCTATCACTTTGAAGGAGGCACGAGCTTCTGGAGCAGATTGAGCAGAAACGGACTCCGCCATTGCGTTCAGAAGGCCCGGGAGAGTCGAAATCATATAAAACTCGACTACATTTGGCCTCCGTGACCCAAGGGAAAAATATCACAACTACAAGGGCCGTACGGCTCGAAAATCGAGAAAAAAATCTCGAAAAATGTGAAAAAATGGTGTTTTCTAAGGTTTTAAGGCGCTGCCACCAGCGCGCCACCCGCACGCCGCTCAAAGGCAGCGCGCCGCCCTGGCACCGCCGCACCCAGTCACCGCCGCCTCTCCGCCGGGCCGCCGCCAACGCCCGGCCTGTCAGCCGCCCGCGCCCAGCCAGTCCGCCACCGCAGCCGATGGAGCCGCCACCCGGCCACCGGCCCGCCACCAGCCGGCTGACGCAGGTGACGTCATACGGCTGACGCAGGTGACGTCATACAGCTGACGCCGGTGACGTCATACAGCAGACGGGTGACGGCCATTTGGACGTCAAATTTAATCCCGTCTCTGTGTTTTTCCAGAGAGTTGTTTTTTGGAGGGGCAGTTGGTTTTTCGACCGTAACTTGAGCATACGGTGTCATTTTTTGAAAAACAAAATATCGCCGGAAAGGTCTTTCCGAGACGGACGCAATGATGCTAGTTTGGGTTGCTGATTCAGCCATTTGAGTTCTTTTTTTTAGCATCAAAGTCAAAGCTTCGTTTCCCCTCCTGCTCTGCATCCGGCATTCCAGGTTTTTCTCTAGTTTTTTTTGTACTTTCAGTGGTTGATTACTTGCTGTACGGGGGTCAGAATCCTACTTTGTGGGGGGGGTGCATTTCCTTTCTGTAATTTACTTCAGAACAGACCCTTCTACTTCTATCTTCTTCTTCTCTCAATGTCGGATCCCTCTGTGGCCCGGCTAACACCGCACAATTACCACACATGGAAAACACACATGACCAGGCTGCTCATGTCACGTGGCTTATGGTCATGTCTGGATGAACACCAACCTGTCCTGCAGCGTCCCTTTGAGGTTCTTCAGCACAGGAACAAAATGGATGAAGCCATGGGTTTGATTGCACTGAACATCTCTGACAGTCTCTTATTTCACCTGGAAGGTTTGACCACTCCTAGGGCTATTTGGAGCAAGTTTTCAACCTTGTTTGGTACAGTCAATGAATTCTGAAAGCTTCAGATTGATGCAGAGTTGACCTCTTTGACTCCTTCTGATTTTCCCACTATAGAGGACTTCTTGATGAAGTTCAAATCTTTGCGTACAGTTTTGCAGGGATGTGGAAAAATCAAGACAGATGATGAGTGTATCTATTTGATACTCTCAAAGTTGCGAGGACAGTACCAGATCTTTTCTTCCACTTTCTACTCCACCATGGATGCTTTGGGTACCAGACATGTTATGCCCTCTTTTGAGAATTTCTGTGACAGGTTGACTCGTGAGCAGTCCAAGATCACTCAGATGGATTCACTTGCAGGTTCACAGTCACAGGCATTGCTTGCCAAGTCATCTCAGGACACACAGAAGCCGAAGCCGAAGCAGATATCTGACTCCTCCTCTCAGCACTCTACTGACACACCATCTTCTTCTAAGAAGGAGAATCAGAAGACTCAGATCCCCACATGTTCCTATTGTCAGAAGAGGAACCATGATGAGTCACAGTGTTTTCAGAAGAGATGTGATGGTTATGAGAAACAGATTGCAGATTTGCAAGCTCTCCTTCAGAAGAGCACTATTTCCTCTCCATCCTCTTCCACCTCACAGGGGTCTGCTTTTCAGTCTTCTGCATCTTCTTCGACATCTGGACAGGATTTTGGACAGGGTCATGCATTACGGGCATCTGTTGCATCCCCTTTACAGGTCCCTTGGATACTGGATTCCGGTGCTTCTCACCATATGGCATCTTCTCAGGAGTTGTTTTCTTCTTTTGAGACTTCTCCTATTCCTCATATTCTCATGGGGAATAACACTGTACAGACAGTCTGTGGGACAGGTTCAGTCAGCATTCAGGATGGCACATTCAATGATGTATTGTATGTTCCATCTCTCTCTGCAAACCTTCTCTCCATTTATCAGATTACTCGCAGTGGGTCAGGGAAGACAGTTGAGTTCACGGCCGATTCAGCCTTCATCAGGGATAGTGTGACAGGAGGCATTATTGCTACAGGGACAGTTGATCATTCCTCCCGTCTCTACATCTTTTCTCATTTTGGTCCACCATCTCCTTTGTCGGAGCTCAGCTCTCCTCTTTCACGAGAGCATCATGTGGTGCAGTCAGGTAGCTTGAACCTCTGTGTTGTTCCTGAGACCCGTGTTGTGACTGCTACACCACATCCTGAGGAGTACTTTTCTCTTCAGCCGGATTCTTCTTCAGCACTGCTTGATCCTCCAGCTCCATTCATCGAGCCACCAGGTGCAGTTGTTGAGGATTCTTCCGAGGACACTCATCTCCTCTCTCATGACAGTGTCAGCACACCTGTCATACCACTTGCATTGGGGATTCCCTTTCAGGATCCTCGTGTCTTCACATTTGAGCATCAGCTCAGCCTTCCAGTGACACCTCATCCTTCGAGGTCACCTCTTCAGCACCCACTGACCTTCACTCCTCTGCATTGGAGTCACAGTGGTTTTCTCATTGCTCCAGGGGTTCTTTCATTCTGGGGGGCTTTGGAGCATCGACCCTCTCTCTCGGGGGGGGTTAGCAGCACGCATTGTACTACTAGCTTTGAGAGAGTCTCTTGAAGTCATGCCTTTTGTCTTTGCTCGCTTTTATATCTCTTTTTGGAGAGGGGTTTTTCCCACTGGGTTTTCTCCTTTGTCTCCGGTTTACAGAGATTTCCTTGTACTGGGTACCTGATCAGGCCTTGTTGCCGGGACCCACTTCTTGCTTTCTTAGTCTTGCTAGGTCTGCTTTCTCCCTGCGTTCAGCTTAAGGGGGGGTGTTAGAGTATTATTTCCTTTTACTCTAGTTGCTTAAGCGTCTCTTAGGTGCATTATTAATTAATTCTTAATTAATAATGTGCAACCTAGTATTTCCCTTTTAGGGTTTCATTCACCTTTTTAAGGTTGAATTTTGTAATTGTTTTTTTAATTCAGTTGATAATTTTGCTCTCACATTTTGAGTAAACATCTGAGTTCTGCTTTTTCGTCTTTGTGCTTCTACTTTGTATCAGGTTCTTGCATGCAGGTGTATTCGGGGTCTGTGGATTTGCATGTTTGTCAAATCTTACACTTGGCTATTATGCCCTCAATGTTTTTTATGTATCTAGTAGGATTGATGCAATAACTATATAATTTTCTTCATTTTTCAACATAGCTTTTGGCCTTAATTGTAGTTGCTTTCAAAATGCCCAAGTCCCATGAGATGGATTGGTAGACTTCCTTAAACTTATTTTCTAGGTATCTCCTCTCAGCCTTTTCTTATGTTATCTTCATAAGTGACTCATAATGGTTGTCGAAGTTGTCCAGTTCTATGTTCAAGTTCTCTGCATCATATTTTCCTTGAAATGTAAGAGGTATAGGGAGTATTTTATTCACATTTTCTACTGCCCTAGCAATCACCTTAACCTTATTATCTCCTTTTTGTTTTGACCTCTCCTTTTCCTTAGAAAATGCCATGAAAGATAGTCACATTAACTCATCCTCATCCGTGCTTTCCACATCAATGCTCACAGGTTTGGCCATACTTTCCAACAATAGGGTAGAGGAGGTATCAAGTCCTTTTTTGAGCTCAACTCTTACCTCTTCTTTTTTTTTTTCCTATCTCTTTTCTATGTTCTTCCTCTTGTTCTTTTTCCTTTTCTAGTTCTTTCTCTTCCTTTATTCCCTCTATTTGTTCTTCCTCTTTTCATCCTTCCTCTTCTACTATCATCGCACCTTCCAAGTTTCTTGAAAATAGGTCACTCTCATCCAATGATGTGTCAAGTGTCATAGGCACACCAACAACAAAGAAGTCTAGTTTCTTGTCAACTTTTCTTCTTCCATACTCTCCTCAGTTTTCTTAGAGCTTTCTCTCATTCCCAAAGGTGTAGGCTTGGTGGCTTTGGGAGGTGAAGTCTTCTCAGGCATGTTTCTCATCAAAATTTGATTTAATGCCTTATGTGTGTCCTCAATTACTTCATCATATTTCCTCGCCATTATCTTTAAAAGTTTGTCCTTAGTCCTTAATAGGGGTTTCAGCTCTTTAATTATTCTTTCCCTTTCCTGTACTGAAACTAAAGGTGACATATCTTCAATAGCCTTATTTCTTATTGTTTCATCCTCTGATTGTGCTAATTGTTTTCTTATTTCCAGCTTGCTATACAAATATATTGGTATACTTCCCTCTATTTCTAGTAGGTTCTTTTAATAGATTAGTAGGTGTTCAATTATTATTTCCTCTATCATTGACTAATTTTTAGAATCATACCTTTCATAGTATCTATTTAGTGTCTTCAAATTTCCATTATTTATTATCCTTTTCTGTAACATTTTTATGTCTGGTTTCCACAAATTCTCTATTTTCTTTTGCTCTATGTTTTCTTCTTTCTTTTCAGTCACCTTGTCTTCTTTTCTCTTTGTCTCTACCTTGAACTTTTTTTTCATAGGGATAATAGGTATATTTGATCTTTTATATCTCCTAGGAGTGCTCGCAAGTGCATCCTCTTGTGCTATCTTCTCAGGAGTGATTGATAAATCTATTACATCAGAAGTAGGACTTACTATATTTTTTGCTTTAGAAGGAGGAGGTGCTTCAATTTCCATGCTAGAAGACCCTTCTATCATCTTAGTTATTAGTTCCTTTAGTTGTTCTTTTGTGATCTCAGCCTTCGCTGCCATTTGATCTACCATCTTTTCTATCTTCCTCTTCCTTGTTTCTTTATCCTATGCTTCTCTATCCTTTTCTGACTTTTCCTCATAGGTTCCCCATCTTTCTTCAGATGTATCTATCTCAGATGCTAGTACATGTTCAATCTACATTATAAGAATCCCAGAACTAACCTCATACCCCATAGGATAGCACCATTTCTTCCTAGGCTCAACTGCTTTAAAGCATACACAATCAGTTTCAACCATGAAATAGATTGTGTCCTTGTATCTCTCAACTAACTCCTCAAGAATCCTATATCTCTTCTTCATTTGCCTTTGTAGGATTTTAATCATGGCAAACAATTTTCCATCTACCCAGTCTTTGTTATGTCTCTGATAGATTTTTGATATTTGTATACCAATAGGTATGTTATCCTTCCATAATCTAGGGTGCATTCTAGGAAATTTGTGCTCAATATGAATGTACATGTGAATCAAGATTGAACCAAATCTGAATGCTTTTGACTTGTCCTTTTTAACAATCCTCACATTCTCCAATAATTGTTGTGCCATAATTTCACACAAGTTATACTTGGTGTTCTCTTTCACCATTCTATACGCCATCATTATGACCCCTACAAATACATAATTAGGCATGCTACTATAGTATAACTTATATCCTAGTAGTATTTCTACCAGTCTCACATCTTGTTGAAATATATCATTTGTGCCATAGTCATCACTCACTTGTCTCATTTGGAGTCAATTAGGGTCTCTACTTGCTTCTTGATGTTTTTCTCTGCCAGAGGGAGGGTTCCAATGTTGTCCAATCTAGTTATTTCATGAATTAGCTAGCTACATATCTTCATAGGCTGCTCTCCTATCTAGATAAATTGATCATGGATTCTGCTTAGCATAATTTTGAACCATTCAGTCTCACAGAATTCATTTAGTAGGGTTAGCTTTATGATTGATTGGTCTTCCAAATGTTTGAACTCTTCCTTTATTTTCCCATCAGATTCTATCATCTCATCTATCTCCCTATATATTTCCACATCCCCTATAGTCTCATACTTATAGTGAATGTAATCCCTAATGTCTTCTATGTGAAGGACATTGTATGGGGTTTACAAAAATGATCCTTTCATATCATCCTCACAAGACTTAAAAGGGTGTCTCTTAAACTTATACCTTGGTCTATCCATAACATTATATATGACAGGTGCATCCATAGCTTCTTGATAGAGTGTATGATCTAAATACCTTTAATACACCAAATTCCAAAACTTCTGCTTCAATTGATCATGCAATGTGGTTGCTAGGTGGATGATGTACTTCTTAACTCTACTCTCCTTGGTTTCTTCTTATAAAATGGTGAAGAAATGATATGCTTCAACATCTTTTATCTATCGCTAGTTAAGTAAATGCATTTATCATAGTTAGCTCAACTTCGCACACTATCCAGTCAAACACAAATCTTGCGCTCATAGGATATGAATCTCCAAATACTGCAATCACATATATAGACTCCATAATGTTTTTATACACCATATCTAAGCTCATATGAGCTCATTCCACATAATCAGGGGCTAGCTATAATCTATTATCTGCATCCAATGCTCCCCCTAAGGTCATGCTTGGACTTTTAGGTCGATGTAGCAATGTTAACATCTTGCAAAGACACAGTAGCATCTATTGTCTCTCCTTGAACCAATCTCTTATTGAAATATTTTACCTTCCATATCTTTCCATCATCTTCATCTGCTGGTTTCTTGAAGTGATTCTTGAATTTATCTATGTATTCTCTAAGACTCTTACCACTATCACCATTATTCTTCTTTATAACCATAAGTGGTGGTCCTCTTATATTTTCCATTCCATTATACCTACAAAACTTCACTATGTGTCCTAAGTTGTGACATTTGAAACATGTAGGTGGTCTTTTGTCCTAATTAACCTGCAGTTTACAATATGTTGCAGCATGCCCAAGGTTATTGCATTTGTAGCATGTGATCTTCGCTATTGATTCTTCTCTAATGTAATCTTGTCTTCTTCTTGAATAATCAGGTTTTCTACATTCTTCTTTCTTATGTCCATATGCATAACAGTTATAACAATAACCAGTAAAGGGTTTGAAAGGACTTTTACCTCTGCAATCTCTTTTCATGTGTCCAATTTTTTTGCATCCAAAGCATCTACCTTTGAAAGGTCCAATCTGATCTTTAGGTTCTTCAAGAGTGGATCTATCTTCAATATTCACTTCATGTGATTCTTCATGAGTCTTATAACATTCCACTTCATTTTACCTGTTGGTAATAAAAAATACAACATGAGTTTTTGAGCACCTTGTTAAAATTTTGCATTCTGACCCCTTTGAAGTGGTTTTGTGCTTATTTTCCCAAATGCAATTCTGAGGTTTTCCATTCTTGTCGAGTGTTCATCACCTTTTTTTTGGCATTTGAAGGCATCCCAAGTCGTTAATTTTGAGTTTTGAGTCATTCAGTGATGTCTTGTTTTGAGCACTTGTCCCAAATCTGCATTTGTGCCTAAGTGTCAATTTGTTGTAGCAGGCCCTGTTTGCATTTGAATATATTTTTCCCTATGATTGATCATTGCATAGCAGTTGTGGCATCATATTTTAGGCATGGGAGTGAGTCATCTTGCCAATTTTTAGCCCCCCATGTGCCCATTTAGTCACTTTCCTAGGCCATTTCCAAACCCAATTTTTGCTTATTTCACTGTTCTATTTCGAAATGTTACTAACAGGTTGACTTTGGTGTTTGTTGATAATTCATCATTTGATTTTCTAGGCATGCTAATAATGGATTCATACTCCCTGTATGAGGTTGAATCCATGCCCAAGATTTTGGTTCATGAAAGTTTTGTTTGGTTAGTTTTTAAAGCTGGTTCCAGAGCTGACTTGTGTGTTTTTGGCAGTGCGGATAGGTAATGTTTTCGAGTGGCCATGTTTATCATAAATATCTTTTGGCTCAAATTATTTATGTGCATTTTCCCTTGACCAGTGTTCTATGATGTTGGAATTTAGTATGTGCTCCTGGTCGTGCTCTCATGTCAGGCCTTTTTGTCAGTTTTTGAGAGCACTACTGGATGCCAGCCGGTGTTATTTGGCAATCTTTGCAAAGGATGAAAGTGGAATACATGGCAAGGAATGTGTCATAGTGAACTTTAATGTTTTTCTCAATGGCCTGGGTAACATTTTAGTTGATTTGTATCAAGTGAAAAGGCTATGGAATGACATGTATAATTTATGCATCACTCCCAATGTTCCATCTTGTAATTCTATCATTTGTTGCTTTTTCAAAAGTAGACAAGTTGTTTGAATCTTGGATTGCAAGCAAAATATGTGCACCTCCCCAATTACATCAGTATATCTTCAAGGAGGGGAGAGAGAGAAGACAATATAGGAATACACTGCACAAAAGTGTGTAATGGAAATCTCCAATATCAAAGACAACTATAATGGCATAAAACTATTGCCAAGAGAATTAAAAGAAAGAAACTGTGTTTTTAAAGGCATCTAATTCTTTGGCATAGGTGGCCTTCCTATTTCAAATGGAGACTTAAAGAAAAAAAAAATTTGACATGCCATGATTCCAAATGACCAAAGGAGTGCACATGTCAGTGTTCGAATGCCATGAAGAGATTTGAATGGCAGGATATGTGGTTATAAATGGAACCATGTTTTATTGAGTGATGCTTGCAGGCTGAGACAATGGAACTCATGTTTGGAGGCACATTTTGCACATGAGAATCCTACACAATGACATAAGAAATAGCCCATACAATGGATTTTGCAAACATAGATTTGCAGAGAAAAAACAAAACAGTCATATTGCGGGGGGCATAACTTTTAATTCAACTGTTGGATTGGGCTAAACTTCGGATATGTTGTCGCAAACCTAGTTCTCAAGATTATCACTGGAGTGATTTTCAAAATTAGTTTTGGTTCACGAGATACAGTCGACTGAGTGCAGCACTATCAAAACTACCCATAAAACCTTCATGACAATTATCCCACATTCACTGGGATTGGGGAGTTTTTAGTATTTATATACACTTGCACCCAGAATGAATGTAAAGCAAGTGTTAAGAGGCCGTGGCTGTCTCCATCTCTATGGGCCTACCTTGGGGCACGTGCCAGCTAGGTGCTAGCCATTATTTTGAAAGAAGTCTTTAAAACTTGCAAAAACATTGTTCCACATGCATGCCAAAATGGGTATTTCTAATGCATATAAGAAACTCCACTTCCACAATGAAATAGATGAGGAGCTGGAGGCTATGCTCACGTGACCCCCCATGTTGGTGCCTCAATTTCCATGCTGGTGAGCTAGTGGATAACAAATTTTGTAGAGGACAAGTGTCACACTAAGGTGGACAAAGATGACATGTGTCAGGCATTTTCTAAGTCATGGAACCAAACCACCAATCGATTGAAAATATGGAGATTCAAAGGTAGCGGCTAGTTAACCGTCATTCACCAGGTCATTGAACGCTAGTAGTTAAGGCTAGGACATTCTAAGATCAGGCAAACACATAGTCACCAATTCTCCAAATCCCATGTGGTTTGTGGCTAACATTCTGAGATCACAAGATTGCTTTAGTCACTAGTTCTCCAAGTCTTGGCAGTCAACGAAAATTCATTTGGAGATTGGGAGAATGGGCTCAGTCACCCATTCTCTAGATCTAACCCAAGGTCAAGGAAAAATTCAAAGAATTAGAGAATAGCTTATTTGCATGATCTCATAGCTTAACCATGGTCAAGGAATCTGTTCAAAGACTTGGAGATTGCATGCATTCGCCAATTCTCCAAATGGGGTGGTCAAGCCTAAGGTTAGTCCAAGCATCAAATCAAGAAATGAGAAGTGTCCAAATCTGGTGGCTTCTGTGGAAAATAATTTAAAAATGGTTAAAATGTCAGATTTAAAGGAATTTAAAAGAATGATATAGTCCAAACATTTGAAAATATTCAAAAATTTAAAAGACCAAGCCTATTCACGGAAAAATGTCCTAGAAATTCAATTTTTATCAGAACATGCAAGTGTTATATGTTTTTGGAAATGGGAAAAGACAAGGAATCTCATGGTGATGATTATTTTCAATTTCAGTGAAGTGTGAAAGAGCAGTCTGGGTTTGAAATCTGAGGATCAAAATCAAAATTAGTTTGTTTTGAGAAATTATTGCACTTAGTGGATCAGTTGAGAAGGAATCAATTGTAGAGCAAAGTGTGGGAAAACCTAGAGATATTTTCATGCCAAGAATGGATAGTTGTTAATTAGTTTTCAACTGACTCTCATTTGCTATATCTAAGTTTTTCTTCTCATTTGTAAAGGATGGTGAAATTAATGTTGCAAGGCAGCTTTCTGGTTGTAGGGTCATGTTTTCTGAGTTTCTTTTGTCATTCTGGATTTATTGAAGCATAAAGATCTTACTAAAACACAGTGCAGTTCTTGTTCTAGATTATTGTTGTCTGTTTATATTTTGTTGATGCTCTTGCATGTTTAGTTTGTAAGGCATTCTGAATATACTAGTTACAAGGTAACTATGCAATCACCTGTGAGTTTCCTTCAAGGAAGGAGTCAATCTCATGAGTAATTTCAGAGGGATAAGCATTTGTGTGAGGATTTGATACAGTAATTTGGGAATGATAAGATAGTCTGTAAGGCATTCTATCTGAGCTGCATCAAGATTGTAAGGCATTTTGTTTGTGTTCCTATTAAGTGATTTATGTTGATGTACATTTGTATGACTTTGTTGCCCATTAGATATGGCATTGGTCTTTGCTTGTCCTACAGTTTCATCATCAAACCATAAATTCAAATCATTTTACATTTCCTGTTTGAAAGCATGAATGTTCAGAATCTATATTGAATAGTACAGACATTGTTGGTGATTCCTTGTAGAAGTGAATATGATAGGTTAGCTTACCTGAGCCTCTGGGTTCGAAGAGAAGAATGGTGAATATCCTTGTCATAATCCACTATTTTTCATGTCTGCATAAAGGGTTTAGCAAGAGAGTGTTTATGTATGCTGACTTAGTATATCTTAGGTACACCCACCTGGGTCTATGGAGCCCAAAGTGTAGAAAGATTTTCTCCTTGTCAATTAGTCTTTTTCTTGCTTGAGTCAAGAGTTTAGGAATCACAGAGTTCAATTGAAGCATTTAAGGTGTTAGGCCAATTTTCTACCATAGCAAAAATCCTTTGAAAATGGCCTCCTCCCAGCAAATGTTTCATGGTTTGTGCCCTGCCCTGTGTTCCTTGTGTTGTCACCAGGCTCTGGTCCAATTTGCACGTGCTGAATCATAAAACCCAGAAAGTTATTCGAATTTCAAGGTCTGCAGGAAATTGTGAAAATCTGCCACAGTGTCGAAAACCCACAGTGTTTTAGAAAATCCATGATGTTTTCGACCTTTTTGGCCTGCAAGAAAACCCTCGATGTTTTCAGCTTCCTGGTTTACCTTTGTGTCATGTTGAAAACTTTGTGTGTTTTTTATCTTTCACCAAAAACCCTCTGTGTTTTTGACCTTGCATGTCTTCTTTTCTACTGGCTCTCCTTGTTCTTTCTCTTAAGTGCACAAGTGCGACGATGTGGGGCTAGAGGGAGGAGATCAACAATTGGCGTGTGATCAAATGGAATATTCTTTCCCTATGCGATCATGCACCTACCATTGATTTTGTCTGTTCCAGCATTGCTTCTGTTTGGTGGGCCTGGTGTCAGAGGGGAGGCGGAGATATGTTCTGATTGGCAGTTGCATGGCCGCATGTCAAACTTTTCTAACATGCGATCATGCAACCACTTTCCATCTATCTGTGTGCATCCTGGCTTTTGGTCATTGGTGGTAGCAGTTCTGTGGTCTCGGGGGGCGGTGAAGTGGTAGCCTGCGATTGGCTGCCGCATGATCGCATAGCCTAGTTTTTGGCTATGTGATCATGCGACCACTTGCCATGTTTCCCTAGGGCCCGGTTGGTGGTGATGGGGCATCTTCCGGATGTGATGGTGGTGTCCTATTGGCCAGCGGGTGGTGGTGTTATCTTCGTGTAGTGGCAGGTAGAGGTGGTCATGTGGTAGCTTTTGGTTGGCTATCGCATGGTCGCATAGCCCAGTTTTTGGCTATGCGATCATGCAACTGGTTGACACGTGTCCATGGCAATTGCAGTTAGTTGGTGGTTGTGGTGACGGTTGCGGTGGCAGTTATGGTAGCAGTCTGTGGGTTGCCGCATGTTCGTATAGCCCATTTCTGAGCTATGTGATCATGCGACAGGGTGCCACGTGTGCTGGGGCCCATCTGTGGCTATTTGGTGGGCTCAGTGGTAGGTGAGGTCATGGAAATCTCTGGTTGGTCCGTGCTCGTAGGATGGTGGATTTGAACGCGAGCCCAGGTCAGGATTTTTTGGTGATGATTTGACGGTCGGCAGAGTGTATGGTAGCGGCTTGTTGCATGTTCGTGTGAGCCAATTTTTCAGCTTGCAAACATGTGACATAACCTTTTGTGGCCGTGGTCTGGTGTCAGCTATTATGCAGAATGCAAGGGGAAATGGTTGTCGCATGTTTGCATAACCCATTTCTGGGTTATGCGTTCATGCGACCAAGCATAAATTGTTGCCCATTTCCTATGGCGGTGAGGTTGTGACTGTGTAGTTGTGCGACTGAGGGAAAATGGTTAAAACTTAAGACCCCTGAAGTGTAAGGTAGCCGTTCATTTTCAAATTTGAATTATCTGAGGGTTTTCGATGATAGAAAGGACTGAATTTCAATGCAGAAGTGATTGGAACTGGTAAAAAGTGATTTTCTTGCCACTCCAGTGTGGTCTAGGATGATTGGTGATCGTTTGCAAGGATCTGTACCATGTAAGGAATGATTACAATCTTGGCTCGAGGCTTTTGCAGGTTGCTTGGTTTCCTACCCCTGCAATAAATTTTTGACCGTTTCCAATTGGTTTAGCTGTTGTAAGCTATGCTCTAGCTGTCTGTAGCTTGTTGCATTCTCTCTGAGAATTCCAAGGCAGCTAGGGGTATAAGTTGTCAAAATTTTGACCTTGTAAGGGTTCCATTATGTTTGGTTCCTATGGGAAGTGAAGAATTATGTCGCATTATAGGAGGCTGAATAGAATTTCTAGAAATATTTTGCAGGTTATTGAAGTGATAGTCTCATTTTCTGGTATAGACATGTACATGCCTCATCATACTTAATATAATTGCTTTAGGCTTTCAAGTCTCTCCTTGGTGTCAGTCATATGAGTTTTGGATCTTCTGATCCATTGCATTGGGTTGCCTCTGTATATGTTCTAGTCTTTAGTTCTTGATCTAGGATCAAGTGAAATATACTTCAGATAGGGCATAAATTCATTTTGGTTGTCTATAGAAGGATTTTATAAGTAGTGAATGGGCTGGAATAGTTGTATTTATGGCTTTGAGTCTTTGACAGTAGTTATTCCATGCTCTATATTTGTTTCTGAGTGTTGCCCAATGGATAATGGCACTGATCAAGGACTAGTATATTCAGTTGAGTCCAATGTTTGATGGGTTTTGGCTATTTCCTGCATCTTTAAATCATTTTCCCTTCCCTTTCTTGTTGTTAGTGTAGGTCTCTAGTTTTCATACTCACTCCATGCAAGTTGGGCTATTGCATGAGATATTGGCTTCATTGAGGTACAGGATACCTAGAAGAGTTTGAGAACCATTCCACAGTCAGTTACCTGCAGGCCTGTAGAGTGACATAAGTAAATATGTGTGTGCAGATGAGGTATACCCACCTGAGTGATGTGGAGCTCAAAGTGTAGAAGGATCTCTCTTTGATCCTTGTTAGTTGGCCCTTCTTCCTGTCAGTTTCAGAGTGTTGAGTGAATGTGACACTAGCCCTGTCAATCCTAATGCCAAGCTGACCTTTGGGGAAAAAGATCACCAACATAAGGCTTGTAATAAGATTCAGTAAGAAAAATCACTAACAGTACCCAATTACAGTCATGTCTCCTTTAGGTTTCTAACTCTCTCTTTGTTCATAAATTTTATCACTGCTCATGTGTAACTTCTCAATGTGTAACTTGGATTGAGTGATTTCACCTTTAATGATCTGATTGTATTTCTCCAATTCCAAGTATTTTTCCTTATAGTGATCAAGTTCATTCTGCATCTATCCTATCTGCATGTTCACTTCTTTTAGAGTCTCTTCAACTTTGTATCTTGCATCCTTTTCATGTTGAATCTCTTTAATCATCAGAAGATTAATTTGTTCCTTTTCTTGCTCCAGCTTCTTTACATGGTTTGATGTATCATTGTTTGAATCCTCCTTGATCTTTTCCATAAGGTCTTGTTTCTGACTTCTTGAAAGTTAAAGTTGTTCCTTTAGTTTCTTGATAAAACCTTCTACTTTTCTTAACTTGAATTTCAAATCACCATTATCAGCCTTTTCTTTATCCAGGTCATCATGTGTTGTTTCAAACTTCTCTTGAAAACTTTTTAAATCCATTATGATCTCCCTTAAGCTTTTAGGATTTCTCTCTAAGGGCCAATAGCTCTGATACCAATTTTTAGGATTAAGTAATACTGAGAGGGGGGTGAATCACTATTAGAGCACTTCAATTTACACTTAAACCAATTGCAAATAAACCATATGAATGCTGAAATGAAAAGAACATAAACACATAACACATAACTCATAACACCATTTTTTTTTTTTTGAGGAAATCCAGGCCAAGGGAAAACCCCGGTGGGGATGGTACCCACAACTATGCACTAAAATATAGAATCCCTATTAGGAGATCTAGCCCTATTAGGAGCTAAGTATTACATAGTACATTTCCTTGTTAGAGGAATATTGACCCTATTAAAGGTATATAAAAACCTTGTTAAAGGTACAGTGAGATTACAGCTCTTACAATCAATAATTTAGTTACACAAAGTAATCTTCAAGAGTGAACAATACAAGTATGTGTTATGATTTCATAGTTCCAGTTATAGCTCTCAATAGTATCTGTCAATCTTTGATCTCACTTCTTCTATCAACCATTATTGATATCCAAAATTTGCATCCATGTCTCATACATATCTTACTTTGCTATTGCTTCCACAAAACACTCTTTATTTATATATATTTAGTCATCCAGTCAGCTCTCAAATACAATACAAAATATAATAATTACTTATACAAATGATAAATATTGAGTCAATGATCTTATATTACCAAAGTGTCAGCAATATACAATCTTTATCTAACTTAGCACATTACCATTCCATCTAGCCTTCCCTTAATCATCACAACTATTCATATGCCCTATTTCATTATTCTTTTGTCTTTGCATACCTTCATATTACTGTAACTTGCTGATATCAATACCAAAACACATGAGACCTTAAATGAAGGTCATTTTGGAAAAATGGTCAGCGCTCCCCTTGAGATTCGTGATATGTCTTAACTACCTCTTGTGTCTTCTATAAGTCTAGTGGTTATATCAGGCATTAATAGGTCAATATTTTGGTACAATGACAACCACTACTTGTAACAAGTGGTATCAGAGCTTGGTCATAGGTCTGAATCCCCTTGGATAACACTGAGAGGGATATTGTTGGAAAAATGGTCAGCACTCCCCTTGGGATTTGTGACATGGCTTAACTACCTCCTGTGTCTTATATAAGTCTAGTGGTTATATCAGGCATTAATAGGTCAATATTTTGGTACAACGGCAACCACTACTTGTAACAAGTCATACATATCCCAAAATGTCTTCCTCTAAGTTTGCAAGCCATAACATAACATATATTGTCTTTGTTGATCAAACCAATACTATAGTATACTGTAAATCTGATTTTGTTCTTAGTCATTTTCATGACTGTGTCTCCAACACTTATACTTACTCCATGCGATCACTATAACCTATGTGTTTCCATAAATGACACCCCTCAAGTGATCCATGGTGCTCTCAAAATATCACTTTCCAATAGATATATTCACCAAACCTTTTCCAAAAGATACCTTTGAATATCTCAAAGGTATGCTTTGGGTGAGAACCCCTCCTTGTATGAACTAGATGATGTAGGAATGCATCATTCCATTAGTTATTAGAGTTATATCATTCCTTGGACTTTATACTTAGATGTACTCCTTAGGGGGAGTGATTATAGAACATAAACCAACACACTTAGGTGATCAAGCACTTGGTTTTTTGTATTCATGAAGATTTGAAAAAGCTACACCTTTAGAGGTGGTATGTGCAGAGATGGAGAAAAGGAAGAAACTTAGCACCATTTTCCATTGATGTCAAAGGGGGAGTGTTACAGATGAAAAAACCTTACTATGTTAGGGGGAGCATTGAAGAGGTCATTGAGAATATATTTTGGTTTGATGGATTTTCACATATGTTTCCATGGATGCCAAAGGGGGAGATTGTTGGAATTTATTTTTTGAAGTGTTGACATTTATGTTGTCATTGATGTCAACATATGTTTCAGTTAGTTTCATCAGATAGAATAGTTATGATAGGAACATGAATGTCTAACAAAATGGTACAGACATTCTACAACATTCCAGGATATGTGAGCTTAGATTTGTAATGAAGGATGTGTTTAGAACTTATGCCTAAAGTCATATATCATTATCTTTTTGTATACATGAGTTATGATTGTTTTATTGAAGACTGGTCATAGTACAGTAACAAAGAATAATGACAAAGATGGTCTTTGAGTTTTTAGGATTACTTAGATGCAAGCATGAATTGTGGTATGCGAGGTTGAGGCTTGATAGAATACACATAGAAGAAAATTCTTTGAGATTCTTGGGTTTTTGGGATCTAGGTGACATTTGATGAAGCGTGTGATCTTGAAAAGACCCATTTGCGGCTGACCAGAGGAGATAATGTGTTTAGAAGGTTTCTAGCTTCAATTATGGATCTTGGCATGTGTTTTATGATTTGTAATTGTTGTGTACTTTTTTAAGATATCATGTAGATCTTATCAAGGGTCTATGTATTTATTTGTGCATTGAGGAAGTTCTAACAGGTGGACCTAATTTCTTACTATAACTTGTATAAAGGAAATTAATTTCTTAGAATAATATACATGGATGCAATGATTGAGAAGTGGTTTTAACTTGTTGTTGGAAGGTCTATTGTATGTAGAGAAGAGGTAATTCATTAAGCACTTCATTTGAAATCTTTGGGCAAAGCTAGTTGTTGTAAGTTAGTTCATTATTGTTATTGTACACTCATGTGCATTTATTCAAATAGTGGATCCAGAAGGTGGATTTAACCTTCACTTTGAAAAGTGTTCTTGGGTAGTGAGCCTATCCTTGTAATTAACTTCTAATAGGGTTGGAAAGACTCCTAACATAGTTTTTCCTTTAACAGGGACTTATACTGAATGTAATAATCAGCTGCTTATAGGGATAGTGATACTTGTATAGAGTTATTTTGTTGTCATTAGTTATGATAAAGTCATATTGGTTGTCAAATTCATTCGATAAAGAAGGAAAGTCAAGTCAGTAAGAGCAACAAGCTAGTCAGTAAAAGAAATAAAGGAAAGATAGATTTCAGTTAAGGAAAAGGAAGTTTAGATATCGAGCAAGGCAAATCAAGCACTGATTTATACTGAGATACAACATCTACTAAACTGAGAGAAGATACAGTTACAGAGAAATAGGAAAAATGTATTACCAAACATGGCAGACCAACACAAGGACAATCTACAAATACATTGAACTTGGATACCGAGAAGAAAATAGTTTACAAATCTCAAGGATATTGCCTGACAGAACATTGGATATTTAAACATAATGAATATACATGATTACAAGGTGAGATTCACCAATGAGAATTAAATGAGATATGTGCATTGGAGGAGTAACTAATGCTATAACCTCTTAAGGAGAAGATTCTATATTATTGATGCAGGAGCATCTTGGGTCCTTGGCAATCCTGTGTCACCAAAAACATGTTTGTGTTTTCCTGTGTTGCTCAGTTCCTTCTTTGACCAAGTTGATTTGGTGTTACTCAGTTTCTTTTGTTTACCAAGGTTTGTCGATTATCTCTCTGGTGCTCGGTGATGCTTTTCTAGCGCTTGGTTATCCTTTCTTATCAAGTTGTTTATTTTAAGTTCTTGTTGAGGCTGACTCTTGCAATTAATTATGGTCATAGATTTAATGCTAGTATCTATCATTGGGAAGCGTGTGGACCTAGATCTGGTCATTCCTTCCATTGATGGTGGATCTGAAGGCTGACTTGTTTGGTAGCCTCTTGTATATAATGTAATCTTTGTTTGTAGTTTTAGGCAATTAGTTTAGGACATCAAAGATAGAAGCTAGGAGATAGAAGGTTGTTTCAGATCCTCGCATATTGGAGGACTTATGTACTTGAATTGTAATATTTGGCCTAAACCGGGAAGGCCTTACAGCCTGGCATGTATGAATCAATTGGAATAAATATTTGAAAGATATCTGCATTCTCTCTCTCACTTGTGTTTTTTTTCTTTCATGTGTGATCTCAACAAGGTGGATCTGGTTAGAGAGTTCCTTTGGTCCCTCTATCCATCCTCCCTTGTGTCAAGTGGTATCAAAGTGAGGTGAGATCGGGATCTAGGTTTGCAAATCAAGGTTTGAGGGTTCATTCTTGTAAAACCCTAGTTGATTTATTGTGGGGTAACAAATTGTGATTTGGCCTACAATTGAAGAGGGTTTCAAGATGTTTCATGGGAGGTGAGATGCTGATCTAGGATTGGAAGACATATTGAGACAACTTGTTTCTAGATTAGAAACTATCGAAATAACCCAGAGAAGAGGAATACATCTTGAAGATGTTAGTGATGATGAAATTGAGGAAGAACAAGCTGATGTAGAGCTTGCATCAGTGATGGATCAAGGTGAGGAAATATTGTTGAAGGCTTTGACAAATATAAATTCTACACCATACTTTAATCCTCTTGAGTATAGTGGAAAATTGGATTCTAACGAATTGGTGGACTAGATTACCGCGATGGAAAAGTACTTTGAGTATGAAAATGTAATTGAGGAAAAGAAGGTGAAAATTACAAGCAAAAAGTTGAAAACTCATGCATCCTTGTGGTGGGAACATCTGTAGTTGGATAGGAAAAGGAAAGGCAAAGACAAAATTAAGGTATGGAATAAAATGGTGAATAAATTGAAGGGAAAATTATTACCTTGTTATTATCAGATTAACCTTGTTAGGTGAATACAAAGTTTGAGGTAGAAAGATAGCTCAGTAAAAGAATATACTAAGGAATTCTATAGATTAGATATCAGATCTGGACATGATGAATATGATGTGGAAAGAATTGCTAGGTACCTGAATGGATTGAGAGTTTCCATCCAAGAAGAAATTAGTTTAGTCAAATTCAAGAACATTGAAGAAGCTTATCAATTTGCATTGAAAGCTGAGGAGAAATTGAGCAAAAGACATGAGAAAAGACAAAGAGGTAGAGGTGGTAGATTCCCTAGAGGAAGAGGTAGATCTTAAGGTGAAAATAGTAGATCTAAACCTAAAAAGACAAATCTACATAAATAAAGGCAAGACTGAGTGGAAAGGTGAAAGTTCATCTAAAGGAAGAGGTAGTAACTACCAAGGTGGTTATAATAGAGGTGGTTTATGAGGAACTTGTTACAGTTGTGGAGAAGAAGGACATAGATTATTTGAGTGTACACATGCAACTAAAAAGGTTAGTAGCAGTAGAAATTCTTTGGTGCAAGAGGAGTCACCAAATGAACCTAAGAAGGAAAAGAACTTGATGGTACGGAAAGCACTTTAGAGTGAAAGTATTAAGGAAGATTCGGTAAGGAAAAGTTTATTCTAGACCAGATGTAGAGTTTCTGATGAATTTTGGATGGTAATCATTGATAGTGGTATCTTGGAGAACTTGGCATCTGAGGAAATGGTTACAAAGTTGCAGTTGAAAAGGTTGGAAAATCTGAAGCCCTATCAGATTTCATGGATCAAAGATGTGCATACACTCTTGGTAAGTGAAAAATGTTATGTGAATTTGAAAATTGGAAAGTACTATGATAAGGTGTTATGTGATGTCATGCCTATGGATTGTTGTCATATTTTGTTGGGTAGACCTTGGCAATATGATAGACATGCTATATATGATGGGAGATTGCATCAATAAACTATCTAGGTTGATGGGAGAACACAAATCTTGTTACCTTTGATTGAAGAACTTGTTATTAATCTTTGCACATCTGTGAAAGTTTGTTTGATGGAAGGAAGAAAGTTTGTTAAGGATTTGAAGAAGAATGATGTATGCTTTGTTGTGATTCCTAATAAAGTGAGTAAGAAAATAGAGGATAACGTACCTGAGGATATTGATTTGTTACTCACCGAGTATGCTAAAATCATTTCTAATAATGTACCTAATGTTTTTCACTGAAGAGAAGCATTGATCATTGCATGGATCTAATCCCTGGAGCTAGTTTACCGAATAAGGCACCACATCAGTTGACACCTACTAAGAATCAAGAATTGAACTGATAGATTCAAGAATTGTTGCATAAAGGTTTAATTTGAGAAATTTTGAGTCCTTATGCAGTACCTGTTGTATTGGCACCTAAGCAGAATGGAGAATAGTGAATGTGTACTTATTCCAAAGCAATCAACAAAATAACAGTGAAATATAGGTTTCCTATATCGATAATAGATTATATAATGGATAGTTTGACTGGAGAAAATTATTTTACCAAAATTGATTTGAATTGTGGGTATCATCATATCAGAATCAGAGAAGGTGATGAATGGAATAATGCTTTTAAGACAAAATAAGGTTTGTATGAGTGATTGGTTATGCCTTTTGGTTTAACTAATGCACCGAGTACTTCTATGAGGTTGATGAATGAAGTCTAAAAGAAATTCTTGGGTAAATTTGTGATTGTATACCTAGATTATATTATTGTTAGGAATAGTCCCAAGAGATAACTGAGAGGGGGGGGTGAATCAATTATCTACAAGTTTCAATTCTTTATCCAATTAAGTATACTTAAACATAAAGCATAAACACAATGAAAGAACACATGAACATAACACCAATATTTTTGTTACGGGGAAATCCAAATAGGTAAAAACCCCAGTGGGAATTGACACCAACTAATATTCTACACTAGTGTATTATGATCCTTGCTAGAAGATCATTAACCCTATTAGGAGTTTCTTCACAATATATTTACTATAGTCAACCTGGTCAAGGGTGAAACCCTATTAGGATTCTTTTACAATTTTCCCTATTATGGGAGAGGATGCATTGTCCAAGAGCTCATTGCTCAAAGGGACAAAGGCTACAACCTTCTGAATAATAGATACACACTATATCTGGATCTTAGTGAACTGGGCTTTGACCTATTGTTTGGATCAGTTCCAATGTATAGCACAAATACTTTACTTGGTCACATAGACCTTCTTCTAATGTCTCAGCACTTCACACACTTTTCTCTGCACTTCTTAATTAGCTATGAACCACACTCAAGCAATCACAAATGACTACCTATAAATATCTATCCTCTAAATGATATAATCAAGCCGGCCTATTAGAACCACCTTGAAATCATATTAGAGAAACCATAACAAACTCCAATAAATATTATGTTGGCTCTACTATGCATGCAACACATTCTGGGACCTATCCAATAAGATAATTGTAGATGCACGCAACACACTGTCAGCTCTACCAAAACAACTGGATCTTTCTCTGTAAGATGAATTAACTCATGTGCTCTTAACCAAACATTAATAACTCTTCTCTAAGCTTAACTCCAAGGGTGCATACCTGAAAGATAGGTGCAACTCAAGAACCAATAAAATGTTTGTCAACTCTTCTGAATAAATATAGGAAACTGCTACTGGTAAATAGCGACTTCATAACTTCACTTCTATTGAATATCAGACTATGCGTCCATAATTAAAATATCACTAACATGTCTTCAACATATATCCAAGTGTGCAAGGCTTCATGACAACTATACGGACAATCATACATAGAACACTACATGTTACTCTGTCAGGAACACTGCTGACACAAGCTGCTATATAAATGTTTGTACTAACAGTATAACCTCTACCCCCATGATATCATGCTCATATCATGTCCATGCTACATATACTGAAAGCTTACTACATAAGACTTCCAGGCATGCTACTTTCTATATGTTGTCATCAATGACAAACATACAGTCAGTACTGGCCTGTTGGCAAATCTCCAACAATCTCCCCCTTTGGCATTGATGGCAACATGTGGAATGAAAAACTACCACCAACCCAAATGAACATTTCTTTTATAACATTATCCATTTCCTCATCAAAACTCCCCCAAAGATGAATCATCCATCTACTACAATATTTTCTAATATTCTCCATTTCCTCAACTGTTATGCTGTCATAGCTGAATACTGCTCCCCCTTAGTATATTACTCCTCCTTTTGCTTCTATTTTTCATGACTCTATATATTACTCCCCCTTTGACATCAATGGAAAAGGGCACCATTCATTTTAAGCATCGGTACTACTCCTGAGGTAGAGTAGTCAACCTTCCATCAGTCCCTAAGGACTGATGCCTTTCCTTCTATCTTCTAAGAAGAGTCAAGGAAGGGAATTACTCCCAGATTCTCCCTAAGATACTCAAAAGTATCCTTAGGAAAGGGCTTTGTGAATATATCTACCAACTAATCTTTAGTACTCACATAGTCCAACTTGACTTCTTTCTCTACCACTTTCTCTCTTAGGAAGTGATACTTGATCTCAATGTGCTTTGTCTTTGCATGCATCATAGGGTTCTTTGGCATATTGATAGTGCTAGTGTTATCATAGTGAATAACAATAGGATAATCAATCTAAATTCCAAAATCCTTTATCATCTACTTGATCCAAACAATTGTAGAACAATTCAAGGCTACTGCAACATATTCTACTTTTGTTGTTGACTAAGAAATACAATTTTGTTTCTTGAGTCTATCACCAAGAAACACTACTCCACCTGATGTACTCTTTCTTTCATCAACACATCCTACCCAATCTACATCAATGTACACATGAAGCTTGACATTTTTTGAATTAGGATACCATAGACCATAATCTATAGTGCCCTGCAAGTATCCAAATATTCTCTTTACTCCCATGAGGTCACTTTGCTTAGGTTCTACTACAAATCTTCCAACTATGCTAACTGCATTGGAAATATCACGTCTAGTCTGAGTAAGATATATGAGTTTACCAATCATAGACTTGTACAATGTTATATCTACTACTGGTGAGTCATCTTCTTTTGTAAGCTTACATCTAGTGATCATAGGGGTTCCTACTAGCTTGAAATCATCCATCTTGAATTTCTTCAGTATCTCTTTCACATACTTGGACTGATTAATGAAAATACCTTTCTTTGTCTACTGCACATTTGGTCCCAAAAAGTATATGATAGGAGCAATCATACTCATCTCAAACTCATTCTGCATTTTTTTGCCAAATTCAATACTGAGTTTGTCATTACCTCCAAAGATAATGTCATCAACAAATATAGCTACAAGTAGTAAACCTTTAGATGTCTCTCTTATGAATAGATTACAATCTAATGCTCCTTTCTTGAATCCAATCTTTGTTAAGTATCCATCTAGTCTCTCATACCATGCTCTAGGGGCTTGCTTAAGTCCATAGAGGGCCTTCTTCAATTTGCATACCATATCAGGTCTATCTGATAAGGTGAATCCTTCTGGGTACTCAATGTATACTTCTTTCAAATCTCCATTCAGGAATGTTGACTTGACATCCATATGATAAAATTTGAAGTTTTTGACTGTAGCATAAGCTAGAAACAACTTAATACCCTCTAATATGCTCACAGGTGCAAATGTGTCTAAAAAATCAATGCCTTCTCTTTGCGCATATCCCTTACATACTAATCTTACTTTATTTATTACTATTGTACCATCTTCATTCATCTTGTTTCTGAATATCCACTTTGTTCCAATCACATTCTTATCATTAGGTCTTGGGACCAATTCCCAAGTGTCATTCTTAATAATCTAATGAAGTTCTTCTTTCATAGCATCATGCCAATCTAAATCATTGCATACATCTTCAACACTTAAAGGTTCAATCTGAGATAGTAAACATACTGCTTCACTGCCAGCTAAGTTCTTTGCTTGTGATCTTGTCAAGACTTTTCTGCTCTGATCTCCAATGATGTCTTTCTTGGAATGATTTCTAGATGTAAACTTTGGAACTTTAGGTGATGCTGACTCATCAACCTTAGGAGTACTTTCTTCACTTGTCTTAGGGTCATTGAATAATACATCAATACTATTAAACATTTCCTCAATGACTATCTCACTAGTGGAGAGTCTAGGTTCTTCTTCAATCATGGGTGAGTAATCATGATATCTTTCTTGAACCATAAACTTTTCATCAATCTTAACATGAGCACTTTCTATAATCTTTTTCAATCTTAAATTGAAACATCTATAAGCTTTACTTTTAGTAGAGTAACCAAGAAAAATACCTTCATCACTTTTTGCATCAAACTTGACTACTGCTTCATCCCTCTTGATGTAGCACTTGCTTCCAAAGATTATGATGTCTTTTACTATGGGAACATTACCAAACCATAGCTCATATGGTATTTTGTTAGCACCTAGCCTCAATTGAATTCTATTGATGGTATAGGCTTTTGTATTAACCACATCTCTCCAATAGGTGTGTGCAACTTTTCCTTCTATCATTATGGTGCACGCTGTATCAAGAATGATCCTATTCCTTCTCTCTACAATTCCATTCTGTTGAGGGGTTCTAAGTGCACTCAACTATCTCTTTATACCATGTTCTTTGCAGTACTCATAGAATCTGTCAGAGGTGAATTATCCTCCTCTATCTGATCTCAAACATTTCATCTTTAGTCCAGATTCACTCTCAACCTTAGCTTTGAATATTTTGAATTTCTCAAATGCTTCTGACTTATCTTTCAAGAATGCAACCCACATCATCCTATTATAATCATCAACAAAAAAAATGAAATACCTTTCACCATAGTATGATCTTGTTTGAGTTGGACCACATAGGTCTGTATGAATCAGATCCAAGTTGTTCTCTGCTAAATTCTGCTTATTCCTGAAAGAATTTCTCACATACTTCCCCATCACACATTCCCTACATATAGTATCAACTGGCTTTGCTATGCTAGGTATATCTCTTACTGCCTTTACATTTCTTATCTTTACTATGTTATCAAAATTGATATAACATAGTCTTTTATGCTGCAACCAACTATCATCAACTTTAGCAACAAAACAACTTGCTTCTAAATTGAGTTGAAAAACATTACCTCTTGTCTTTGAGCTAATGTAATCATAACACCATCCTTGTTTTTAATGATGCATTTGTCATCTTTGAACTCCAACTGATATCCTTTTCCAAGTAACTGTCCAACACTAAGAAGGTTATGTTTCAAACCATCAACATAAAGAAC
Organism: Chamaecyparis obtusa; assembly: GCA_027943335.1. Taxonomy (NCBI): domain Eukaryota; kingdom Viridiplantae; phylum Streptophyta; class Pinopsida; order Cupressales; family Cupressaceae; genus Chamaecyparis; species Chamaecyparis obtusa. The sequence goes on along the minus strand of BSBK01008643.1, from coordinate 182,778 downwards.
ATCATCAGTACTATTCTTTCCATCCATGGTGATGGCTCCTCTACCAACTATTGGTTTAGGATTGTTGTCTCCAAATCTAACCATCCCACCATTGTATTTGTCTAGATGAACAAACTTTCCTTTATCACCTGTCATGTGATGTGAACAACCATTATCTATAATCTAGTATGTCTTTATGTCAGCTTGTGAAATCAATGCTAGCTCTTGATTCTCTTTCTTATCTTCATGAATTATCTTATTATTCATTTTGTCTACAATAGAAATGAATCCAATTTCTTCTTCACCTGATTCATCATCGAAAACTCCATCTCCAACATAGTAGCATTCCTTAGAGTACTTAGGCTTGTAATCCTTTTTGAACTTTCTAGCTCTAGTAGGACACTTAGATGCAAAGTGACCAATCTTGTTGCATGAAAAGAACTTAAATGGTAGTTGACCTTCATATTTTCCTTTTCCTTTCTTTTCTCTTTTGTAAATCATAGAAATGAAATCATCTATTTTTTTCTCTTCATCATCATCATCAAAATTACCAAAAATGTTTGTAGATTTCTTACCATGAACTATTTCTTTGAAGGTTGTTTCACTCTTTGGTTCTGTCTTCAATCTTGAAATCTCAAATGATGATATTTTGTTGATCAAGGTCTCTCTCTTGAAATTAGATGTAAGCTACATGGTCTCATCAAGGATGTTGATCTTTCTTTCATATTCAGGAGTGAGAGTAGTCATTAACTTGTCCATAATGTCCTCCTCTGAAATCTCTCCACCATTGTTTCTGATTCCAGCAACTGCTTCATTTATCCTTTGATTATAAGCTCTGATATTTTCCTTGGGAAGCATCTCTAATGCATTTTATATTTTCTTCCATGTCTTTCTATGCATATCCTTTGCTTGTTTGTCTCCTTCAAATATGTCTTCTAGGTGCTTCCATATTTTGTGGGTTATATCTACCTTTTTTATTTCTGTAAACTCACCATCATATAGGGCGCTGATAAGAGCTTCTTTGGCTATAGCATTCTGATGAAACAATTCCTTTTTCCTATTAGTAGCATCATCCTTTACAAGGTCTTCTAAGGTGGGAACCTTGGCTTCTTTGATAGTTACATCAAAAACTTCAAAAGCAATACACTGTAAATGGGTCACCATCTTGTTCTTCCAATCAATATAATTCTCTCCATCAAACTTAGGACTTTCTTTCCTGAAGTATGCCATTTGATCAACCTCAAGCTATTGAAATTTCTCTCCGAGGCACTTTGCTCTAATACCAATTATTAGGAATAGTCCCAAGAGATAACTGAGAGGGGGGGGCATGTGAATCAGTTATCTACAAGTTTCAATTCTTTATCCAATTAAGTATACTTAAACATAAAGCATAAACACAATGAAAGAACACATAAACACAACACTAATATTTTGGTTACAAGGAAACCCAAATAAGTAAAAACCCCAGTGGGAATTGACACCCACTAATATTCTGCACTAGTGTATTATGATCCTTGTTAGAAGATCGTTAACCCTGTGAGGAGTTGCTTTACAATATATTTAGTACAGTAGACTTGGTCAAGGTCAGACCCTATTAGGAGTCTTTTACAATTCTCCCTGTTAGGGGAGAGGACGCAGTGTCTAAGAGCTCACTGCTCAAAGGGGTAAAGGCTACAACCTTTTGAATAATAGATACACATTATATCTAGATCTTGGTGAACTATGCTTTGACCTACTGTCTGGATTAGTTCCAACATATACCACAAATACTTTACTTGGTCACATAGACCTTCTTCTGATGGCTCAACACTTTGCACACGCTGCTCTGCACTTCTTAATCAACTATGAACCACACTCAAGCAATCACAAATGACTACCTATAAATATCTATCCTCTAAATGATATAATCAAGTTAGCCTATTAGAAATACCTTGAAATCATATTAGAGAAACCATAACAAACTCCAATAAACATTCTGTCAGCTCTACTATGCACGCAACACATTTTGGGACCTGTCCAATAAGATAATTGTAGATGCACGCAACACACTATCAACTCTACCAAAACAACTAGATCTTTCTCTGTAAGATGAATTAACTCATGCACTCTTAACCAAACATCAATAACTCTTCTCTAAGCTTAACTCCAAGGGTGCATACCATAAAGATAGGTGCAACTCAAGAACCAATAAAAATTTTGTCGGCTCTTCTGAATAAACATAAGAAACTGCTACTGGTGAATAAAGACTTCATAACTTCACTTCTACTGAATATCATACTATGTGTCCATAACTAAAATATCACTAACATGTCTTCAACATATATCCAAGTGCCCAAGGCTTCATGACAACTATACGGACAACCATACATAGAACACTTCCTGTTACTATGTCAAGAACACTGTTGACACAAGCTGCTATATAACTATCTGTACTAACAATATAACCTCTACACCCATGATATCATGCTAATATAATGTCCATGCTACATATACTGAAAGCTTACTACATAAGACTTCCATGCATGCTACTTTCCATATGTTGTCATCAATGACAAACATACAATCAGTACTGTCATGCTGGAAAATCTCCAACAATTATGATATTCAGTAAGACCAGAGAAGAACATTTATTGCATGTTAAACAAGTATTACAAAGGTTGAAAGAGGAAATTTTATTGATAAATCTAAAAAAGTGTTCATTCATGAAAGAGGAGATTGTGTATTTGGGATTTGTAATTTCAGCTGATGGTTTGAAGATGGATCCTGAAAAGGTTGAAGCTATTTTTCATTGGCCTACACTTGAGAATTCTAGTGAGGTAAGATCATTTCATGGTTGGGCAAGTTTTTACCGAAAGTTCATTAGGAATTTTAGATCAATTTGTAATGCTATGACTGAGACTATGAGAGGAGATAAAAGAGAATTCAAGTGGACACATGGAGCTGATAAAAGTTTTGAGACTCTAAAGAAGAAGGTTTCTAAATTGCCTATGTTAGCATTGCCTGATTTCAATAAGGTATTTCAAGTGGAATGTGATGCAAGTGGAAGTGCAATAGGAGTTGTGTTGAGTCAAGAAGGTAAACGTGTTGCTTTATTTAGTGAAAAGTTTAATGATGCAAAAATAAAGTATTATGTATGTGATCAAGAATTCTATGCTATTGTTCAAGCCCTAAAGAAATGGAAATATTATTTGATACCGAGTGAATTTGTACTGTATACTAATCATAAAGCTTTACAGTATTTGTGTAGTCAAAATAAGTTGAATTGGAGACATATGAAATGGGTTGAGTATTTGCTGAGCTATACATTTGTGATAAAGCATTAGAGTGGAGTCACTAACTAAGTTGTAGATGCATTGAGTAGAAGAAGATCTTTGATGATCGAGATGAAAATTGAAGTTCTTGGATTTAATGACATGAGAGATTCTTATGAATTTGATCCTAATTTTTCTGAGCCATGCAGAAAATGCAGAGCACCTATTCAAGATCAACCGAGTACTAAATGGGAAGAATATTTCATTCAAGGAGGTATGTTGTTTAAAGGTATTCAGTTGTGTATACCAAGAGGGTTAATGAGAACTAATTTGATAAAGTAGAAACATAGTAGTGGTTTGGCTGGACATTTTGGTGTTGATAAGACATTGAATTTTCTTAAGGAGAAATACTTTTGGCCACATTTGCATAAAGATGTTTAGAAATTTGTGAAAAGTTGTGGAATTTGTCAAGTTGCAAAAGGAGTAAGTCAAAATATTGGATTGTATACACTGATTTATGTTCGTGAGAAACCTTGGATTGATATAAGTATCGATTTTGTTCTTAGCTTATCGAAGATAATAAGAGGTAATGATTCTATATTTGTTGTTGTGGATAGATTTTCTAAAATGGCACATTTTATACCTTATAGAAAGACATTAGATGCAGTACATATAGCAGATCTTTTCTTTAAGGAAATTTTCAGATTGCATGGATTACCAAGGAGTATTATCTCTGACCAAGATAGTAAATTTGTTAGATACTTTTGGAAGACCCTTTGGAGAAAGTTTGGCACCAAGTTGAAATATAGTTCTACATTTCACCCATAGACCGATGGACAGACAAAAGTTGTGAATAGAAGCTTGGGTAATCTTTTGAGATGTTTTTTGGAGACACATCGAGTAATTGGGATTTTGTATTGGCACAAGAAAAGTTTGCATACAATAATTTAGTGAATAGGAGTACTGGAAAAACACCTTTTGAGATTGTAAATGGCATACAACTGAGAGGTATATCAAATTTGAGGGATATTGCTAATGAAAGAAAGAGAAGTGTTGAAGGAGTAAAATTTGTTGAGTATATGAAGATATTGCATCAAGATGTGAAACATAAGCTAGAGAAAAGTATTAAAAAATACAAAGACAAAGCTGATAGATCTAGAAGATATAAGACTTTTGCAGTCGGTGATGAAGTAATGGTTCATTTGAAGAAAGGTAGATTTCCTATTGGAACATATGGGATGTTGAAAATGAAGAAGTTTGGTCCTTGCAATATTTTGAAGAGATTTGATAGTGGAAATGCTTATGAGATTGAGTTACCTGATGACATGGATATATCACCTATTTTCAACATTGGTGACTTTTATGAGTATCATGAGTTAGATGAAGAAATGATAGTATAGAATGATTATCCTAAGAAATAGACAGAAGAAGTTGAGTAGATTTTGGAACAAAGAATTGGTAGAAGTACAAGAGGAAAACAATATATGGAATATCTGGTAAAGTGGAAGAATGCACCAATGGAAGACAGTTCATGGATTTCACAATCTGAGTTGGATTCAGCTCGGATCATACCTACTTCATGATTCAGAGAATCATTTCAAATAACCCCAAGTGTCTCATGCAAGAGAATCTTGGGTCCTTGGAAATCTTGTGTCACCAAAAACATGTTTGTGTTTTCCTGTGTTGCTCGGTTCCTTCTTTGACTTAGACATTGGTTTGGCATTGCTCATTTTCCTTTGTTTATCGGGGTTGGTCTGTTATCTCACTGGTGCTTAGTGATTTTCCATGGCACTCGGTGATGCTTGTCTAGCACTCAGTTATCCTTGCTTACCGAGTTGTATTTTTTTAAGTTCTTGTTGAGGCTGACTATTGCAATTAATTATGGTCGTAGATTTAATACTAGTATCTATCATTCGGAAGTGTGTGGACCTAGATCTGGTCGTTCCTTCCATTGATGGTGGATTTGAAGGCCAACTTGTTTGATAGCCTCTTGTATATAATGTAATCTTTGTTTCTAGTTTTAGGCAATCATTTTAGGACATCAGAGATAGAAGCTAGGAGATAGAAGGTTGTTTTAGATCCTCGCATGTTAGAGGACTTATGTACTTGAATTGTAGTATCTTTCCTAAACTAGGAAGGCCTTACAACCTGGCATATATGAATCAATTGGAATAAATATTTGAAAGATATATGCATTCTCTCTCTCACTTATGTGTTGTTTCTTCTGTGTGTGATCTCAGCAAGGTGGATCTAGTTAGGGTATCTCTTTGGCCCCTTTCCCCATCCTCCCTTGTGTCAATTATTTTCACCACTTCTAGAATTGAGTATAAATGGATCAGAATGTTAAGATCATAGTATGAGAGAGAGAATGCATGTGTAAAGAAGAGATTGCAGAGAGAAAGAGATGAGCAGTGAAGCTACCGAGTAACAGAGTATTAAAGAGAAGATTGTTAATGTGATTCAAAATTGAGGTTACCGAGTACAAAATTGATATTATGAGTGAAGAATATTATGAGGTAAATAATTAATGATCATATTGACTCTAATAAGCATAAGATTGATGCAAGTATTATAGACATATTTTTGTACTGATTAAAGTGTAATTAGAATTGTAAAGTCTCTTAACCGAGAAGATCCTAACAAATCTTATTTTGTAAATCCTTTAATAGGATACAATTCTTAGATTAGAATTGTAAAATCCTTTAGAAAGGTAGACTTAATTAGTTTTTAGACTCCTAATAGGTTTAATACTCTTAACAAGGTAATCTATCATAAATAGCTATCATTGTAGCTCTAACCAAGAAGACTTTTTATTGTAGTAGTGAAGTTTTGTGGATGTCATCCCCACCACCATTTTTATCCTCTAACAAGGATTTTTGCGATACCAAAATGATTGTGTTATGAGTTATGTGTTAATGATTTATATGTTTTATGAGATGCATGCAAAGTTATGAATTTAGTGAATGGTTAAGAAAGTTAGTTAAAAGGTTTTGGAGTACTAATTCACCCCTCCCCTCTCAATACTTATCTTTCCATACTTAATCCAACAATTGGTATCAGAGATAAGTCTCTTATTCAGAAGTTTAACCACTTGAGTGGAAATATCTAGAGAGAAAGAAAATTATAGGTGTGAAAAGGTGGTTGATGGCATGAACATGGAGCTAAGGATGACTAATGATCAGATTGATGAATTGAGTAGGAAATTGAAGCATTAACTCAACAAGAGAAATGAGCTAGCACATCAATTGAAGGAAACACAATATCATGTTGAAGAACTTGAAGAATAATTAGAGTAAAGTATGATGAATCTGAAGAAATAATATTAGAACTGACTGAAATGAACAAAAACCTAACTAATCAGTTAAAAGAACTAAAAAAAGAAAAAGAAGCTCAATTGGTAAGGATGTGTGAAGTCCTCTAACAAAAGAGAAAAGTTGAAGATGAAAAAAGAATGGTTGAAGATGAGAGAAGGGAAATGAATGCAAGAATGAATGAGAAAGATTGGGAAATACTGAGGTTGACACAAATTCACTACAACTTGATAAATCAACTAGTCAGTGCAAATTAGGAAGTTGCAAGGAAAGTTGGATAGATTGCTGAACTGAGAGCAGAAAATGAATATTTGAAGAATGAACTGAAATATGAAAAAGATGCTAATGAAGTCTTGAAAAGAAATGAATACTCAATGAGGATATTGGATGAATAACTAAGAGGTCAGAGACAACTAAGAGATACTTCTAGACTTGGATTCAATGCAAACAACAGCACCAAGAAGGGAGAGTCCTCTAATCAAGAAACAAACTAAGATAATGCAACTATCCTAGTGAATACTAAGTGTACTTGCTATCATTATGGGAAACCAAGACACATAGCTAATGTATGTAGGAGAAAAAGAGGTAATCCACTAAGCATTCCTAATTTCAATGGTTATTTTTACAATTACAATAAGTATGGTCACAAAGAATTTGAGTGTAGGTCAAGGATTGCTAAAAATACAATGAATCCAAGGTTTGATGGTTAATAAAATAACCAAAACAAATATGGTCACTAGTTTGAAGAATATAGGTCACAAAGAAAGAATGATAAATGGGTACCTAACCGATAGAATACTACAAATAACTGACAAGGATCAACAACACCATGAGACTACAATGCAAGAATTACTTGTACAACATGTGGGATATTTGGTCACATTGCTACAAATTGGATGTTGATGTATGGAAGGAAAAATAGAAGGTCATTGAGAAATTATGCAATGGTTTGTTTTCATTGTCACAAGGTCGGTCACCTAGCTAAAGACTACAAGTATCGAGGAAAAACCAAATGAAAATGCTCAAATTAACATTAATGAGATAAGAGATCAGATGAATAGAATGTGGAGAAGGAACTCTCAAGATGATGGAACTAAACTTGCAACAAGTGATGACACCACATCCTCTAGATTGTGTGCACCTATCTTCACTTAATCAGTCAAAGGTATGTGTAGGGGCTAATAACTAAAATTCTATCTTAAATCAGTTCCTAGAATTTGTAAAGAGATCCATATTAGCATATTAAGATGCATTTGGATGTATGATTGGGGTTGAAATTTCATATTATGATCGGTAAGAGTATAAGTTATTTTGTTCCATTTGATGAAAGGAAGGGCATTTGGTATTCAGTGAAAAGAGAGTTAGTAAAGAGCATTTAATGCTAAAACTATAGCCGTTAGAAACCCTGATCGAGGAAAAACTATAAATAGACCCCTTGTTATTTTATTTTTATCTTACATTTTTGAGATCATTTGAATCATTGTGAAAATAAGAGAGCACCAAGATCATCTAAGAGATCATTCAATAAAATCTAAGCACTATCTAGTGAATTCAAGGTATTTTTGATATTTTCCTGATTTGTGTTATTGCAATCAAATTTCCATTCAATCGAAACCCTATTTGTTAAAAGATCATTTCTAAGAATCAATGGCACCCAAAGTATAAAATCCCATTATTCTAGAGAATATTAACCTTGTCAATCCTAAGTATAAGCTACTACCAGTTGTAGCAGCCAAACTCAATAAATTTGGAGCCCTATCTTCAATTCCACTAAGAGTTATTCTTATTGAAGATGTTTGTGCCTTCATACACTGCAAGATAGAGGATATTTATCAAGAAGAGATCGATACATCTTACAGGTTTCTATGCATAAATGGGAAGTTGAAATATGATCACACTATTGGAGATTTTCCAGCAAGCCAATGTTGACTGTATGTTTGTTATTGATGACAACATATGGTAAGCAGTGTGCATTGTAGTTCTATGTAGAGAGTCTTGAGAATATGTTGTATGGATATGTTATCATCATGATATCATAGACACAATGGTTTATTTTGAGTACAGATAGTTGTGTAGTTGTTTGTACCAGAAGTGTTCCTGATAGTGTTGCAAGTGGAGTTTTATATATAATTCTTAGTATGGTTATATTGGAGCCTTGCGCATTTATATTTTTGTTGTATACATGTTTATGAATATATGTTCATGGACACAGAGTTAGTTGTGGAGTACAAGTTGAGTTATGATGTTTTTTTTTCCAGTTACAGTTTCTGGAGTTTATCTGGTGGAGCCGATAGTGTTTATATTGTTTTAGCAATTGCGCCTACCATTATGATATGTGTGTTTGGTTTCATGTTTGGTGATGAGTTAAGAATGTTTGGTCAAGATCTCTTAACATATTTTAGCTTGAGAGTAAAGTTTCAGTTAATTTAGTGGAGTAGACTGTGTGAAGTGATGCGCCTACTCATATTGGGTTGCATGGTCCCTTGTTGTGTTGTATGCTTAGTTTAGCCATTGGAGATGTTATTGAAGAGTTATATTGTTTATCTATTATGATTTCAAGAAGGTTCTAATAGGTTGACTTGATTATATCATTTAGATAAGGATACTTATAGCCGGTCAGTTGTGATCGCTATGTGTGATTGATAGAGTAGAGCAGAAGATGTGAATGTATTGAGCCATTATAGTTGAATCAATCATCAGTTGAAGAAATATGTGAAGAAGTAGAGAGAATATGTTATTCATTGGAACTGATCAAGATAATAGGTCTATTTCCCAGTTCACCAAGATCTAGATATAGTCTGTATCTATTGTGTAGAAAGTTGCAGCCTTCACCCTTTGAGTAGTGTGCTCCTGGCTAGTGTGTCCTCACCTTTAACAAGGTTATTTATAAAAGACTCCTAATAGGGTCTGATCCTTGACCAGGTCACTATACTTCATGCATTGTAAAGATAAACTCCTAACAGTGTTGAAAGATCTTCTAACAAGAATCATTATACTCTAGTGCAGTTTATAGTGGGTGTTAATTACCATCAAGGTTTTTACCTATTTGTGTTTCCTCGTAACCAAAATTGTGGTGTTGTGTTAAGTGTTATCTTATTGTGTATGTGCTTAATGTTCTTCTATGCTAAATTGGATAAATAATTGAATCTTGTAGATAATTGATTCACCCCCCCCCCCCCCTCTTAGTTATCTCCTGGGACTATTCCTAACAATTGGTATCAGATCCAAGTACCTCAGAGAGAAATTTTAACAACTTGAGGTTGATCAAATGGTGTTCTTTAGAAAAGAAAGTCCTAAGTTTGATGGAGAGAATTATCTAGAGTGGAAGAACAAAATGATAACATATTTGCAGTATGTTGGTTTTAAAATTTTTGAAGCAACTACTAGAGATATTCATGTTCCCTCTCTAACAGACCTTGCAAAAGAGGATGCAACAAATAGACGGAAAGAAATTTTCACTCAAAATGCAATTTCCAAAGAAGCCCTTATCAGTGCCTTATCTGACAGTGAGTTTTCATAGATCAAGAAAAAGGAAAGAGCCTTCATTATTTGGAAGTACCTAGAAGACATGTTTGAAGGAGATATCCAAGCTAAGAATGTGCACAGAAAGACATGGAAGAAAAGATACAACAATTTTGAGATGCTACCTAAAGAGAACATTAGAGCCTATAATCAAAGGATTAATGAAGTAGTTGCGGGAATCAGAAACAATGGTGGAGAGATTTTGGAAGAGGACATAATGGATAAATTGATGACTACTCTGACAGTATACTATGAGAGCAAGATAAACATCCTAGATGAGACTATGCAGTTTTCAAAATAATTCAAGAGAGAGACCTTAATCAGCAAGATTTCAGCATTTGAGATATCAAAATTGAAGATAGAGCCCAAAAGTGAAACAACATTCAAAGCCTCAGTCCATGGTAAGAAATCCTTGATCACTTTTGGTAATTTTGATAATGAAGATGAGGATATAGAACTAGATGAATTCATTGCTATGATTGCTAAGAAAGAAAAAAAAGGAAAAGGAAAATATGAAGGTCAATTACCATTTAAATTCTTTTCATTTAACAAGATTGGTCATTTTGCATATAAGTGTCCTACAAGAGTCAAGAAGTTCAAAATAAACAAGCCTAAGTATACAAAAGAAGGTTACTATGTTGAAGATGGAGTATCAAATGAAGATTCAAGTGAAGATGAGATTGGATTTATTGCAATTGAAGACATTGAAAAAATGTTTGATGAAATGGATATTGAAGATGAAAAGAAAGCACAAGAGCTAGCATTGATTTCACGAGCTGACATCAGGACAAACTAGATCATTGATAGCGGTTGTTCACATCACATGATAGGAGACAAAGATAGATTTTTACATCTAGATAAGTACAAAGGTAGCATGGTTAGATTTGGATATAACACTCCTAAACCTATCATAGGTAGACGAGCTATCACTTTGGATGGAAAGAATAAAACTGATGATGCTCTATATGTTGATGGTTTGCAGCATAACTTACTGAGTGTTGGATAGTTACTTGACAAAGAATATCATTTGGAATTTAAAGACAATAAGTGCATCATTAATAACAAAGAAGGATTAATGATTTCATCAAGTTCAAAGACAAAAGGTAAAGTTTTTCAGCTTTATTCTGAAGCAAGTTGTTTTTTTGCTAAAGTAGATGATAGTTGGTTATGGCACAAAAGACTATATCACATCAACTTTGACAATATAGTAAAGTTATGCAATGTAAAGGTAGTAAGAGACCTCCCTCGTATTGCAAAACTAGTTGATACAATATGCAAGGAATGAGTGATGGGAAAACATGTAAGGAATTCATTCAAAAGCAAGCATAATTTGGTAGAGAAAAATTTGGATCTAGTGCATACAAACCTATGTAGACCAACTCAAACAAGATCATACTATGGTGAAAGGTATTTTATTTTAGTTGTTGATGATTATTCTAGAATGATGTGGGTTGCATTCTTAAGAGATAAATCTGAAGCATTTGAGAAGTTCAAGATATTCAAAGCTAAAGTTTTTTATTATGGAAAATAGGTTTTGAAGGGGCCTAAAACCCTTTACATAAAAAACCTATAGATAGACAATGAAATCTCACAAGATGGAACAAGTCTTAACCAAAGCTAGGGTGAAACAAGAGTCACCCACTATGTAGAATAGATAAAACTCAAGCAAAGCTCTGAGCTAAACCCAACCAAAAGAAAGCCCAGAATTAGGTTTTTCCTTTGGCTCCCTTCTGATGGGACCAAAGGGATATTTCAAAATATGGTAGTGTACATTTGGAATTTTTTCCATTAACCTTGGACCAACCATCTTCTACCATAGCAGCATCATACTACCAATCTAGTGAGTCCAAGAAACCAAAAGCAAACCCCCCAGAGGGAGCAACACTTAGACTTAAAACAGCTCTCTGAGAGTAAGATCTAGAGAGAGGGATAGATCCTGCAAAAGAACCAACAGGGGAAAAACTAGTAGCTAACCTTGTAAGATAGCTAGAAATAGGCCTAGCACCAGCTCAAAGGGAGGGCTCCCCAAACGGAACCAAAGGAATCACAACATACTCTAACATGGCCACAGTAGCTCCAAAATTAGGAATGGAACCAGGAAGAGGAGAGGGAGCAAGGACCTATCCAACCACCTATGAAAAGCTTCAAGGTGAGGACTTCACCACCATATAGTGCTGAGAAGAGGCATCCTGAGAAGAAACACCCTGCCACCACGAGGCATACTTATTAGATTTCTGAAGATCACAAAGACCGGAAACATGACTAGTCTTGAAGCATCTTCGACATCAGAAGGGGAGGCCTTCATAATCCAAATGTTGGATCCATCTTCTACCATTAGGGGTAGAGAGTTTGATCATAGTAGGTAGTCCATTAGAAGTATCCAAATCCACCAGAATGTGGGCATAAGTGGAGTGAGGAAAATCCGACAATTTCTCATCAACCAAAATAAAATCCCCAAGAGTCTCCCCCACCGTTTTGAGAAGAGAATCAACCCAAAGATGTAGGAGAAGATTAGGAAGCCTAACCCAGATGGGCATCTTAGTAAAGGATCTAGAAGAAGGGGAGAATTCAAGATGCTAGGGTTTCATCATCAACATGAAACATCCCTCCCAGATGAAGTAATTTTCACACAAAATAGTTTTTCTATCCACCGCATTTTTAAATTTAGCTACAAAGAAACCGTTATCCATGGGGAATATGTGAATAGTACCAGTGGTTATGGGATCCTAGTGCTTGGAGATCCATGAATGCAAGTCAAGAAATCATGGACAGTGACCCTTGACTCTGCATATCAATCCATGTGAAGAGAAATTAGAGGTAGTAGCATCAATCTCTGATATAGTTTCTTCCTCCAACTTCACAGCAATATTTTTAGCAACAAGGAAGGTGATGTGAATGGAAGACTTCCCCGATGATGGAAAGAGGGAAGCACCCAAAGGGCCCTATCCCAAGGCACCCAAAAAAGATCCAACTAATAGGATCCCCATTCCATACATAGGGATGGTCATAGTAGAGACAAAGGTAGCGAGAGATCCCTTCATGGCTGCAGTAGCAACTGAAGCTGAAGTAGGAGGAACAGGGGCAGTCTTGGAAGCTGCAAAAATTAGAGCAAACACCTCTACAGCAAAAACCAGAGATGAGGCTGTAAAAATTAGAGTAGAGACCACTACAACAAGCATCCCCAAGGACCCACCCACATCAGAAGTAGCTAAGGGAGTCCCAGAGCGGTCAGCCAGAATGGAACTAGCAACAGCTACAACTGAGGCATCAACGAGAACCCTAGGACCATCTGTAGGAGAGGCCAACAGCTAGAGAAGTGGGAGACATTTTTTTAGTAGTTTTGATTATGATATTTAAAGCTAAAGTTGAAAATGATTCTGGATTAAAGATAAAATGTCTAAGATCAAATAGAGGAGGTGAATTCACCTTTGATAGATTTTATGAGTATTGCAAAGAATATAGGATAAAGAGATAGCTAAGTGCACCTAGAACCCCTCAGAAAAATGGAATTGTAGAAAAAGAAATAGGATCATACTTGACACAGTGCGCACTATCATGATTGAAGGAAAAGTTGCACACACATATTGGAGAGATGCAATCAATACTATAGTCTATATCATCAACAAAATTCAATTAAGGCCAGGCACAGACAATACTTTATGAGCTATGGTTTGGGAATGTACCTATAGTAAAATACTTCAGAATCTTTGGAAGCAAGTGCTACATCAAGAGAGATGAAGCTATTGGAAAGTTTGATGCAAGAAGCGATGAAGGTATTTTTCTTGGTTACTCTACTAAAAGAAAATCTTATAGATGTTTTAACTTAAGATTGAAGAAGATCATTGAAAGTGCACATGTAAAGATTGATGAAAAGTTTATGATTCAAGAGAGATATCATGATTATGCACCTGTGATTTAAAAAGAACCTAGACCTACTAGTAGAGAAGCACTTGTTGAAGAAATGTTTGACATCATTGATGTATTATTCAATGATCCTGAAACAAGTGAAGAAGAAATATAAAAGACATATGAAAGAGTCACACCTAATATTCCAAAATTCACATCTAGATACCATTCAAAAGAATATATCATTGGAGATCATAATAGAAAATTCATGATGAGATCAGAAGAAAAAATTTAAACAGTTGATGAAGCGGTATGTTTACTTTCATAGATTGAACCTTTAAGCATTGAAGATACTTGTGATGATTTAGATTGGCATGAAGAAATGAAAGAAGAATTAGATCAGATAGTTAAGAATGATACATGGGAACTGGTCCCCAGGCCTAGTGACAAAAATGTGATTGGAACCAAGTGGATATTTAGAAACAAGATGAATGAAGATGGAATAGTAGTAAGAAACAAAGCAAGACTAGTATGTAAAGGATATGCGCAGAGAGAAGGAATTGATTATTCTGGTACATTTTCCCATGTAAGAAGATTGGAAGCCATAAATTTATTTCTAGCTTATGCAACATACAAAGAATTTAAAGTATATCAGATGGATGTCAAGTCAACATTCTTGAATGGAGAGTTGAAGGAAGAAGTCTACATAGAGAAGCCTGAAGGATTTAGTTTATCACACAAACTAGATATGGTATACAGAATAAAGAAATCCCTTTATGGACTTAACAAAGTCCCTAGAGCATGGTATGAAAGACTAGATGGTTACTTAACAAAGATCATATTCAAGAAAAGAGCAGCAGATTGTAACTTATTCATAAGAGAGAAACCTTATGGATTATTACTAGTTGCTATTTTTGTTGATGACATTATTTTTGGTGGTAATGACAAGCTTAGTGTGGATTTTGATAAAGAGATGCAGAGTGAATGTGTAGCAGACAAACAAAGGTATTTCCATTAATCAGTCTAAGTATCTAAAAGAAATATTAAAGAAGTTCAAGATGGATGATTGCAAGCCAGTAAGCACCCCCATGACAATAGGAAGCAAGCTTTCAAAAGATGATGATTCTACAGCAGTTGACAAGACTCTATATAAGTCTATGATTGGTAAACTCATATATCTTACTCAATCTAGACCAAGTATTTCTAATGCAATTGGTATTGTTGGAAGACTTGCAGCTAAACCTAAATAAAGTCATCTTATGGAAATAAAGAGAATATTTAGATATTTGAAAGGAACTATAAACTATGGTTTATGGTATCCTAATTCAGAAAATGTAGAAATTCATGTGTATACAGATGCAGATTGGGTATGTTGTGTTGATGATAGAAAGAGCACCTCAGGAGGAGCAGTATTTCTTAGAGATAGACTAGTTACTTGGCCAAGCAAGAAGTAGAATTGTATTTCTTAGTCCACAAAAGAAGCAGAGTATGTAGTAGCAACATTAAATTATTCTACAATTGTGTGGATCAAGTAGATGATAACATATTTTGGAATTTAGATTGACTATCCTATTGTTATTCATTTTTATAACACTAGCACTATCAATATGTCAAAGAACCCTGTGATGCATGCAAAGACAAAATATAGTGAGATAAAATATCACTTCCTAAGAGAGAAAGTTGTAGAGAAAGAATTAAAATTGGATTGTGTGAGGAAAAAAGAATAGTTAGCATACATTTTCACAAAGCCTTTACTGAAGGATACATTTGAGTATCTTAGGGAGAAGCTGGGAGTAATTCCCTTCCCTGAATTTGATTAGAGTTTGTTGAAGTGCATCAGTCCTCAGTGACTGATGAATGGTTGACTACTCTACTTCAAGAGTAGTACCTGTGCTTAATTTTTTTTGGCACCCTTTTCCATTGATGTCAAAGGGGTATATATATAGTCATGAAAAACAATACAGTTGAGGAGTATGAGGTAAGGGGGAGTATATAGTAAGAAGATACAGTAGTAGATATTCAGGGCATTCAACAGTTGGAGAATTCATTCTTGGGGGAGTTTTGTTGAGGAAATATAGAATGTTATAATGTAATTGTACGTATGGATTGGTGGTGTTTTTCATTCCATATGTTTCCATCAATCCCAAAGGGGGAGATTATTGGAGATTTGTCAGCAAGCCAGTGTTGACTGTATGTTTGTCATTTATGACAACATATGGTAAGTAGCGTGCTTTTTAGTTCTATGTTGAGAGCCTTGAGCATATGTTGTATGGATATGTTGTCATCATGATATCATAGATGTAGAGGTTGATTTTGAGTACAAATAGTTGTGTAGTTGTTTGTAACAATAGTGTTCCTAATAGTGTTGCAAGTGGAGTTTTATATATAATTCTCAGTATGGTTATGTTGGAGCCTTGCGCGTTTATATTTTTGTTGTAGACATGTTTATGAAACTATGTTCATGGACATAGAGTTAGTTGGGAAGTGAAAGTTGATTTATGATGTTTTTATTTGCCAGTTATAGTTTCTAGAATTTATCTGGTGGAGTCGACAGTGTTTATATTGTTTCAACAGTTACACCTATCATTATGATATGTGTGTTTGGTTTCGTGTTTGGTGATGAGTTAAGAATGTTTGGTCAAGAGCGCTTAATGTGTTTTAGCTTGAGAGTAAAGTTTCAGTTAATTTAGTGGAGCTGACTATGTGAAACGATGCATCTACTCATATTGGGTTATGCAGTCCCTTGTTGTTTTGTGTGCTTAGTTTAGCCATTGGAGATGTTATTGAGTTATATTGTTTCTCTATTATGATTTCAAGAAGGTTCTAATAGGCTGACTTGTTTATATCATTTGGAGAAGGATACTTATAGCCGATCAGTTGTGATCATTGTGTGTGATTGATAGAGTAGAGCAGAAGATGTGAATGTATTGAGCCAGTATAGCTAAATCAATCTGTTGATTCATAGAATGGATTTTACACTCAAAGAGATAAAATATACCTAAGACTAACTTTGGGAATGGTTAGTTCCAAATATGGGGAAATCTATAGGTAATTGGACCAACTTTAGGGACAAGACTACCCTCTACACTTCTGGCTCTGTAGAACCAAGGTGGGTGCACCTAATCTAGTAAATGAAACACTTCTTACAATACTAT
Source organism: Chamaecyparis obtusa (assembly GCA_027943335.1). Classification (NCBI taxonomy): domain Eukaryota; kingdom Viridiplantae; phylum Streptophyta; class Pinopsida; order Cupressales; family Cupressaceae; genus Chamaecyparis; species Chamaecyparis obtusa. The sequence goes on along the minus strand of BSBK01008643.1, from coordinate 165,714 downwards.
GACTAGATTGAACAAAGAAGATAATAGCAAGAAAGTACTAAATGGTAACCAGTCATTCATTGACTCTCCATTGCTATGATGAAATTGATATCACACAAACATAAAGTTGAAAGGATTTTGATTTAATATCTTTCAGAATGTAAATAACCATGCCAAACTTGCATCACTATAGGAGATACTAATTTTTTATCAGTGCCTTGTCCATTAGGCATATATATCTAAAGAAGATAGAGAATACAGGAATAACTACTTAATTCATCAGAGATTCCAAGCCATAAACATAGTAAACCAAACTCATCCACTGCTTACAAAACATCCTTTAGTTGAACCAAATGAATATATGTTTTACTCAAAGACTTTTAACTTGATCCTAGATCAAGGCTGAGAAATAAAACACATACACAGATAAACTCTGAGTAATGAATCAAAAAACTCAAAACCCAACAAGCACAACAAGAGGAAAGATCTAAAAATTGAAAACTACATTAAGTATGAGGATTCAAACTCTTGTATTACAATCTATTTCATAATACACCACTTAGAAAATATGCAAAGATGAAGAAGGTTTTGCCTCTGTATTAACACAACAAACAGAACCTATTACATTTTGGATTGAGGATGCACACTTATCTTTTCAGCTTCCTGTGTCTCAAGATTTTTCCAACCAGCACCTTCTAAATGATCACAAAAATCCTTTTATAGAAACAAGGATGCAACAAGCAAAAGATCATTTAGGTTGAAAACCCTAAACCTAACCAAAAATCCCAAGGTCTGTAGGAGAATGAAAATCCAATCTGATTGTACCTTTACAAAACATTCCTAGGAAATCAGCTACTTCCCCTCTGAGAAAATCAAATTAGGAGTTAATACACTTGGAAAGAATCAACAAATCTGATCTCTTCAATAAAACCCAAGAAAATTTCTACAAAGCAACCAAGTCGCAAGAAATTTGATTCTTCTCCTTTTCCAGATATGCAAATTTGATTGAAATATCTTCACCAAACTCTGATCTCTGATTAGAAAGGCCATTACTACTCTTACCCAACTAGTCAAATCAGAATTTAACCACTACCATTGCAACCCTAGTTTTTTGTCATTTCCAAAAACATATTATATGTCCATATTTGGGTAAAAATGGAGCTACCAGACATTATCTTTGTGAGCAAATATTTTATTTAAATCTTTCAATTTATTTCATATAGTTCAAACTATATTATTCATTTTAATATTTCTATAGATTTTGAATTTGAATGTGGGCCCCTATGTGCCATGTGGCGTCACATGATTTTCTCGTTGATCCACCTCATTTCCTTGTTGGACTTCTACATATCCCTCTACCATGTGTCACATTTTGATTGGTCTATCTCACTGACTGAGTATCCATCTCTAACCTCTCTGCCATCTCACCTTGAGACACATGTCAACCTGTCACAGTCCCATGAAGGATAACTCTTGCGCATCTTTCTCCTTGTAGATTTGTGACAACTATTGGATCAGCACGCATCTTGAGGAGGTCAGCCAACTACCAATCTGATCACTCCATCACTATCCTCTACCACATGTCACATTTTCATTTGCTCTACTATCCACTTGGCACCAAACTACATCCTCCTCGCCACATCATTGGGTTGCCACATGTCAACCTATCGCAGTCTTGCGAAGGCTAACTCTCGAGTATCTTCATGGTTGTGGGGCTATGATGACCGTCAATCTCTTGGCACACATCCTATTGCATTGGATCTTCATTTGCATGCCTCATCAAAATTTATCTCACCTCCCTGCAGGACCTACTTGTCCAGTCATCACCACGTCATCAACTGAGTGCTTAGATTTTTGTGCTCATGTAAGCTAGCCTCCAACCTTGCATCCATATTTGGACACTTCATTAGTGTAAGTTTGGGTATTTGAACAATTGATTTTCCTTCCACACTATGAATGTGGGAAAAATCCATTAGCCTTTATAATATTTTTTGCATCAAAACTTACCTTGGGGTTCATGCCTAGCTAGGCGACCTCACTCAAAGCCTTTCAATTTGTCTTGTTCCTTCCTTTGCTTTGCCTTATGCCTAAGCATCCTTATTTTTTCATGTACATTAAGGTGGATGAATGTGGGACTAAACACCCCAAAGAAATCATTTGTTTGGCCACTCCCCAAACCTATTACGCAAACATTTTCTACTTCCTTGTTGGTGTGCATGGGTGAAAAGGCCTAGCAGCAACCCAAGTGGAGGCCTACACATGCCTTGAAGGCTCACGCAACCCCATTTAAAATGCAAAGTGGTCCATTTTTGGTGCATAGAATTCCTGGTGTAATGCATTTGCAGTTGGTTCAAAAGCTACGCCCAGCATTACAAATGTTGCAAGTAGCACCTCAAAATCATCTATGCAGTCTTCATATCGGCTTGTGCCCATGCAAACTCCTTTTATCTTGATTTTTTTCCTTACCAATGCATTGTGTTTTCTTGGCATGATGTCATGCTTGTGTGCTTCTCATAGCATGCCCCTGGCATTCCCTTTCTAGCAGGCTCCCCCTCTTGACTGAGGCACACACTTCCTCTTTTTTCTTTATTTATTTGGGGCTGACGGATAATGCCTTCACCAAAACACTAGCCTTGTATTTCAGATCAATTTCTTAACTATGCGTACATTGTGGATATATGGAAGATTGGAATGGGCTTGAGTGTAAATCATCAAGGAAACATGGGAAAATTGGTGATTGAGAAGTACGTAGGAATAAAAATGGAGGTGACTGAGATTTAGAGGAGGGCCTAGAAGCTCAAGGAGTGCATTGTGAATGCTACAGCTAGATCTTCCTCCATTCATTTCACTACAAGTTTGAGACAATAAATGGAAAAAAGTAGTTTCCATCTCCACCAATTGGAAAGATCCAACTTTGGCACTTGCAGAAAGATTAGAGATTTACACCTATAAATTGAAAAGGTTTGGAAGTTTCAAAACTTAATTTGTGCACATCCAGTGTTCATATACCATGAGACCACACAATGATCCACCATGTCAATTTCTTCTTTAGGTACATTCAGCACCTTCTACTTGGTGTGTTCAGCTTGGCTTTCACATGTGTAGCCTCATGAGAAAGGTGCCCACCATATCTTCTCTAAAGCCCATCCACCATGTTAAGTTCCTTCAATAGTTGCCAAAATACAGCTATAAGAAATATCAAAGAGTTTCTTGGATATTTTACTCTTTGTTTCAACTTTTTCCTTACTCAATCTCTAAGATGATCTAAAATCAATGGTACTGCAATCATAAATGTAGGCCAAAGCATTGATGCATCCCCTTTGGTTCCCTTCTTGATCATGCTTGATGAATCTATCAATTTTTCTTACTATTGCAATTGTTGCTATCACATTTCCATGAGTCATCATGACTTCTGCCAGAGCATTAACACATTATTTTTTCACATTGATCTCATGACATAATTTCTTTGAAAGCACAAATGTTAAAAGGTATATTAAGTGCACACATGCAATGTAGACAAAATAACTCCCTTATAATAATGGGGCAGGCTGGACCCCAAGTGGGTTCGGCCTAAAAAAAAATTGATTTCAATCACCCAGACCCAAAACACGTCCAAAATGACTGGCGTCTACAACTGGATCTGATCTGAACAACCAGAGACTTAAAAACTTCAATTTCTACTACCCTACCAAAGTCGTCAAATCTGAATACGCCATTAAAAGACTGATCAAAACTTATCATTGGACCTCGAGAGTTGGAAGACACAAATTTTGTATTATAGATCATCACCCTGTCAGATGGCTTTTCCTAAAGATGAACAAGGTGAGATATTTTAAAAGTTAAAATCACCTATTCAAATCTTCTCTAAAAACATGAACTGAAAACACTTGAAACAACCTCTGAAGGAGTTGAACTAAAAATATCAAAAGATTAGCTGAGGATGAGCCACTGAATATGGCAGAAGACTCATATGCAAGGGATACAACAAAACAACCCTCAACTGGAGATAAGCATTTTTCATAAAGCTATGAATTTCTAAAAATGGTTACTTCACAAAGTTATTCTATTTGCACTATTCATCAACATAAAACACATTTTGTCTAACCTTGCAATCACGTCATATGGAACCCTCATAGCCTGAAACCTTGGATGAATGATCTCTCTTGTGCATATAAAACAAGGCTATAATTAGTTTCAACAAACGTTCAACTGGCTATTAGTGATTAATCTTCAAATTCATGCCTCCAAAACATCCTGAACTGAAACATAGTAAAAAAGTATAAAGTGCATTTGGAACTGACTGAGGATAGGGGTCAAATGGATTGTTCATGATCTAAAAATCATCAAGGAGACTCATTTCCATGTCTACAGTATAAACCAACCTTCAATTATTCTTGATCATTGATTGGATGCAATTTTCACTGTCTCAAAGTAGGGTACTTCAAATTTTGCATTCCCACATTCAGTGAAACTGAATAAAACACAATCAGAAGTGCCCTCATAAACTGACCATACAAATCTCTAGGAACTTGAAGAAGGGTACAAAGACACACTCCCATGCCTACAATACAGTACAATATTTTCTTTCATCATGACTATCATCCCGATGTTAGATAGAAACCTCCGAAGTAGGCCATTTGGTGAAAATCGAACAAAATACAAAGTGCAGATTTGGGCATTGGCCTCCAAATGGATATCCTCAAAACATGTCAAAACTGAGATCCAAGAGTTGTGACCAACTACATATGCTAAGTGAAGTGGAGGAACACATATCCCAAGTGCCATCTTATGAAAATCATCAGGCCTATCTTTATATGCATTTGAACTTGGGTCTTTTTAAATTGGTCTTTTGAAAGGCACAAACTTTGCCTTCGGAAAATTTTAGAACATGGACTCAAAACTATCTAAATTTTTAGAGTACCAACACAATCATCAGTTGAAGATTTATGTGAAGAAGAAAAGAGTATATGCTATTCATTGGAACTAATCAAAATAGCAGGTCTATTTCCCAGTTCACCAAGATCCAGATATGGTGTGTATATGTTGTGCAGAAGGTTACAGTCTTCACCCTTTGAGCAGTGTGCTCCCAAATTGTGTGTCCTCACCTTTAACAAGGTTATTTGTAAAAGACTCCTAACAGGGTTTGACCCTTGACCAGGTCACTCTACTCCATGCATTATAAAGATCAACTCCTAACAGTGTTGAAATATCTTCTAATAAGTATCATTATACTCTAGTGTAGTTTATAGTGGGTGTTAATTCCCACCGAGGTTTTTACCTATTTGGGTTTCCCTGTAACCAAAATTGTGGTGTTGTGTTAAGTGTTATCTTATTGTGTATGTGCTTAATGTTATTGTGTCCTAAATTGGATAAATAATTGAATCTTGTAGATAATTGATTCACCCCCCCCCTCCCCTCTCAATTATCTCTTGGGACTATTCCTAACACACACACATTTGGACACCAATGGTTTGGTCCATTCTATGCATGTACCGACAGTATTCAAGAAGGAATGGATGAGGATTTTTCTAAGCTAAGTACATGATTAGTTCATGTGGCTTGTTGAACCTATCAAAATCATAAAGGATGTATTACACATTGTCACAAGTTATCCTATTGGTGATAGACCGAGAACCTAGAAGAAAACATATAAGAAAAAATTGTTTGAGCTTACTCAAGCTAAATGAGATGATAGAGGTCTTAAATTGTCTATTATTGATGATCCCAAGATGAGATTCGCATGCAATATAATATCTTACAAAATCTTCCAGTCATCTTGGGTAGACAATGTGCCTTGTAGAGCTATTGACATAGCTTACAAGATTGTAAAGAAGGAAATGAAGATAGATCTATGTGAGATCTTTTTGAAAAAACTTGATGATAACATGAAAATAGTCAGGAAGGAAAAGACTAACAACTTGAAGTTCAGATCACTAGTGGTCTTCATATTTTCTATTTTAAAACTTCCTTCCAACAATCGGTGAAGTAGTGTGGAATGAAGACAAACCAGTAATCTATCAAATTAATGAGTTTATTAAAAGTTTAGGAGATAATTTTGACATGGTGATGAATGATTACTTTACAAATTTTCAAACTAAGATGCATAAGAGGTACAAGATTTGACCCCAGCCTGTGGAAGAATACAAGGATTATTTATGTTTTGAAGTAGATATTGATACATGTATAGTGAGAGATGTGGAACCTAGAACCATGTGGCTACCACCTATGGGCTATTAAATGGATATTGATGTCGCTTCTATACAAATTAAAGGATTATTAGAGAATCCTATTGACATAAGAACCACTCAGTATGGAACTTATGAGGAAGTGAAGAATAAAATAAAATGGTATATTGATACCTAAGGCCCAAAGGAAAAATAGCAGAATGATTAGTACCTTATCAGAGAATTCAAGGGAATTTGTATTGAAGAAGATGAAGATGGACCATGAGAGGTAAAGGGAAAGAAGGTTAAAATGACAAAAGAGACCCTAGTCCAATTAGTGTAAGACCATCAACAAGGTCTTCCTCCACACTGAGTGAGAAGAAGAGGGAAGGGATAGAAGCACTGAAGCTTAAAAGTTACATAAGAGAAAAGAAGGCTACTAAAAGGCCTAGGAGAAAATTGAAACTACAAGAATACAGTGAAACCAAATTAGAAGAACCTTGGTCACCCTCAATTCTCTATCAAATTTACCAAATTGACTTGATAACTAAAATATGATGTCTTCCATGAAAATAAAGAGGATTTATAATTCAAAACCCTAGGTGTTTTCAATGGTCAAAACCTTTATGAGATAGATTCAAAACCTTAATTAATTAGCTAGGAATCTTAATAAATAATGCCACGACAAAACCCTTCAAAGCTCTAAAACCACATTTGAAATGTAAGTTGAATGCTAAAAACTAGTATGCAATGATTTTATATTTTTTTATTATAAATGGGACAAGAATGATTTCCCACTGAATATCGATTGAAATGATGAAAAGGCATTATTCCCATTTTATTCCTCTCAAAGAATATATATTCTAGGACAAAGGAGAAGCATTTTTTTGAATGAATTAAACATGATACAATTAGGAGTAAAGTTTATGGTGTTCCACAAGACTAGAGGGAGGTTATGACAATAATTTCCCAAACCAACTCTAGCTTCAACAATTTCATCTTTGAAATGACATATAAAGCTAATGTGTAAATGAGGGGTGGGCCAAGGACCTGGTTAGTCTAGATGCGGCAATGTACTTGAAATATCTTTGTAGAACCTTCAAAATTAAATTTGTATGATGGGTATAAAATATATAATACAAAAGGAAACACTATCCTACAGTTAAAATGGATGTCAAACTCAACTGACATTTCAAAGCTCTAAATGCTCAAATCTATATCAAATCATGAATAAATAGGCGAGGTAAAACTCTCTATTTATTCAGCTTCTCCTAATAATGTGTAGAAAAATTCAAGACAACAACCTAAACTGTTGGCATTAATCACTAAGTATATAAAAAATATTTGTACCTCTAAGGTGTAATACCCACCCATATTTTTTTTCAATTTATATTGCCAAACACTTTTAGGCAACTTTTCATGTGTGCATTGGCTATTTAAGAAGTATTTGAGGATATTGATGTATGACATTACATTGTGATTCGATATATTATGAGCCATTGGATAGTTGTGTGATGCAATGTGTTTACAATCAGATGATTTTTGGTTATTTTCATGGTTATTATTTATGTTATGATGTCATTTTCATTTATGGATTTACTAACATACTAACCCCATATATGTATTCACATGGATCATTTGTATGTTTTAATTTTTGTTTGATATGGTAAGGCATGAAGATGTAGTTACTTTCTTGCAAGATCCACACGATTGATGGATCCCTACCATTGTCTATATATTATGTGCATACACATGTTTGGCTTTGTGATGATAGGTTTGTAGGTACTGGACATTGACTTTCTTGAATTGTCAGGATGAGCATGCCCTATCACAATATCTCAATGGTAAGAGAGGGGAGATAACATAAACCTCCAAATCCCAACCTAAACCATTAATTGTCCTAAAATAGTGGACAAGTATCTAATTTTGTACCTATCTGAATACGTCAAGGTGATGTGAATTCATGAACCCTTCCTTTAGGCTTAATTGTTGCAACTTGATTTGGTTGGTTTTCCTTCTTGTTGCATGTTATGTAGTTTGTTGGTGTTTTATGTATTAAAGTGGATTAATGATTTAATTATGAGATTAAATAAATATACCATATAAAATATTAGAATATTAAATATATATATCTTATTTAATTAATAAGAATTAAATTAAATTAAATACCTTTGTTTAAATTTAAGGGAATTAATTAAAAAGTCTAATTATAGAAATTGGAGATTTAATTAAATATTAAATCTAAATTAAAAACTAGATACGTAATTATTTATATAAAATAATATTTATATTTAAATTGCATGTTTTGAATATGCTAGGAATTTTTATTTCATTAAAATATAAATTATGTCATTTAAATGCAAAAAGGAGTTAAGTAATATTTGATATTTTTTATTTAACAACAGGTTTTGAAGGGGCCCCAAAACCCTTTAACAAAGATTATAAAATATAAGCATGGAAAAACTAAAGGACAACAGGCTTTCCCACGAAGGGACAGTCCCCAAAAGGGACACTTCCCATATTTTCAATAGACACAAGCACAAAAAGCACTAGAGAACAAGACAAAATTAATATTTGATGTTGAGTTGCATATTATTATTTTATTTTTTTTTGGCAAAAATGGACAAAGCCATTAAATTTTATTAATTTATATCTACTTTAGTGAGGCTCCGGGAGGAAAGAAATAGTAAGAAAACCTCCCTTCTCAACCAAAATATATACAAGAAATTACAAAGTATGGGTTACATATAAGTGCCACACCACCAAAAGAATCTAAGAACAACATCTAAGTGGCATACATTCGAAGACGAAAGAAACTAGCAGACTATAAACCCCAAGCCAAAAGGAGGATCCAAAACTGACATATACATCAAAATTCATTTGAAGGAAAACCCATCATCGAAGGACCCGACCATGGCAATGGCACCTGCAACCGCAAGAGTGAGAAGTAGAGGTTGTATCCTCGGATGAAACCAACGGGTCCTTTGGGGTAGCATCGGTGAGAGAAGATGAATCCACGATCCCATCATTATGAACATATGCCAAAATTACCTCCATACTATCAAAAATGTTGAGAGCGTGCACCCGAATAGAGACAGGAATGTAATCCACCAGAATGGACATGGAAGTTATAAAACCCATCTTATCTAAAAATTGTTGAACCTTAGTTGTAAGCTCTACATGCAAGAAGCTCCACTATTTCACCAAGGGTCGAGGTAACAACTCTCCATTGAGAACCACGGTAAAGAGAGACCCCGTGGGGACTTGAACCTTGGTTGTAGGCACTACATGAAAGAAGCCCCACCATTTCACCAAAGTACCAAGCCCTAGTTGCATATTATTATTAATTATAAGAAATCATGCAAAATTTTTGATAAGAACAAGGTTGAAGTTGAGTTATAATTTTTATGATTTGGAGTTGCATGTATTCAACTCTAATTTCTGGGGTTTCTTTATTAGAGTTATTTTTAGTCCTTTTAGGGAGGTTTTATGAGATTACAAGTTTTGGGTCTAGATTTTGAAGTTAAGGATTTTTTTTAAGCTTGGGATTTTTTAAGTTTTGATTTGTTCTTCATTGTTGCATACTAGTTTGTGGACTAAAGTAGGGCTTAAAAAATCTTGTAAATATTTCCTTTTGAAAAAATAATTTTTATTTTGTTTGCCAAATTTGGTTGATAATTTTTGGAGTGGTGTATTATGGTTCTTGCCTTGTTTTTGAAATTGAAAAAAAAAGACTATTGAGTTTAATTTGTGTGGAGAAATTCTTGTTAAAAACTAGGATTCTTTTGGAGAGAATTACAAGCAAAGGAATCGGGTAAACATATGATTAGGGTTTTGTTGATTTAAGGTAGAGAATTTCCATAAATATATACAGTCAATTAGATTTCAAAATCTATCAAATTCCAATTACAAAGACTTGTATTTGGATATATATATTTCTTATCAAGAAATTGGAAAAAAATTCACCAGAAAAAATATATGTTAAAAAAATTAATTATGGCAGGGACCACCACCCCTTGCCACGACCATAGGTTTGGTACTTGCGAGTACCACAATAAATACTTGTGGTACACTACATGTACCTATGGGCCCACAAGTTGCATGGATACTTGTGGTGCCTACATCTCCCCCACACTTTATCTTAGTTTGGTGTTTGTTTTTAAAAAAATAAATAAAATAAAATTTATTCTATTTAAAGTTTTATCTATTATGTTTTATTTCATTAATATTAATAATTAATTATTAATTATTAATTATTAATTTTAACTAATATTTTGTATTAATTATTATTAATATTTTTTATATGAAATATTAATAATATATAGTGTTTTAATATTATTTGTTGATTAATTTAATTATTAATAATATATGGTTTATTATTAATAATAACCAAGGTTATTATGTTGGTTAATTAATTAATGATATAAGAAATATAGAATATATATTTATACCATTTAATTAATATGGAGGTTTGATTTTTATTAAAGGATTTCTTTTGTTTGAACAAACTCAATGCTTCATCAACATTGGTTAATTAAATTTTTTTGGAAAAGATATTACAAATTAAACCAATCATTGATTTAATCAATTGTTTGTAATTCATGAATCATAATGATTGTGTGGCATTGGTGAATTTATGTATTTGGGAAAATAAGATGGCTTTAGAAGTTGAATATCAAAGGCTTGGAGTTTATTTTCTGTTGGTGCATATGTGTTGCATGCAATGTGATGTTGTATCATTTTGTTCATTTGTATCCAACCTTTGTTTAGTCTTAACCTCATAGCTTTTGTGAACACTTGAGAGTATCTATAATTCTATGGTTTTGAGAACCATTATTTGTTCCTTATGCTTTTGGTGGAGCTGGATTTGTGATCATTATTTTTTATATGGTTTATGATCTTAGGGTATAGGTTATCTAGGTGTATAGATGGGAGTGGCTTGCAATAAGCATCGAGGCCTAGAAGTGGCTACCAAGATCACTTATTGTAAGTAACTTAATAAAGTGATAACATAATATATTAAATGGGGCTTTAAAATGAATTAAGAAGACTTATGTACCTCACTCATGATTGAGCACTAGTACAGGATAATATGGAGGATGAGATGATGCTTTTCATCTAGTGTGGCATGTACTCAGACATTGTTAGTAGCCTTGTCAGTAGAGAGATTTACTAATACCACATAAGAGAGGTTTACCGATACCACATATAGCCACTTGAGTTTCGGGGTCCAAAGAGGATGTCAAGATGAAACTCAAGGGTTAGATGTATGTGATGAAACTTCCATATATGCATCTTAAGTTTTTTACACGTGTTGGTTGCTTCTGGATTAGTGTGTATCACCTTTTCAATATGAGTAGTAATTCTTGAGATAGAGAACTTGTAGGATCCCTTACTTAGGTTTTATGTTGTGGTTGATATTTGAGTGGGGTCTGAGGTTATCTCCTCAACATGGTGGGAGTGGACCTCTAGGTTTCACGTGGTCAAGTGGTAGTAGTTCTATTACCATTTCAAATGTCTATGTTTTTGTACCAGTGTTGGATGACCCTTATAACAATTATATTAGCTTTATTCACCAGTGGAGACTTACTCATATCTTATTATGTTGTATACTTGTATCAGTGTATCTATTTTGATACCTATTTAGGATGTTATATTTTTACTTTGTATATAATTTGTTATTTCATACCTTGCAACTTTTGTAGTGGATGTTGGTTCATTATGTAATTTATAATATTTTAGTTGTATCTATATGTTCTCATTTATATGACGATGTACTTTTTACTCATTTGCATGTGTGCAATTTTGTACTTGTAGTTATTCTTAATAATTAATTAACATACATAATTATACATCATGGAACCCGTTGGATTTGTAATTGGCGACTAAGTTTCATTTATGAGTATGCATTGTCTTATATTATATTAATTCTGCATTGTTACTCATTATTGTTTTGTAAACTCTTAAGAAAACAATTATTTTGTAAACTTAGTATCATGTTTTAGGTTAATTTCTCTTGGGTTCCCTGGTGGGGCATTACTTCTGGTATCAAAACTAGGTTTCTACACTGGTAACTTTGGGAATCTTGTACACTCATTAGATGTCTAGTAGTTAAAGCTTGAAATGAAAACTTAGACATATAACTATGTAGTATTTTAGACTATTATTTTATGACTAATCATGTCTTTATTGTTTGTCTTGTTTTGAGATATCATTCTTCTTGTTTGGATGTTGTAGGTAAGATGCCTACTAAAACTAGATCTATTTCTAGAGGCCAATTCTCAGGTCATAGTAGAGGATGTGGAAGGGGTGGGATTCACTTCCCTTCTACGAGTATCAGATTTGAGAGTGTGCATGAGGAAAATAGGGAAGCGCATAGTGTAGAGCAGCGTGTTGAGTCATAGGAGCCTCATACTAGGCAGATACTTTAGGCTATTATTAATCATCTACCTATTCATAATAGGGTATATCAGGATGAGTCTCATCATTTTGGGAATGAGGAGTGATGGAGATCCAGGTGTCCTAGAAGGAGGAACACTTCATTTGACCAGGAGACCATATATCATGGCTAATCACATGAGGGACCTCCTTAGATCATGACCTCCTTCATTTAATGGTCTTGGTAGTGTCTTTGAGGTAGAGACTTGGCTTATTGGCTTGAATTGATGTTTCTCTATGCATCCTTATGGTAGAAATACCAGGGCGAGGTGTTTTATCATGCACCTTAAAGACTTTGTAGCTAATTGGTGAAAGATTGAGGAGCATAAACTTGATCTTAACATGGATACTATCACTTGGGAGCTATTTCTCGAGAACTTTCACGAATGCTTCTTATTTGATCAATGGAGGAAACATCGCATAGATGAGTTCCACAATCTACGATAGTTATCTATGACTATTCAAGAGTACGAGCATCATTTATTTGAGATCAAATAGTATGCAAGTTTTGGTCATGATTCATCCTTGATGGTATAGAATTTCATTAGACAAATTAATGGTCTCATCATTGGGAGAGTTAAGGTTTTCAAACCTAAGATCTTTAAGGAGGTGGTCATTAAGGATACATTGGTGGAGACGAATTTGACCTTGGGTCATGGTCGTCGGATGGGTGTTCGGATTGGTGGCCCTACACCTTCATAGTTTAGAGGTAATCAATCTCAAGGATCTGGTAATGCTAGGAAACCTCCTACCTAGTTTAGGGGTAATCAGAATCAGAAACAAAAGATGTCCTTTCCTTTAGCTTTAATTAGGGAGGTGGTTCTTATTCTAAGAACTTTCATAATGGTTAGTGCTTCAGGCACCATCAACCTAGTTAGCTTGCACAAAGAACACATCCAGTTGCTAGCAAAGGAAGTCTTCAATAGTCTAGTGCACCCTCTAATGGGAGGGGTTTTGGTAGAGGTACTGTTTGTTTCTCTTGTGGATAGTTTGGACACATTCCATCAAATTGTCCTCAATGTGCTTCATAGTTATCAGGATAGAGGCCTGCAACTTCTAAGCCTACAGTAAGAGATTATGGTAGATTGCATAGAGTATTTGTAGCAGTGGATCATCATTAGGTAGAGAACTAGGGAATAGTGATAGATACTTCAAGTTCTATTTGAGGTATTTCTCTTTCTATCTTACTTGATTTAGGAGATACAAATTATTTTATATCTCCTTTTGTAGTAGAACAATGTGGGCTAGTGGCAGTAAAGTAAGACATAGGATGGAAAGTTGAGTTAGTCTATGGGGCTTGGGTGACAAAAAACTCTCAAGTGCATAAGTATGAGTTGAATTTGGTAAAATTCACTACCTCAGTTGATCTTCATGTGACTCCTTTGAGATTGTATGTTGTTCTTAGGAATGGATTGGTTAGGATCTCATAGAGCTAGTATTGAGTGTAAACAAAAGATTGTGAAGTGCAAGGATGATGTTGGAAAAAACTTTAATATTGTAGGTATTCAACGTCTCATATCTCTTCATATGAATTCCACCATGAAACTCAAGTGTGGTGTGCAAAATGGTTATCAAGTATTTGTTGTGACTATGAAAGAGCTAGATGAAGTTGAGACTGAGGAAAAAACTCTTGATCATCCTATCTTTTAGGAATGTGCAAATGTCTTTCTGAGTGACATTCTAGGTATGCCACCAAAGCGTGACATAGAATTCTATATTGATATTTTTCTAGGAGTAGAGCCTATTTCTAAATCTCCTTACCAAATGATCACTCAAGAGTTGAATGATCTAAGGCTTTAGTTATAGGATTTTTTGGCAAAGGATTGCATTCAACCAAGTGTTTTCCCATGGGGAGCACATATACTCTTTTTTAAGAAGAAAGATGGATCTTTACGCTTGTGTATTGACTACAGATAGATGAACAAGGTAACGATCAAGAACAAGTATCCTTTTCCAAGGATTGATGATCTATTTGATCAGATTGAGTCTAGGTGTTGTCAAACATAGATCTCAAATTAGGATATCATCAATTGTGTATCTACCTGATGCAAATATTCACAAGATTGCATTCTACACTAGCTATAGAAATTATGAGTTCATAGAAGTTCCTTTTGGTTTGAAGAATTGTCCATCAGTTTTCATATGCTTGATGAATAGATTATTCCATTCCTATCTTGATCATTTTATTCTTGTCTTCTTGGATGACATATTCATATATTATAAATCCATAGAAGAGCATGAAGGAAGTTTACAATAGGTATTGCAGTGTCTTTGGGATAATCAGTTGTATACACTATCCCAATTTGGAAAAGTGTGACTTCTTTCAAATAGAGGTATGGTACCTAGGCCATGTGATTATAGGTGAATGTATTTTAGTGGATTCCTCAATGATTTAGGCAATTGTGGAGTGGCCAGAACCCACCAATATGCCTGAAGTTCATATTTTCATGGGATTAGCTGGACATTACTATCAATTTGTTTAGAACTTCTCTAGAGTTGCACATCCTATCACTTCTCTTTAGAGGAAAGGGAATAAGTTTATTTGGATAGAGAAGTGTGAGGAGGCTTTTCAAAACCTCAAGGAGTATTTGATTAGTGCACCTGTTCTAGCAGTACCTAACCCATTGGGTGATTTCATGGTATGTACTAATGCTTCTTTCAAAGGTATTAGAGTAGTCCTTATGCAGAAAGGACGTGTGATTCCTTATGAATCTCTAAAACTCAAGGATCACAAACTAAATTATCCTAAACATGATCTTGAGTTAGTAGCAATGGTTCATGCATTGGCCTAATGGAGATATTTTCTATTGGGACACCAGTTTGATCTTCACAGTGATCACCACAATCTACAATATATCTTTACCCAACCTAATTTTAATGCTACATAGAGGCAATGGATGCAATTTCTTTGTGAGTATGATTTTGAGGTCAAGTATATTCAGGGTAAGCAATAAGTGGTAGCCAATGCTTTGAGTTGAATGAGAAATGAGATATCAACATTGACTCTTAGTGTGGATTTGCAAAGTCGCATACTCCGGGAACTTCCTACAGATACTTGGTACCAAGAAGTGAGTGCAGAGGTTAAGTCGGGTAGATTTTCAGGTTATGTTTTGGAGTCAGATGGTCTTTTGCAACAGAAGATCTCGATATATGTACCACCATAAGATGATCTTTGTGCATTGGTTTTATTTGTGGTTCATCGTACACCTTATTCAGTACATCCAGGTGTCAAGAAGATGCATGCGGATCTTTGACAGCTATATCATTGGTCTGATATGAAATGTGACATTGATAATTTTGTGGCACAGTGTCTAGAGTGTTAGAGAGTTAAGGAAGAACACCAATATCTAGCAGGGCTTTTACAGCCTTATCTTGTTCCACCATGGAAATGGGATATTATATGCATTCTACAAAGATTCACATGACTGACCAATCCCTACCATTGTTTGTATATTATATGCATGCACATGTTCAACTTTGTGATGATAGGTTTGCAAGTACCAAGCATCGACTTCCTTGAATTGCCAAGATAAGTGTGCTCTATCGTAATATCTTAATGGTAAGAGAGGGGAGATAACATACAGGTCCAAATCCCAACCTAAACCATTAATTATCCTAAAAAAGTGGACAAGTATTTGATTTTCTACCTATCTGAATACATCAAGGTGACATGAATTTGCGAGCCCTTCCTTTAGGCTTGATTGTTGCAGTTTGAGTTGGTCAATTTTCCTTCTCATTGCATGTTATGTAGTTTTTTGGTGTTTTTTTATTAAAGTGTATTAAGGATTTAATTATAAGATTAAATAATTATACCTTATAAAATATTAGAATATTAAATATATGAACATTTAATTAATTAGGATTAAATTAAATACCTTTGTTTATTAAAGGGAAATAATTAAAAATTTTAATTATACAAATTGAAGATTTAATTAAATATTAAATCTAAATTAAAAATTAAATGCATAATTAAATATTAAATAATATTTATATTTAAATTACATGTTTCAAATATGCTAGGAATCTTAATTTAATTAAAATATAAATTATTTCATTTAAATGAAAAAGGGATTTAAGTGATATTTAATGTTGAGTCGCATATTATTATTAATTATAATTAATCATGCAAAAAGTTTGATAAAAACAAGGTTGAAAGTGAATTCTAATTTTTGTGATTTGGAGTTGCATATTTTCAACTTTGATTTCTAGGGTGACTTTTTTAGAGTTCTTTTTAGTCCTTTGGGGAGGTTTTATGAGATTGCAGGTTTTGGATCTAGATTTTGAAGTAAAGAAATTTTTGGAAGCTTATTTTTGAAGTTCAAAGTTGTTATTCATTGTTACATACTAGTTTGTGGATTAAGGTAGGGTTTGAAAACTCTTGTAAATCTTTCATTTTGAAAAGATTGTTTCCATTATATTTGCCAAGTTTGGTTGATAATTTTTGGAGTGTTGTATTATGGTTCTTGCCTTGTTTGTGAAATTGAAAAGAAAGGGTATTGGGTTTAATTTGTGTAGAGAAATTTTTCTTAAACATAAGGATTCTTTGGAGAAAATTGCAAGAAAACAAATTAGGTAAACATATGATTAGGGTTTTGTTTATTTAAGGTAGATAATTTCAAGAAATTTATATAGCCAATTAGATTTCAAAATCTATCAGATTCCAATTACAAAGACTAGTATTTGAATACATATTTCTTATAATGGAATTGAATGAAAATATATATATTTATATAGGGTTGAAAGAAAATTTAATTCAAAAAGAAAAAGAAATTGGAAAAATATATTTTGGAAAAAAAACATAGTTGGAAAAATTTTCGCCAAGATTTAAAAAAAAAAATTAATTGTGGCAGGGGCCACCACTCGCCTACAATGACCGCAGGTACTTACGGGCCCACGAGCTGCAGGGATACCTATGGTATCATGTGGCACCTGTAGGGTGGGGTGTAGGTACATCCCCCCACACTTTATTTTGGTTTGGTGTTTTTGTAAAAAAAAAATACATATTTAAAGTTTTATATATTATGTTTTCTTTCATTAATATTAATTATTAATTTTAATTATTAATTTAATATTAACTTTAATTAACATTTAGTATTAATTATTATTACTATTTGTTATATGAAATATTAATAATATATATTATTATTAATATTATTTGTTGATTAATTTAATTATTAATAATATATGATTTATTATTAATAATAATCAAGGTTATTATTTTGGTTAATTAATTAATGATATAGGAGATATTGTATATATATTTATATCATTTAATTAATATGGAGCATTGATTTTTATTAAAGGATTTCTTTTGTTTGAACAAACTCAGTACTTTATTAACATTGGTTAATTAAATTTCTTTTGGACAAGATATTACAAATTAAATTAAACCAATCATTGGTTTAATCAATTGTTTATAACTCGTGAATCATATTGATTGTGTGACATTGGTGACTTCATGTATCTGGGGAAATAAGTTGGCTTTATGAGTTGAATATCAGAGGCTTGGAGTTTGTTTTTTGTTGGTGCATATGTGTTGCATGCATTGTGATGTTGTATCATTTTGCTCATTTGTATTCAACCTTTGGTCAGTCTTAAGCTCATGTTTTTTGTAAACACTTGAGAGTGTATTTGTAATTTTATGGTTTTGAGAACTAGCATGTATTCCTTATGGTTTTGGTGGAACTGGATTTTTTATCATTATGTTTTATATGGTTTATGAGCTTAGGGTAGGTTATCTAGGTGTATAGATGAGAGTGACTTTCAATAAGCGTTGGGGCCCACAAGTGGCTACCAGGATCACTTAACTTAATTAAGTGATAGCATAATACATTAAATGGGACTTTAAAATGAATTAACAAAACTTGAGTACCTCACCCATATTTGAATGCTATTACAGGCTAGGATGGAGGATGGCATTATTCTTGTCATCTCGTGTGATGTGTGTTCTAGCATTGTTAGTAGCCTTGTTTGTTTGAGAGGTTTACTAATACTACATATGCTCACTTGACTGCCTAGGTCCAGAGATGATTCCAAGATGAAACTCAAGGGTTAGACATATGTAATGACACTTCCCTATATGCATCTTGGGTTTTCTACATGTGTTAGTTTCCTCTAGATTAGTGTGTATCACCTTTGCAGTATGAGTAGTGCTTCTTGAGATAGAGAGCTTACAAGATCCCTTACTTAGGTTTTATGTTGTGGTTGACTTTGTGGTTGATATCCAAGTGGGGTCTAATGTTATCTCCATTGCATGGTGGGAGTGGACCTCTAGGTTCCACGTGGTCAAGTGGTAGTGATTCTATTACCATTTGAGATTTTGACATTCGTGTACCAATGTTGGATGATCCTTGTAACAATTATATTCTCTTTATTCATTAATGGAGACTTACTCTTATCTTCTTATGTTGCATACTTGTATCAATGTATCGGTTGTGATACCTATTCAGGATGTTGTATTTGTACTTTGTATATGATTTTTTATTTCATACCCTACGACTTGTGCAGTGGATGTTGGTTCATTATGTACTTTATAGTATTTTAGTTGTATCTCTATGTTCTCATTTATATGATGATGTAATTGTTATCCATTTCAGGGATAACTTTAAGAAACCCCCTCTTAGGAAAAAGTGTAAAATCCTGGCGAATTGTACATTATTTTAGGGCAGGAAATTATTTTAATGTGGGTGATTTTTTTTTCAAATCCATGTTTTTCATAGTTTGTATTGGCAATTTTTTCCCTGTCGAATGAAAAATTCATAAATTCCTAGCGAATTATACAGTCATGTGGGGGAAAATATATATTATATGAGGCAAATAAATATTTTTTGAAGTAAAAAATTATAATATATGAGGCGAATGATTTTCGTTTGAAGGGAAAAAAAATAAGTGTATTGGCGAATGTTATGTACCATTTGAAAATTAATTTATTTTATTGGCTAGTCGTTCGTTAATTATAGGGAAAAAAAATGTATTGGTGACTTTCAAAAGATGGGACATAACACGGACACGTAACCTAACATACATACATTATTTTATAATGTTAAATATATTATTTGAGATCGTCTAATGATCCAAGATCAATGGTTGAAGTTTAATTTTGGCCCCAATTTCTTGAAGGAAATAGAGTTGTCCAGGAAGTCACCAGAATGTTGACATGTATCAAATTAGGGTTGTCAACTTGTCTGTAGACTACAGTGTACACATATTGGTATCAATAATCACGGTCCTATAGTACAACTTTTAACTCTTAACTCAGTAAGAAATAAATGCCTTGTCAGTGACAAGCAACATTCTTTAACTTGTCACGCACCACTTCCAAATTCGTACAGATGATATAACCGATTTCTGATAGTTTGACATTTATGGGAAAGATTTACTGCCAGATATGAAAGATTAAGGACAAAATATCAATTTCTCACACACATGCATTTAGGGGAAATATTTACATGAAATATTTAGAGACATATTAAGGATAATGGATTTAATACCATTAAAGAAAGAATAATTTATTACTAAGTAACGATCAAGGATT
Source organism: Chamaecyparis obtusa (assembly GCA_027943335.1). Taxonomy (NCBI): domain Eukaryota; kingdom Viridiplantae; phylum Streptophyta; class Pinopsida; order Cupressales; family Cupressaceae; genus Chamaecyparis; species Chamaecyparis obtusa. The sequence continues at coordinate 145,599 of BSBK01008643.1, read as the reverse complement.
CAAGGGCTATTTATAGAAGATCTAGCTTCTTTATTCCTTGATTAATCTTTGCTAGATAATTTTTTTGTTTAGGTCATTAGTCTGCACTTTGCAAATAATTTTCTTTTAAGGTTTCTAAAGTTTTAGATGGACACTCTAATTAGGCTTAGATGCACATTTGAGGAGGCCCAGAAGGCCTTTCTGGGTTCCTTTTCAGTTGAAAACTTACAATCAATTTGTAAGGAGGGTGGGCCTTTCATAATAGAGGTTGTTAAAATGGTGTTGGGAAAAGAGTTTCTACACAATGACGATAGGCACTGGGTCAACACAGACATTACGTCCCATTTTTTGGCATCTCTTCTCAACCTCAGAGGAGAGAATGTGGACATGTTAATGTTGTTGAGGAGGGTTTTTAAAGAATAATACTTGGGGGACAATGTTCATGTTGTTGTGTTCAAAAAAATAGGGGTGGGGATCCCTTGGGCAAGTGAAATACCCAAGATTCTCCTCCTAGGCTAGAATGTGGCCATGCAACCTTTTCTATTAGGCCTGAATGCTAGACAGTTGAAGCACCATAGGAAATGGGCGATGATAGCTAGGGATTTTCTCTGAAAGTGGTTTCTTCTTGTCGAAGTAGAGGCTCAGGCGGGGCAATACAGGTGGCTTGATGAATTCTCATAGTTAATCCTCATTGTAGAATTCTACTTAGATGGAGTCAGAGGGAAAAATCATTTGTGGTTTTTTTTTTATAAAAACATACCACATTTTTGGGTTTTTTGTACTGGAAGTGGAAAATGTAATTATAATTTTATGAAAAAAAATAATGAAAATTTTGCAAGTTCATTTCATTTTGTGTTTTATGGTTACAAAAAATGGTTCTTAGACTTCTCTGTGATTGCAATATTTTAATTAGTTTCTTTATCATTGTATTAGACATGTATGATGTAACTTGTAATATGTTTCAGTAGAAATAAGGAAACGATGCCAATGGTATTTCCATTTTTAAATCTAAATATTTAAAATGTATCACAGTTGTACAATGTAGACAGTTGTAGTTAATAAAAGAAATGTCTTATCACTAACATTAAGTTTGGGTAATGTTACCTATCATGATATTTTTTCCATTTCACACACTTGTACATTTAATATGAAAGATTTACATAATTTTGAAGGACAAATAAATTAATAAGGTTAGAGAAAGAATTTATTTTTTTCTAATTATAAGGTATGAGAATTATATGTGATTATAATTATCAACATTAAAGTTATAATCAATTAAAAATATCATTTTAACTTTAAGTATACTATATAATCAATAAAAAATATTACTTTAACTCATGTTTGATTGGGAGACCTAGCAAGTCAACGACCACAACATTCTCATAATACCTAAACACTAACCTTAACTCTGGCCTCGTTACGAGATCAGGAGATAACCACTTCGCCAATTCGCTAAAGTAACAAGAACGAGCAGAAAAGGGGACTTAAGTTTATGAAATTTATTACAATGTAATAGTATTAAAAAAATAGTGCACTTTGAATTTGATTGGCTAAAATTGTTACTATTCAATTAAATAAATTTAAATGTTATTATCCATTATTGATTAATATCTATAAAGGAAAAAATAACATTATAACATTTAACAATGTCCATTGCAAATAACTACCATTAGATGAGCACAAATCGACAATGTACAATGGATTTTAGGATGAAAGGGAAAAGAAACCCCATTTTTTCAAACTCATTTCGGAATCATGGCACGTGTTGTTAAACACATTCCACTCACACGGTCTACCAACAATGTCATTTGATGATGACATCTAACTCGTGAGGTGAGTCAGGTGACTAGGTGAGTTAATTGAACCCACGGGACCACCATACCAGATAGTGACTAACAATGACCATTGGATGATTGTAGATCAATGACCAAAGTTGTATATCAGGATGAAAGGGAAAAGAAACCCCATTTTTTCAAACCGGTTCCGGAATCATGACAGGTGTCACTAAACATGTTCCACCCTTACGGTCTACCAACAATGTCATTTGATGATGACATTTGACTCGTGAGGTGAGTTAGGTGACTAGGTGAGTTAATGGGACCCACAGGGCCATGACACCAGATAGTGACTAACAATGATTGTTGGATGATTGTAGATCAATGACCGAAGCTGTATTTCAGGATGAAAGGGAAAAGAAAACCCATTTTTGCAAACCCATTCCAAATTCATGACGTATATCCACTCACACGGTCATTGACAAGTGTGACGACTATAGATTGTACAATTTTTGCGCATTAAGTTTCCAATCTAAGTTTTTCCTTTATAAGTATAAGTAGTTTGGAGATTTAGAAAGGGGTTATGGATTCTAAATTTCTAGGTTGAGGATTGAGGTCCGAGGAAAGTAACAAAGTCTCTCAACTCTCTTCCCAGTCATAGTGTGCAAAAATCAAAACTACGGGTAACTATTAAAATCTTGAACACCTACGAGTACATCCCGCATTTTAAATTTTTCAAATCTCTTGGTCTACAACTTTACTGTTTATATTATAGAAAAAATTAGCCTGTTAGGGTTTAATTTTGAATCACCCCTATAAATTATAGGCTTGTAGCTATGTATAAATATTTGAATTTTTCTACGAGTAAATAGTGATATTGGTTACCAACTTACCACGATGGGCAAAACAAATATCAAGAATAAGATTATGAGTAAAAGGCCAAGTCAGATAAGAGACTTCCACAATCTACTTAAAACACTAGGTTTCACTGATGAATTCCATGATATTTATGATCCTGGTATCCATGGAAATAAGGGAATAATGGAAATTAGATTTGCACTTGAAAATAAGTGGAACAATATAAGGGTTCAAAAGAAAAATTCTTTAACAACAAGATAAAGGCAATGACAAATAAAATTGCAGCGTGGATTTTTGGGTCGGCACGCATGGTGTTACCTCAAGTATTCCCTTGCCCAGAAATTGTCATGGTTTGCGACAAAAATTATGATGAAAATAGAAAAGAAATTGTGAATAAAAATACTCAGGAGGAAATTTTGTCCATAAACGAGAGTGAATTTTCTATTCAGTTGAACCTAGGGTTTGAACAACAAAACTCAAACGTGCATATTGACCTGGGAAAGCTGGCAAAGGATTATGAAAAATTAGATGCAATACAAAGAGATTCTTATATTAGATGAATAACAACAAGCAGTTCTAGTCTAAGTCCAGATCATAAGCCTCCTTATGATTATGATATTTTTGTGCAATGGGCACAAGACAATATTTCCTTGCTAGCATTTTGTTTGGGATTGGATAGTAACAAAGAAGTGGGTAAAAACATTCTTGAAATAATTTTTCATATTCATTTTGAAAAAGAACCAGTAAAATATTGTTTTATTGAGCACATTGTTTGTTTCATGCAAGAACAATTACTAATGATTAAAAGAGGTTCATAGAAGACATTTATATTCACAACCTACTTGTGCTATCTTCTCTTAGCAAAGCATCGTGCAATATTTCAGACAAATAATCTTTGCAGTCAAGGCCAAAATCCAATATATGAGTGGACACCTCAGATAAGGATGATTGATAACAGAAGGAACTACAACAATTTTGTAGACTTCTTTTTGGCACCAATGTGCCATAAAATTACAGGCACTACAATGCCTAGATTGTCTGTTACTTGTAGAGATTGCATTCAACTCGGAAGTCAAAAATAATTGGTTTATTGGTACATCATGGAAGAGTACACTATGTTAAGGTTTTACAGTTTAGTGGTATAACCCTACAAACTTCCAATACATGTAATAGAGAGGGTATTTGCATTAGAATATGTACGAAAAATGGAGAGGACAAATGTACTCTTTAATGGTCAGCAAAATAAAATGATATTTCCTTCCTTGCCTTTCTCATTTGGAGGGTTCACATTTGAGAGAAGAGGATTCAAAGTGGCACAAGCCTTTTTTTCAATTTTTCTCTTTGATGTTGACAGTCACTGGCAGTATGATCCACTCAACATAATTGGAATAAAGCTTAGAGAGAATAGGAATTATGCAAGAAAATGTCAACATGAAAGTATGTCATTGATAGAAAAATTTAAACATATGGAGTCCTAGGACGAGGTCAAAAAAGAGATGGATAAATATGCTGCTGAAAATAATATTTCAATACAGGAATTGTCATCACAAATTATGGCATTGCACAAACAGAAAGGAAAAGTGCAGGCCACGACATCGTATAATTTATACCAGATAGCTTCTCAACCATCTACAAAATCTATTCCAAAAGAGCTAATTGTTGAATGTATGGATGATAATTGGACTCGAACCAAAAATTTTGATTTTTGGGAAATGAGGAAGAATCTTGGTGAGCCAAAGACCTCTGCAGATCTTTATGATGTGGAAGAGGATACAATGTTTAACAAATTTTGGAATAAGGAGCATCCAGCTGAAGCATATCACGGTGATGATGATTGTCCTGATAATTAGAATGAGAAGGATTCTATGAATCCCACATCCAGTAAAGTATATTCAATTAGTAGAGGAGTTGATGTGTCCACAAAAGATAAATATACCAAAGGGGCAGATATTGGAGAAAAAATGGGCTACCTAGGTTTTGGTGGTCTGGGTCCCAGTGGACAAGGGCCTTGGTCTCCACCTGACCCACCAGCTCCACCAAAAAATGGTTAGAAACTAGGCCTTGGACTTCAATCATCATATTCATCAAAAAAAATACTACTCAGTCAATTTCATTTGTTCCAGCTTCAAATCTAGTTCCACCTGTTACAAGCACTTAGATTCAATCTGAACCAATTTCCACTCCCACAATTGTGGATATCATGGGTACAACTAGTGGCCCGAAAAGGACATTATAAGTGGACATGGGATTAGTGGATCCCAGAGATCAAGGCAGTGTAAAGAAGCAAAAGGTTATGACAAGTAGTAGTACAACAATGGCAATGGTGACCATGAGTCCAACAATTACCACACCCTCATAACAGTCCAAAAACTCCATTTTGTAATGGGTCAGGGTGTCACTATTGCTAATCCTCATGGTGGAATTAGCAGAACCATAGGAAACATAGGTGGAAGCTCTTACATCAGTGCAAGTGCTATTTCACCATTCAAACATTCAATTGTGTAAGAAAACCCTAATTTTCATTACAATGATTTTGTAACTAACTTTGAACAATCCAAAAATAGGAATAGACAAAATAGTAAGACATTGAAGATGGAAGCAGTTGTTGTAGCTCGTGATGCAGAACCTGCATCCAATGGGTTATTTCCCACATATTACCCAAAGAAGGATATGATGGATTTCATGGTTGTTATGCCCCCAACTAGAGATAACAATCCACCAGAGAGTCAGTTAGATCCATCTCAATTTCAAGTTAGCACCCTCCAAATGGATTTATCCAAAATTTAAAATGTGGACAAGATAAATGTGTCAAAAATGACCAACCAAGTGCTCTATAGTTCAATGATGAAGTTGGAGAGAGAGAAAGGAAACCTTCAGGGCACAATAGATAAGTTAAAGGTAGACCTTGCAAATGAAAAGGCAAAGGAGAAAGCAGCAGAAAATAGGTGCAAAGAATTAGAGAAAAGGATAAAAAATTCTTCCTCTAAAGAAGCAATTGGACAACAAGAACATATGGACACAAAACTGAAAACTCTAAAGGAAAAATTGGAACAGAGCAAAAAAAACTTGAGGATGAAAAAGCCTCTTCATTAAGTATATACAAAAGCATGGAGCATGCGGGATAGGAAAACAATAACTTAAATAAATAATTGGAGAATGAGAGGGTAAAAAAAATATTGGGAAGAGAAAGAAAAACAATGGGAAGAGAAAGCAGAGCAATAACAAAACATGTGAACACTAGTTTTCAGAAATGAGAGAAGACCTAAAGAAGGAAAATAATACAATTAAAATTTACGAAAATAGCTTGAATGACCATGTAAATAATACGGTCAAGAAAATAAAAAAATACTTCTGGGGGCAAATAAATGTGTCTGTTGATAGGTTGTGTGATTTGTTTGAACTGAATGAAAATCTTAGAGATGTTTTTGGGAAGTTGAAAGAGCATATTGAGAAGAATAAAAAAAATTGTCAAAGATAGAATACTATAAAGAAGATTTTGCAAGAAATCAACACAACCAGTGACAGGCATTTGGCAACAAAGAGAATTTAGGACCGCGTTGGTGCATCAATAAAGGTGACCTATGTCTTTCAAAAATGTCAAAAACTAATAGAAGAAGATGAAACTATTTCCTTATTCGGGCCAAAGCTCACCAAGTTGAATAATAAAACAACCAAATTGATAACTCTTGGTTTGCCAAGTCTTGGTCTTGATTACTCATCAACGAATTTCGTTGGAAGAGAAGCTTACAAAAAAAAGTTGGAGGACACAATGACATCTGATTTAGGCAAGCTTCCTCAGGATAGAACTCATGAAGGTATTGCAAACTGCATCAAAACATTGAAAATTTTTAATGCAGTATTGGGAGGAACATTGCTTTCAACTCACTCTTCCAAGTATGGATCGTTGACGAGGTTGTAGTTCATTTACTATAGCATCACAAATATTGAACTTCCAATCAACAAAGAAAGGAGCATACTAAAGAAACTAATAGAACCATCTTGATCTCATCAATCATAGTATGTGAAAGTACTTTCAATTTCAATCATCTCTATATCTTTTTATAATTTCTTGAATTGAGTTTAAAGTAACAAGTTTGAACTTTATTTTTTGAACAAGATCAATGTTGCAGATACTATTGCCAATGCTAATTTACTAAACTGGCCTGTCAAATGTAGAAATGTACAGTTGTAGAGATGTTGTAGACTTGTATTTGTCTTACTGGTTTAGATTTTGAGACTTCACATTAGGAAAATTGACCTAAAGGTGTTGTTGCTCCCATGTTTCTATAAAAGGAAATTCAAGGTCATTAGCTTAGGGTAATGAAATTGAAATTAGGCAATGTGCCAAATTGCCAATGGGTATTGAGTCATTGACTTTTGTAAAAAAAATCATAGAATTGTGTTCTTACTAATATTAATGAATGAATTGTTACATTGTATCATATTTGTAATTAAATTAATGAGAACTAGTATTTCTAAGAATTGTAACATATGAATTGCTATGTTGGCAAAAAAAATAATGAAAAATCTACAAGAATTGTACCATATAAGCTGAATAATGAAAATGAAAACCATTATTAATTGTGGAATTGAATCTTGATGAGTATGACATTATCAACCACGTTCATGTTTTTGACATTGGAATATGCTATTATGCATGATTGATGATGAGATACAGAAACTGGCAGTAGACTTCAGGAAAAAGTTCAATAAATACCTAGGACCTGCTACTTCTACAAAGGTTCAAGTTTCCACATCATATCATTATTGGGATCCTCAGATTCATCACCATCAACTTCATAGCTACCTTGGCTCTTTGATATGTTTTCTTCACTCTACATACCTCTGCTTCACTAATGTTCACCACTAGCAGTACCAGTACATGATTCAATGACATCATTGTCTCTGGCACTCCCACTTTGGTTTGAAATGTTTCCCAACCCTCTTCTCTGACATTTCTTCCTCCACAATTTTAGTGCCCTTTCATAAGGAAAAGTATTGACTTCATACCTGGATGTATAGAACCTCAAGAAATTTTCCAGATTCTTGTCTAGTTTGTTTCTTAGCTTTGACTTTATGAATACCAAAGCACTAAAAACTCTCTCATCCTCCACCAACCCCAATATCATGGTCAGACATAAATCAGCAAGCTTGAAATATTCTAATATTGAATCAATCAGCATTTTTCTCTCATCTAGATTTTTCCAAAGCCTTCTTACCAATCCATCTTCGAGAGGGTTCTGCATAATATTATATTGTTCCCTCATTGTCAGTGAAAAATGACTTGATTGATCTCTCAAATGAGATTTATCTAAAATTCCATTTAGAGTTACTCCATTTAACTCTTTGGTTTTGCAAAAATGATCTATCAAAGTTAGTAGCTTAGTTTTAAAATCTTTCAAATTGTTCAATCTCCAATATTGAGGAAACATAATAGCCATGGATTCAAGTAGTTAGACTAGAGGGAATCTTTCTCTAATCTATGCGAAAAGATCAAAGACAATGTGCTTCACAGAAACTGTTATAGACTCAATGATCTTGATAAAGTTTTCCCTTTTAATACTTGATACTCACTTCCTGGGGTTCTTTCCTAGTTTCTCAGACTCAATCTTGGAAAAGTAGTGCATTGGTATCTCAACTTTGTGAACTTCTGCACATAACTTTCCATTTGCACCAATTTTTAAAAAGTTATCAGGATTTTCCAAATCTATGATTTTTAACCAACTAGAAAATTTTACATCACATGATCGATAGAGATTATCGAGTGTTACACATGTCAATTTACGCAACGCAACATATTCTGCAATATACATAGCTCTTTGTTGGGCCTTTTTCATTAAATTTCTCATTTCATCAAGTATGGGGAGAAGACCTACTAATGTTAAGAGTATCTCTAGATTACTTCACATTCACAGCAAAGCAAGAAATTTTGGTTGCCATTCTTTGTCATGACTTGAGTTCATTATACCAAGCAACGATTGATAATCTGAAAAAACTTGATGTGCTGGTCCATCCAAAGAGATACATCTGGTATCATTATCCTTAAGAAGCTTGTTCCCATTGGTTAGTCCTTCGGCAAAGTGTTGAAATTCCCTCAATCATTTCAGACTTTGAAAAAAGTATTGGTAGAGCTCTTTGATTAAAACTTCAATTTTTTGTACTGGAGCATGCTTGCTGACAACTCCAAAAGCTAGATTCATTATGTGGGATATGCAGTGAATGGGAGTAATGTAGGCTACATAAGAAGATTGTATCTTTGTGCAAAGACCTCCCCTATGGCCTTGCATTACTGAAGCTCCATCCGCTCCAACACACACCAGCTTTTTGGCAATCGTCATGTCATTTATACCTTTGTATTCAATCAAAGAACTCTTTACTAGTTCAAATAAATTTTATGTTGTTGCATTATCCTTCATTTTAGCAATAGTTAGTAGATGAGGTTAGCGAACAAAATTGTGTACAGTATGTTGCCTGATTTTCAGTCACCTATCATTTTTCCATGTGAAGTTGGTTGAGTCTAGGTCTAAGTCTTGCTTAGGTAGGCTTTCTTTGCCAGGTTTCCCTATCATTGCTTTCCTTCTTTGAACCGGGTGGGCTTTTCTACAAGATCTTGTAACATTGGGTAGGTTATAGACCCCATCCTGGCAAAGAAGATGTGCTTTATTGATAATCTTGTATATCAAGATGGATGGTGTTTGTTCTTTCAGAAGAATCAAGAGGAAACTTTTTCTGTATGGAGAGTGCTAGAATTGCCGACTCGTCTGATGATATTATCAGTAGAAAAGGGTGGACAGTCATGGAGTTGATGGTATTAAAAATCTTCCTATCACATTTTAGAACCTATGGCAGAAACAATATAACAGGCGCCGAGTTCACGTGCATGTGTCCTGCGCATTATCTAGATGCATATTAGAATTGCCTAAGTCTTTACGAGCTCAGCGCAAGAAACGGTAGGTAATCTAGTTCGATAATCATGAAGTTTCAAGGTGGTAGAGATATGATAACCTAGATTTTGCATCTACGGTTCCCGTTATTCCTCAAAAATATTGAAGACTCATACAGGGTTTGTAGAGATCTTGCCATCTGTCAAGTCTTTTCTCTCGCGGGCCCGGTCCCGTTCTTCAGAAGTTAAACGTCGATCCAATCTGATGGTTATCGCATTACCTCGATCCTAAGATGCAAATGAGTTAACATCACGGTGTTGCGATGGCCATCCGATCTCCTTGTTTGAAAGACTATCTTGATGTCAGAGGCTGGGCCTACCTTTGCTGATTCAGATGGACCCCCCAGGAATCTACGTGTACCAATGGTAAAGCGGTCGCATGATCGCATAGATTAAAATAATGGTATGCGATCATGTGACAATGTAATTGAGGATGTGACAATGAGGTTGCTGGGCCCCGCAAACATCAGCAAGCCAGAACATCTTAAGATTCCAAATCGACAGACGGCGCATGATCTTATGGAATCTTGTAAGCTTTTAAATTCATGCGACTATCGTCGGATCTGCCAAGTGTGAAGAAGTGGGTCCGGGATGTTTCACGAACACATAAGCTAGTCTGTGGTTGGTCCACAAGATAATGAGTTGGCGGATTGTCAGAGGGACTTGTTGGCATATTGTCAGAAGGGTCCTAACATTGGCAGAGAATCTACGGCTGGCACGTGATCGCAAGGAATATTCTTCCCTCTTGCGATCATGCAATCACCGTCCGATGGGAATATTGCCAGGTGGGTCTGATGAGCTCAGTGAGCCTACATGGTACTTTACGGTTGGTCCACGAAATGTCGAGTTGGTAGAGTGTCAGAGGGATCTGTTTACATGTTGTCAGAAGGGTCCTGACATCGGCAGAAGATCGATGATGGGTGTGTTTTCGCAAGGGATGTGTCAGACGTATGCGATCTTCAGACAGCTGTAGATTTTGCTTTTCCAACAGTGAAGAAGTATAAAGGGGTCCACTACAGGAAATCTACGGTTGGCGCATGATCGCAAGGAATATTCTTCCTTCTTGTGATCATGCGACCACCGTCCGATGAGAATATTGTCAAGGAGGCCAGAGACTTAAGGAAATCAAATGAGATGGTGACGCGTGTCAAGCATACAATAAAAGGATTAAAACTTATGATTTTAAGGATCTCGGTGGTGCTTGAATGTTATAATAAAAGGTGACGGAAGAGAATTGAAAAGAAATAAACGTCGATTTCTTTTTCAAGTTGACTGTCGTGGTAAAATAGAAAGCGTCTGTCACGGAGTATGTCGAAGGAAGAACAGAGAAAGAGATTGCATGATAACAAATGGTAAAGTTCTTGCCGATAGATGGCGTCTGTTCACATTCTCAAGACAAATCAAAGTTAAGTGACTCCGGAAGCCCAATGAACTCTGGCTTGATAGGTGTTGATCGAGAGATTGAGATATCATGATCGTCTTCCATACCCTCTCATTGAAGATATTCCTGCTTGGTGTATAGTCTGTTTGTATTCGTGGAAGCTGGAAGGTCATGAGTTCTGACGAACTCTATGTATTGTGAAGTCTATAAATACTGGGAAGAAACTCATTGTAAAGGTCGGCAAACTGGATATTTGAGCAAAGTAATTCCATTTACTATAGCAAGGTTTCTGGTTTTGTTGTTCCACTGGTAGTCAATCATATGCATTTGAATAGAAAGGATAGTTATGTATGAAGCTGTGATTATGTCTTGAATTCCATTTCATGTCTGTGGTTGCAGTAAGTGATTCCATTTACTTGTCATATGTGATTCTTCTCCTATTCATCCTGTTAGTTAAATAGTTGCATACTGGACAGAAAGTACAGTGGTGTGTAGAGCTTTGATGTATGTGTGGATTCCATTTCATGACAGAAGTTGCAGTTAAAACAATTCTATTTGTCTCCTATGCATGATTCTGCTCCTGTTCTCTTGGTTAGACTTTGCATGGTTAAAATAGGTAGATTAGAGTTAGAAGATAATAAGCATAAATCCTTGCCTGAATTGTTTGTGCCTACAAGCAATTTGGTTAAAACACATCAGAGACAACCTGGTGATCAAGATAAAAACACATTCATTGTATATCATACATAATTAGGGAGTTGTACCTATCAATTCAGAGGGCAGTGATAGAAGACGTACACTGACCCAATTGTTGGTGACATCCTTTTGTTCTCTCCCATTGGGTAATTTAAGAGTCAAAGATTAGAAATCTTGAAGAGGACAAACTGTTAACCAACAGTTTTTGGCGACTCTACTGGGGACACTTAGAAAGAAAATATATCAATAAGTTCCTCATAATCTAAGACATCCTGGATTCTAGATTTACTAGGAGTGCGAAGCAAAAGGGAAAGGTTGACCCAGTGTACGAAGAACTTAAAGAAGTCAATTTCCCTATTCTTGAAAATACTTACAGGAAAGGAAGGACTAAGTCAAGAAGAGAAGTTGGAGATAACAAGCCTGAAGATTTTCAATTGTCTTCTGTAGTACCTTTCAGAATAAGAAGCAAATCTTCTTCACCTCCTGTTGATAGGATTCCTATTTCTACCACTTGCAATTCATTGTTATTGCACGGTATTGCACTTCCCCTCTCGGTTTCAATACAAGCAGTTACACAAAATACAAGTCTAGCAACTATGGTTGTTCCTTGGGGAAATGCTATTGGACCATTGAATCTTGTAGCAAATCATGACTTGCCAAAGGCCTCCAGAAAGAACTTTCCCAGATTCAATGGTGATGGTTTGGTATCTGCAGAACAACATCTAAGTGCCTTTCTTAAAGCTTGTAGTGTGGTGAACCCTTAGCATGATGATGTTGCAGTCAGAATGTTTGTAGACACACTGGTGGGTGATGCAGCAGATTGGTTTCAAGATTTACCTGCAGGTTGTATCACTGGTTGGAATGACATGAGGCAGAAATTTGAAGAAAGGTATAAGAGTGCTGAGGATGCTCAAAGTTTGTTATTACAACTAGCTCAAATTAAGAAAGAATCATCCATCTCTATGAGAGATTTTAATGCTAAATTCAATAAACTTATTAAAAGGATACCAACTGCTAGTGCTCCAATAGGAGACAATCAAAAAACTTTCTATATCAGTTCTATGCCTCCTGAACTTGGTTATCAACTAAGAAGGGCTAATGTGGCTACTTTACAAGCTGCACAAACTCTTGCAGTAGAGATGGAAGATGACATGATAGCCTCTGGGAAATGGAAGAAAGAGTATCATACTGGATCTTCAAGCAATGTAACAAGTACTTCAAACAGTACTGAGGCCATGTTACAAAGATTGTCCAATGAGATGATTGCATTAAAGAAATAGGTTGCAAGACCAACTCATTCATTATATCAGCCTTACCGAGAAGGACCAAGGTATCAAAGTGGGAACAAGAACTTACAGCTTCCTCCTACTCAGCAAAGATTAGCTATTGAAGCTCCTCCTAAAGGTCAGACTTCTTGTGCTTTTCACCTCAGAGCAGATCATGATGGTGATACCTGTGAAGACATGATCTGGCATTTACAAATGAAAGGAGAAGAAGTGCAAAGAATTGAATATCCAGAAGATGATGATGATCATGTTCCTCATGGCGACTCCATAAATTTGTATTGTTAGTATGAATCAAATTTAGAAAATGGAGGAAATTGTTTTGCCACCTTGGAAGGACCTCAGCTAACTGTGATGACTAGAGGTCAGAAAAATAAAAGTCAAGTTCCCAATGCTGCTTCTGTCAAGAGTCAAGTTCCTCCCCACAAGGCAGCTAAGAATGATAACCCAGCGTCAAGTTCTTCACAAAAGGAACAAAAAGATAAGTTTCCTCATTCCTTTGATATTATTCAATTTTGTGAAGAAACTAAAATTCAAATATCTACTATGGATTATTTGAGATCACACTCTGATCAATTCCAAAGGTTGATAGATCATTGTAAAAGTGGAGAAAACATTCATATCAATTCCAATGTCAGTGATAAAAGGTGAGTTAATGCTAATGAAGGGAATTCAATTGATGATGATTTCTCAATTCCTAGGTTGTTTCAAGAAGAAGAACCTGTGATCCATGCTACTTGTTCATATTTGAAACCAGAGCCTTTTTATGTGTCTCTTTTTATTAATGGCAACAGACTAAGTAATTGCATCATAGACTCTGGAGCTTCAGATAATGTAATGCCTGCGTCAGTTGCAAAAGCTCTAGGGCTACCCCTAACCAAAGTCTTTGGAAAGTGCTATTCAATGGATGCCAAGCAAGTACCTTTGATAGGTCAGATCAAGGATGCACAAGTTGCTTTGGTTGCATATCCTTCCAAGAGATTAAAGCTTACAATTCTTGTTGCTAACATTCCTGAAAGCTATGGTATGTTGCTTAGTAGAAGTTTCTGCAAGGACTTGGGAGGAGAGATTAAACTTGATTGGTCATCTGCTTACATCCAAGTTGGGAATAAGAAAGTAAAGCTTGAACCTGAAGGTAAGGCTAAATTTACTGTTTTGAAATCAGATGATCCTAAATCTCAGATCTTATATCAAGAAATGCAATTTGGTAATTACATGTTAACATATGATGGACCTAATGCTCAAGAAGAGACGGTAAAGGCAGATTCACAACAGCTGTGGACAATGCAGTTTGATGGTAGTTGTGCTAAGGTAGGCTCAGGAGCAGGAGTAGTCTTAATTGCACCTGATGAAGAAATCACACATCTGGCCTACAAGTTGAATTTTAAGAACACTAATAACACTGCAGAGTATGAAGCTCTTCTCCTTGGAATGGAAGTTGCAAAACAAAAAGGAGTAAAGTTACTTAAGGTACAAGGTGATGCTGAGCTTGTGGTAAAGCAGGTGAGAAATTTATATTCTATAAAAAATAACAGATTAAGGAATTACAGAAATAAAGTATGGGATGAGATGGAAAATTTTGATGCATTCTCAATAAACTCAGTTCCTAGAGACCAGAATTCAAAAGCTGATTCATTAGCTGTCTCTGCCTCATTATTGTTACCTCATCCTGAATTTAAAGATCAGATATATAGGATGGAAGTTCTTTTTAGGTCAAAGGTACCTGATAATGAAGAATCATGGCAAGTCTTTGATAATGACAAGCATATTCAGCAGTTCCTAGAAGGATCAGGCCCTTTTGTCAATATGTGCTTTGAAGATGGTAAAGATGAGCAGTCACTGATTGAGGAGGAAGAATCAGAAGAAGAAATCATTCAATTAAAAGGTAATAAGATCCCTTCTCATTTTGTATCTTTAGAAAATCTTTTTGACAAACATGATGCTTACGTTAAGCAAGAAAGGAGTGAAAAAGAAAAGACTTGTGGAGAGTATGATGGAATCAATATAGAGACTGATGATTGTCCAAAAATGATTAATATTGGAAAGTGTTGTTCCATTGAAGAAAGGGGTAAGATCAAAGAGTTATTAGTGGAATTTCAAGATGTTTTTGCTTGGGACTATGAGGGTCTTAAAAATTTCATGGATGGAGATTTTAGGCACACAATCCCTCTAAAGGCTGGGGTAGTTCCTATCAAACAGAAACAAAGAAACTATAACCCTTTGATAGAAGGAGAAATTTTTAAGGAGATTGATAAGATGTTAAAATAAAAAATCATATATCCTATTCATCACTCCACCTGGATTGCAAATATCATCCCTGTGAGGAAGAAGAATGGAGAGATAAGGATTTGTGTAGATTTCAGAAATCTAAATCAGGCTTCCCTCAAAGATAACTATGCATTGCCAAACATGGACCATTTATTACAGATTGTTGCAGGTTTAGGAATGATGTCTATGTTGGATGGGTTTTCAGGTTATAACCAAATCCAAGTGGATGAATCAGACAAGTACAAGACAGCTTTTACAATGCCATGGGGTACTTTTGCTTATAATAGAATGCCTTTTGGATTGATTAACGCAGGTGCAACATTTCAGAGAGCAATGGATCTGTCTTTTGGTGATCTTAAAAATAAGATTATTGTGATGTACCTTGATGATCTAACTGTTTTCTCTAGGCAGAGAAAAGATCACATAAGAGATCTTGCCAGAGTCCTGCAGAGGTGTAGAGACCAAGGTATTTCTTTAAATCCAAAGAAATCTGTATTTTGTGTTACTGAAGGTAAACTTCTTGGACACATTGTTTCTCAAGAAGGAGTTAAGATTGATCCTGATAGAGTTAGAGCTATTCAGCAGTTAAGTTTACCTTTAAGTAAAATTGGAATTAAATCTTTCTTTGGACAAGTTAACTTTTTAAGAAGATTTGTACCTGATTTTTCTGAAACTGTGAAAAGTATAGTTGATATGATGAAGGGAAATCAATCTTTCAAATTGACTGATGATGGTAAGAAATCTTTTGAAGACATAAAAAATGCAATTGCTAATGCCCCTGTTTTAGTTCACCCTGATTATACAAAAGAATTCATTTTATATTGTTATGCATCACAACACACCATGTCTGCAATACTGATGCAAGAAAACAAGGAGGGGATACAAGCTCCAATTGCTTTCATGAGTATACCCTTGAAGAGCCATGAGTTGAAGTATTCCCAAATGGAAAAACATGCTTATGCTGTGGTAAGAGCATTGAAAAATTTTAGATTTTATGTTCTTCACTCACATTCAGTTGTTTATGTGCCTGATGCAACAGTAAAAAGCATTTTGACTCAACAAGAAGTTGGTTGTAATAATAGAGGAGCTTGGATTGCCAAAGTTCAAGAGTATGACACTGATATTAGGCCAACTAAATTGGTGAGGGGGAATGCACTTTGTAAAGCCATAGCAGAAGATCAGCCAGATGAGAAGAGTGATCATAAGGTGCTGATGGTGAGTTTACAAGATCCTTGGTTTTCAAACATTGCTTATTTCCTGACATACGGTGAGTGTCCAGAGTGATTGACAGCAAAACAGAGGAGAGATCTGAGAAACAAAGCCCTCAGGTATGTTATTTATGACGATGTTTTGTACAAAAGAGCAATAGATGGTACTTTCCTTAGGTGTGTGGATAAAGAGCAGCAAATGCAGTTGTTGAAAACTTTTCATGATGAGGCATGTGGAGGACATTTCTCTTCTACTGTTACAACATTCAAGATCCTAAGGCAATGCTACTATTGGCTAGGAATGTTTAAAGATGCATATAAATGGGTAGCAAAATGTGAAAAATGTAAGCTATTTTCTAGTAAACCTCAATTGGCAGCTCTACCATTGAAACCAGTTGTAATTGATGCTCCTTTTCAGCAGTGGGGTCTAGATTTTATTGGTCCCCTAAATCCTCCTTCAAGTCAAGGTCATTCTTACATTTTGACTGCTCCAGACTATTTTAGTAAATGGGTGGAAGCTAAGTCTATGAAGAGGACCACTTCTGATGCAGTTTGTGAGTTTATAAAAGAACAAATTTTAGTTAGGTTTGGAATACCTACAAAATTGATTATGGATAATGCTTCATATTTCTCATCATCTGAAATTGTTTCTTTTTGTCATGATTATGGGATTCTGGTAGGTCATTCATCAGATTACTTTCCCCAAGGGAATAGGCAAGCAGAATCAAGTAATAAGAATTTGATTAATATCATGAAGAAGTTAGTTGATGACGATCAGAGGAATTGGCACAGGAAATTACATGATGCTTTATGGGCAGACAGGACTACACCTAAAAGAGCCATAGGTATATCTCCTTTTGAACTAGTTTATGGGGTCGAAGCAAATTCGCCTTTACCTTTAGAGCTTGCTGCATGTAAATTGAAAACGGTAATTGAAGATGATGTTTTCAAAGATGGTTTAGAGAGAAGAATCCTATACTTGACCAACTTGCAAGAAGAGAGAGAAGAAATGGTTGACAGAATAACTGCACATCAAAACCGAGTCAAGAAGTTGTTTGACAAAAGAGCTAGACCGAGGAAATTTATGGAAGGTGATATGGTGCTACTATGGGACAAGAGACATGAACCTAAAGGAATGCACTCTAAGTTTCAATCCTTATGGAAAGGCCCATTCCAGATTGTGCAAGCAAATCAGAATAATTCATTCAGGTTGGCATACCCTTCCGGAGAATCCCTGCCATGTTCCTATAATGGGCAGGATTTGAAGTTGTATCAAATGCATAATTGAGAAGCAAGTAATCCCTGCATAGTGGTTAGTTAGGTAGGTTTTCTTTTCCTGTTGTAGCCTAGTTGTTTTTCCTTCTGTTGTGTGTAGTTTTGGCTTTGCTAAGTTGCCGGCTATTTTGTGAAACCAGAGATTGCTAGAGTCCTTTTAAGCATGGTAATGCTTAAATCCCCAGTCGGAGCCAGATGTTGCCTGATTTTCAGTCACCCGTCATTTTTCCATGTGAAGTTGGTCGAGTCTAGGTCTAAGTCTTGCTTAGGTAGGCTTTCTTTGCCAGGTTTCCATATCATTGCTTTCCTTATTTGAACCGGGTGGGCTTTTCTGCAAGATCTTGTAACATTGGGTAGGTTATAGACCCCATCCTGGCAAAGAAGATGTGCTCTATTGATAATCTTGTATATCAAGATGGATGGTGTTTGTTCTTTCAGAAGAATCAAGAGGAAACTTTTTCTGTATGGAGACTGCTAGAATTGCCAACTCGTCTGATGATATTATCAGTAGCAAAGGGTGGACAGTCATGGAGTTGATGGTATTAAAAATCTTCCTGTCACGTTTTAGAACCTATGGCAGAAACAATATAACAGGCACCGAGTTCACGTGCATGTGTCCTGCGCGTTATCCAGATGCATATCAGAATTGCCTAAGTCTTTACGAGCTCAGTGCAAGAAACGGCAGGTAATCTGGTTCGATAATCATGAAGTTTCAGGGTGGTGGAGATACGATAACCTAAATTTTGCATCTACGGTTCCCATTATTCCTCAAAAATACTGAAGACTCATACAGGGTTTGCGGAGATCTTGCCATCTGTCAAGTCTTTTCTCTCGCGGGCCCGGTCCTGTTCTTCAGAAGTTAAATGTTGATCCAATCTGATGGTTATCGCATTACCTCGATCCTAAGATGCAAACGAGTTAACATCACGGTGTTGCGATGGCCGTCCGATCTCCTTGTTTGAAAGACTATCTTGATGTCAGAGGCTGGGCCTACCTTTGCTGATTCAGATGGACCCCACAGGAATCTACGTGTACCAATGGTAAAGCGGTCCCATGATCACATAGATTAAAATAATGGTATGCGATCATGCGACAATGTAATTGAGGATGCGACAATGAGGTTGCTGGGCCCCACAAACGTCAACAAGCCAGAACATCTTAAGATTCCAAATCGACGGACAGCGCATGATCTTATGGAATCTTGTAAGCTCTTACAATCATGCGACTACCGTCGGATATGCCAAGTGTGAAGAAGTGGGTCCGGGATGTTTCACGAACACATAAGCTAGTCTGTGGTTGGTCCATGAGATAATGAGTTGGTGGATTGTCAGAGGGACCTGTTGGCATATTGTCAGAAGGGTCCTAACATTGGTAGAGAATCTATGGGCTGCGTGTGATCGCAAGGAATATTCTTCCCTCTTGCGATCATGCGATCACCGTCCGATGGGAATATTGCCAGGTGGGTCCGATGAGCTCAGTGAGCCTACATGGTAGTTTACGGTTGGTCCATGGAATGCTGAGTTGGCAGAGTGTCAAAGGGATCTGTTTACATGTTGTCAGAAGGGTCCTGACATCGGCAGAAGATCGACGATGGGCATGTTTTCGCAAAGGATGTGTCAGACGTATGCGATCTTTAGACAACCGTAGATTTTGCTTTTCCAATAGTGAAGAAGTATAAAGGGGTCCACTATAGGAAATCTACGGCTGGCGCATGATCGCAAGGAATATTCTTCCTTCTTGCGATCATGCGACCACCGTCTGATGAGAATATTGTCAAGGAGGCCAGAGACTTAAGGAAATCAAATGAGATGGTGACGCGTGTCAAGCATACAATAAAAGGATTAAAACTTATGATTTTAAGGATCTCGGCGGTGCTTGAACGTTATAATAAAAGGTGACAGAAGAGAATTGAAAAGAAATAAATGTCGATTTCTTTTTCAAGTCGATTTTCATGGTAAAACAGAAAGCATCTGTCACAGAGTATGTCGAAGGAAGAACAGAGAAAGAGATTGCATGATAACAGATGGTAAAGTTCTTGCCGATAGATGGCGTATGTTCACATTCTCAGGACAAATCAAAGTTAAGTGACTTCGGAAGCCCAATGAACTCTGGCTTGACAGGTGTTGATTGAGAGATTGAGATATCATGATCGTCTTCCATACCCTCTCATTGAAGATATTCCTGCTTGGTGTATAGTCTGTTTGTATTCGTGGAAGCTAGAAGGTCATGAGTTCTGACGAACTCTATGTATTGTGAAGTCTATAAATACTAGGAAGAAACTCATTGTAAAGGTCGGCAAACTGGATATTTGAGCAAAGTAATTCCATTTACTATAGCAAGGTTTCTGGTTTTGTTGTTCCACTGGTAGTCAATCATATGCATTTGAATAGAAAGGAAAGTTATGTATGAAGCTGTGATTACATCTTGAATTCCATTTCATGTTTGTGGTTGCAGTAAGTGATTCCATTTACTTGTCATATGTGATTCTTCTCCTATTCATCCTGTTAGTTAAATAGTTGCATACTGGACAGAAAGTATAGTGGTGTGTAGAGTTGTGATGTATGTGTGGATTCCATTTCATGACAGAAGTTGTAGTTAAAACAATTCTATTTGTCTCTTATGCATGATTCTGCTCCTATTCTCTTGGTTAGACTTTGCATGGTTAAAATAGTTAGATTAGAGTTAGAAGATAATAAGCATAAATCCTTGCCTGAATTATTTGTGCCTACAAGCAATTTGGTTAAAACACATCAGAGACAACCTGGTGATCAAGATAAAAACACATTCATTGTATATCATACATAATTAGGGAGCTGTACCTATCAATTCAAAGGGTAGTGATAGAAGACGTACACTGACCCAATTGTTGGTGACATCCTTTTGTTCTCTCCCATTGGGTAATTTAAGAGTCAAAGATTAGAAATCTTGAAGAGGACAAACTGTTAACCAACACAGTATAAACATGCATGCATACCCAAGAAGTATTGTCTACTAATGTAACCTCGTCTAAAGACAGTGCAATAAAATTTGACTCTTTAATTTTTTCCTTTAGATCCTCTTTTTCAAACTCGGCAAGACAACTTGCCCATTCCCATCCATTGTTTACTAACCAATGACTGTTAGGATAGTTACAAACTTTCAGAAAGTGTAATAAAGCACTCAATGATGGGTAGTCTATCATAGGATGCCCTCTCCTCAAAATATTAAACACAACACTTAACTGAACAGCTTTTCCTATTAGTTCTACTTCCAATGCTTTTCCAAAACAAGCTTCAATAGAGCCTTTAACTTCACCAGGATTCATCTTTATATTATGCTGAAATTCATATAATTCTACATTCCTAACATGTTGAGATTCCTCCTTTGTTTTCCATCTCATCACTGATTTTTGAACTTCATCAATGGTTTTCTTTTCATAAAATTTAACCATATGCTTCTCTATGGTGTCAATTTTTAGCTACAACCTCTTTTCCTTCTTATTTATCTTGCTGCAAATCTTACATCTGCATTCTACCAGAGGCTCACCTTCAATTGGATTGTCCAATGGTTCAATGAATGGATACTTTGACATGCATTCTACTTGAAAATTCCTCAACAGATCCCACATCTGATCTTTTTTTTATTCTCTATCATTCTTTGAATTGTATTTTCTTTTCTTCTTCCCTGCACCATCATATTCTCTGACATTCTCAGTCTCATCCAAGTCAATTATATCATTATGGCTACTCTGGGTATTTAATTAAAAATCTTCTTCAAGTTCATCGTGATCTAAGATATCAGGTTTGCTAACTTCTTCAATATGTTGTGTAGGTTCAGGTTGTGAATCTTGAAAATCTTCTTGTGATGAAGTAGCTTCCCAATTTTGGCCAGAAACATTTCCAACACCATGACCAAAGTATGATGATAAGTTCTATATTTTGCTGGCCTCTCTTGGCTTTCCCCATATGCGGGAGCCTTACCCTTATTCTTGTTTGACATCTCAATTATTCAATGAAATAAAGACTACCAACCTACTAGTGAAAAAAAATGTTTACTTGTTGAAGAAGTGACAATAGAACTATAATATATATAAATATGGTTCATTCACCCTTAAATCATCTCTAAGGTCTCCCTGGTCACCATTATTCACTAACTAGTCCCCACTAAACAAGAATGAACTCAAATTTACATAGTCGCAGAATAATAATTACTTGCCTTTGCTTCAAATTCAATTGCAGTCATGACTCACCAATGTAGTCAAGACTCAACAGTCTTAACATCGCTATTGATCAAATTGAACTGAGCCAAATTGTGTACAATAACACTGATCTATGAATGTATTTATACTAATCATTTTTTGGAGAATTCAACGAGAGGTATTAGGTCTACAAATATTTGGCGAAGCCCACATAATTATAACACGTCTTGTGTTATTTTCGAGGTGATTATGGGTCATCCAATACCTTGGTATGATTAATAAAGTTGGTGAAAATGCATCGATTTGAGACACACGTCTGTAAAATGCCTAGCAAATTTGGGGCCACCTAAAAATATATATATATAACTATTGGTGAATATAGGTCATCCATTTGGGGCCTCTTTGAAATTATAGGTGAATGTTTAAAATATGTCTCGCCCAAAAATTATATGCCATTGGTGATAATGTCAAAGAAATGGACAAAATTAAATAAACTGATGGACGATGGGCTCGGGCATTGGACCCAATTTTAATAAATGTGGGGTGATAGGGTCAATCCCATATGGGAAATATATTCACCAAATCATGGGTTGCCAAAAGTGACATTCGCCAAATGGTGAATAATCGCCACTAAAGTTTTCGTTGATCCATTTGCATGTGTGATTTTGTACTTGAATGTAAGTCTACATCATGGAACCCTTGAGATTTGTAATCGGTGATTAAGTTTCATTTATGAGTATGTATTGTTTTATGTTATATTACTTATGCATTGTTATTCATTATTATTTTGTAAACTCTTAAGAAAAATATTATTTTGTAAACTTAGTATCATGTTTTAGGTTAATTTCTCTCGAGATCCCTCGTGGGGCGTTACATAAGGACTCAATAAAAAATTGGTTTTTACAAGTGATTGGCATAACTCAATTGTGACACAAAAGGATCTTGTTCTTGATATATTTGACTGAAATAATCACCCCTAAACATTAGGCATTGCATTTTAATTACATTACTTCTATTTGATAATTAGGAATCATCAAAAAATATTTACTATGTATGCAATCCCTCAAAATTACGATGGATTGACAAGAAGGCAACATTCCCAAATTAGATGTTATTATATGGCTATAATGTATTGGGCATAATGAAGATATCCAATTATTAACTCCAAAGATAAAGAAAGCAATATATTAAAGAGAACTAAATTCTTAGATGTAGTTTTTGTCAAGTGATCGCAAAGATGCATTATAGATCAAAAGATGTTAAATTCATTGAATCTCTATACATATATGTGGTCATGCAAAATAGTATGTTGTTACTTATAAAGGTTTGGGCTAATAATATATTTAATTGGACCTAATGTAAACCATGAAAATATCTTGGTAAGATAGCATACTTACCTAAGTCATAACGTTTGCCAAATTTTGGTCATGAGTTACTTAAAATTTGTGAAAATCCACTTTACATACTTGAAAAATGGTGTAGCTTTTATAAAATAAAACATAATTCAAAAAACATTTTTTTGTTTTTTTTTCTTTTTGACTTTTTCAGGATTAAATTTTTTTTCTTGACTTCTGTTTCTATAGGATCCGTTAGGATTTTCTCCTCCTTCTTTAGGGTTTGTTAGGATCTTGTCCTCCTTTAGAGTTTGTTGTGATTTTCTCTACCTTCATTAGAATTCCTTAGGATTTTTCCCTCCTTATTTCCACCAGCACATAGATATTCCAAAGTATGGAAACTTTCAAAACTTGGATTGTTTTCTTCAACGTTTGAAATCGAATTGGATTCTTCACTTTGCAAACTTATGATCTAGGGATAAAAAGCAATAATTTGTGTTTTGCAATGATTTTTCGAATGTTTGTTATCAAGGAAAAACTAAGGCAATCGAAATGCCAAATCTATACTACGATTAATTAAAGAGTTCATTATTATCATACTTTAATATTTAATACACTTTTATTAAAAGTTCAATATTTCTAATTTATTAATATAATATTATATATTTAAAATGTTATATATAAAGCTTAATATTTTTAATTTATTAATATAATATTGTATGTGTTTCAAATTTACAATTATTTAATTTATAAATTATTAATTTAATTTTATGGTCCATTTTTTTCTTGATAAAGGGCTGAGGTTGAGAAATTTATATTAATTTCATATTATCGTATTCATTTATTTAGCTGTCATTTACCTTGGGATTATTCCATCTATTCTCTCAAAATTAATGAGTCAAGAAAAATTCCCATGTATCATTACCCATCTTTCATTCCTCTGAGACTTTCCAAACAATCTAATCAAACAGATTTTCCCCCATTTAAATCTAAATTTCAATTATCAAGAAGAATTCCCTTGTATCGTTTACCATCTTTCATGCATCTAAAACTTATCCAAACAATCTAAGCTAACAATTTTTCCCCATTTAAATCTATATTTACAAAGTCGGAGTATATTAATATCAGGTCAATATATACATTCGTATTCTGATATTATATTTGGGAGAATTTCATGTCTATGGTCAAAATAGGCAATGGTAGGAGTATTGCCCAAGATCAATGCCCATTCCCTAACCATCTTAAGGCTAAACAAAATAGACCAATTTACCAAAATTTCCCCTATTTTATGTGTGTGTCTATACAAATCATCAACAATATTTGTTATATACTTAGGTCCATACAACATCTAAATTGCATAAAACTTTTGAACCTATCTATAAAGAACCAACTACTATAACATCATCTATATCTTAAAACATGCTAAACTATTTGACATTATTCTAATTACAAGACAATGGCCTTGCCCTATTGCTTGGCCCTGGGATGTCCGCTTCTATAGTCTATGGTAGCCCTTCAACTCAAAGCTCTAGTCTCTCCTCCTCATCTAACGCAGGACAGGCAAGGAGGATCCAATTAAGGACAGTCCCCACAAGAATGCAAACACCACAATGTGGAATAACACAACACAACAATTTTTTTCAAATAAATTCTCATTAACATGCTCGGTTGTAAGGCCTTCCGGGTTAGGACCAATTACAATCAAAAATAGCTCTGCAAGACCAACAAAGATCCAAGCCACCTCTAGCTAGTCCAGCTCTAAAACAAATTAGCAACTGATGGAAACACTAAGGCAGATTTGAACTTGAGCTCGCAAGCCTCCAAGCAATCTCCTTGTCTCCAAGAAAGCAACCACTAGCTATGTTACCAGAAATCAATCTGATCTTCAAGATCTTGCAGGATCCAAGTCTAACCAGATCTTATTTCTTATCTCATGTTCTTCCCCCAAAATCTCTCTAAACAACTACCCAAATACTCCTTAAATACTAATCTTCAACCACAAGTCGGTTGGAAGAAACAATTAACTCCTAAGCCAAGTTGGCTCCTATTACAAACAAATATTAAATGCAATACAAGTCGGCTCTCAAATAGCCTTACAAACATTTAATTATCCATGTCAGCCTCTAGATCTACATAGGAGAATACAACAAAAGCTACCAACAATAAATACACCAAGTCGGCCAACTAAATCACCAAGAACTCCAATCGGTAAACCATAACTACCGAGCGCTAGAGAAAAAATTGAGCCAGCTAGGCATCACTGAGCAAGCACGTCGACCGAGCACCATAAGCATCATTGAGTACAAGTTTTGTCGAGCACTAGAGTTTACCGAGTTCCCTTTAGCGACCGAGCTTCCTTCAATTACCGAGACCATCGGTTAAAGTTGCAACCGAGTAACACAGAACCAAAACAACACACCTCCATGTAGATTCACCAAGTACCCTAGAATGCCTTTGCATCAAACACCCTAGGTTCGAAAAGATGTTCTCATATGCTGGAAGAACATCTTCCTGGATTCAGCACATAAACCCCGAACTGGTTCTTCACATACAAGTCCTCCAACTTTTCAACTTGCATACTCTTCCACTTTAGTTTCCTCTATCTCTTCAAGTCTTTCCTTGATAACACACAGGTCTTTTCTCCACGTTGATCATCCATACCTTAAGGATCCACCAACTCAACTCAGCTACCAATACTCAGACTTCTCCTATCGAGTGTTGTATCCAACAAAGGCATCAGGGAAAACTTCATGTCATCCTTCTCAACACTAAACACATTCTTAACACAATCATACATAGCTCTGCAATCATATTGCCAAGGTCTATCGAGAAATATATGACAACTATTCATCTCCACAATATCACACAACACAAGATCCTTATACTGGCCAATCTGGGCATCAACAAAACATTGTTCTCTTACTTCCAGAGCATGATCATCTTGTAACCAGCCAATCCTATAAGGATAAGGATGCTTCATTCTATTCAAACCAAGTTTATGAACCATGTCCTCAGCAATAAGGTTATTAGTACTACCACTGTCAACAATAACATCACAAAGTTTACCTCCAGACTTGCACCGAGTCTTGAACAAGTTACTCCTCTAACAAGGTTCCTCCTTTGTACTGAGAAATGTTCGTCAAACCAGAAAGTTCTCAGATTCAGGTTCATTCTGAATGTTCTCATTTACCAACGCAGTCCGTCGGTCACCAAGCTTCCTCTATGTACACTCAAAAGAACAGTGTCCTTCTTCAACACAATTATAACAAGTACCCTTAAAGATGACCCTACCTATCTTCTTCAATTCCACAGGTTTCTGTTCATCTTTTGTAGTTGGTTTATCCTTCACCAAGTGATCAATCTTTTCCTTCCCTCGGGGATTAATATGTTGTCTCCTTTTCAACTTATCTTCTACCTTCAGAGCATACTGATAAGCATCTTCAATAGAATCAATCTTCAGCATACCAAGCTTATCCTAAATATTGAATCTCAAACCATTCACATACCGAGCTACCTTTTCCTTACCAAGTTCTCTGTGTCCAGACTGAATAGTAAGTTTGTAGAACTCCTCGGTATGATCTTCAACAATCAAATCTTTTTGCTTCAAATTCTATAACTTCTTAAACAAGTCAAGCTCATAGACGGCAAGTATGAACTTAGCTTTCAATTTAGTCACGTGACATCAACCTCCACAATTGATCTTCATTTCACCTTCATCTTCTCTATCTCTTTGTAATTATTTCCACCAAAGAGCAGCATGTCCTTTCAACTTAGTCTGTGCCAATCTCACCTGAAGAGGATCTTCAATTTCTTCAAGCTCAAAGAAATCTTCTAATTCACTAATCCAATCAATCAGATTCTCAGGTTTCAAACTACCAGAGAAAGTAGAAACTTCCATTCGGTAACTATTACTTAACCGAGATCTAGATCTATGTAACCAACCAGTTCTATCTTCACCAGATATGTCTCTCGGGTCATCACCACTAGATCCAGTAGCTTCAAAGTCTTCATCAGCTTCCTCATAACCATCCTCAATACCAACATTCTGAGGTACACTAGTCATAGCCCTCATGATCTTAGCAATCATGTCATTCTTCATCAACTCCATCTTAGATCTAAAATCAGATTTCACCATCTTTGTAATCTTTGATTCCATGGCATCACAAAGATCTGTAATCACTCTAGGGTCTAATCTTCTCAAAGGCATCCTTCAAGATTTTTGAAAACCCAAAGAAACAAGTCACCAACAAGGTCCTGGTGCAAACAGCCTCAACTAGTTTACACACTCAAGATCTTCAAGCTCTAATATCACCTAACATAGGATAGGCAAGGAGGATCCAATTAAGGACAGTCCCCACAAGCAGCCAAACACCACAATATAGAATAACACAACACAACAATTGTTTTCAACTGAATTCTCATTAACATGCCCGTCTATAAGGCCTTCTGGGTTAGGGCCAATTACAATCAGAAATAGCTCTACAAGATCAACAAAGATCAAAGCCACCTCCAACTAGTCCAGCTCTGAATCAAATCAACAACTGATGGAAACCCTAAGGTAGATCTGAACTTGAGCTCACAAGCCTCCAAGAAATCTCCTTGTCTCCAAGCAAGCAACCATTAGCTCTGTTATTACAAACTATCAGAAATCAATCTAATCTTCAAGATCTCGTAGGATCCAAGTCTAACCAGATCTTATTTCCTATCTCATGTTCTTCTTCCCCCAAAATCTCTCTCTAAACAACTACCCAAACACTCCTTAAATACTAATCTTCAGCCACAAGTCGGCTGGAAGAAATAATTAACTCCTAAGCCAAGTCGGCTCCTATTACAAACAAATATTAAATGCAATACAAGTCAGCTCTCAAATAGCCTTACAAACATTTAATTCTCCATGTCAGCCTCTAGATCTACATAGGAGAATACAACAAAAGCTACAAACAATAAATACACCAAGTCCACCAACCAAATCACCAAGAAGTCCAATCGGTAAACCAGAACTACCAAGCGCTAGAGAAACAACCAAGCCAGTTAGGCATCACCAAGAAAGCACGTCGACCGAGCACCATAAGCATCATCAAGTACAAGTTTTGTCAAGTGCTAGAGTTTACCGAGTTCCCTTTAGTGATCGAGCTTCCTTCAATGACCGAGACCATCGGTCAAAGCTGCAACTGAGTAACACAGAACCAAAACAACACACCTCCATGCAGATTCACCGAGTACCCTAGAATGCACCTGCATCAAATACTTTAGGTTTGAAAACATGTTCTCATATGCTGGAAGAACATCTTCTGGGATTTAGCACATAAACCCCGAACTGGTTCTTCACATACAAGTCCTCCACCTTTTCAGCTTGCATACTCTTCCACTTCAATTGCCTCTATCTCTTCAAGTCTTTCCTTGATAACACACAGGACTTTTCTCCACACTAATCATCCGTACCTTTAGGATCTGCCAACTCAACTCAGCTACCAATACTTAGACTTCTCCTACCAAGTGTTGTATCTAGCAAAGGCATAAGGGAAAACTTCATGTCATCCTTCTCAACAGTAAACACATTCTTAACACAATTATTCATAGCTCTGCAATCATATTGCTAAGGTCTACCAAGAAATATATGACAACTATTCATCTCCACAATATCACACAACACAAGATCCTTATACTAGCCAATCTGAACATTAACAAAACACTATTCTCTTACTTCTAGAGCATGATCATCTTGTAACCAACCAATCCTATAAGGATAAGGATGCTTCATTCTATTCAAACCAAGTTTACAAACCATGTCCTCAGCAACAAGGTTATCAGTACTACCACTGTCAACAATAACATCACAAAGTTTACCTCCAAACTTGCACTGAGTCTTCAAAAAGTTACTCCTCTGACAAGGTTCATCCTTTGTACCGAGCAATGTTCGCCGAACCAGCAAGTTCTCAGATTCAGGTTCATCATGAATGTTCTCATTTACCATAGTAGTATGTCGGTCACCAAGCTTCTTTTGTGTACACTCAAAATAATGGTGTCCTTCACCATAATTATAACAAGTACCCTTAAAGATTACCCTACCTATCTTCTTGTTCAATTCCATAGGTTTTTGTTCATCTTCTGCATTCAGTTTATCCTTCACTAAGTGATCAATCTTTTCCTTCCCTCAGGGATTACTATGTTGTCTCATTTTCAACTTATCTTTTTCCTTTAGATTATACTAATAAGCATCTTCAACAGAATCAATCTTCAGCATACCAAGCTCATCCTAAATATCGAATCTCAAACCATTCACATACCGAGCTACCTTTTCCTTACCAAGTTCTCTGTGTCCATACCAATAGTAAGTTTGTAGAACTCCTTGGTATAATCTTCAATAGTCAAATCTTTTTGCTTAAGATTCTATAACTTCTTAAACAAGTTAAGCTCATAGTTGGTAGGAACTTAGCTTTCAATTTAGTCACCATCAACCTCCACTAATTGATCTTAATTTCACCTTCATCTTCTCTATCTCTTTGTAATTATTTCCACCAAAGAGCAGCATGTCCTTTCATCTTAGTCTGTGCCAATCTCACCTGAAGAGGATCTTCAATTTCTTCAAGCTCAAATAAATCTTCTAATTCACCAATCCAATCAATCAAATTCTTAGGTTTCAAACTACCAGAGAAAGTAGAAACTTCCATTTGGTAACTATTACTTAACCGAGCTCCAGATCTATGTAACGAACCAGTTCTATCTTCACCAGATCTATGTCTCTAATCATCACCACTAGATCCAGCAACTTCAAAGTCTTCAGCACCTTCCTCATAACCATCCTTAGTACCAACATTCTGAGGTACACCAGTCATAGCCCTCATGATCTCAGCAGTCGTGTCATTCTTCATCAACTCCATCTCAGATCTAAAATTAGATTTCACCTTCTCTGTAATCTTCGATTCCACAGCATCATAGAGATCTGCAATCACTCTAGGGTCCAATCTTCTCGAAGGCATCCTTTAAGATTTTTGAAAACCCAAAGAAACAAGTCACCAACAAGGTCTTGGTGCAAACAGCCTCAACTGGTTTACACACTCAAGATCTTTAAGCTCTAATACCACCTAATGCAGGACAGGAAAGGAGGATCCAATTAAGGATCGTCCCCACAAGAAGCCAAACACCATAATATGGAATAACACAACACAACAATTATTTTCAATTGAATTCCATTAACATGCCTGGTTGTAAGGCCTTCCAGGTTAGGGCCAATTACAATCAAAAATAGCTCTGCAAGATCAACAAAGATCCAAGCCACCTCCAGCTAGTCCAGCTCTGAAACAAATCAGCAACTGATGGAAACCCTAAGGCAGATCTAAACTTGATCTCGCAAGCCTCCAAGCAATCTCCTTGTCTCCAAGCAAGAAATCACTAGCTCTGTTATTACAAAATATCATAAATCAATATGATCTTCAAGATCTCGCAAGATCCAAGTCTAACCAGATCTTATTTCCTATCTCATGTTCTTCTTCCCCCAAAATCTCTCTCTAAACAACTACCCAAACACTCCCTAAATACTAATCTTCGGCCACAAGTCAGCTAGAAGAAACAATTAACTCCTAAGCCAAGTCGGCTCCTATTACAAACAAATATTAAATGCAATACAAGTCGGCCCTCAAATAGCCTTACAAACATTTAATTCTCCATGTCGACCTCTAGATCTACATAGGAGAATACAACAAAAGCTACCAACAATAAATACACCAAGTCGGCCAACCAAATCACCAAGAACTCCAATCGGTAAACCAGAACTACTGAGCACCAGAGAAACAACTGAGCCAACTAGGCATCACTGAGCAAGCACGTCGACCAAGCACTATAAGCATCGCCAAGTACAATTTTTGTCGAGCACTAGAGTTTACCGAGTTCCCTTTAGCGACCGAGCTTCCTTCAATGACCAAGACCATCAATCAAAGCTGCAATTGAGTAACACATAACCAAAACAACACACCTCCATGCAGATTCACCAAGTACCCTAGAATGCCCCTGCATCATCATCACTAGTATCTATACCATCTTCTCTCATGTATTTCATCATCCATTCTCCTCCCTTGTTCTCTTTTAGTCTCATAAGTTTCGGTAGAAAATTCACATTTCATTTTATGTTGGGCTTCCTAACTTCAAAATATTTTGGTTCTTTAATAGTCAATATTGACATTCTGATTATTGGCCTCCCATCTATGGAAATCACCTTGTAGTCCTTGGGATGAGGAATTGTTAATTTCGCATTAATGTTTTCCATGACTTTATCTAACTCCCCCAATATTTATGATATCTTGAATGGAGTGCTAATAAATGCATGTTCTAATGAATTCTACTCCACTATGTACTTTTTTCTATAGCAGTGTGAGCTATGATTACTACCACCAACTTTATTGGCCACAAACTTTTTATTTGATGCTTAGTTAAGTTTGGAGTAGTTAAGATAATCTTCTTTTTGTACATGCCTTAAAAATCATTGTCATAAATGCATGATTTTTGTACAACCACATCATACTCATATGAATAAGTGCCCTAACTTTGAAATGATGCATTTCTCCTAAGGTATGGCATCATAATTTCTTTAAATCCATTCTAGTTGTAAGAAGTTCAATGCTGACCTCAACAACCACGTAAACATAAATGGGTCCTAATCTTTAGGTCCAATTTTTTCATACTCTTTTCCATTAGCACCAATATTGGCTAGTCAATCAACCGCCTCATTGGCCTCTCTATATATATGATTAATTGTTACTGTGTCAAAAAATTTGAGTAAATCTAAGGATCTACCTAATAAGGTATTCAATTTCCAATTTGGCGTTGATTTTGTTCTCGTGGCATTGATAACTATTGCAAAATCACCTTCAATCTTGACCTTTTGAATTTCTAAATATTTGCATAGATATAGGATTTATGCCAATGCCTTCACTTCTACCACATTATTAATTTCCTCTCCTATGGATTTGGTTAGCCTAGCTACAATTGAGCCATCCCAATGTTGTATCACACATTCAATTCCTGCAATTATAGGATTTCCACGACATACTACATCAAAGTTTATTTCGTAGAATCCTTGTTTTGGTAGAACCTATGTGCTTTGAGCTCTAGTTTGTTTATTTATTTTTCCCTATTTTTCATATAAGGGAGGTATTTTCAATCCATACCATTGATTCCTAATCTTCCCATCCCAATTAGTAAATTGAGCTTCCTTAGGACAATATTTTGCTAGTTTGATATTGACAATTTCTATTATTGCCACTTCAATTTTATTGATCAAGGTTTCCCATGCCATTTTTTTACCTTGAAAGATTCTTCAATTTCTCTCTTTCTTCAACTACCACATTATTAATGAAGGTGAGGTGATCCATAGAATTCCATATAGACTATTATTGTTCATTTTAGGCCAACATTTGAATAATTCATAATGTCATTGCGTAGGGTTGTAATCCATCCTAATTTAGCACACAACCAAGACCAACATTGTTAGGTGAAGGGGAGGTTAAGGAAAATATGATTTAATGTTTCTTCTTCATTTTCACATAAAGCACATCTAGATGGGCTAGTAAACCCTATTTTTTTAAAACCAATCTGCAGTTAAAACTCTTTTTTGTAATGCTACCCATGTAAACATTCCATCTTTTGGTAAACATATTTTATCCGAGCAAAGGTGTATAGCTATTTATGTCGTATAAAAAAAAAATTTGGATCAAGTACATATACGGATCCTTAGAGCTATATTATCCTTATTTTTATCCACAATAAACTAAGTTATCTTCACCATTGCATAAGGTTAGCTTTCTTTTTTGTAGAATGTTTTTCACTGGTTCTATATTTGTTCTTGGAAATGAAATATTTTCAAATCACTTCCATTCCATCCTAAGGGTGGATTGCCACCAAGTATTTCTATGTAGTCTTTAACATGTACTCTCCATTCTTCTAAATAAGTTTTGATCATGTTACTATTTATAGTTTTGTCAATAGGTGTTTTCCCTCCCCAAGAATCAATCTAGAATATGGCTCTATTCTCATTTACTATGTGCCATGTTAGTTGTTTCTTGTAATAATATCTTTCCATTTAATCATGAAATTTTGTACCCTAGATCCATTAGGGGAGTGGGTGTTTGTAAAATTCCACATAGACTAGTTCCATTGAGATATTTATGTTGTAATAAATGAGCCCTTTTAAGATGGTGTTATCTAAACATCTTCCATATCAGTTTAGCCCTAATTTCTTAGCCCTATAACCCTCTCTTTTTTTGTTTGCATATGTTGTCCCATGCAATCAATGTCATCTTTTTATTTTTTGTCATCCCTTGCCAATAAAAATTGTTCATTTTCTTTACTACTTTGTTATTAGCTCCTTTTGAAACAAGTAAGCAAGACATATAATAAATGGGCATAGAGGATAAGATTGCTTTAAGCATGGCAGCTCTACCTACCCATGATAACTATTTTCTTTTCCAGGATTCTCTTTTTTCCCATTTTTTCGCTAATTTAATCCCATATTTTTGTTGTTCTAATACCTTTATCAAGTGGTAATCCCAGATATTTGCAAGGCAATTTTCCTGGTATGAACCTAATATGTTTATTATATCTAATTCAATTTTGGGATTGGCATGGAAAAAGAATATTTCAAATTTTTCATGGTTTTTGAGTTTTCGTGATGCTTTAGAATACACGTTTAGAATGTTCCTAAATTTTCTAGCTTCTTGTTTATTTCCATTGCCAAAGAGCATTGTGTCATTTGTGAATTGTTGATGGGAAATAGTTGAAATCATATTGGTAATCATAATTCCCTTAATATGCTTATCCTTTGGAGCTTTGTTGATGGCTCTACTAAGACCCACCATTATTATAAATAGAAATGGCGATATTGGATCCCTTTTGTGTAGCCCTCTAAGATATTTCAAAGAAACCCTTGGGGATCCATTCACCAAAACTAGGATTCTTGGGTTGGAGATGCAATAATAAATGAGATTTATTCATTGTTTATTGAATCCAAAGGCTTTTAATCATTTGCAAAGAAATCTCCAATCTACTTTATCATGTGTTTTTTTAATTATCCAGCTTAAATATCATGCCTAATTTTCTATCTTACTGTACTAAGTTGATTGTTTCTTGTGTTATTATTACCCCATCAAATATAGATATACTTGGCACAAACCTTGTTTTTCCTTCTAATATAATGTGAGGTAATAGTTTATTTAATCCATTGGTCAGGGCTTTAACCATGACCTTATACAATGTATTGAAAAGAGATATAAGTCTATAGTCATCTAGACTTTATGCATTTTCCTTTTGGAGGATTAGTGTAATTAAAGTATTATTTATTTATCTTAGAAATCTTCCTAGGTTTCTCACATTCTCCAATGCATCCAACATTTCCTTTCATATAATATGCCAACATTTCTAAAAGAATCATGTTGGGAATCCATCTGGCACATGTGCTTTATCTAAATGAAGTTGATTAAGTGCACTTTCAATCTCACTACTTGTAAATTTTCTTGTGAGCATCTTATTTGTTCTGATTAAGTAAAAACATGATTTGAAAGGTCTGAAAACCTTATACAAAAGCATCAAAAGATAGGACATTGAAAGACCATAATACAACTGTGGTGCCCCACCAATCAAACCAAAGCAACTAACCATAGTTCCTACCAGTTGGAAAAAAACATAACATCCCAGCCAAACACAAAAAAGGGCGATCAAGATTTACATTTTTGCCCATCCTTATGAGAATGTAAATTTATATCAAAAGGAGTGGAAGGTTTAAATTTCTTTCCCTTAACTATCATCCAGCCATCCTCCACCTTAGCAGTAGCCTTCTGCCAAGACAAGGAAGAACTAGAAGAGCTCACTAAAAGGCTAGTCACATTAGAATCCATAGAAGGGATAGGAATAGCACCACTACCATTCCCCAAAACCTTCCCAAGAGAAATATGGACAGAAGAACACTCAAGACCAGTAGTCAAGACAACATTAGAATCAGAGACAGCATCAATAATCTAGTCAGGAACAGTAGCAGCACTACAAGGGACACCGTCAACAGGCTGAACCAAATCAACGGGGTCAACAACAGAAGCATCATCCAAATCCATCTTTGAAGTTGTCTATGGTTCTGCCAAAACCATGGAAACTTTATGAACTGTATAATGGTTGACAATAGCCCCCTTCCACCACGAAGAAGTTTTCTTAGATTTAACTTTATGAGAAGAGCACCGTGCAACAAGATGACCAGTCTTATGGCATGATCTGCAATGGAACAGAATTCCCTCGTAATCAAGATTCTGGGTCCAAGAGCCCAAAGACGAAGCCAAAGTAATTGTCTTAGGGAGCCCCTTGGAAACGTCAACATCCACAAGAATACGAGCATACATCACATGAAGAATATCAGAGGATTCCAAGTCAACCGTCTGGAAAACCCCAATAGCCCTCCCCACATATTCCAAAATAGAATCCAGCCATAGGTGAAGGGGAAGATTCAACAGTCTCACCCATAAGGAATAACATTGAACGACTCTGAGAGAGGATCAAACCCCTGATGCCAGGGTTTGGCCAGCAGGGGGAAGCGGCCCCAAGAGAAGTTTCTATCACACATAATAGTTTGTCTATCAACAGCATTTTCAAACTTTACAATAAAGAAACCCTTAGCCATAGGGTAAATCTGAACCGTATCCATTAAAATGGGTTCCCAGTTTTGAGAAATCTAGGCATGCAAGTCCAAGAGAGAGGGCCAAAAACCTCGAAATCTAAAGATTGCAGCCTTAGATGAGAAATACTCCACATTTTTAGAGATCTCATCAACAATTTCAAAATCAAGATTAACCACTACAAGTTCACTTACAGAGAGTGGCAACGTAGAAGGGGAGGACTAGAAACCCCCTCTCTCAGCAGAGGAAGCTCCACAGAGACCTACTTCAAAAGCTACAACATTTGCATAAGAAATAGCATAAGATCCTTCCAAAAGAGGAGAGACAAGCCCAGAATCATGAATCACAGCAGCAACACCACCAGATGCCAAAGGAGGGAGCCTTGAATGAGCAGCACTACTAGAAGCGCAAGACACCGAAGGTCCCGAGCGAGTGGCAGCAACAGCTGCAAGTCGAGTAGCCGCACCAAACAAGGGCCCCGAACTGGTAGCAGTAGTTGTAGGTCGCATATCAATAGCGGATTCAAAAAGAGCAAAACTGGGAGCGGGAGCGGGAGACTGCATCGCGTAAAACCTAATCCCTGAGCATCTTATTTGTTCATCCATTATCATCCTAGGAATATTTGTTGCCATGTTTGTTTGGGTGCTACAGTCACAAACATCCCAATTATTTATGATATTGTTAAAGAATGTTACTACTTCTTTGGCTATTTCTTCTAGTTCATTAATGATATTATCTTCATTATTTCTAATTGTTAGTATTTTGTTGATGTTTCTTCTTTGCTAAGTGCTATTGTGGAAAAACTTAGAATTCTTGTCTCCTTTAGCAAGTCAATTTTCTCAACTTATGATTCTAAAAGATGTCTTCTTTTACTATTAAATCTTCTAATCAACTAAGGAGTTCCTTTTCTTTTAGAAACTTGTATG
Organism: Chamaecyparis obtusa; assembly: GCA_027943335.1. Classification (NCBI taxonomy): domain Eukaryota; kingdom Viridiplantae; phylum Streptophyta; class Pinopsida; order Cupressales; family Cupressaceae; genus Chamaecyparis; species Chamaecyparis obtusa. The sequence goes on along the minus strand of BSBK01008643.1, from coordinate 108,846 downwards.
ATCCATTCCTACTTGAATAACCTCTGCATTCAATTTCTCAATTTCCTCTTCTAAACTATATTTTTTGTTTTTTATATTAATCAATAGCTTACAAAACAATAGCGTGGGGGCATACAAATACAACACACTAACAGCACAAAAACATCAACAAAAGCCTAAAGTGGAGAAAAGTAAAGTTAAACAAAGGCTATAGGTCAGATGCATATAACCATGATAGTTACTACCATTGTATCTGGTACTACGAATTATCAAGAAACAAACTAAACTAGTCGTATCCTACTAGCCTTGTCATGGACCTAGTAGAAGAAAAAATAGATCGACAAGCCATGAAAGCTACAAAGGGAAAAAAACAACAAAAAAACCCCATCAGGGTGATAAGACAGAGGTCCACTAGACCTTTTATGGAGTCTTAATATCATAGGTCGACTGCTGCAGAACATGAGACTAGTCATTACTAAGGAATCTGAACAATTTATTATAGTCGCCCTCCTCTTTCTCATCCTCTCCCAAAATTTTGTGTTGCATCAAGCAGATAGAGGTTGTCAAGTTGTGCATAGCATGAAGACTAAACCTAGAGATGCTTCACAAGTTTATTTCCACTTCACTAACTTTGTTTCCCAAGCTACTTATCTCATTCTGTAAGCCAACCAGCTCCATGGCCAATGTCGTGACAATCTAAATTGGTTCAACAACAATTGGCAGTGTATCAATGTCATTGTCAGTAGGTCCTTGCTTCACTTTGACAAAGAAGTCGGTTGAACTAGTTGAAGTATCTTTGCTCAAGCTACTGTTGTCATCTTTTCCAATTCTTTCTCTACAAAGTTCTTTTCTGCACTCTACTTGTCTAATGCCTGATTACCCTACTTTGTGTCCTCAAAGTCATAGTCCACCAAAAGCTTATTCCCCTTCTTTGTGAACCTAATAGCTAGGCAATTAGACCTTCTAGGAGTACTATGCTCCTCCATCTCCTCTTCACCCTCAATATTGACCTCTTACACCATAAATTTGGCCTTTTTTGTAGCAGGGAAGGGTTTTTCTCCTTTTCTCTTAGAAGTAGACAATAAAGAGTCTTTTCCCTTGGGTCCTGATTCTAGGGCCGCAATGTCTAAATTGAGAATTTCAAGAGTGTTTGGGTGGGAGACAATTTTACTAATCCCTAGTTTTTTTTACCCTTCTTTTTTCTCTGACCAGGTAGGTCAATAATGTTGACGTGCAAGGGGACTATGGCACAAGGGCCTCATAAACAATGATAGATTTTGGGGGGACAAAGAGCCACATGGAAATTGTTAAGTATGAAAATGAGGCCCTAATATAGGTAGACAGATTTTTTTCCTTGATGGATGGAATCTCTAGCCTCAAACACAAACCTCTCAAGAGAATTTAATACGAAAAAACAAAAAGAATAGTATCATGATTCCTAAAGTGGTCCAAAAGAGGCATATAGTAGTAATAATAGACCTGAAAACAACCTTCACGAGTAAAGTACCTCATGATCATATAACATACCCGATTCCAAGGAGAGGCTAGCTCAACCCTCTCATATCTTCCTTGCTTCTTCACTAGAGCCTCATTCCCTTTAAATAATCTATTGAGACTTTTATTACCCACAATACAACTGGTCTTTTTCTCTTTCCTTCCTTTTGCCAACAACCTTGTAGCCTTGGCAATGATTTCCTCGCTAATTTAAAAGGGCCACCAAAACTCTCATGCTATCCTAGGAGCTAACAAATTGGATACACAGACTTTCATCAAACCCATTAATGGATTTAATAAAATATGCAACCACGCCTTCTCTACAGATTTGCCAAACTATGGGGTCATTTTTGAACTCGTCTAGTTTCCCTGGCTCTATGCGGTTGCGATCTCCCCTCGTAACAGTAACGGAATATACAAGGTCAACTCTAAAATGAAAATTGTGAGTCTTAATACGGCAAGGGGAAATTGTCGTTAGCACTGAGCATTTTAGAGGTAGGAAATATGCCTCTTTGTTCAGTTGGGTGAAATCATTCATCCATCCTCCCAAAAAAATAGTCATACGAAATACACTTTTCCACAAGCGGGAATCTTACCAATACTATGTAAAAATGGTACTTTACATTACACAACATGTAATGATAAATACGGATGTTCTTAAAGTGTTCTTTATTCGACTGTAAAAAAGTCTCTAATTAATAGCTTTCCATTTATATACAAATCATAATAGTTTGGATCTCATGAATTATTCTTCTATCCACCATTTCTCAATTAATTCGTAGAATTTATCATCTTTCATCCACATTTTTTCAAACTTAAAGAGACAGTTTAGAGGTTTATTATCCCTCATTATGATTAATCAGACATGAAATTGGTTTGGTCCTGAGTTAGTCACGATTGAGGAATTAAACCTAAAAGGGAAGATTATTAAATTCCCTTTAAAGAAGATTTTATCCAGCTTTCCTAGTGTGTGGCTAAATCCTAGCCTTCTATCATTGCAAGCATTTATCTCAATTTCACTTTCTATATCTAATAGATTGTTCTTATTTATCCAATTTCTAAAACCTATTTGTGATTGACATTCTCTTTGAATCTCACCCCTTTTTAGACACACGTAAAATAGCATTGAATTCTCCTCCTATTATGCAATTAAGAACTAGAGTTTGATTCATAAATATTTATATTTATACTCATTCCACCCTTTTCTTATTGTTTGGTGTAGGTGTGTATACATTTATCAAAACAAACTTCAAACGGTTGCTTATGCTTCTAACTACTCCACCCTACCAATGATCTCTTTTCATAAGATTTTCAAAAGAAAGCATACTTTGGTTCCAAAAAATAGCTAATCATTTGGATGCATGTTCTGCTAGAATTGAATCTACTCTCCAATTGCCTAATTTTCTTTTGAATGCTTCTATTTCTTCTTTGTCTAGTTTTGTTTCTTGAAGCGTAACAATTTCTTATTTATTTGAGAAAATGCAGCATTTAACCAAACATTGTTTGTTAGGGGCATCCATGCCCCTAACATTCCAAATAATTAGTGTCATGGCTCCTTGTGTAGGGTCTTCTGATTACCTGCATTCAAAAGAAAATTATCTTAGTTTGATCACTTGTAACCCCATCTTTTAATCTTAATTCTGATAAGGATTACTTGCCTCTTTTTTTCCCTAGTGTCTTACCCCGCTCTAGGCATTCCTTGTTGTAGCAGTTAAGGCTCATCCCTAATATTTTCTCTTATTTTACTATATTCTCTTCTATTTGATGTTTTGTTACCCCAAATAGCAAGTGGTTTACCTCTTTTGTTTCCTCATATTCTAATATTTTTTGAATAAGTTATTCCTCTTTCAAGGTTTCCTCATCTTCTTCCTCTTATGGATGAGAAATCCCTATAATATCACATATTGCTTCTAATATTAGAGGGGTCATTGTATCCTCTGGTATATTTTTTGGCATATTTTCATCGGGATATTTTGACTCCTCTAATTGAGATGGGATTTACTTCTTGAGCTTCTAATTCCTCTATTTGATTTTTAGAGCTTATATTCTTGGCCCCCCTTTTCCTCAATTGATGGCTTCCTTATTTCCTCTTTTATAATCATTGGATTGATGATTGCCAAATGCATTTTGACCTCTTCCTCAAAGGCCTTTGATTTCTCCAGTAATTGATATAAGACTTTCTAAATTGAGACTAGAGTTTCTCTTAATTGTTCCTATGATCTTTTAGGAATCTAAATTTCATTTTCATCTATATTAATGATCCCTTGATCTATCTTGTTTCCTTTTATAATATCTTCTAGGAATTCAATTTGAAATCCTCCTTTCCCATTTTTTATCTTGATTATTATTCCCGCTTTCTCTTCTTGATTGTTTCTTATTTCATTATTAGATTTAAGAGTTTTTTTATTAAGTGAAAATATGTTTTGAAGGGACTAGAAACCCTAAACAAAGCAAGTTTTGGAGGGACCTGAAACCCAGACTTAAGATATTCAAGACTACACACTATCTAAAACAAAACAAAGATGAAATGGAGCAAAGCCAAGAAAGGGGAGAAAAACCAAAGAACTTCCCCCAACAAACCAAGAGGTTGCATGAGAAGAGGAAACAAACCCATGAAAGTCCTGCATGCAGCCCAAGTAGCTCAAAACAACTTAAGGTTTCCTTACCAATTTACCCTTATGAGATCGAAGGGTCATATCAAATGTGGCCTGAAGAGATTTAAACTTTTTACTTTTAACCGTGATCCAACCCTCTTCCACCTTTGTAGCAACATTTTGCTAAGAAATAGAATCCAGCACAAAAGTACCCCCACCTTGGGAAGGAAGATCAGCAAAAGAACCCAAGGCAGAGCCAACAAAGGTCTGAGGTACAAGATCAATAGAAGCCTTAGAGGCAACAAGACCCAAGATATGTCCAACAGAAGACCTAGAAGCAAGATTAACAACAAGCAAGGGGGAGTAATTGTCAACCGTCACCTGATCAACAGAAGAACCAACAATCAAACACTCATTAGAACTAGCAACAACAAAACGAACAGTATCAATAGCCAAAACCTTAACAGAGTCTGAAGAGCTAGCAACAGTACCCTCACCAGTAAGTTGAGGCCGATAACCCTTAGCACTTGGAGGATCCTATGAAACCACCTGGGAAAATCTTTTCTTCCAAACAAAATAATGATCAAGGGAATGCCTTCATAATCAAGTGGCTAAATCTAGGAACCCATAGAAGACTTGATCGAGATCTTAGTAGGGAGCCCTTGGAAACATCCATGTCAACCAAAATCCAAGCATAAGTGTAGTGAAAAATATCATATGAGTCTTTATACATCATCAAAAACCCCCCAAAGCTTCACCCACTTCTTCTAGTAGGGAGTCAGTCCATAGATGAGGGGGAAGCTTAGGGAGCCTAACCCGAATGGGAATCCTATTAAACTTCTCAAAAGAGGGATTAAAATCTAGATGTCAGGGTTTAACCATCAACAAAAACTTATCCCAGCAGAAGAAGTGATCACATAAAATCTTAGTTCTATCCTCAACATTATTGAATTTAGCAATGAAATAACCCTTAGCCGTAGGGTACATATGAATATAACTTTTAAGGAGAGGCTCCAAGTGTTCAGTAATCAAAGCATGCAACTGTGGAAGGCTGAGCCACAAACCCCGAAATCGACAAATCGGGTTGTGAGATAGGAAAACAAAGGTATTGTGAGCGATCTCCTTCTCTGTATCTGCAGAAAACCTAAGGGCCAAAGGCTCACACATAGGAACAAGGGCCATGTGCTACACATCTGAAGCCCTAACCAGACCTTCCAAAGTAGCCAAGGAAATAACAGAGGCCACCCAAGAACTACCATTTGTAGCCGACAGCACACCACAACCAACCACTGCGAGAGTCTGAGAATGCGGGAAAGGAGAACCCACAGGATCAGAGACCACACAAGCAGAGCGAACAGTCACACGCGACACACCCAAAGCAGTCGTGGGGGCATCAACTGAAAAAGAAGGGTGAGTGGCCACTATGAGAGATAAAGTAGGTGCCAACGAAGGAGCCTTAGCACAAACGGTCGCAAGAAGTCTGGACAAATTCGTCACAAGAGAAGGCCCAATCAAACAAGCTTGGCACTCACGGATTGAGCAGCCAAGCCACCACTCAAGGACTCTGCACCCTTGTCCGTTGAAGGAAGGTCGTCCCAAACACACATAGGAGATAACATGCCATCAACACAATAAACCCTGGGAGTGGGAGACAAGACAACTCCAAGATTTTTTTTATTATTAGATTAAAGAGTTACTCTTTATTCATTTATTTGATTTGATGCATACCCCATTAATTTTCCCTTTATAAAATTCTGATTTGAGAAACCAATGTCCTTCAATTATTATCTCAAGAATTCTAGGGTTTTAATATATGAATCAATGTGAACCAAAATTTGTCTCATTTACATTTGTTATGGTAAGGAAAGCGTATTCCGCCCATATGAATGAGCATACGACATTCCCTATGATTTCTACGGTTTCCATATGACAATATTTTGAAGGAAGATTACTTAATTAAATCCATCTAGGGAATTTTTTGGGTTTATATGTGTTGGGATTGAAATTAGGTTCCTAGTTTATGCAATGAAAACTAAAACCCTTGTAAATTAGAGGTTCCCCATTCAAAACTTCATTTTTAAGATTTGGATCCTTGCAATCAATAAGAAAAAATCCTTTAGATAGGGTTTTTCTACTTACCTAGCCTTGGAAGCTATATTTCCACTAGTTTATGATTTCTTAGTGTATGTGCTCTAGTCCACTCCATTTTGTGAAGAGAACGTGATTTTTGTAATGTTCCAAAATTGGATTCAGGACTTTTGCAAGTATAACGAAAGCCTTAGTTTCCCTTTTTGCTCTTTGCCTCCAATTATGTTGTTTCTAAATTAATTGTATATGTGTTGATGGTTTTCTAGGATATCCATCATTCGATCATCTACTTTTGGTAGAGGCCTTCACATGATATTTTTTCTCCCGTAACTCATTTCATCCATCTTTGCCAATCAAGATTCTATTAACCCATGAAATGCATGTTGGGATTATTGTAGTAACTGCTCCTACGAATCCATTTTCCTTTTGTGAAACTTGTCTGTCATTGATTAGTAAATAAATTTTTCATAATTTGCAATGAATTGTTCTTGCAAATCCATTTCCTTCTATGGAATTTGTTTGCCATTGATTTGTCAAATGCATGTTGAGATTATTGTAGTAATTGCTCCTACGAATCCATTTTCCTTTTGTGAAACTTGCCTGTCATTGATTAGTAAATAATTTTTTCATAATTCGCAATAAATTGTTCTTGCAAATCCATCTCCTATAGAATTTGTTTGCCATTGATTTGTGGATAATTTTTTCATAGCTCGCCGTTGCGAACTGTGAAAGTCGCATCTACTAATTGCTCGCATTTGTAGTATATGGTCATTTTGTTTAATATATACATAATACATGTTATTTATCGTATGTGTTTAAAATTTACTATCATTTATGCATGTGATTCTCTCTCTCTCTCTCTCTGGACAAATCTAAATATATTTATCAATTTTAGACTATTTTTTATCATTTTGGGAAAATATCTATTATTTATATTTTTTAAATTAAATTTATATAAGACGAATTTAATCACAATTTTTTTCCCCTTGTCAAACTTCATCTGAATTAAATTGTTGCCCAACTCGAACTCGAACCTTGTGACATAGATCTTGATAGGTATATGCAAAAAGAAAGCAAGAGATTATGTTATCATAATCAAAATATGTATTACATAAAGCTGCACCACAAAAGGTGTGACATTGCAAAACAAAAATCTGGCTTCTAAATTGAGCCATAAAAGATAATCTAGCTAGATATCTAGTGTTGTGTAAGGCATGCTAATATGAATGAGAATTTTTGCAATGATGACCACACATCTATGTTACCCGGGGACACGTACCTGGTTTTTTTTCAGCTGTCCACATCCCAAAAACGTCCTGGGGATAGGGGACACCTAGGAAACTTTGATTTCCAATTCTAGACAAACTTTGACTTTGACTATCAAAATAACACAAATTTGGCATAAGAAATTTGCTAATTCTTATATTTTAAGGTTTTATAATGTACGAGTGCATGCTTTACCCATGTTTTTATAAGAATAGTTTAAATGTCCCTACATATTTTAATTTTCCCTAATTTTATATTGTCATCCTGTTTTCCATCCCTTAGCCATCCCCAAAATTGCTGTCCCGGAAACTCGTCCCCTGCCGTACCCATCCCAGAAACTTGGGGTAACCTTGCACACATGTAAGCTCCACTAAGTGTTCTGCAATGTTAAGATCCTGGATAAATATTTTGACTGAATGAATTCAGCATCACTAACTTCTACTATCAAGAATGCAATATTCATTATGCAAGTATATACCGGCATCTTCTGGCTATTGCACAGCCATCTGGCCATCACAATCGGTGCTTCCAAGACCATACTGCTGTTTAAAACCCAGGTAGCAGTCTGACACCAGAAAAGCTTTGTTCCCTGTTCATATTTGACTGTTAGTACTAAATCTAATAGATAGGTAGTGAGTAATACTAAATGTTAAAAGACATCATTAGCATAGCTTCAAAGAAAATTACCTCCTGGTTAACTTGATCAGGTGATATGAACATACTAGTAATTAGATTCTGAGAAAAGCTTACTCTCTTTAACGAATATAGCTCATTTGTCTCTATATTACCAAGAACTAACCACCATGCTTCCTCTTTTATCTGGTAAGATTCAAAGACAAGAAGGCTGCAAGAAATAAATAAACTGCAGGTTCTTTAAGAAAATCCAGATATTGGAGCTTGAAATACTCACTTTTGGGAATCGAGGTGCAAAAGCTCTTGATCTCTTTTTCATTCTTTTTAATTTGATTTCAAGAATATAATATTTTTCACCACTTCCGTCTCCCTTTTCAAGATATTTGAGGAAACTGTCCCAAGACCTGAGAAAGAATTAGGTGGACTCAAATTAATATCAAATGCATCTATCCTCACAGACAATATCAACAACTTCTGGAAGACCAACCAAAAACTAAAAACAAAAGCAGGAATTTTCCTTTTCGTATCTCAAGCTAAGAAAAGAGTGATAAATATATTTTTGTGAGCTAAAACTTCCTATTTACAAAAACTACATACTTGGAAGAGTTCTGCCAATTCAGGTTTGGTAAGAACTGACTGCAGTAATTGCTGCAGTTCTGTTGTCTCATTCTTCCATAAAGAAGGTTTTGAGAACTCCAACAACTGCTGCAATTCTGTAATCCCTTCCTGCCGCAAAACATTCATTAGATCATTCGTCATGCTTGGTAGCATCCACAAGGAGGACTCCTTTTCAAACCATAACCGCTGCAAGAGAAAGTCAAACATATAAGACAAGCAGGAGTGGAAAAACCTTACAATCATCCAACTTGTTGGTACATATTACAAACAACTGCACCTGTTTAACTGTTTAATCAAATCCATAGAGATTTACGAGAAAGACTTCTAAGATTGTGCTATGGCACAGGAAAAAGGTTCAAAATGTATTGTGTTACAACCAAAACTGAAGAATGATAAGGACATGAGAAAATGGAATTGAAAATAATTTGGAAAATTATTCCAAAGGAAAGCCTTAGAAGCTAGCAAAAATTCAACAAAAATTTCTGATTTGGGCATCAGTAGTACAATTGGAAACAAAGATAAACTGATGTGAGTACTCTACAAGGACACCGAGAAAATGGGAGAAGCCTTTTGGAAATGGGAGACAAATTAAATTGCTAAAGAAAGGAGATTGAAATACAAAGTTCTTCCATCCTTCAACTGTAATAAGGTAGAAGATTAACTGAACAAAATATTATCTCCTCCTTGAGATGACATTTAAGGAAATGAGGAGATTTAAGAGAAACAGTGCACTACCATGAATCTTTATCAACGGAAGCTAACGAAGGCAGATCATAAACCAAAGAAAATTACTTCAAAACATACCTCCAATCACCTTGAAGTAAGATACTATTAATTTGATGAGGTCTATCATAGAAGAGGAAGTGAAAGTAGCATTGTCTGCTACGGGCAAAAAATGCTCCAGGACTAAACAGTTTTTAGGCAGTTATTTAGAGAATGTTTGGCTTATTGTGGGGAAAAATGTGTAGGAGAGGGCATAAGAAATGTAGAAGAAAAATGGCAGCTACAAAAGAAGGGAGTGCTTCCATACTAGCCCTAACTCTAAAAAAGAAAGACAGTACCCCAAATCCTATTCCCATTGCCCTTTGAAACACAGTTTATAAGATCATAACTAAAGTATTAAACCATTAATGTAAAACAGCACATGGGGAAGTTAATATCTAATGAGAAAGGGTACAATTTAGAGTTAAATAGATCTCATATACAATAACAATAGCGTATGAAGCCCTTCACTCCCTAAAACATCAAAAAGGAAGAGCACTATAATTACAGTAGACATGAATAAGGCATATGACAGGGTAGATTGCAGGTTCCTCATAAATGTTTTTGAAAAGTATGAAATCGCCAAAGATTGCAGGGATCCGTTAGCAAGTTTTTACATTGTCAACTTCTTTCTCTTAGTTAATGAATTCCCAGCCAGGTACTTCCCAGCAAGCAGAGGCCTGAGGCAAGAAAACCAAATCTCTCTGTACTTATTCCTAGCAAACGTATTAGGAAGATCAGCAAAAGAGGAAGAGGAATATAAAAGGGATCCAAGTCTACTCAACATAGATGAATACCACGTGTGCAATTTGCGGCTGAAACGATTCTCCCAAACATTGAAACAATGGATGAAGCTTGACACATCAAGAGTATTTTAAGGATACATGAAAGTGAAGCAAGGCAAAAACTAAATGGTGAGACACAAATTTTATTTCACTAATTTCCTTGAAAACCTAAGGATGAGAATAAATACGTATTTGGTTTTATAGTATGTTGGATATGTGTGTTATAGTTAGCATGTTTCAAACACTATATCCTGCCATTGCTGGGTTTTACAGGTGGTTTATTGATGCATGGTTTTATACCACTGTATTCTATTTGTAGACATGTTAAAATTGTCCTCTTAATTTAATATCAGTTTTTCCATTAATCGGGTGGATTCATTTCAAAATTCATATCTTCAATTATAATTATTCACTACATTATAATATTTCATCTCTGTGTTATTCCCATTATATAAATATATATTCCATTATACCATTAATCAATTTAATAAAATATTCCATTCTCCATTATTCTCATTAAATAAATATATATATCCTATTAGTATTTCATTTAATTTATTAAATAATGCATATTCTATTATTATTTCATCTAAACTCCTAAATCCCTCTCACATCCATTTTATCCTCTATTTATCATATTCCACCTCCACTTGCTACATCCACTTGCCACATGTTGGATTAATGCTTATAAGTTCATACACTAGTCTTTTATCCCACATTCATCCTAATAAGGGATTAATCCCAAGGAAATCTATTTAAACAACCCTTCTCATTTCAAATCCTTCGTTCTTTGCTTACATCAATCATTTGCATTCTTAGCATCCATTATAGCAATTTAGCAATCTTTGCATTCTAGTTTCTCTTGCAATTTGCATCTTTTGATCATTTATCTTTGAATCTCCATTCTTCATAGCTGCTTGTGCATGTGCTTCTGAGAGTATTCATCCTTAAGAACAATATCTTGATTGATAGGAGTGCAATGGAGAGGTTTTGTTTACGTTTTGAAGGTGTGTTTGTGAAAATGCCTCCATTGTTGGATGGTGGAACAAATCTGAATCTCTGATTCGGATTCTCATTTCCCTCATCTACACTAATACAACCTAGCAGTTTCCTATTAGTTACCCTATTTTTCAAACTTGGCCTACAATTTTTTGAATGTCTCAGATAAGATTCTATCCCTAAGTGAGTTGATAGATGCGTGTCTCAAGCATTGTCAGGATTGTATTCATATGATGTCAGCATTAAAGTCTTTGGATTGCCATGAATTAAAGGGTGTTCTTTGGTCCTAAAAGTCAGGTGACATATTGACAAAAGGTGCAAAAACGACTGTATCTTAAAAAATTTGACTTAATTCATCAAATCAGTTGATAGGATTCGTTTTGACAATATTTCAAGTGACGTGGACAATTTCCAAGTTGACCCAGTTGGCAGATTCCAAGACTTAAAAGCTCCTAGTTTTTGGGACCCTTTTCCGAAAACTAATTATATCCGGATTTTTACAAGTCTTAAGGAGCTTATTTATATGGGTTTTGCTCATGATTACATTCTGGTCATCCTAGCAAAATTTCACAGCAAGCGGTTGAAAAGTTATCAGAGTTTTTCTCCTGCAAACTACTGGAATTTTGGTTGTGAAGTGTGGAACTATAAACACATCATCCTTCTCTATTCTCGGTAGTGTTGTGAGGTTTTCACGCCATCGCCCCATTGCAAATGGGGACCCCCTCTTTTCACTTGTAGTTGTGAGGTTTTGGCAGTTGTGTTACAATTCTAAGCTCAGAAGTTGAGGAATGGTTAAGGGATTAAATTGTTCAAGTTGTAAGTGCAGATAGGAGTATCAAGGTTAGGGTAGGTCAACTTGAAATGGTTTGAGATTTTCTAAGTGCATGAATATTTTGCTAGTCAAATAGTCTGAAATACGCTATAATGGCATATTGTATGCATAACGGCTTTAAAATCCCTATAAAAATTAATTTTCCATACTTAAAATATACAAAAACCTTATGAAAATCAAAGTTTCCCCAAGTTACCGGTTTGGGTTCAGGTTTGGGGACAGGTTCGGGTATAAGAATCCAGTTTGTGGATTCCTGAAATTTCCTTTTCCCATTATGATTTGTATGGGTTCATGTGTGTGTGTGTGTGTGTGTGCATATATATATATATATATATATATACAAAAAAAAAGAGAAATACACATAATTGTAAAACTAAATCATTTGATGACTTTATTCCCCTTAGATAAATAACCCTTTGTCTTCTTATGCTTAGGATAAAAACCTGTGACTCGTATTTTGTCTTATTTGTTGATTTGGTTTTGCCTTATTCAGCACTTGATATCAGCAGCTGTTAAAAGTGTAATTCTTCCTTGTCTTGTAGTGACTGCTCACAGCTGCCTCCCTTTTCGAATTCTTTTAATCCTTCACACTCTGCCTTGATAAAAAAAAATATATATTTATGAATATTGTGGACTAGATCCGGACGGACCCACAGGTCCGAATGCGGACCCTGTGCGGATCCAGCACGTACCGGTCTGCGAATCTGAACCCGGACCCGGCTCGAGGGTCCAGGGTCAAAATCTGGTAACTTGGATTTTTCCTTCTAAAATTGCACTATCCCTATGAAAATAGAATTTCCACTCCATAATTGCACTATGTCCCCATGGAAATAGAATTTCCACTCCGAAATGGACTTTGTCCCTGTGAAAATAGAATTCCCTTGCAAAAATGGTCGAAGTCTCTATAAGGGGTGGGTTTCCACTCCGACAATGAATAAAGTCCTTGTGAATGGTGAATTTCTACTTTAGAAATTATAAAAGCCCTTGAAGAGGTCATTTTTCCATTCCTAGAGAACATGAACAAGTGGAAAAACTAAGAGTTCCTCATAGGGATCGTATTTCCCCTTATGGACATAGAAACGATGACAAAATAGAAAGAGTCCCTGAGCAAGTCGATTTTCCACTAGACCCAGACTTACAATATTTTTGAGCATGAATGGGTAGTCCTTGTGGTTAATGAATCTCCATTTTGTCCTTGTGAATATGGAATTTCCCTCGATCTCTGAGAGGGTCGTTTTTCCCCTTTAGGGCCTTTTGTGAGTGAGTATAAACATGAAATCTTGGATTGGATTTGTCCCTATGAGGGACAATTTTCCCTTTTATAGACATGGAGTTTAATAAAATGTGAATCCTTGAGGCATTCGAATTTCCCTTTTGATGGATAATTAAGGAGATGAAAGAAATTTGGGGGATTTTAATTGTCCATGGGCAAATCGATTTTCCCCTTTGGGAACATAATATGGATTAATAGATATATAAAGTATGAAAGTGGGAATAATCCCCTTACCAATCGATTTACCATCATGGATACTTAGACAAATTCAAGGAGGGAAGTTTTAAGGATTTTACTTGTCCTTGTGGAGGTCATTTTTCCACCAGCCCCATGAAGTTGAACATCTAAAGAAAAAAAATCCATGAAAATGCAAGCAATTCTCCTCTAAATCAAAACCCACCTCTAGAAGTGAATGGAAAACATGGATAAATCTGAAGCAAATCAAAAAATTGAAGGATTTGAGGTGGAAATTGAATAATCAATGGATTCAATAAATTTGTCAACTTTGCACAAATTTGAAATCAATTCTTAAAATGCAATTTTAATGTCCCATTGGCTGTGTGAAGGGGATCCAAGCCAAAAACACCTTTAAAAGACCACCTACAGCAGCAAATAAAATGTAATAAAGGAGTTGACTAAGCTTGGAGTCAAAGAAAGAGGTGAAAGCAAGTTGACAAGAGGCTGCCAAGAAGTGTAAAGTCTCATAAAACACAGCTACAGCCATCATGGAAGTCAACCAGCACTAAATGTGAAGGTCTGAAATCCCAACGATAGCCCATAAGAAATTGCCATCAGCAAGGTAGAAGTTTGAACACCGCAAAGAGAGGCAAAGGCGGCTAAAGGAGGTAGTTCTGCATATTCGAAATCTGAAAACCCCCAAGGGAGCTACAATTTTGCAAGAAGAAAATCAGAGATTACAAAAGACACGCGATAAAGGTTTTTGAGGAGCCAAATCCGAATTGTGCAAAAATCTGAGACACCAATCCTAGTGCTTAAAAGAGCTATAAGTGATTATTTTCAGACTTAAGTCTGAAGACTTCAAGGAAAGTTCGATTTTTATATGAAAAATCAAAAACAGTCCTGGGTGGTTATTCCCTATTGGGATGTATTGCAGGGTCCTTAGGGGACAATTTGATGAAAGAATCACTTCATTTTGAGGAAAGAATCATCAGGGCAAAGCATACTTGTCCTCAGAGACCAGGTTTATATCTTACCATGAAGGATTTGGTTTTTCGCTCTTAATCCTTAAATACATCCATTGCAATGCTGTTGTCAATTAATAATCTCATTTGGTGAAGTTCAAGCCTCTAGTTCTGAGAATGGGGGGTGTCTTCAGACTTACCCTCAGAATTTGTTTCGAAGACCAGTCTGATCCAAATACACATTCTACATTATCAGACCTCACAATACACATTTGGGGGATATTTAGCAAGGTGTTGCATTAATTTCTAACGTTTTAGACAAGTTGCAGGTCTGTCATCAGAAAAATTGAAGTTTGTGCATTAGTAGGGGGCTCTGATCTGTGCATTTGGAAGTTCAAATAAATCAATTTGATCATGATTTTGATGTCCTAACAGTCTGATTGCACCTATTTGCAGACCATGTCTTCAGACTTCATCTTTAGACATGGGTTCTCAAAAAATTTCTCAAACTTCATGACTTCAAGATTCCGATTTTTACAAGTTTGTGGCAGTACAAAGGACTATTTTGTGCTCTTAAATTGGCTTGTCTTCAGATAAGTCCTCAGAATTTTCAAACTTGTCTTTAGACTTCAAATCTCTCATGTTTGGTTCCAAGTTTCATTTGCAGCCTTCGAATACAATTTTTCTAAGCTATAAAGTTCCAAATTAATGGTAAAATCAAGAAATTAAGGATTTCCTTACAAATCATTGACTTCATGTCTTCTTCTCTTTTGCAAGAGTGATCGTGTGAGACGTTGATAAGCAAGGAGGACAAGGATGGAACAATCAAGGGAATTTTGAGTAAATCACAAAGTCCCTATACAAGTTGATCTTCCACTTAGAAATTAAGATGTGCAAACCAGGGACTGGGCTACAAAGACATTCATGTGTCCCTATGTAAGTCAACTTTTCACTTGATAAAATGCTTGAAGAATCAGGACTATCTTATAGGGAGATCAACTTGTCCCTATTCATATCAAATTTCCGTAAGGATCAAACAGGATTCAATTCAAGGACAAGTTGTGGACTCCAATTTGTCCCTATAAGTGATCAAGGCTAAAGGATTCTAAACCAAGGGGGTAACAGATAAAGGTATCAAGGATGTCGAAACAATGGGAGAGGAAGACTTCACCACACAAAGATGATAAAATTATGCAAGGAGGAAATGTCTACAAGTGAGAAAGATTGTCATCATCAAACATCTAAGAACATAAAAATGTACAAGTCTATTATCAACACGAAGAAACTAATCGCTCCAAGGAAGCTAAGATATCAGGACCAAGTTTAGGGATGAGTTCAATAGGAAGGATCCCCCTGAGGATGAAGATGACTAGTAATCCTAAGCAATGAGGGGTGATTGGCCCAAGGATCAAGTCCGAAGATGACGACAAGGAATTCCAAACAATAAAGGTCCAAGTGCCAAGAATTCGGCTACTACAAGGTCTAGACATCTAGGAGAAGGAATTCCAAGAACAATGAAGAATTCCTAAGGATAAGGAAGTGGAATTAAAATAAAGATTGCAAGAGAAAGAGGTGTTGGATGGCTAAGCGTCTTCCTATTGGCTCTCCTATTTTTGAATTTTCTCATTGGCCCAAAGGGTGGTGCCTCATTCTTATTGGACATGCATTTAATATTTGTAGCAATCCTACTTAGGATTTTCTATGAATTAAACTAGGCCATTGGTTTCGAATTGATCTTGGCTATTCATTGTATTTGGGGCTCCTATATAAACCCCACTCCTCTCATTTGTAAAGAGAGAGACTTGTTGAAATTGTTGCTATGATACTGCCAAATTGTCTCTAATTCATTGTTGGTCTTCATGGTGAATTATTTGTATCATTTTGGAGTATTGCAAGGTTTTCACATTTCCTTGCTTAGATTAGGATATAATTTCATGTTGTTTAGAAGTAGTGTTTAGTTGAATGGAAGTGATTGTGGATGCATCTTTGGTGAACTCGCTTAGACCAAACCACTAGCTGCTTGTTGATTGTAAGTTTGTATGGCATGGTTAAATGACATACTCATGAGCTTTACTTTGATTAGTGCTTGCACATTGATATGCATCAATGGATGGTGTTAATCGAATGGTGATAGTTTGAACATCTTACATATACCTTATGAGATTGTACTAGCTTGGTTGATGTTGATGGCTAAACTAAGTCTAGCAGAGTCACAAAGACATTCACGGCCTCTTGCATTCTAGGAGTAGATTAGATCTTCCTAAACCCTTTCCCTTTGCAGTTTGTTTGGTTAAAAGTAGTTGAAGTAGTTGATATCCATGAAATAAACGACATAAGTCCCTTTGTGATACCCATCATTATAACTTTGTGAAAGTCCACAATAAGAAGGAACCTTGAGGTTGTCTTGTTTGATCACACAATCCATGTACATTGTTTAGCATATGAGCTTCCATATTCAAGAGAGAGTTGGAGATTTGGTGTTTCACCTTGGAATACTAAGTATTTGATTCTGCAAGTTGTAGTGGCATAAAACTCACATCAACATGTAGAATGGAAAAAATGCATGGCTAATATGACAAAGAAATGTCATCTCATGGAACACAATAATCATTATCTGAAAAGTGGCAATTGGTCCATTAAAAGATGATTCTCCATAACTATCTTGATCCATCTCTATTATTATGATTCAAGAAATTGTTCTTAGAAATGTGAGTTTTCATCATTTCATATAGATACTATATTCTTAAGGAAGCTATTAGTGATGTTATTACTTGCTTTGAAGTAATATGCACTATGACGAATGAAGGAACATTTCCATCGAAATAGTCGAATTGATAAATTTAAATATCTTGATGATATGCTATTTCATTGAATGTGATGATTGTGTTTGATTGGTAACTTGTTCATGTTGCCAAAACAACTAATAGTACTGATCAACCATTCCAAAAATATTGCTTGAATATCGAAAATGCCCAATGAGATTTTGTTTTGATCTCTAACACCTAAGAAAATGTATGAGTTGGATTATCAAAAATGCTGAATGAAAAGGTCACTATGTCACTCTAATATCATCAGCGAGAATAGTCTATTGGCGATAAAAGTCCATCAGCAAGTTGGTACATGTTAAGAAGTTGCCAAACTTAAGGAATTCACCAAACAAGGAGAAGTTGGCAATTCAATTTTGATAGGTCACTCAAAGCACCTTTAGAGAGTTTTAGAAATGACTCAAACTGACGGTAAATTTTGATATGGATGATTAGTCATTTTACCAAACTCACCATATTATTGGCTTTTTAGTTATTATCAACAAGTCTATATGCTTCAAGAAGTTGGCAAAGTCATGAAAACTGCCGAATGAACAAAAGTAATTAGTCTGCATGATGAACAAAGAAGCGGATGCATTTTTACAAAAAAGCTAATTATTATTTTTCAGCAGATTGAAGATATTGGCTAGGTTGATTAAAACATCAATGTGTTCTCACTACTTATTCATCGGTGATTTATAAAACATGTCCAAGTTTATTAAAGCAGTGATGCATCCTTTGTGGGGGAGTTAGTTGTTGTAACTAATTCGAAAACTCCCTAAAATATTTGCTCGATTCATCTGGTGAAATGACTTTTAAAACTATCAAGCAAATGCAAAGTTGCAGGCATAAAGCCGAGCTCAACAACCTTTGGCAGTTTCTTTCCTGCCCATGAAATGGAGTTTTGGAGCAGATTATGAACATCAATCAAAGCTCAGAGGATGCAGCCAAGATATATTCTCACTACAACATGATTAATAACTAGCTCGATGCTTTCCTGCGAAATAAGGAAAGAGAGCTTCGGTTGTATTATACAAACATCAACGAGGAACCTATCAGGCTTAATATATCAGATTAAATAGTATCAAGCCTTCTCCAGTTTATTTGTATTTTGGGAGTCACTTAACTATTAAGCACGGGCAAGCCAGTCTTCTAGTATTTTTGTGGAGTTAGGCTGTACGAAGCATTTCAAGGAAAGATATTGAGCAATCACCCTTTCTTATGTTGTTCTATGGCATATACATATCGTGTTGTGAAAGGAGTTGACTTGTAATAATATTTTGCCTTTGAGACCCTCCGCATGAAGGGACATTGCACTTAATCAATGCTGCTCTCACATCGTAGGTCATAAGAGCAAAATAAATGGTCGGCCAAGAAATAAAGAACAAGATATGCTCAAAATGAATTTGTTGAAATGGTTTTGGCGATTTTTGAGCAGATGCAAGTGGCAGGCATAATGCCGAATTCCATAACCTTCGTCAGTTTCTTCCCGCATGCAGAAATGGAGCTTTAGAACTATAATGTCCCCTTATGCAATTTCTTAGTGGGTTTTGCCTAATTTCTAAAATTGCAAGAGAGTCCTTCCTATCCAGTCCTTAATCTGTGACTGATATATGTATTTAATCTAACTTGCAATTAGGTAGAATAACAATATCTTAAGGAAAAGATACATTAATGCAAACTTTGACTATCTTGATGTTATGAAAGAGTTCTTTGGCAAGGTATAGTTCTGCTATATATATCTTCAATCTGTATTTGATAACCAAAACCCTTTCAATATCAATGGAAGCAACTTGGTGAAAACTTCTCAATCCAATCAATATCGATGATGGGAAGTGCTTCAAACCATAGTTGGAAAAATCTGCAGACTTGCCACGGACTCCCAAGTCGACTCGGGGAGAGTCAATGGATTGGACTCGGGAGCTTTTTAGGACTCGGGAGTTTTTTTCAAGACTTGGCCATGGACTCGGGAGTCCTTGAATAAAGCTCTCGACGTTTGCTGAGAACGCCCAACCATGGTTAAAACATTAAAAATAAATTAAAATATCACTTTTCGTCACTTTTATGATCTGTTATTGCTCAAAACAGGTCTCTAGGGTTATTAATTTCTTTTTTTTTTGTAGAACTACGGGTTTTTTCTTTTTCCAAGTCCTTTCCTGAGTTTTTCCTGACTCCGAGTCTGCATCCAATTTTTTGGGCTGCCGAGTCCGAGGCGAGTTCGAGTTTTCCAACTATGCTTCAAACAAGGATTACATGTCAAAGTTGGAAATATGGCTCTAGTAAAGTATTTGATTTGATATCAAGAGATCGTATTGATCTAATGTTGTTCACTAACATATTACTGATCTGCAAGTAGTATAATTTGAATTGCTTAGAGCGATCTGCAAGACAAAGTAATTGTGGTTTCTGATTTCTCGTACCTTAACGTGGATGTGATATGAACAATACTGATTTGAAAGTATATGCTGTTTATGATATCTCCATTGATGTGTATGCAATTTGAACTATACTGATTTGAAAGAGTATATATCGGTTGTTGTGTCTGATATCTTTCTTTGCGTGAATATGATATGTTTAATGTTGATCAGTCTGTAAAGAACTTGAAGGATTCTCTGTCCGCTTGTCTGATACAATATCCTTTATAGTGGCGATGATCAATGATGGCTGATCTGAATGTACTATCACTGTTTCAGATATAATGCTTCTGTGATGGTTATATCACCATTCTTGATAGGGATCTCTATATTCATGCGGTCTGGTTTCCTAACCAGCAGTGGATTGCTTCCACTTGAATCTGAAGGAATAATTTGATTGAATGAATTACAGATTTATTGATGAATGTGGACTGATGTTGATATCCCTTTAATATGCGTCGGAGGGATATGAATATAAATGGTTGCAACTCTTTATTATTCTTAACAAATCGCACCACTTGAATATTTGACTTTTCATGGTAATCGTACCTTATGGATAACTAAGGGTGATTAGCTAAAAGTATTTTTTATAGTTCTTTTGGCAGAGATAATGATGGCATTAATGTTTGTTTTGCTTATATCATATTCGATAAAATTTCTCATGGAGGCTTAAATACATAAGAATTGCTGTTTGCTAGTAATACCATACTTGCTCGATGTAATCACTTGCTCTTGTGGAGTCATCGATATATGGATTGCTTAATGCAATATCATAACCTTATTGTCGGATACAACAGATATTGATATTGCAATCTGCTGTTGGTGATCAATATATTTTGTTATTAATATCAAGATCATCTGCCCATTGTTGCATAGCTATTTGTATTTGTGGTTTAGTTGACTTGACTCAAACCCTGATCATATGAATGGATGAGTAGCACTTGGGCATATTTGATCGCTTGGTCCATGTATGGAGTTGTCAATGGTACCATACTTAATCCATATCAATTATGGTAACAATCTCAAACAATCCATCTTATTGTCTATCCTTCAATTGATGCCTTATGAAGATGCTTACTAGAAAATCGTGAAGTTTTATAGATATGGAATAAACAATTGAATAAAATTATTAACCACGATAATTTATTTAATATTTAACTAGCAACCACTTACATCATTTTAGCTGATTAAATATAATTATGAAAATAATAACTAATAAAATTTTCCTAAATGAACATTATGAAAATTAAATAAAGGGAAAAAGAACATTGGAAATAAAAAAATTAATCATGCATGCCTAGTAACATAGGCCTCCCACCAAGGCACTAATTAACCAGTTAAACAAAAAATATACAAAATTAATTGGCTCATTAGAATTAATGGGATGTACATTAAATCCAACTGCTGCATGGAATTAATCTCAACCCTTAAATCTAGGGCTCTATCAAAACCCTAGATATCCTTATCTTGAAAACAAAAGGATTTAATTCTAATTCTTCCCTCTCACTTTTCTTGATACTGCTTGATGGAAAGAAGAGAGGATTCTGAGAACCCATACTTCGGAAAGAAGACTTGATGAATTTTTGTTTTGTTCTTGCAAAAATAATTCTATCTTTTCATACAATCCTTATTGCTATCTATGAACTTGTTATTTTTTATTCGACAACTTTTGTTATATGTAGGACAGTAGGAAAAGAAAAGAACCACAACCCGGATTTAAAAAGGAAGGCAAAAATAAAGATGATATCAAGAAGAAATCAGCCTTCTTTGGCCTTATTACAGAGTGTGATAATCTATATTTTTATTTGATTAAACCCCAGAAAAAAATTGGTTATCTAATTATTAGTTTTCAGCTAAGTTACCAGTTCGGATTCAGGTTTGGGGACAGGTTCGGGTATGAGAACCCGGTTCGTCGGTTCAAGAAATTTTATTTTTTCATTATGGTTTGTATGGGTTCGTGTGTATACGTATGCATATATATATATATATATGCATTTAAATTTTATATACAAAAATATAAGAGAAATATACATAATTGTAAAACTAAATCGTTTCATAGTATGAATCTATGATGCTTGATCATTGATCAATGCCAAATGTCAAAGATAAACAGTATGTTAGATGCATGATTAATACTAGATTAATGCATGATTAGTTCTGTGTTAATTCATCCTCTCGGGTTACTTCGGTATTGTCTTCTCCATCACTATTAGTTACCAGGACTTGTTGGTCGAGGGTACAACCCATTATGCCGCCATCCCGCCAATCCTACTTCCCTCAACCGCTAGGTTCGAACTTAGGCAACGACGCAATGTTAGATGCCTTACTGTGGGTATATTATTCTATGCAATATAACAGTAATGTAGCAGTGCAAGATTACATATCGCCAATAACATGACAAAGCACTCAGAAGGATAACACAATAACTTTAGACAACATATGGCAAAAAGATATGCTTTATTCCCATGTAATGTCATCACAACCATAATCCATTCTCGGTGCCAACAAACTACATATAAATTGGTCGATGGTTAGTTGAGTGAATCAACCATCACCAACCTCCTACAACTACCTAAGAACCAACTGCCATTACATTGCCGATACAACACATAACATAATTATTATTAACAGACTACAGCTAACACAATAAAAGTTTAAATACTTGATCATTGATCTATGTTCAAAAATCTAATGCAGACCAATTCGCAAATTCGGACCCGGTTCGAGGGTCCAAGGTGCGAATCCAGTAACTAAGGTTTTCATCTATTTATAACCTAATATTGAGTAGAAAATTCAAGGTTTATGCGTCGTACTCAAAAGTGGATTATTTTTATTTGAATAAACTAAAAAAATTAATAATTATTGATTTATATTGAAGTTTACACCCTATGTGTTGTCCGGCAATATGGACAGTTGCGTAGTTGCACAACTGAGGGTAGGTAGTTAACAAGTGTGACGGTCCCCCTCTTCCATCGAGAGACTACATACAGGTAGGGACCGAGGGGGTGCAAGGCGAACCATCGCACCCGTTAACTACCTACCCTCGGTTGTGCAACTACCTAACTGTCCATATTGCCGAACAACACTATAAAGCACAACCTCCTTACTAGGGGTCACGACACTCTCCATATTGGAGAGCCAATGCTCAGGGTAGTGTTTAGAGTCTTTAGACAATTTTAAATTTTATTTTAATAAAAACATGTTTGCATATATATTTTCCCCGTCTGCTTGATATAATTAATATATTTTTTCTTCCTTGCACGGAGGCATATCACTCCCAACCACACAAATTTCATCATTTGGCAACAGACAAATTTCCTTAGCACTCAACAACATCCTTACATCATTGTAAAACATCATTCATGATACTCTTCATCACATGTCAATCAACCATTTTACAACTTCTCTGGTTGACATAATGTGTTGGCTAAATGCTCCAAAATCTCTATTTTTTCGCTTTGTCAGCATTGTTTTCAGCCTCTTAAAAATTCATGAAAATGACGTGCAACATGGAGTTTTGTGTGGTTTTAAAGATCTTAATTTGGGCTTGGTGAGGCCAACAAGGGACGCTACCCTTGACCCCCACAAGGGGTGCTGCCCTTAACTGCACTCATTTTAATTCCCAGAGTACAGTACAAGTCCAAGTTTGTGTATCAGTCTTCTCTATCATTCATGATACTCTTCATCACATGTCAATCAACCATTTTACAACTTCTCTGGTCGACATAATGTGTTGGCTAAATGCTCCAAAATCTCTATTTTTTCGCTTTGTCAGCATTGTTTTCGGCCTCTTAAAAATTCATGAAAATGACGTGCAACGTGGAGTTTTGTGTGGTTTTAAAGATCTTAATTTGGGCTTGGTGAGGCCAACAAGGGACGCTACCCTTGACCCCCACAAGGGGTGCTGCCCTTAGCTGCACTCATTTTAATTCCCAAAGTACACTACAAGTCCAAGTTTGTGTATCAGTCTTCTCTATAATATTGTCATTAGTCTTCCCTAGCATTACTTGTAGTTTACTTGTCATCTAGAAGTGACTTTTTCTTTTCAAGGGAATGATGTAGTTGGTGTACAAAGTTTATTATTATGTTTGATAAAATTGGTTATCAAACATTGTATTAATTGTTCATATTAAGTGTTTATTAGTTTTGGGTAGATAAGCATTGGGTAGTTATAAGCATCATCTAGTTGACGGTTGTGTTCCTTTTGGCAAATGTCCGGTCCTTTAAATGCATATTGTATTGTCTAGGAAAGTAGTATGATCAAGTCAGGTCAACTCCGATCCTTAGCTAATCATCTCTAGTCTTCTATTGTAATAATTTCATGTGTGAATAAAGACAAATACTCCTATATTTGGTATGCATTTTTATCTTTATTATTAATTCATGTATGTAATTTATCAGATATAACAGTAAACAAAAATCACAAAAGGATGAGAAAAGTCATTTATGAATATATATTATAGAACCAAGAATAAAGGGAACTTTTCACAATTTCGCACAATTTAATAGCAGAAGGCAGAGAAGATTGTGCTCTCCTTTTGAACAAATAAGAAAAAGTTTACAGTACTTTGTGCCTTCTTCTGGGATTTCATACTACTCTTAAGTTTTATGTAAAATCCATTTCTTTATCTTTTTCTTGTATATATTGTGTGAATTCAAACTCACTAAACCCTTATTCACTTACTTAACATGTATATAGGATTGAAGCGTGATTTGTATTTTATTTTGCATATACTCATTCTTCTTCCTTTCCCATTCTTTCCTATTTTGTTTCCTTCATACTTTGCGGTAGAAAAGACCAAAAACCCTAAAATACTGTCATACAAGACAGCTATCCCACTCAAACGCAAAGGAAAATTACCTATCACATGGCGATTTCTACCATTGTCACAAGATCACATGACTACCCAATGGACGAATCAAGGGAATAACCTAAAAATTAGTATGCAAGTAGGGTAGAGCATATTTTGCGAACTCTGCAAGTACTTGCCGAGTTGCCAAGTACTCTATCTTTTTGGCTGGGCGAGTTTTCAAAAGTTCAACTCTCGCATTTTTATAGACACAAAAAAAACATGGGTAAAAATGTCAACGCAAGTAAAATGTAGGTTGAAATGCCTTTTTGACATGTTTTTGCTATAAAACCTTGCATTTTCTCTTTTGAGATGTTCAATTTACATCTAATTCATTTTTTATAATAAAATTTTACAAAAGAAAAATATGTTTCTTTAAGATATTTCAAATTTTAGTACTTTCTAAGTTGCTAAGCTTTTGCCGAGTTAAAAATTTTGGGCTTGTCCAGTACTCTCCGAGTCTGAATCTATGAACTATGGGGTAGACTTGAATGTGTACACACAACAAAAAGGTTTCTATTGTTGTAAAGTGTATATATGCAAGTACATGCACATATACACAAATACAAGTGAAATTGTAAGCAACAGTTATCATCTCCAGTTACCCTCCTGCAAATGTATAAATCTTTGAAAGGCAAATGATTCCAATATAATCTAAAAACCAAAGATAATGTTAACAACTGCAAACAAACTATAATAAATTGCATGTAGTTAGATCAACCTTTCTGATACTGACCAAGATGTTTTTTTTTGGTTCTTCATTAGTACAAATCCTGAAATTTGGTCTGCAGGTAGGGTGCAAAATGCACCTAAGAATTGGTCTAAAGATAGGAAACATGCATATGAACCTAAAATTTGGTATGGCAGTATGGTCTAGACTCTATACTGTATACTGGTGCATACACACAAACACAAGTGAATTTCTAAGCAAGACGGGGATGTTACCTACTACTAGTTAACTTCGCATATGTAACAAGTAGAAAAATGTTCCGGTGCAATCCAGAATTAAACATAACATCGCAGATTCAAACAAGTATCAATAAACAACCCAGAACTAAAATAAGTCACAGCTGCAAACAAGATTTAATAAATTTAGAGATTAGAACTATTAGCAACTGAATCAGCCTCTCTAGAAGTTGGCCAAAGTATTTTGATAACACTTTAATGAACGCATATGGCATCTCCCTAACTCTTAATTTTATGCCTCCAAACTTATCTCAATGCTATTTAATTCAACCTTTTCCCATTGAATGTTCCATTTATCAAGACATTATCTGGTTGTATTTAATTACCTTTACTGAACCACATGTATATTTAGGACATTCTATTCTAATCCTTTAAATGCTATCGTTTTGCTATTTTTACTTCTCTGGGTATGACTCCCTGTTTCACTGGGGATTTTGTGCAAGTGAATGGATGTATCTCAATTTGAATTGCTAACAATGGTGATTTGTAAGGCAACCATGTGATTTGTAAAGAAACCATGTTGTTATCAATACAAGCAAATCACTCTTCTTGTGTACCAGCAAAATGGTTACGATGATGCACAAGTTGAAGCAAGCCAAAGATATTAAGACTAAAATCTTTGGATTAACTGTGTGAAATAAAGAGTGAATTGGAACAGTATATCACAAATATTGTAAGACAAGCAGATGAAACTTAGTTAATAATCCAAGAAAAGGCCACAAAACTTTACCTGCACAACCATTTGCAAAAGATGCATATAATTTAGGGCACTGGTTAGCCATCCACTATTGGCTGATACATCAATCATAGCTTGAATGATTCGTACACTTTGATCCAAAACAGATTTTAGGTCAGTAACATAGTCACTGATTGGCAATTCCAGCCGTGAGAAATGAACCTGAGTCCGACAATAACATTTCCCACAAAAAAGCATAAAAAACTTTGAAATCAGCATGAACTAAATCCTTAAATCATTACCAGGTCAAATTTTTCAATTTACTGATACAAACTACATTTTGAATGTAACCAACCTGAAGCAGCAGATTGGTTTTTACATGTGGATCATCCAAACTGTACTTGTCAACCTCATACTCCACTTCTTTTGACAATACTTCATTAATATGTTCCTAAAAATGTGGCAATATTATATAAAGAATGAGAATATTGAACTTTTGGTACTAAATACTGAGGCGAAAAATGGCTAAAAGATTTTTGAACTGTCATAGAAGTTTTTTGTCTCCATATAAAACTAGAAAAAGAGTCAATAACTTCCTAAATATTATTTGCAAATTAGAATTTCAAAATATATGATAAAGTTCATTACCACACTATAACCATGTTTTTCTAAATTGTTGGAATGAGGAAAGACAATGCTATATAAATGAAGTTCATATGTTCAACTAAAACCCGAGTATCTACAAACAATAATGATATCAGAAATAGAAATGTAAGAGATGTAAAGTATTCATACCTCATTATGGCGGACAGGAAGCTCATCATATTCTGAAGCACCACAGAGTACATGGAATAATGTCTGTGTTTGACAAACTATTTACTATGTTACAAACAAAATACCACAATTTAAAAATTAAAGTGGGTAATTTGCAGTCAGGATTGATGACTATTTTGGGTAGGTTACCTTGAGAGAAGTGTCAGAACCAATATTTGTTATAAAGAGTGACACAGTTTTGTAGCTAAGATAGTACTGACAAGCAACAGTGCCCAACATAAGAGGCTTGACAAAGTTATCTTCATCAACCTCTACACAACCAGCATCTTCCAAGTCTTGCAATGTATCTGTTACTAGCATGTAATTGTAGCATGTCAAACAGATGTCATTTCCTTTAAATACAATTTAAAAATACATGTCATATTAAAATAAAGATTACCTTGACAAGTAAGCATTTACAGTGCTGCTCTCAGTATTCTCCAAATCATAGTAGCTAGGATTCATGATCTGCAATTAAAATGAAAACTCTGGAGTTACATATTCTATTTCTTGCTATTATAAAGTTTCTCACAATCCAAACAATTAGTAAAGGAAAATGGTACTATGCAAAAAGGGTGAAACAAAAGTTCAGAATACAAGTTGTAGTCAGTTACTATGTTTTGATGATATTGGTTATCTGACTATGTATTGAATGTTTGTATTAAGTGTTTCTCAGCTTCAGGTAGTTGTAAGCATCAGTTGGTTGATGGTTGCATCCTCTTGGCAATCATCAGGCCATTTAAATAGATTGTGTATTCTATTTCTTGCTATTATAAAGTTTCTCACAATCCAAACAATTAGTAAAGGAAAATGGTACTATGCAAAAAGGGTGAAACAAAAGTTCAGAATACAAGTTGTAGTCAGTTACTATGTTTTGATGATATTGGTTAGCTGACTATGTATTGAATGTTTGTATTAAGTGTTTCTCAGCTTCAGGTAGTTATAAGCATCAGTTGGTTGATGGTTGCATCCTCTTGGCAATCATCGGGCCATTTAAATAGATTGTGTATATCAAGGAATGTAATGTCCCCACTTGGGATCTACCTTAATTTAATCCTGAAACAGTAATTTCAACTTGAGGTGAGAACTATAATATATTTATAAATATAGTCTGAAGATATTTCATTATGATATTCAATGTAAAATCTTAAGAATAATACAAAAGATAGAACTTATCTTGATTTACTGCAGCACTTCCCTTTCTCATGTGTAAAGTACTGCCTTGTTCCATGATAAGCCTAAACCTAATCCTTAGGGAGAGTTCGTAATCAAGTTCCAAGCTCTTTGGGGAGGACCTCCTGAGGCTCTAGTTGCCTTATGGCCATTCCAGAACAGTCAAGCTATGTCGCCATCTCATTTGCAACATTCTCCTCCTAAGGCCTTATGGATATCCTTTACTTGGCATATCCATCCTCATAATCCATAGGGGAGACTTTATCTCTTCCCAAGCCTTATGGATACCCTATACTTTGGTATATCCATCCTCATAATCCTTGGGAGAGACTTTATCTCTTCCAAAGCCTTATGGATACTCACACTAGGCGTATCCATCCTCACATATGCATATGTATTTTCCATTACCAATATATATGGTCTCTAAGAGATTATCAAATCTCCCTCTAGATTGCAACTTGGAATCATGACATTCACTAAGAACGCTCTCCACCAAGCATAGCTCGGATCATTCTTGACATTCACTAAGAATGCCCTCCACCAAGTGTAGCTTGGATCGTTCTTGACATTCACTAAGAAAGCCCTCCACCAAGCAAAGCTTGGATCGAGTTTCCAACTAGAAAATGTAAGTAATTATTACATGTATATATAATACATATATCTCTTATCCTTAATATAACTCAGATGTAATATTTGATTACTTGATATTAATTGTGGATAAGTCTTTTCCCATACTTCTCTGATTTATTTCCCAATATAATCTATTTAAATATATTCCTCTTATTCCCTTTATTTATGTAATCTATTATTGCATTGCCCTGAGGTCCATACTACATCAGCTTCCCCCAAATCTGGAGTATCTTTTAAATGAAATGTACTATCCTTCTTCTCCTTAATGACCCTTAAATATATATGTACTTTATTGTACATTAGATGCACACTCATATCTGCATAGACTTCTTTTATACCTGTATAATGTTTTCTTTAAACTCTGTCTATATATATATATATATCTGCTCTATCTCAGATACTCTGTACGTAATACATATAATATCTGCAAGTTTCTATATTCTCACACACAACTCTACTTTTACTTATTTTACCTTTACCTACTCTTTGTAGATGATTCCTTTATAGCTTTATTACACACCACATCTCCCTTATATCCTCTTCATTTTAAAAATGTCTGATCACTACCCAACACATACATATTTAAGAATCTGTGAGAATAAATATATTTTATCTGATCTGATCTTCCATGCCCCTATTCAATGGATGACGCTCATTGATTTTCTGATTGATTGATCTATTCACTGATATGCTCAAGTATTGTACGCTGCTCTGATTTTCAAATCTTCTTCCTTGTAGATTACATACATAAAGTCTTACAAGTCTGGAATAATCTTCTTCATTAAAACTGCACTTCTCAATTTCTTCTTATTAAATCTGTAATAATCTTCTCTTCAATTATCTTTGGTGCATAAGCTTTATCATCTTTTGACACTCATATCACATAATCTATCCCTTGATATATCTTTTTCCCTTTCTTCATTCTTCCCTGTCATAATTCAGATGTGTGTGTGTGTGTGTGTGTGTGTGTGTTCATGCTGTTGGAGAGAAATCCTTCCTGTTCGATCCAAATACTATTTCACTAATGGACGAACTTACTGCTGTGTTTGTATTGTTCGATCTCCCTCGTCTTTGATTGACTTCACTTTTCATATCTATATACTCCTGAGAAGTTGTTTGCAAAGAAAACGTCTCTCTTAAGATATACACAATGAAACACTCTTTATGATGCTTGCTGCTTACAACATACATGGGAATTGAATACATTCGTATCTCCTTTTCGTCTGAACATCTCTTCCATTCAATCTTATGAGTATGGACTTGATACTTATTCTTTTCCTTCTGTCCTGTTCGATGCTGATCCCAACAGTAAAAGGGAATTCTGTCCCTGATAAAAACTTCCTTCGTCATCGGCATAATCATTATTGATGCTCCATATGTATCCAGTTGTAATGATAATGTTCTCTTTTTTTACGTTGCAGATGTATCAGATGTACTTCCCTCTGATTATCCCCGTGAACTCCCTGTTCAATGGTGATAGCACTCTGATTGTTCCGTGCATTAACTTGCTTTCCTTGCATTGGAATCTATTCTTCTAACCTGCTGATTGTTTATATTCATTGCTGACTGGATCTCTCATTCCATGATTCCCCCCCTCCCTTGATCGCAGACCTACTTGTACTCGCGTGGAGGTGCCTCAACGGGTGGAGTCTCCCTTTCAATGGTCGAGAGCCTTGAATCTATTTGATTAATTTACTGAATCATTGGTTTAGTATTATTGTATTTGGTTATCATTTGATATACTATTTTGAGATATATATTATATTTTATATTTGGTATATATATATTATATTATATATATATTGGCAAATATTATAATACATTATATTATACTATAATAAATGATAATGTTTGATATATGATTATTTAATATATTATATTATATCTATTTATTGATGAAATGTATGGATCTATAGTTATGGGAATCCATATATGATTACAATAATATAAAAAATTGTTTTATATGGTTATGCTCATATCCTTTCGTCATTAACTGTTCAACTTATACATCATTATTAACAGAGATATACATTATATATTAGTATTAATAAAGATAAC
The DNA here is from genome assembly GCA_027943335.1 of Chamaecyparis obtusa. Taxonomy (NCBI): domain Eukaryota; kingdom Viridiplantae; phylum Streptophyta; class Pinopsida; order Cupressales; family Cupressaceae; genus Chamaecyparis; species Chamaecyparis obtusa. The sequence continues at coordinate 77,997 of BSBK01008643.1, read as the reverse complement.
TTAAAAGAGGAGAAAAAATGAAGATCCACGTGTCAAGGTTAAAGATTGAGTAGAGGAAACAGGAAGATCTAGACATCATGAATAAGATGACATGTATTCTCAAATGAACCAGAATCCACAGCTTGATCATTTGCATCCTCATTGTGATCACTTACGCAGTGGACACAGTTTAGAAAACCAAAAGCTGTACCAAAAGAAAGGTCCTTGGATGATTGGAATGGATTAGTTTTTTCCCAGTAGATGACAGAATTTGCCATGATCAGGTAGCCACTAAGAGAAGGGAGACTGAAGATTGATGTCTTGCCTTTGAGATCTTTCCCAAGGGCACTGTGGTCTGCAATGTGGCAAAGGGTATACATACCGGCCAATTTATTCAATGCAACAAGAAGACTAATCAGGCTATGGAAAAATACATAAATAATAAAGAAAAGGAGTGTGATTATAATTACTAGCTGCTCAAGTGAATTAAGGAAGTGAAATGACCCTAACCGGCCATTTACTGATTTCTACCAATAAATCTTATGCAGATTTGAAAACCAATAAAACATGCAAATAACCGTTGAACCAATAACAATAACCAGCAGATTTATTTATATAACAAGCAAGTACATTCTCATGAAATAACTCAGAAATATGGTTTTGTATTATACAACAGCAATACAATAACCAAAAAATACTATATCCAATTTGAAATACAAAAATAACAATAAGATCGGATGACCAAGAACCTGGTAAAACAATGGTGAACTCTGAGTGAATCTGCACTGGGATGAATCGGGTTCCATCCAATCCACCAAGAAATGCTGAAGGTTTCCATCCTCAGATTTCTGATTCGATAGCTGAAGCTTCTCGAATTCTCGAGGAGAGAGAAAAATCCATAAACTGAAGCATACTGAAATGAGACCCTCAACCTCCTCTTATGGTTGCAGCTATGACTCTTCAGTTTCCCCACTGTGACCCTTCATATCCCCAATTTGTCTCAATATAAAGTCACTTTAAGCACTTTTTAGATAAATTGACCGTTGAGTTATAAAGTGAAATAATAAATAAAGTGAGGAATCTCCCATCATTAAAACGGAGGCCCAAACGAGCTCGAATGCTAACATGTGATAGCTTGTCGGAAAGCTCTCGGTGAGACACTCCAAGTCCACTACTGAAAAGCCAAGAAATCTGAACCCTGTTGACTTACTATAAGTAGTAAGTACCCTGGAAACCTGCGAAAATTGCTTCGATTGGCCTGGAATTGAAACCACCTAGGCCAATTTTCTCCTGGAGCACTACCACGCCACAGTTAGCCCTCCGGACCAAGGTAAAAAGGCTAACGACACGGCTCAATATAATGTGCCCCAAAAAGGGGACATTACAATCATCCCTTCCCAGAGATTGCTTGCCCTCAAGCAATCGGTATCTACATGCTGAGGTCAAATACCTAGATCCCAAACCAACCTCAGGGAAGTGGCTCCACTAACCTGTCGTGTGAAACTGACCCTGTCATTATGCTCCGATCTGTGAAGCCACTCATACAATAACCAAACAGCAGCCCATATAATGTCGGGATCCCAAACCTCTACAGGATCTGTCGAACCAATTTGCCCTATGCTTCTATAATCTGTAAGAAAGGTCTCAACCCAACTAAGAACCTCACTACAACTGGGATCTCTTGCGCCTCTACGGTCATATGCCGGAGAAAACCACAACCCATACCGATCGGCTCCAAAAATGAGAACCAATCTCGAGTAAGCCCCTCCTGGATCCCATAAGCAATAGAGTCATACATCTCCCCAGCTGAATGAAGTATCTCGATGCTCTATGCCCACACTGAGTGACATACCGAAAGTCTCCATCTGCCATAAAGCTGCCCCTCTGATCTGTAGTCTGAACCAAAAACTGCGTTGCACGCTGCAGAGGCAAACTGTCAAAACCGTCAAATAAGGCTTCCACCTGCGATGCACTGAACAACTCTACTGGAAACCCCAAATCAGCATAAGGACTCCATGACTGTCTCTTAATACCCAAAGTCATACAATGTATACCATTGTGTGAAAAATTCACACCAACTAGCATAATCAGCATGCCAAACTCGATAACCCCGTATTGAATAAGTCCTGATCAACATCATCACCGAGTGGTAGTGTAAGAAAAGACATATCACTCATCATGCCAAGAGACATAACTACCTCTCCTGGATTGCAGGTACACAAACCATACTGCTCGTCAACCGAGCTCATCCCGCTACTCCAACCTAGTGACCAAGGCTCACCTCTGATAACTGCACCTGGGTCCCAGACCCTGCAATCAATCTCGTCCTCCTCCACGGAATAGGAAGTATCTCCCTCACCTATCTCAAAGAGGGGATTGTCAAATGTCCACTCGGTACCCATCTCAAACAAGGAGTTATCCATCTTCTGAAAGTGATCTAACTCATCAAGAAACTCTCGATGACCCAAAGATCTTCTTGGACAACTGTCCGAATCATAGGTATGTTGATCTCCTGAGCTGTCATGTACAGATCATCGATGATCTGGATGATCTGGTGAGTGCTATCATGGTGAACTAGCGCTGCAATAATGGTGTCATCACTAACTTTCAGTTGACTCTTTAAGACACACTTCTCATCAGTGTTACCCGAGATGTACTACCAAATGGGTCATCCATATCAGTGTGATGCAAGAGTGAAGTGCTGCTAAAGAAGTCACACGATTCCTCATTACCGAAATCGTTGAAGGTCTCCAACTAGTTACCACAACCGATAACCATGGAGTTATCAAACTCCGCCACCAAGTCTCCAAAGTAGAGTGTCCAACACTCACCACCCTATCCCGAAAGCGGGGAAGTCTCAACTGTAACGTCTCTATTACTAGGCTGCAATTTATCTTTCCCTTGATCAATCGTGCAAACATGCCCCTGTGACCAGCTCCCTTGGCATAAGAAATAAATTTGTCTTGCAATCACTGAGTCCTGGCCTATCACCGGAGATTCTGCAACCTGTAAGCGTATTGATGCTCGTTCATTTTCAGATAATGAACTCACGAATCTTTCAGCCCGCATCTTGATTAATTCAGCTTAGAGTTCATATACTGTGGATGTGTACCTTATTCCTCCTCTCCATATTGCCAACAATTCAAATTGTAATTGCTTGCATATGTCATAGTCCTCATCTACAATCGAGGATAAGATAGTCATAATGCATGTCTTCACCCCATCCGGATGACACTCCCTGTAATTGTCTAGGAGACACTAAAATAATTGCTGAATCATTTCATCATAACCAAGATTCAGCATGTGACTGAAAACTTTAGTGCTGGCCACTAACTCCAAGATTTTTACTTGTGTACCAAACGTAGAATCTCTGTCATATTTCAGTCCATCTAAACTGCCTACAATAAGCTATAACACCTGTCTCCAAATGTGCTCGGTGTAAGGAACAATAGGTGTTGTAATTCGAGCGATCTCACTGAGACATAAGGCGACTACAAGCCTAACATCTCGAAGTGGATGACTCATAAATCTGCGTTGCACTATGGCAACCATTGTGGGATGCATGGCCCAATTAAAAAGCCTGCAATCAACTTGATCTATCCTGGATAGATATGAATTTATTTCATTAAGTTTGGCTAGCATGCTGCTTGCAATTTTCTGCTCCTCCAGTTACCATCCAAGGCAACACAATTCATTTCTTATCTCCATTTCCTTTCGGATATCTTTGAGCTGCACACCGTAAAATGTGTCATTGAATTCATGCGAGAACACTAGGCTTTCTAATGACTCCATGAATTAATTTTCTCCAAATTCATGCCAAGGACTGAATCACTTCTGAAACTAAGAAATGCTGCCCCTGGTATAATAATCCTGATTAAAGAGGATCAAATAATTCTTTGTTGCAGAAGGTTTACCAATTCTGATCACTAAGTTACAAAATTTTAACAATGACTGTAACGGAGGATGATCTGAACACAAAAGGTCCTCAAGAAAACAGTAGCAGTACTGTGAACTGCTGAGTGTGTTGTACTTTATTTCTTCTTTGAAAATCTATAATTCCCAGCAAACACTTTGATTGCTCATAAATATTCATAACAATGTGATCACTTAACATCTCTGTCTGTATTCATCCGAAAATAAAAATGTGTGCGTACAATCCCAGAACTGCAGAGTTTAAATTTTATTCACAACGATTGCGCAATAATCTCAGAGACTCGTTTAACCTGTTTATTCTTTGCCTCAAAACAGCAATCATCCTACCAAGATAATATTGTTCACGGCAACATAAACATTTATCTTAAAATAGTTCGCCGAACATGTATTATAAATTTAAACAAGGGGCCCACAATACTTATTTGTCCCGATATTCATCTGGGTTTGCTTAGCAATTGAATATAAACTTAGCCCGTATAAAATCGGGGCCCACCATTATTTAAATAAACTCTCCCAACTATGAAGTTCCTTCTACTAATGCTGAAGTAATTCGAGCACCACACAAGAGACCAAATTTGATTCCTTCTCGATACACCTTTCTATCTGTCTTCTGCACAAGACTCAGCGATTGTTTCAAAGATGTTTGATTGTCATCGGTGGCAAGAAATAATTATCTCCAGACAACCACAAGCAGATAACGCTTCATCAGACATGAGCCAGCTTGCACGGACAGGTGTCATGCATGCTTGAAGAAGTTCAATACTGAACTTCGAGCTCAAACTCACCATAGGGCTCCTATGGCATTCCGATAGCCAGTTGAAGGTAACGGCTCCTCTGCAATCTTCTAACGGCAACACCAAATATTCTACGACTTAATATTCACCCTGCAATAATTATTTGCAGCTCAATTAAATCGAATGCCAACATTCAACTTCCTCCAGACTACAAAATGCAGACAGTCTAGAAGATGCATTTTGTTTCCTGTTACAGGTCCTGGCTCTAGCTGTCAACTCTACTCATGGCCAGAAGCTTACCAATAGAACGCTTCTTTTCAAACGTAATACAATATTGCCTTTCTTTAGTAGAGCCAAGCATATTTCTTCACGAGACTAGTTAAATTTACTTATCACGACCTTGCCAATCAATACACAAACGTCTTCTTCCCTGGTTCGCAAATGCTGAGGGGAAGGAATTCTAATTAGTTCCAAACTCCCTGATAGAATGGGGGTCAACGTGAAACTGGAAGCTCACGGGCGTCTGAGGGAATCACGCGATTCTTAATGCCGGCCACAGAGCCCCCTTTTTGGCCTCACCAAGGATTGCTGAGGCGGAACGGTAGTGGTGGTTCCCGAGTTGCTCGGCCAACACCCGATAATCTTCCCGTCGCAGGAGTGCTGAAGCTAAGCACACACTGCTACGTGAGTCGGGGGTGTCCTTCCAGACTTCCAACGTTATCGCATGCCGTGTCGGGATGTCACATGCAACTATTAGCAAATGTGAGAAAAGATGTTAACTGAAACAATGCGTTGTGTTCAACAAGCTCGATTTTTTCTCTTTGTCTATTAACCCTGCCTCCTTATTATCAAATAGCAGAACAGTTTCCTAGCCTTTTTACTACTGTACATGCGAAGTGTTGTATGAACTAATATGGTGACTTCCCAATCACCTCCCACACTCCAACTGTCCATATTCACAATTCAATCTTGCACAGTTCGCAAGGATCCTCAATCCCTAGAGCAACCCAGCTAATAGTGGAACACCTTTCTATCAGACTTACTTACATACTCCAAAACGACTATCCCCTTCTGACAAACGATGCTGCGAAGTAATCCTTGAAGAACTTGATGGCAATCTTCTGAATAAAATATTGCTGGGCATATATGGAGTGCTCTTTCTTTCAAAGAAATAACTCTAATGCTGGTGCTTCCAGCTTCCAGTGCCTGACTAAAGTACCTTACTAAGGCTGGTGCAACAATAATTAAATAAACCGACTTCTGAGAAAAACTTCAGTGGAATGTTAACTAATAACTCTGATTTCTGTTCTGATAAAACCCTTCTTAAAATAATGTTGCAACTAAGAAAACTCTGTATGATTTGTCTCTTGTAAATATATCTCTGTAAATTCTGTAGAAAAACCTCACAGGTTGGCAGAATTTTTGGCTCTGATACCACTAAAATGACCCTAACCGGCCATTTACTAATTTCTACCAATAAATCTTATGCAGATATGAAAACCAATAAAACATGCAAATAACCGTTGAACCAATAACAATAACCAACAAATTTATTTATATATCCAACAAGTACATTCTCATGAAATAACTCAGAAATATGGTTTCGTATTATACAACAGCAATACAATAACCAAAAATTACTATATCCAATCTGAAATACAGAAATCACAGTAAGATCGGATGACCAAAAACTTGGTAAAACAATGGCGAACTCTGAGTGAATCCGCACCGGGATGAATCGGGTTTCTATCCAATCCACCAAGAAATGCTTAAGGTTTTTGTCCTCAGATTTCTGATTCGATAGCTGAAGCTTCTTGAATTCTCAAGGAGAGATAAAAATCCATAAACTGAAGCATACTAAAATGAGACTCTCAACCTCCTCTTAACTCTCAACCTCCTCTTATGGCTGCAGTTGTGACTCTTCAGTTTCCCCATTGTGACCCTTCATATCCCCAATTCGTCTCTTTATAATGTCACTTTAAGTCACTTTTTAGATAAATTGACCGTTGAGTTATAAAGTGAAATAATAAATAAAGTGAGGGATCTTCTGTCATTAAAACAAAGGCCCAAACGAGCTCGGATGCCGACATGTGATAGCTCGCCAGAAAGCTCTCAGTGAGACGCTCCAAGTCCACTATTGAAAGGCCGAGAAATCTGAACCCTGTTGACCTACTATAAATAGTAAGTACCCTGGAAACCTGCGAAAATTGCTTCGATTCGCCTAGAATTGAAACCACCTAGGCCAATTTTCTCCCGGAGCACTGCCACGCCACAATTAGCACTCTGGACCAAGGTAAAAAGGCTAACGACACAGCTCAATATAATGTGCCCCAAAAAGGGGACATTACAGGAAGCATCAAGTAAAGAGAATTAATTAAAAGTTCAGCTTAAGAATAGTCAAGATATTTGAAGAGGTGTGACTATTGATAAGAAGAGATATAAAAAGAACATAAGGTAGAGGATAAAAAAATGCAAGCAGCACAATGAGATATCATTTGGTTTGAAGGAGATTTACCAGCAAAACTACAAGATCTTAAGAAAAGAAAACACCCACACTTATATTGAGAGGGGAGGGGGGGGAGGCTAATCATTATAAGAACAATCTTTTAACTTTAAAATTTTAGCAATTATAAGCAATCTTAAAGCTATGAACAAAACATCCACAAAATTAAGATCCAACAAAAGGAACACAAGATGCACAATATTTTACATAGAAACTCTTGCAGGAGAAAACCACGGCAGAATATTGATTTTTATAAGAAACTTCTTACAAATCTGAAGACACCAACCCACAGTAGTGTAATGCCCCCTTATATGATCTTTTAGGGTTTTGGACTAATTTCTTTAAATTCAATTGCAAGAGACTTCTTTCTATTAAACTTATACTCAAAATGAATTGGGAGAGTGGCAAATTCAATGTCAATTATATTGATAATCTGCAAGGATTAGATTGTCCAACAATACTTGTGTAAAGGTGGTGATTTCTATGATCAACCAATGTCAATTGTATAATCCTTAACTGATCAAAGTATCGGATCTGGTATATATGGTGGGATGTAATTGCAATATATACTGATATATATAAGAGATATCCAAATATGCTGATATGTACTGAATGAAATCCGATTACAATGGAATGCCGATGTACAAGATAGATATGATAAGGATAGTATGACTTATCCTTGTATTTGCAAGACCATTAATTATATCAATACAAATATATATCGATCAAGTTGCTGTATCAGATATCTTCTGGAAATATATGCAAATGATCTCCTGCTGATCTGCCTAATTGCTTCTCAGATACATGTCTTGAGAAGTGGCGATGTCTTAATGATTCCTATGTCTGATATTACTTTAGAATATGCAAGTTGTCTCTTCTGATTTCTCTAATAAGTCCTGATCATGTTTCTGATGTAGATGTTTGAAATAGTTATTCCATTAGTGCTGTTTCTGATCTATATTGCTGAATATATGTGTCTTAGACTTGTACGGCTGCTGCTCAAACATGAGCGATCCAATACTAGATATGAAATAAAATAAGAAATGTTCAATGCCTTTGAAATGACTATTAGCCCCCTTTAAATATCGTATGAGAAGGATCTAAGGGTGGAAACTCTTCATCGAATCCTTAATATGAACTCTTCATTCGATCTCTGATCAAATATTTGTCACACCTCTTAGCATCGCACCTTATGTGAGATAACTAATCAATGATTAGTTAATGTTGATTTAAATCATAGAAACGAGACTCAGAATTGGTGTGGACTCGGCAAGGCTGACCCGACTCGAGACTTGGCAAAAAACAGCAGGACTCAGCAAAAACTTGGCAAAATAACAATTTCTAGTAAGTCTTGCCTAGAGCGAGTTTTTAGAGAGTCTCGAGCCCTTGGGACTCAGCTAGGGTCACTCGACTCGGCACTCGGCAAGACTCAAAGGGTCCCGGAGAGTCCTGGAGAGTACTTGAACTATGATTTAAAAACATCCTTGGTGGTGACAATGATATGTTATTGTTTACTTGTTGATCGATGTAAGCACTATTTGGTGCAATAACACAACTTCTTGGAAGTGATGATGTTTGTTTATTTGCTAAGTATATCATTTCTTGATCAATATGGACATTGCCAGTGCAATAGTCGAATCTGTATCATGCTTCCTTAGGGAACGATAATGATGATATCATATTTGTCTTTCCAATGAGGATGGCTTGCTTATGGTACCTTTGATGGAAATATCTATGTAATATTTGATTCTTATTTATCAACAATGTTTGATAATTTTGATGAAATCCATAGATCTTTATGTTGTTGATATCATCATTTGTTCTTGGATGAGGATCGATATGGACTGTAATCAAAGGTACTTGTGGTCACATTGAAAAACAGTATTGCAACTCCATAACCTTATTGTCAAATATCGATATTGTCATCATCTGTTTGGTGATCAATGTGTTTTTGTTCTTAATATCAAGCTTGTTTTCTTGATATCTTCAAACCTCTATCATATGAATGGATGACCAGCAATTGGGCATATTTGATCACCTGGTCGCTTCAGGGAATTGTCAAGGGGGCCATGTTTAATCCATATCCATTATGGTCAACAATCTCAATACTCCATCTTGCTATCTATGCTTTACTCAAGGCCTTATGAAGATGTTGGATGGAAAATCATGAAGTCTTATAAATAAGACAATTTTCCTCGATAGGATCATTGCTTCAATTTTCATCATTATGTCATTCATGATTTCATTGGCTTTAAGAATATGCAAATTTAACTACTTGAACTTCTAATTGCTATGTACAATTCTTATTTCCACTTGCTAACTACGTGGAAGTGTCCAAGGACTGCCGCGCCTTGATCAAACATATGCTTTAATGCTAGATTGCTTTTCTATAAAGGATGGGGGCATTACAAGGAGACAACAAACCCCACCAATGAGCTCCAACTCAGCAAGAGACTCCAATCTCTTTCAAAGAGAGGCACCAACATTTCAATCTCTCAGAATTGAAGGCTCCAATCTTTGAAATACAAAGTAATAATAGTCTTTTGGATCTGATCTAGATGAGCTTAAACATTTTCTCACAACATTAACAAAATGTCCTATGAGACTTGCTCTTAAATCTGCAATACACCTCCACTAAGATCTGCAATAGGATCTTCAATGAATGCTCTCAAGTCTGAAAGATATCTTCACAATATTGTGCCTTATGTCTGCTCCAGAAGTCTTATTTTATTTCATAAATCTGCTTTGAAGTATGTATCATTTCTTCTCATAAATCTACTCTTCTTCTGTTGTAGGTACGCTCTTAAAGTAGGAATGATATTCAGCGAATTGATGATAAAATGAACTTCAAGTGACCTCTATTTATTTCCCTCCAAATGCAACCTTTCACCAAACGTTATGGCCCCTCAACTAAATCGGACAACAATTTTTATTTCTTTAAAATTCCCTTTTCTTACTAGGTCAACCAAAAAGCAAGTCGCGAGAAAGTAGGGTAGGTAGGCCAAAAAGCAACTAGAAAAACATAGGTCGATCAAAAAACAATTTGCGAAAAATGGGTCGCCCAAAAGGCAACTTGTCAAAAAATAGGTTACCCAAAAAACAACTCGCACAAAAATAGGTTGGCCAAAAAGCACATGAAGATATCATACAAAATAAAATATTATTTGTACCTTAGATAATTCAACTTGAACGCCATTGATTGGCCCTTTGACATCAATGACAATATTCCAACAATCTTCCCATATGTCATTGATGGCAATTTTGTAAAAGATTAATCTTTTGAATGCAACTATGTAATGTCCCCTTTTTGAGATTACCCTAAATTTTGCCCTAGAATCACAAATTCCATTAAAATAAGACATGTAAGATAGTTGGAGATATACCTTTACAATAAAATATCTTTATTAAGATAAATTTGGTTGAGATCCTACAACCATGTTAGATAATATTTGAAATATAATTCATAAGACCCATTATATCTATTAGGGTTAGTATTTGAAAGAGGAGGCATGATAGGTTGACCCACAACAATCCTCACCCTAAGCTTAAGACCACCCCATGATGGATGTCCAATATGCCGACAAGTTGGGGCCAAGAGGGTGAGTGTCAACTCTTCGGCTTAGATAGGAGGATTTACTCATGATGGTTGATGGTTGGAGAAGTCAAAGTCATAAGGCAATGAATAAGGAGACATGAATAGGGAGGGCAGATACAAGCACCCACTAGGTAGATCACCCCATGTTGGATGTCCAATGTGCCTACTACTTGGGGCTAGCAAGAGGGCGAGTTGCCACGCTTGGGCTTGGTGTGAGGATTGCTTTAGGCCAGCCTATCATGCTCCCTCATTCAAACCCTATGGTGATTGAATGCTAAAAATGAATGTAGATGTCGCATGATTAGGGAGGGTAGATACAAGCACCTCACTAGGTAGACCTCCCCATGTTGGATGTCCAATGTCCGCTCTTAGGCTTAGTGTGAGGATTGCTTCAGGCAACCTCTCATGCCCCTTCATTCAATTGCTAGCCCTAATAGAAATAATGGGTCTTATAAATTATATTTCAAATTTTATCTAACTGGTTGCAAGACCTCAACCAAATTTATCTTGATAAAGACATTTTATTGGTGAAGGTATATCTCCATCTTACATTTCTTATATTAATGAAATTTGTGATTCTAGGGAAACATTTAGGGCAATCCCAAAAAGAGGAAATTACAAACTGAGTCAAACAACTGCCCCTGACTATAAGTCTTCCCCTAACTCAACTTCCCCCATTGACATAAAAAAAGGGGTATCCGAGGCTAACAGAATAAGACAATGAATAGGCACTCGAAGGTTTCTCTTGGAAGAGGCTTTGTAAAGATGTTGGCAATCTACTCCTCTGTAGCAACATACTCCAACTTAACTTGTTGCTCAAGTGCTTGCTCGCTCAAGAATGATACTCAAGAATGATACTTAATTGGAATATACCTAGTCCTTGAATGCATGATGGGATTTTTGAAATGTTGATGGAACTTGTGTTATCACAAAGTATTGGAATAGGATGCTCATACTCAACCTTAATATCTTTCAATGTTTGTTTCATCCATAGAGCTTGAGTACAACATGCTTCTGCTGCAATATATATTCGGTCTCAATTGTAGATAGAGAAACCGATATTATTTTTACTTAGCCAAGATACGAGACAACTGCCAAGAAAGAATGCACCTCTATTGATGTTTGTAGCATCAGTCAAATAAATAATACTAACTATATGATTATTATGAGAAATGATTTATTATATATATACATATATATCAATATATAAAATAATTGATATTACTATATATATATATATATATATATATAAAGTTAGATTATAATTACTCTCATAATAACTGAATAGTTAAATTGATAAAATACATTAATGAATAGACATGTCCCATGAAGGGACATGTCTCTTCTTGTCCTTGTCATGTACAAATACAAAGAGATCAATGCATTTGGAAAACACATACAATCAGATAGTGCAATTACATTTGCAACGATCCTAAAACCTTAACATGGTATCAGAGCCAAGTTGCAAATGTAAGAGAGTAGTTTATTGATGGTCTATGAATTGTTTGTATAGATAAATGATAGGTATTTGGTGAATATCATGTGTTGATATTCTACAGGCCAGTACCTTATTGAGTACTTGGTGAATATCATATGTTGATGTTCTGATAGGCCAATACTCAGAGTATTTAGGGAATGTCATGTGTTGACAATCTGATAGGCCAATACTCAAGATATCAAATGGATAGAATCATCGATGGAGCCAATCCACCTGAGAACTTGTGGATAGAATCGCCGATGGACGCAATCCACTTGAGAACTTGTGGATAGAATCACCGATGGAGGCAATCCACCTGAGAACTTGTGGATAGAATCGTCTAAGGAGTCAATCCACCTGAGAACTTGTGGATAGAATTGCCGACGGAGACAATCCACCTGAGAACTTGTGGATAGAATCACTGATGGAGGCAATCCACATATTGAGACTATGTTTCTATTGATTACATCTTGAGGATGATGTCATTATTGCTTACATCATATGATTGATGTTGTCAAGTGTCTTAAGTGTTGACATTGGATTGATTTATCCTCCCTAGCTAAGAGGGAGTGTTGATGTTTGTAGCATCGGTCAGATAAATAATACTGACTATATGATTATTATGAGAAATGATTTATTATATATATACATATATCAATATATAAAATAATTGATATTACTATATACATTGAAATATATATATATAAAATTAGATTATAATTACTCACATAATAACTAAATAGTTAAATTGATAAAATAAATTAATGAATAGACATGTCCCATGAAGGGACATGTCTCTTCTTGTCCTTATCATGTATAAATACAAAGAGATTGATGCATTTGGAAAACACATACAATCAGATAGTGCTATTACATTTGCAACGATCCTAAAACCTTAACAACCTCCACTAATGCTATTTCTTTCATCAATAATGTCAGCACAATCTGTGTATGTGTATGTTGTAAGACTGAAATGTTCACCTATTGGATACCACAATCTGAAATCCATAGGCCCCTCCAAATATTTCAATATTCTTTTTATTGGATTAACATGGCTTTCCTTTGGAGCTGCTTGAAACAGTGCCACTAAACAAATTGCTCGCATGATGTAAGGCCCTGTAGCTGTTGGACATGACAAGTTTCCAATCATAATACAAGTATTTTGGATATAGCAACCTGATGCCATGCCTTGTAGCTGTTAGATATAGCAAGCTTCCAATCATACAAGTGTTTCCAATCATACAAGTGTTGCTATATCTGTTGTCATGTCCATGGACGAAAACCATGCACATGATTATAAACATGCATGGTTTTGGTCCATCATTTAATCTTTCTTCAGTTATGGACATTCTAGAAACCATGCTCTTATGAGAATGGAGGCCAATAGTATGTGAGAGATCTAGTGTAGTCGTGATTTTCTACCACTAGCATTATTGTTTTATCTAATTTTAGCATCATGATCTTACAATTTATCCTAAGCTAGACATGATTGAGAATAATACATGAGTAGGTGTATACACCACTTATATGAAGAAGCTCAGGATTTCACAAAGTATTGGAATGGGATGCTCATATTGAACCTTAATTTCTTTCAATGTTTGTTTCATCCATTCAACTTGTGTACACCATGCCATAGTTGAAAATATCTGCGATATATCGTGATATATTGCCAGCAAATGTGGCAAACAATTTTATCGCTCCGTAACTCATTGCCGATATTTTCAAAAACTCATCGTGGTTTTATCCGTAAAACCAAAAACGAGCAATTTTTCCTACAATAAATCGTTTCTAAAATGTAGGGTTGTCTTTTTATTTTGTCGTGACTCTTAGTCACTGTTCGCTCATTGCGTTTGAAAGAGAAGAAAATGCGTATTGAAGAAATAAAAATGCAGAAGGAAAATGTCGTGGAAGCCTATCGTGCATGGAAGCCTTGACCTGGAAGGTAATGAAATAGTGATCGTTGTCTCAGTCCATAGTAGCCGTCTTAGTGAATAGGAATAGGTTTAAGCTTAGGTTTAAACATTTTAATAATTACCGAACATTTAAGCTTAGGTTTGAACATTTTAATAATTGTTATGTAAATAGAAATTTTAAATACATTGAATTATTGTATGTATGTCTCTGTGAGTCGTGACCGTGTCTATATAAAATTAAAATACCTTGTATATATAATATTTATATTTGTATGTAAAATATAAATTATAATGTATTTTTTATTTTATATATATTTACAAATATATATATGTAAAAAATCAAATATAATAATATATATGTAATTTGTAAAATACTAAAAATTAAAATAGATTTAAGCATTTATATTTAGATCTATATAAATATTAAAAACCAAAATATTTATATTTGTATGTAAAAATAAATTATAATATATTTTTAATTTTATATATGTAAAAAATCAAATATAATAATATATATACGTAATTTGTAAAATACTAAAAATTAAAATAGATTAAAGTATTTATATTTAGATTTTTTATTTAGATCTATATAAATATTAAAAACTAAAATTATATAACTTGTATGTAATTTGAAATTAGTATTTTTTTAAATTAAATTTAGAATAAAAATTATATATTTTCAAATGTTCGATAAAAGTGCCGATTTATTGCCGATTTTTTCGCCGAGTATTTGGGATTCCGAGTTTTCCAAATTTTTTGGGCCAGCCGAGTTATTGCCGAGTCCAAGTTTTTCAACCTTGCACCATGTTGCTGAGGCAATCTATTCCGCCTTAGCTGTAGATAGGGAAACTGATGCGTTTTTTTAACTTAACCAAGATACAAGATGACTACCAAGAAAGAATGTGCCTCTACTAGTGTTTTTTACTTTCATCAATATTGCTAGCCCAATCTGCATCCATGTATGTTGTAAGACTAAAATGTTCACCTCTTGGATACCACAATCTGAAATCCATAGTCCCCTTCAAATATTTCGATATTCTTTTTATTGGATCAACATGGCTTTCCTTTGGAGCTTCTTCAAACCCTGCCACTAAACCAACTGTGATATAGTAACATCATGTCAGGCCTTGTAGCTATTATATATAGCAAGCTTCCAATCATACTACAAGTGTGGCCATATTTTTTGCCATGTCCATGGACCAAAACCATGCATCTTTAAAAACATGCATGGTTTTGGTCCATCATTTATTTTTCTTTAGTTATGAATATTTTAGAAATCGTGCTCTTCTGAGAATGTAGGTCAATAGTGTGTTAGAGATCTGGTGTAGTCATGATTTTATTTATCACTAGCATTATTGTTTTATCTAATTTTAACATCATGATCTTTAAATTTATCCTAAGCTAGACATGACTGAGAATAATACACAAGTAGGTGCATAAACCTATTATATGGAGAAGCCCAAGATTTCATATTACAGTAACCTAAGTCACAGGGTTTAAATTCTAGTTCGAGTTTGGCAACAATTAAATTCAGATGAAGTTTGAAAAGGAAAAAAAATCAGAAAAACAAAATGAACATTTAATTCGGCTTATAAATTTAATTTAAAATAACAATAGATCCACAAAATTGAAATATATTACATATTAAATCTTAATTATTAAAGGTTAAAACTAAAAATAAAAAATAAAAACATTAAATGCGAATCTACTAAATGATAATTTCTTAGTTGCCGAATTCGCCCTAGTAGGCCCGAATCCGGGTCCGGGTCCGATCCGGGTCCGGATTTGCGTCGAATCCAGGACGGATCCGGGCAGGGTCCGTGCAAAACCCTGTGGATCCGTCCGGATCCGCGAGCCACGGATCCGGACGGATCCACAGGGTTTTGCACGGACCCTGCCCGGATCCGTCACGGACCTAGGAGGATCCGGGCGGATCCATGAGGATCTCGCGCAGATCCGCGCGAATCCTCAAGGACCCGCGACAGTTGGAGTTTAAAAAGTCAAACAATGACTTTAAAAAAGCATTTTTATATTGTTTTTTTTGCTTCTAACCCTAAAACGACCCCTTTTATGAGTCTCCAAACACATTTTATTTCTCATTGTGCTCTCTATTATTCTCTCTCATTTTGCTCTCTAATTAGGGCAAAAAATACTCCGACTAATAGAAAATTGATGGCCTACCCATTACAATATTATTAAGTTATTGTTGGCGTCGAGGGGCGCTGCCCCTCGACCCCGCCCTGGGGCCCCCGCAAGGGGCGCTGCCCCTTGACCCCATCAGGGGCTCTGCCGCTTGACCCCGCCTAGGGCGCTACCCCAGGACCCCGAAAGGGGCTCTACCCCTTGACTCCGAGCTTTGGGGGCGCTGCCCCCAAACCCCCGTAGATAAGTTTGGGAAGAAACCACGCCGAAAGAACCTGAGTCTGATTAGGCTCCACATACATAACAGTTTTAATGATCAAGCATCATAGATTCATAGTATGAAATGATTTAGTTTTAGAATTATGTATATTTCTCTTATATTTTTGGATATATAATGCATATATATATATTTATATATATATATATATATATATACTCACGAATCCAAAACGGGAAAAAAAAATTTCACGAATCCACGAACCGGATTCGCGAACCCGAATCCGAATTGGCAACTAAGGATAATTTAATAATCAAAAAATACATAGCATTATATTTAAATCTATTAAATGTTAATTTTTAATAAAAATTCAATAAAAATAGAAGGAATATTCATTTTTTATGAAGTAAATCATACATAAAGCATGGAAAGAGCTAAAGAAAAAATAAATAAAAAATACTTAACCACTTGATTATTACCGCCAACACATGAAGACAAAGCTAATGAGCAAAAATCACAGAAGAAATCAGCACTAAAGAACTTTGTAACCTTTGGACCCCCATCCTCACCATGACACAATATTGTCAATAACGATCAGTTAATGCATGTTATAACTTGATAGCATTGAGTTGTGTTGTATTAGTAGATTTGCAGGCATGGTTTTTCATGTAGACATGGTTCAAGCAGAAGCGTGATTCTTGGCTCTCTAATGCTGAATACATTACTTGTATATGGTACAATTTCTCTTTTCTTGGTTACAGAAGAGTACGAAGATGTTTTTTTGTTTACAAAATAATAGCCAAAGAAATTTTACTAGATAGTCTCTATCTTCTATCAGTTTTATAGTGCCTACCGTGTCTGCATCCCCCTATGTGTTATTATTTTGATCTGAGCTAGACTTTTAGATGTTATTGTGTGGTGCACTTGAGTACTGATATATTCTTTTGTCCATATGATGTCATTGCTGATGTGAGTAGTTCAATATTCTAGCGATTTAGTAGTGATCATATATGCATGATGTGTATGCTAGTAGAGGTCATGATGTTATATGATGATGTCTGGATGCATTCATATATTTATAAATGTTGTTTTTTACTTCGAAAGTACAAATGTTCCTAAGTTGCTATGATCTAGTGTACTATCTTTTGTGCTATGTTGATGGACTCATTGGTTGACATGCATGATGTTTCATGGGATTAATGAAATTGTTATAGTTAGCAATTTGACGATATTATGATTATATTGTGTGATGGACATGTATATGTTAAATGACTAGTATATGTGTTTCCTTGCAATATATGATAATGATTATTTACCTATTTACAGGTTATTGATGTTTTAGTTTCTGCTATGCATATGTTACTGTTCTTATGGATCCTATTTGACGTGTTTGTATGAAGAGGGGTGAAGTCGTAGTTACTCAATTGTGAGGCTCAACGATGTCTCGAATCCCATTCACTACTTTAAATTTATATATGTATATGTGTTTCGGCTTTTGTACTAACATGGACAGGTATCGAGCATCAAATTTACCTGAATTGGCAGGTTTGGGTGTGCCCAAAAATAAAATTTATAACCTCGACAGTGGTTAAATATGGAGGTAGTCATGTGGCCAACTTGTATTCAGCCATCATTCCAGCTTTTGGACAGCAGTTTTCCCAATATGTATAAATACCCACCAATTGTTGTGTGACAACGTTTGGCTATTCTAGTATGGATTATTGGATGCATGGTATGCTGAGTCTCCATGTTACATTGTAGTCGTTTCCCTTGCATGTGCACCTTTGTCATTCGGTGTAACCGGTTTTTGAGTCTGGGCATAATTGTCGTAGCCAGCAAGTTTTGAAAGTAATTTAATTATTTTAAGATTTTAATATTTCAATTGAGGATTTTGGGAATGGTTTAATTGTTGATGAAATTATGTGAATATTAAGGTTTTATATTTTATTATGAGTTTTAAGTTGTGGGGAGTTATATTAAAAAAGTTGACTTTTTATGTCATTTGCATAACTTAGTTTTAGAAGACCTTTGGGGATTTTCTCAAAAACTTCCATGAAAATTCGAATTGGATAGAGAGGGCAATTTTTGGAGATTGAAATTTTGTGTGCATTGCAATTTTGGTTTTCTTGGTTGGATTTCTCCTCCTCCTCCATGTTTCATCCTTTTTGGTTAAGTGTGCTTCATTTTCTAATCTTATTTGGGGTTTCTTGGCCATTGAAAGGTATGTTGAATCTTCCCCTCAAATCTTGTTTTAAATTCATTTGGGATGTTTGGAAATGCCTTTGTTAATCAAATCTATGAGTTCTATGGAGAAAATTTTGCACATTATGGATGGAAATGTGATTGCTTGGTCAAATTGATTGTATTTCCTTAAAAAATTAGAATTTTGGCTTATGTTCATGGCTAGAGCTTCCATGCTATGATTTTTCGTTGAAGTGAATGCATTTTGGCATGAGTTAGGCACGAGAACAAAAGGGTTTTCTCATTTTATACATATTTGAAAATTGAAAATTTGATGAATTTTGACCTTGGTATGCCTAAATCCGAGTTTTGAGCCTTGATATGTATTTGGGTGATGTTTCCATTTTGAATTGTGTTGTAGTAGTGTTGTGAGGGCAATGGAAAGCCTTTGAATGCCTTGTGTTTGATTCTCAACCCTTGATGAGGCCACATACGTGTATGGGCATGCTTCTGAATGTGAATTGGGACTTGTGAGTGGATGTGAAAACCATTGGAATCACCCCTGCATAGTTGAGACAGGTATACTATTGCCAAGGGACATGTTGGCAATCCATCATGTGGGTATCGATGTGAGTGATCTCATCAAATGTCATGTGTCTGTGTACTTGAGTAGGTGTTAAGCCAATCTTGGGAGTGGCTCTCAATGGGGGGACCGGGGCACAAAGGGGCCACAAGGATAACCCATTGCAGAGTCCTTAATCAAGCGATAACATAATTAAATTAATGGGGTAAAACACTTAATCAGGATAAATAAAGTTGTGTAGGCTTGGTGAGCGATCGGCCATAGATTCCTCTTCTGTGCCTTGTGGACTTCCATTAGCCACAGACATAGTGGAGAAGGTCAAGAGTCATTGGCACATCAAGTTCCTCGTCTCCACAAGAGGATTCTTTGGTGCCGCATGTGCCAGATGGTCATGCGATGATACTCCCAATCTTGGATAATGTACCCACTCAGATTGATCTACGATTCAGTGGTCATGTGTTGTTAAATCCTCGTATCTTGCATGGTGTCATATCTTGACCTTGCTCGTGGTGTACCCAAATGTGTGTGTAGCACCTTGGAGTTTTTAGATCCTTGTCTCTTGTAGATTGCGTGGTGTTTTGGAATTGTATATGTTATACCCTATGTGATAGTTTTGCTTGTGTTGTATGGGCCACATGGTTATCTTCGTGAGCATGGTGGGAGAAGGCCTAAGGGTTCCTCGCAGTCTGTTGTCCTCGTTTTTTACATCACAAAATTGTTGCAACCCTACGCAATTTTCTCATGGATTCGTAGGTGCATCCTCTATGTTTCAACACATTGATAAGGTGTCATGAAGGCAGTTTGTCATCCTTGAATTGTACTTTATGTAGCATTATTTATGCGTTCTTTTTTAAGGTTTTCGTCATGGTAATCCCCTTAAATGCTTGTTAGAACAAATTTTCTTCTCTGACTGCAACAACTTGATTTTTGGCAATCTTCAAGTTTATTCTTTGTTTTTCCCTTAGGTTAATAGCCCTTAGAATTCCGCTCATTTCGAGCTATTTTAGGCCTCAATCAAATTTGTCTAGCTCAAGTTATAGAGGAAAAGGTGGGGTTTTTCAGGCCGACTACACATCTTGTTAAAAATCTTCCAAAAGTGGGCTTTTTATTGTCAATTGCACGAAATAAAATTATTTTTAATATCTAAAGTGAATTTCGACATCCATTTTTAAATTTCAACTCATTATGAACTGATTTGACCATAGTTTTTAATGTTTTCATGAAAATTGGCTTTTTTAAGTCTATTTCCATGTTAGTATATTAAAAATTATAGTTATATATTAAATTAAGTCACTTAAGTGCATAAAAGTGGGTTTTTTATAATTCATTGTATATCATCCACATGCAAGTCATTTTTCAAAACCCACTTTCAATAAATTTAAGTCCCATAGTCACAATAATGGACTTTTTCTATACAATTGCATATATTTAAGTTTAAAACTATGTGTAAATGTAGTTGTTATAATACATTTACATATTATGTTTTATAACTTAAGTGAAAAAGTGGCCTTTTCAAGCCCAATTGCATGTGCAATTGATATTAAAAATCTTGTATGTATAACTTAAGTGAAAAAGTGGCTTTTTCCAAGCCAAATACATGTCTTTAATATGTGTATTTGCACTCAAAAAATGTGTATTTAATCACTTAAGTTATAGAGTGTTATTTTTATATGCAAATGCACATATAAAAGATGTTTTTAACGCTTTATTTATATCAAGTTGCCAAGGACGTCGAATTTGAGAGCATATACATGTCTTTTATAACACGTATATGCACTCAAAAAGTACGTTTATAAGCAAAAAAGGCCAAGGCCTCGAATTTGATAGCAAATGCATATTTGTTTATGCACTAAGAAACCCGTTTTTGGTCTCTTTTGGCTAGGGCAGCGATTATGAGCTGAATCGCATATGTATTTGCATCAACAAAATGCATTTTTAACTTCCCTTTGGCAGAGTTTTGGTTAAAGAACACAATGGTGATTTTTAGAGCATTTGCATGCTCTTTATGCATAACAAAGCATATGCATTTTGCTTGAAACAACCCACCTAGGGCATTTCTTCTTCAAAAATGACTCATATTGGGAAGATTTGAGCATTGGATATCCATTCATTTGCTTCAAGGAATGATTTGTGAGTGAGTGTGATCATTTTCAGCTTGTTTTACTTCCTTTTCTTCTTGAAAATGATGCCCTAAGTGCCATTTTTTATTATCTTTGCATATGCATTTGAAATGGTCAATTTCGTTGCTATTCTCTTGCATTTTGTTTCTGTTTTCTTCCCACTTGGCAACTATTGTATATTGACTCTCCAAAATAAGAGGATTAAGACTAGGATTGAAGTCTATATATGATCTTTTGAGCTCATCTTTTCTAAATCCGAAAATCCTCTTGGATTTATTTCAGATTTTGCTCAAAGATTTGGCAAGACTTCTTCTTGTGAGTTGAGGTAACATTTCCTTAAGTTCTTCCCCAATTCTTTCCAAGTTCATGTTTTGGTGTTTGATTAACATGTAAGTTTTCATTTCTATTTCAGATTTACATTTTATGTTTGTTTTGATGATCCTTCTACTTCTACCTTCAATTCTCAAGTTGCATATGCAAGAGTCTCCACTTGCTTGCATATTTAGTTGGGACTAAAAACCCCGTTCCATGATGAAAAGAAGAGCAAGTCCATGCTAATGCATATAGGCAATTTCCTTCCAAAAACTCACTTACATGAGCCTTGTTTATATCTAGCTAACCACTGCCACATGATTTAAAACTCATGGTGGTGGTCAAAACAATTCACTTTTAATGGAAATTCCTATTTCCATTATAAGTAGAGATCATATCCACTCATTTGCATACATGTTTCCCTTCATAATTCTCGTTGTCCACATATGCAATCACCTCCAAGAAACCCGTTTTTGGGTCTTCCTTACCATTTTTCAGCTAAAACCCATTCATTCTTTCATTGTCCCATGATTTCCAGCTCTCTCCATATGCTCACTATTAAAGTTTGTGATCAAATTGTATGACTTTTAATTTTCTTTATTTTGTATATTAACTAATATAGATCTTTTCTTCTTTTCAAGTATGCAGTGAATAAAAAGACTTTGAAATTCACAAATGATATTTCACTTTAATAATGCACAATGAAAATGTGGAAGTATTATAAAACAAATGCTGATAGATGTATTTCCAGATTTACTTGCTGATTGAATATGAGTAGACTTGCATTCAATGTTGTATATGCTTGTCTTCATTCGATCATGAGAGGTCTATATATATGTGGAGACATTGATGAATAGACATGTCTCCATGTGTGGAGACATGTCTCTTCATCAACATGTCTTCCACAATAACTCATTAAGCATAAACAATAACTTGTACTGATTCATGTCAAACCGATACTAATCGGTGATTGTGTTATCTTACATCAAACGATACTAATCAAAGGTTGTATACTAACCGATATCAATCGGTATCAAAGCCAACTCAAACCGATACTAATCGGTGGCTGTATATTAACAGATATCAATCGGTATCGATGCCAAGTCAACCGATACTAACCGGTGATTTGAATATAATGCAAAACAATAAGAATGGAATCGATGAAGCATATCGGTGATCAGATTTGATGTCATTTGATCTTTAAAAAAAAATACAAATGAATGATTAGTTAATTATATTAATAATATGAGAATATATTAATATTAACTTTTCCCAATTATGAATGTACGAATATATATATCAATATGTATAACAATAATATCTATTATTATTATATATATTGGTATGTATATGTATGTGCATAATTTAATCTATTCTCATAGTATTAATATAAGTGATAACTATTTTATCTAATCGAAGTTACAAACATCAACATTCCCTCTTAGCTAGGGAAGATAAAAACCATCAAGGTACTTCTCACAATAGATCCATTAAAATGAAGAGATATCACCTTAGTGTGATATCAAAAGGTATGGTCTGACCGGGAATATCGAGTAGCATGATATTCACCACTCAAAATAATGTGAAAAGATATATTACCTCAATGTAATATCAAAGTTTATAGAGATATCATCTCATGATATTAAGAGTAATGGCCACAAAATATCAAGTCACATGATATTCACCATGTACTCAGAGTACTGGCCTACCAACATCAAGTCTCATGATGTCCACCAAGTACTCAAAAGTTTACAAAGATCTCATCTCATGATATCGGGAGCATTGGCCTGTAGAATATCAAGTCGCATGATATTCACCAAGTTCTCAGAGTAATGGCCTACCAACATCAAGTCTCATGGTGTCCACCAAGTACTCAACAAATGTCCATAGGTAATGTGCACTTACCATAGGAACATTCCTATCATCTATCATGATCTGTTTCAGCCATCATAAGATGTCTATCACAATAGAAGATCATGGCATGTTTAAGGAACTCAATCCACCATGCAAGGTATCATCTATCATGATCTGTTTCAGCAATCATAAGATGTCTCTCATGATAGAAGATCAAGTTATTGTAAGATCGTCACCTTCCAATAACTTTAACAAATACAAGTGATAATCATTTGGAAGTCGTCACTTCCTCGTGATTTACATAGGGCCCAAAAGGCATTCATGATTAATAGTCCTCTAACTATTATGGTTTCTTTGATCACTGGAGAATCTAATCTATCTCAACATGGACTACTCCCTCTGAATCAATACGACCGAGATTATCAAAAGTTGATTGAACCATATCCTCTATCTGCTCCCTTTGAAGCTCAAGTTCTTGTATCAACCTCTTGTCTTCTTTTGAGATGTCAAACTCCCTCTGCATCTGGTCTCAATCATCAATTCGTTTGCAAGCATCTCCCTTGAATGCAATTTTCTTGTGCTTTTGTCTTGAAGGTATGTCAGAGAGAGATTACAAATAGCTCACTAAACTATCTCGACTGGAAATACCAATGATAGAAGCATACAAGATTTTACTAACCAATAGTATGACATGAATTACAAACTCAAAAATTGTGTGAATTAAAACATGGAATACTTATCTTTTATAAATTTCAAGTATTTCATTCTGCAAGGTGAGCCCATATAGAAAATATCATGCAAATTCACAGAATGATGTCGTCGTTCTCGAACATTACCAAAACTCTTCACATGACCTGTCTCGAATATCCAAAGGTTCTATAAACTATGACAACCTTCAATCTGATCGGATCTCCCTTCAAGCGATTAGGCTTTTAAAGAAGGAACCTTGCTCTAATACCATGTTAAAGTTTGTGATCAGATTGTATGACTTTTAATTTTCTTTATTTTGTATATTAACAAATATAGATCTTTTCTTCTTTTCAGGTATGTAGCGAATAACAGACTTTGAAATTCACAAATGATATTTCACTTTAATAATGCACAATGAGAATGTGGAAGTATTAAGAAACAAATGTTGATAGATGTATTTCCAGATTTACTTGCTGATTGAATATGAGTAGACTTGCATTCAATGTTGTATATACTTGTCTTCATTCGATCATGAGAGGTCTATATATATGTGGAGACATATTGATGAATAGACATGTCTCCACGTATGGAGACATGTCTCTTCATCAACATGTCTTCCACGATAACTCATTAAGCATAAACAATAACTTGTATCGATTCATGTCAAACCAATACTAATCGGTGATTGTGTTATCTTACATCAAACGATACTAATTGAAGGTTGTATACAGACAGCTATCAATCAGTATCGAAGCCAAGCCAAACCGATACTAATCGGTGGCTATTTATTAACCGATATCAATCGGTATCGATGCCAAGTCAACCGATACTAATCGGTGATTAGAATATAATGCAAAACAATAAGAATGGAATTGATGAAGCATATCGATAATCAGATTTGATGTCATTCGATCTTTAAAAAAAATACAAATGAATGATTAGTTAATTATATTAATAATATTAGAATATATTAATATTAATTTTTCCCAATTATGAATGTACGAATATATATCAATATGTATAATAATAATATCTATTATTATTATATATATTGGTATGTATATGTAAGTGCATAATTTAATCTATTCTCGTAGTATTAATATAAGTGATAACTATTTTATCTGATCGAAGCTACAAACATCAACACTCACAATACCCCAAGCTCACTCCTTTGCATCAAAAATTGCACAATGGACCCTTCTCAAGAAAATGTTCTTACATTATGGAACTTTCATGTGACAGTTGTTTGCGCCCACAACCTTGCTATGTCAGACGAGATTGTACTAGGTAAAGGTAAAGAGAAGAAGAAAATGAAATACCAATATGATCACTACCACAACTCCTTTCATCTTTCTCAAGTTACTTCATATTGTGAAGACATCAAGGACACGAATATTTCACACATGGGTAGTGATGATTTTCTCAAAAGAGTGAATGTCACAGCAACAGAAGATATGTTCTACATAAAGCAGAGTAGCATACATTTGGTTTCTACTTTTCCCTTGGCTGCCCTTGAACCGGAGTTTGTATTTGATTGTGCCAAAAATTTTGATCACCTATCTAGAACCATCAAAGATCAAGATCGAAATACTATCATTAGTCTAGATCCTGAGACTATTGATAGAATCTTTCAGGTTCCTCCTGCTCCATTAGTCACCAATATTTCAAAGCAAAAGGCTTTGGACAGGCGGAACGAAGATACAACATATTGCATCAAATACGTAAATGATAATTGGCTGATCAACAAGGGCCAAATCTTGTAAGATGGCAAAAGGGGGTGCGCCGCATAGATTCCAAAGAGGAGATCAATGATCTCATCACACTCCTTAGCCGCATCGAAGGCCTTAAAAGGTCTAACACTTTTGAGCCTTGGATGTACAAATACATCTCTCTCATTGTCAAACGCAAGCAAAAGAAGATCTTTTGGGGAGAGATGATCAGTGATGTCCTTTGTGAGTAGTTGTCCCAAGTTACTACTACTGGGACATTCTAAATGAATTCTTACTTGGTGTATATTGCTGCTGCCCTGGGTTCTTTCTCAGGACTCATGATGCAGGAGCATCCTAGGGTAGTTGGCAATCCAGTATGTTGGTGTGTTATGTTGGAGTGTTTCTATGTTATTCAGTTGCAGTTTTGACCGAGGGGCTTGGTCATTGAAGGGCTCGATTGCTGAAGGAACCCCGCAAATTTCTGGTGCTCGGCAGAACCTGTGCTCGGCGATGCTTGTGGTGTTCGATTGACGTGCTTACTAGGTGATGCCTATAGCTGGCTCGGTTGTTTTCACTGACGCTCAGTAGTTATGGCTTACCAACTGGAGTTCTTGTGGATTTGGTGGGCCGACTTGATATATTTAATGTGGGTAGCTTATGTTGTATTCTCCTATGTGGATCTAGAGGCCGACATGGAGAATTAATTGTTTGTAAGGCTATTTGAGAGCCAACTTGCATTGTATTTAAAATTGTTTGTTTAGGAGCCGACTTGGGCTTAGGAGTTATTTCTTTCTTCCAGCCGACTTGTGGCTGAAGAAATGTATTTAAGGAAGGTTTGGGTAGTTGTTTAGGGAAGAGGAGTCAAGAATAGTGATTGGATCCTGCGAGATCTTGCAGATCAGGTTGTTTGTCTGATATTTGTAATAGCAGAGCTAGTGGTTTGCATGCTTGGAAACAAGGAGATTGCTTGGTGGCTTGCGAGCTCAAGTTTAGATTTGCCTTAGTGTTTCTACCAATGGCTAATGTGTTACAAAGTTGGACTAGCTAGAAGATTGCAAAATTATTGTTGTAATTGTTTGTACTTGGCCCTAACCTGGAAGGCCTTACAGTCGGGCATGTTGAGTGAAAATTCTATTTGAGTATTCTCTTGTTGTGTTTCCGTTGTATTATTGTTGCTAGTGTAGATTTGGACTATCCATTCTTGGATTCTTTCCCTATTGTACTGCATCAGGTGGTATCAGAGCTTGAAGTTCTTGAGTGTGTGGACAAATCGCCAAAGTTGAGGCAATTTGCACCAGGACCTTGGGTTGGTGATTTGTTGCCTTGCGTTTGCGAAGATCTTGAAGATGCCTCTGAGAAGATTGGACCCTAGGGAGATTGCAGATATCTGTGATGTTGCAGAATCAGAGATCACAAAGAAGGTTAAAGTAGATTTCAGATCTGAGATGGAATTAATGAAGAATGACATGATCGCTGAGATTATGATGGCTATTGCTGGTATGCCGAGGAATCTTGGTACTGATGATGGCTACGAGGAAGTTGTTGAAGACGTTGAGGCTGCTAGATCTAGTGGAGATGACAGAACCGATCAGAGGGATAGATCTGGTGAAGATAGAACTAGTCAGTTGCAGAGATCTGGAGCTCGGTTAAGTACTAGTTACCGAATGGAAGTTTCTAACTTCTCTGGTACTTTGAGACCTGAGGACTTGATTGATTGGATCGGTGAGTTAGAAGACTTCTTTGAGCTTGAAGAAATTGAAGATCCTCTTAGAGTGAGGTTGGCACAGACTAAATTGAAAGGACATGCTACTCTTTGGTGGAAAGAATTGCAGAGGGAAAGAGAAGATGAAGGTGAAATGAAGATCAATCGGTGGAGGTTGATGGTGGCTAAGTTGAAAGCTAAGTTCATACCTACCAACTATGAACTTGAGTTATTTAAGAAATTGCAGAATTTGAAGCAAAAAGAGATGACTGTTGAAGAATATACCGAGGAGTTCTATAAGTTGACTATTCGGTCTGGACACAGAGAACTTGGTAAGGAAAAGGTAGCTCGGTATGTGAATGGTTTGAGATTCAATATTCAGGATGAGATTGGTATGCTGAAGATTGATTCGGTTGAGGATGCTTATCAGTATGCCCTAAAGGCAAAGATAAGTTGAAGAGGAGACAACATGGTAATTCCCGAGGGAAGGAGAAACAGGATCACTCAATGAAGGATAAACCGACTACTGAAGATGAATCAAAACTTGTTGAGCCGAGGAAAAGGACAGGTAAGGTTGCCTTTAAGGGTACTTGTTTTCGTTGCGGTGAAGGACATCGATCATTTGAATGTTCCTAAAAGCCTAGTGATCGAAGAACTACAGTGGTAAATGAGAATATACTGAATGAACCTGAGATAGAGTCAAAAAACTTGTTGGTTCGAAGAACATTGCTCGGTACTAAGGTAGAACCTTGTCAGAGGAGTAATTTGTTCAAAACTCGGTGCAAGTCAGGAGGTAAACTCTGAAATGTGATTGTGGATAGAGGTAGTACTGATAACCTTATAGCTAAGGAAATGGTTCAAAAACTTGGTTTGAAGAGAGTGAGACATCCTTGCCCTTATAGGATTGGTTGGTTGCAAGATGTTCATGCTTTGGAAGTGAGGGAGCAATGTCTTGTTGATTTTCAGATTGGCCAGTGTAAGGATCAATTATTGTGTGATATTGTGGACATGAGTAGTTGTCACATATTGCTCAGTAGACCTTGGCAGTATGATTGCAGGGCTATACATGACTGTGTCAAGAATGTATTTACTGTTGAGAAGAGTGGCAGGAAGTTTTCCCTGATGCCTTTGCTGGATACAACACTCGGTAGGAGGAACCTAAGCTTTGGGAGCCGAGTTGAGTTGAAGGAATCTGAAAGGATTGGAGATCCGTGTGGAAAACAGACTTGTGGATTGTCAAGGAAAGACTTGAAAAGGCAGAGGAAGCACAAGTGGAAGAGTATGCAAGGTGAAGACTTGGAGAACATGTATGTGAAGAACCAGTTCGGGGTTTATGTGTTGAATCCCGTAAGATGTTCTTCCAGCCATTGAGAACATCTTTTCGCACCTGGGGTGTCTGATGCAAGAGCATCATAGGGTAGCTGGCAATCTTGTAAGTTGGTGTGTTATGTTGGAGTGTTTCTATGTTACTCGGAAGCAGCTTTGACCGAGGGGCTCGATCATTGAAGGGCTCGGTCGCTAAAGGAACTCCACAAATTTCTGATGCTCGGCAGAACCTGTGCTCGGCGATGCTTGTGGTGTTCGATCAACGTGCTTACTCGGTGATGCCTAGCTGGCTCGGTTGTTTTCACTGACGCTCAGTAGTTTTGGCTTACTGACTGGAGTTCTTGTGGATTTGGTGGGCCGACTTGATATATTTAATGTGGGTAGCTTATGTTGTATTCTCCTATATGGATCTAGAGGCCGACATGGAGAATTAATTGTTTGTAAGGCTATTTGAGAGCCAACTTGCATAGCATATAATATTTGTTTGTTTTGGAGCCAACTTGGGCTTAGGAGTTATTTCTTTCTTCCAGCCGACTTGTGGCTAAAGAAATGTATTTAAGGAAGTTTTGGGTAGTTGTTTAGGGAAGAGGAGTCAGGAAATAGTGATTGGATCCTATGAGATCTTGTAGATCAGGTTGTTTGTCTGATATTTGTAATAGCAGAGCTAGTGGTTTGCATGCTTGGAGACAAGGAGATTGTTTGGTGGCTTGCGAGCTCAAGTTTAGATCTGCCTTAGTATTTCTACCAGTGGCTGATGTGTTACAGAGCTAGACTAGCTAGAAGATTACAAAATTACTATTGTAATTGTTTGTACTTGGCCCTAACTCGGAGGCCTTACAGTCGGGCATGTTGAGTGAAAATTCTATTTGAATATTCTCTTGTTGTGTTTCCGCTGTATTTTTGTTGCTAGTGTAGATTTGGACTATCCTTTCTTGGGATGTTTCCTTTTTGCACTGGGTCAACTCACTACCAAGGGAGATAGGACACTAGTGCGTGTTTGGGAGTATTATGATCAGTTGACTCTAAGGACCAACCGAGTGCATTACAAGAGAGTACAAGATGCCTTCTCTGGGTATTACATGTGCTTGTTTGATAAAGAACTCCCAAATAAGCGAGTGTCGGATGAGGCATGGATCAAGGTAAATAAATATGGCTGCCTATTTCTACAGTTCCCTAACTTCACATACATGCGAGTTGGGTATTTCGAGGGCGAACCATACACACTCCCACGGTACCCTACTGGCAAAATCATTTTGATAGAGTTGGCAAGGCAACTCATGGTAGTGCAGGCATACTAATCCACATTGCATAGACCAAGGGTGGGGATTTCATTAGGAAATCCAGTAAAGATTGGTTGATACTCTTTTTACACAGTGCCCAAGGTGAAGAACATGGAATTCGAACTTCAAAGGATCACACTGAAGAATTTCATACCCAGGAGTTGTTTTGATTGGAGAGGCCTCAATGACAAAATGAGGAGGCAATTCGTGCATGTGCATCACTTTGAGGACATATGGATTGATTTGCACACGGAGATAGATATCCAAAAGATGGACTATTGTCAGTTGACCATCAAGCAAATTGTTGATTTGAACCTTGCAGAGATCCCTGCTAGTGTTGAAGATGATGATGATATCCTTGTTCCAGACTACACAAAACATCATGTGTAGAACTTGCCCATTCTACCTCCAATATGGTCATCTAAGGAGAGTACCTCTATTTGGGATTGGTTTCAGTCAATTCTAGCCAATACCAATATTTGGTTAAAAAGAAGAGGCCTTAAATGTATCAAGATCAAGCTAGGTAAAGACTTTGATCCTGCTGGCCCAATCGGTTTAAGGTTATAAATTAAGGGTAAAGGTAAATATGGCACGTCTACCTCAGCCTCAGAGCTTCCAGTTGCATCTATTCCAAAGTTTGTCATCAAAGGGGATAAGGTTACGGGGAGGGTAATTGAGGTTAAGGCGGTGGAACCTCAAAAGATCCAGATCAGTTCCAGTGATGATGAGTTGCCACCACAGTCAAAGAAGGCCACTCCTATGGTACTTCCTCTTGTAGACATGTCAGTTGCCACTGCACTTCCTGACTCTGCTCCTGTGTCAAATGAGTCACCTAATTCACCATTGGATATAGTCATGGATGCATTCTCCATAGAACACGCACTTCCTCCTAAGGATTCAATATTGATAACACAAGCTATGCCCATCTCATCAGTTGCTCCAGCAATCTTGTCAGTGGACCAATATCAAAGTTTTGAGAATGTGTTTGATGCATACTCCATGACTATCCCCTCTATGACAATTTCATCCATGGCAATGATGGATGCCACTTCAGCGCAATTTGAGCAGTTCATGGCTGAGGTCATCCACAACAGTCCCACCCCGGTGGCCATTCAAATAGAGACTCCACTCATTATGGCCACAGTTGCACAAGTTGACTCGGTAACCACATTGGTTACTACATCTGCAACAGGATCTTTGTCTTTTTCTCTACCTCTGTGGCTCAGCATAATCACTCAAAAGAGGAAGAAAGAGGAAATCCCACCAGAGGATCATGATTACAAGCAAGTTGCTAGGACCAAGGCTCCTAAGAACAAAAAGACAAAAATGGTTTCAAGGGTCATGGTTGACAACAATGAAGTCAAGTATGGGGAGGTAGTTGAACCACCTGTTGACAAACCTACAAAGGAGATCCAATCCACAGACTACAAGTTCACCAAAATTGAACTTGGAAAACAAACACGTCTGAGTTGTCAACAGGATCCACAAGATGTGGTCAGCCTACTCACTCAAAGGAACGATAAATTGTGGGAAAAGAAGAATAGGTTGAAGGAGGAGAACGCACAACTTCTAGACATCATAGAAAAGATGAAGGTTTCTTCTCTATCAGCTAATCTTGTCTCTTCTGAGCTTACAGGGAAAGTAAAAAGGAAAGCGAAGGCCATAGATGAATGGGGGTAGTCGTTTTGAATCATAAGGCATTAAAGTAATTCAAGATGTCTTTAAGATATTTAAACGGGGAAAAGAGATCTTGGCTAAGTTGAATGAGATCCTTGTTTCAATCAGCAGCTCAAATTCCTAGATGCAAATCTTGATGTATGGAGGAGCATGACAAAGGTTGATTTGGATGTCTTATGTGATTGTGGAATCATTTCTTCAACAAAAATGTACTATAGTTATTTACATCCAATGGCCAATAAGGAGCAAGTTATGCAAGGGTTGGTGGCAGATAGTAAGGCAGTAGTAAGGCAATAGT
This sequence comes from Chamaecyparis obtusa, assembly GCA_027943335.1. Classification (NCBI taxonomy): domain Eukaryota; kingdom Viridiplantae; phylum Streptophyta; class Pinopsida; order Cupressales; family Cupressaceae; genus Chamaecyparis; species Chamaecyparis obtusa. Next base: position 45,772 of record BSBK01008643.1, on the reverse strand, counting down.
GTTTCATTGTGCAAATTTTCAGAAGTGAATAAAAGGAGCAAGAATTTCCAAACTTTGTGTTGCAAGTCTTATGATTGAATGATGTTTTCTTATGATGCATTATTTAATCATTCTTGAGTTCACTTTATGGTTTAACTTGTCTGAAACACTTGAGTTTCAATTTGCCTTTTGAGAGACTTTGAGCTACAGGACGAGAATTGCTATAGTTTAATAGTTGTTGCAAATACTAGGAGTTGAAGACTTTGAGCTTCAGCTTTGAGTGTTTTATTTCAATTTCAAGATTATTAGTGAGAGACTTTGAGCCTCGCTATTGGTTCTAGTTATTCTTCAAATAGGATTAACCACAAGAGACTTTGAACCCTTGTTCTTAATCTACCAAATATAATTATAATTGTTGCCTTAGGAGTTGTTCTTATGTCAACTACCGATTCATCAGTATTATCGTAGCAGCAGGAGATCTTTGTAGAGTTAGAAAGTTGTTACTTGTGAATCTTTCCTTAAAAAAGAGGAACAGATTGGAAGAATCACCCCTTTGTTTAATTTATGTTGAAGTCCTACTGAAGCCACCTGCAGTAAGAAGGGAGACTCTCCTATTGCTGAGAGGAGAGATTTATCTCACTATATCATTGCCTAAAGTTGCAATTTTGTAAGTGTAGTCTTAGCGGCTTACAAAAATTTTAGCCAACACAATCAAGTGGGGTGATCAACAGCCGTCAGAGACCTATGTACAGGTGTTAAGCAGTTCCAGGTTATATTTGCACACTTTTCAAGCTAAGGACATCATGATGTTGTACGCTTATATTGTTTCCTTGCATTGTACCATTTTGTTGTATTCCGGTATTTGTACCCTTGCTTAGTTGTACATTGGACTTTAGTGTTTATTCTGATAACATAGATTTTGTACATTTGATGGCATATTAAGCTTGTTGTGATGCTATCGTTGGTTAACAGATTGGCCTTCTTATAATATTGACTCAAACCCTCACAAGACCCTTCTATTAACAACAGTTGAACAAACTGAAATAAAAGAATAAGAATTTGATCTCCGAATTTTATAGGTACGGCTCCCTATGACAGATATGCAATGAATATATGTTTTGTTATTATTTGAATATAAATGGGGTATGCTCTTAACCAGAGAGCGGGAGAGGATTCTAATGAATGCTCATCACCATGGTACATCCACGATCAATAATACAATCAAATAATGCAATTAAACTCTATTGGTTGTGCATCAATTCTCACAACTCTGAAAACCAAAACACAGGTAAATCACCACGAGTTCTACACATGCACCTCCACAACCGTAAAGATCACATACAATAGATTAACCATAAGCACTGTAAATCTGTCAAACAACATGAATAACAAAGGAAAGAAATAAATAGTGACTCACAGATCACCTTATAATCACATATTCAAAAGCATAGTTTGATACCCATAATTAATTCATTCCATTCATCACCTATCCACCCATTCAACAGTAAATTCTATCTAATGAACAACAATCATAATTCAAGTTTCAAGTCTCTCTCAATTGTCACAGCAATAGTGGGAAAATTGAATCAAAAATGTTGATCCTTTGTATAGAGTTCAAGGCAAATATAAATGGTCCTTTCGCCTTTCTGGCAATTACAAATAACAGTCTTTAAAATACTTTATAAAACATAACAAGATAGCAATAAAGTAACTGAAATGAAACTTGGCATGAAACAGAGAACAATGTCCAAGTTGTGTGTCACGTGGCTTCTTTTTCTCCACCTTTGTTGACAGCATCATTTTCTTTCCTTTTCTGTAATGTCCCCTTCTGACTAGTGCTCAGATATAATGGAGTTTGGCCTATCATCGGAACCTTGTAGGCCAAGGTGTTGAGGAGAGGGTCGTGTGGGCAGTTTCATACTGTAGTCACATTCTTCCTGCAGGCACAGACTTCCTACCGCTACAGACATTAAAAACTATGGAACTAGAGGAAAGATGATCTTGGGTTACCTCTTTTCTTTGCTTAGCTTCCTCTTGAAGTTCTTTTGTTTCTTCCCTTTGAGCATCCTGTTGCTCTTCTGGAACTTTCAGTTGCCCTTGTTCTGGAGCTTCTTCCTCTTGCTCTGGGACTTGTTGTTCTAGTTCCCTTTGGGGTTCTATATTCTGTTTCTCAGCTCCATCATCAATTGTTAAATCAATATGTGGCGGAAACCCTGAACTGCAAGTTGGCTTTGTGCCCTGTTCTTTCTCTAGTGGCTCATCCCCTCCACCTGTAGCATGTGAAGAAGTTTGAATAGGCACATTTGATGCAACGGTGGTAGATATTATGGCAATTGGAGAGCTCCGTGTAGGAGCTGAAGAGGCCTATGATGAAGTGGCTCCTTTCTTTCCACCTTTCTTCCTTTCCACCCATTCTTTGGTTCTCTTGAAAACAAGGGTCGTCCTCGGATCTATGTCATTTATCTCTGGAATGTCCCAATTGATGGGCTTCAACGGAGTCCCCTTAATTTTCTTCAAATAATTATGATCCAACAAGTCAGATCCATCTTCGGTATTCCCTTCAATATCAAAAGAGAGTTTGTACTCTTGAGTTTGCTCAATGGTCAATCTAGACCATGACCTCTCGCATCTCGAAGTCATCAGTGCAATTAGCCCAATAATCTGCTAATGCATATGGCAATATGCCAAACCAAGTTGTAGGTTGTTTTTTACAAAATCACTAGGATCAAAATGTGGCCTTAAAGACTCATACTTCTCAAAACAATACTTGTTGGCTACCTTAGTAACATTTATAGCATTTGAACTAGAAGAACAAGAATAAGCCCCAATAGAAACGGGAAAAGGAATGCCAGCTTTATTCCTCTCCACACACCTCTTATTTACTTCCACAACTTGTCTACATAATTCAATCAAAATCACTTTATCATCAGGGTACCTGGGCAATTTATATGGGAAGTCATCGAATGCACCTATTCTGATGTAGGTGAATGTCAGAAATTGGGTGAAGTAGCTACTATATTCCAGTATCATCGCAGCTGCCTCCAGAGAAATTATCTGCTCAAGGTGCCCTTGTAGCTCTCGCGTCAACTTCATCGTGAAAGCATCATTAACCCTCCTAAAGTCAGCATAACTTTTGTGTGGCTGCAAACTAGGGTAAAAATCATATATTTGGATGTCATCCTTGAAATCTTTTACATGATTTTGCGCCAGAGCACATCGTCTGCACAAAGAAAAACATCCATTCTTCGAGATTCGTGGCTTCTTCACTTCCCCTCAATCTGCGCAACAATACAAGAATGTTTGTAATTTCTCCCTTCAGATTCTTGCCATAAATCTTTTCAGAAGTTTAGATTGGCCTGACCTTTTCTCCTTGAACCATCCCTAGGCCATAACACCTTTGAAGAAAGTTTTCTTCTCACTGAAATGAGACTGTGATAGGGCAAAGTCCCAATTGGCATAACTTTCCCTTACAGGTACCCGAAAGAAGTTCTGGATGGTTTCCCAGTCAAGCATGATAAGGACCTCTTCATTTGACTTCTTCATTTGTTTGGTCTCTGGGTTGTATCAATTTATACATTCCAGTATCAATTCAACGCATGCACGACAACAAGAAAACCGGCTACTTCCATTAAACCACTCTCTGCCAATTTGTCTATAATTGGGTGGTTGTTCTCACTGTTTGTTCTCCTGTGAAGATCGTCTAGATCAAATCTACTTAACTTAGTATCCCCAATTTTGTGCAATTCACTCTCCATCCCGTTTAAATGATCATAACCTGAATATTTGAATCCCATTTTTATGCTTCTGAAAAGAATATGGTTCAATTCAATATCTACAAGGGACGTGTCACGCCAAAGAGCTAAATTCACCAAATTCTTGTCATTTGTCACTATGGCAATGATGCCCTAGTTCAACTTCTCCACACAAATGTCTAAAACAACCTTGAAATGGGCATCAAACGGTATGAATTCACTCTTTTAATGCTGGACAAGACGCGCCATTAAAATCAATCACATCGGCATTTAATGTTCTATGGCCTTTTTTTGAAAATCAAACACATCATCACATTTAAAAGCCAGACTATCGCCTTTAGAGTAAGTGACTTCAATAAAGTCGAGTTCCGACAATCTTCCTGCAATTTTCCATTTCCTGCTTCTCTTTATTTTAGCTTTCTTTCAAGGCGTCAGGATCCAATAGTGGCGCGAGAACATTTTACCTTTCCACCTCTTTAATTCTACTTAGCAAAAGGAAAGTTTCCTTCTTCCTTCCATGCTTTCGGAATCCGACGATGGTGTAGGAACTATAGTGATTTCTTGAACCTTGCTCCTTCGAAGAATATTCACTAGCTTTCATTGTTTCTCCTTAATGTTCGGACTCCGATGACCCTTCCCGCACTTTCTGTTTTCCGAATAAGCCCTTTTTTATGACTTCCTCGCTCTCTATCGACCTTTCCTTTGAGTTCTCTTCCCTTCGGAACCCGATGGTACTTCCTATGGTTTTCTATTTTCCAAGAACAATTTAAAACAGAGCTTTGCACTTCTTTTCGCTTTTTTAAGTTCTTATTTGAACTTGCTGGAATCGGATGATGTTATAGAACGCCTACAAAACCCGCAACTTCTTCTTGAAAAGTATAAAAGGACTCCTGACCTGCCCATCCCGATGACTCAAAGACAAACTTGACATAGACGAACCAGACAACGGTATTTCCGACTAGACCCTTCATTCCTAAAGACTTATTCCCGACGAGCACCCAAAATCCCGATAGTTATAGAAAATGACTACGATAGAGATTTTTAATTGTGACCAAAAATTTTCATAGACCATTTTTCGACCAAGGGTACCAAAAGTAGGCAACAGCTATCAAATGTATGTACTTATCTTTTAGGACTTGATGAACTCAATTGTAAGCATTATGTAATCTTGAATCTTGATTTGGCTCTATGTTGTATAGCATAGATTCATGCTTTTAAATGCTAAGTTACCAGTTCAAATCTGAATGAGGATGCGGGTATGAGAACCCAGTACCTAGATACGTGAAAAAATAATTTGGGGGTTTTGGATGTGTTTGGGTATATATATATATATATATATATATATATATATATATATATTTTAAATATATATATATATATACAAAAAAAATTAAGAAATATACAAAATTAAATCATTCGATAGTATGACAATTCACCTCTCTTTTTATCATCAGTTGCATGTTGTGCACTAGACTAACCTAATTGTTCACTGAGTACTTGACTAGTCTTTTCATATGAACCCAGAATGAAAAGTTTTAGATATTTACCATAGTTCTCTCAAATTACTTTTCTACAATGTGCAGGAAATGAAAGAGTACAATAGAATACAGATCAAAAAATGGCCTTGCTAGATATTTTAATGGGATCTATAAAGTCTGCTATGAAATAGCATCATTGAGAATGACCTTGCAACATAGGGTAGGTGATCGCTGTATCAGATCATGAAATTTTAGCACAGGATTTTTAATTCTTATTGTGCAGTTTTAAATGTAGAGTTTTAGCAGGCACCATGAGGATCTTGAACAGAATGATACTAGAGGATGCGCCCAGGAAGCACATCCACACAGCACATCAGAGACGCATCCATAGGGTGTGGATGCACTTCCTGTGTGCATCCAAACGCATCCCACCTCTGAATCTGTGCCCACACGCATCCGAATCCAGAGGTAGGCCTTGGAGGTGCGAATCCGGCAACTGAGTTTAAATGATGTAATTTTGGTACATTACCCTTGTACGATGTTTATATGCCCTCCTTGTATGCCCCTAGTACCTTCCGTAACAGGAAATGACCTTCTGGTGATCAAACTGAGGAGTTAGCACCTTGTCACCTTAAGTTTCTTAACCTGGCTCTACTTCTGCGCATACATCTAAATCTCTTGTGCATTTACCCTGATTAGCTGCGCATTTTTTCGCAGACTGGCGCATATGTCTTCTGCCCCTAAGCATATGAGCAAGAATTCCTCCACAAATGTCTTCTGATCCTGCGCAATACACTGTATAATTGCGCATTCTTGACTGTATTTCTGCACATTCACAACAGCTTGTAGTTCCGCTTGACCTGTGCAAAAATGAGTTTATGTTTCAGATACTCATTATCCTCTTGGACATTTTGGCATATTCATATTCAGACTTTGATCTCGTTTTCAATGTTTGTCAATTGGATTTCTCGAATTCGGACCTTGCCTAAATGGTGAACCTAGCCCTTCTAGTCGATGATCATGGTCTAGGGATCCAAGGCAAGTTGAGAGGCTCGTGAATGTCTGTCTAAACTCTCTAGTGGTATCATGTAATGTGGTCATTGCGTTGTGGCCATGGGACCCTTGGGAACGATTTGTCTTCATGCCTTGACTGATTCAGTAAGCTTATGCTGATAGAGTAATGATCATGGTCTAGGGATCCAAGGCAAGTTGAGAGGCTCGTGAATGTCTGTCTAAACTCTCTAGTGGTATCATGTAATGTGGTCATTGCGTTGTGGCCATGGGACCCTTGGGAACGATTTGTCTTCATGCCTTGACTGATTCAGTAAGCTTATGCTGATAGAGTAAATGAATCGTTTTATGGATGTTAATGTTCAATGTGGTGTTGCCTATCATGTTAGCGTACTCATGCTTTTATTGTCAATAATGCATAGTTGTTCAAAAAACAAGTTATTGTGCTTGTATTGTACCTTATTCTCCAAGGGCTCTTTGGTAGGGCATGACACGTTTTATTACAAGTCAATATGTCTAGGAAATAACACTTCTGTACAAAATAATAAACAAAGAAATACTCTTGGGTGGTTTCTATCTTCGTATCAGTTTTATTAGATGTCAATATTCATATGATTTGATTCTCAGTTTTGACAGTTTCAACTTACAGAATTATCTGCTCTAGTCTTTAAGTATCAGATCATTATCTGCCTTTGTAGGTACTCTGTTTTACAAGATCTAACAAATATGAATATGAAACTTAAATGCCAGTCTTGTGAAGGTTGGTTGATAAAAAAATATGATTCTAGATATGTGAAGTAATCCATACCATCTTTACATGCACAAGACAAGTGAACTCATCTCTTCATAGACTTTTAAACAAGAACTCACTTGCAAGCTGACAGACTTTAGCTTATTTAATCTTGTTGATCCGAAATACATAAAACTATAGAAACATTCAATGCAATAACACAATGAAATCATAATATCATGCTTAATATTATGCCATGTGATTGTTTCCATTGAGATCTATAATGCAATAACACAGACATGTTAACAAATATTGCAGATTTCAAGCTAAATCCATACCAAGCGGCGATACAAATATGTCCAAGTGAGGTAAAGAATGGCATCCTTCTTTTGAGAAATAGTTCCAGCAACAATTTCTGCATTGATGTGGTTATGAAGCTGGTCCTTGAGACTACTTTCAACAAGAAATGGTTCATACAGGAACTACGTAGAACAAAAAATGCAAAATTTTAGGAGATTTATTAATAATCCTTCTAGGTTAAAGAAAAATATTTCATTTGATATTTTTTTCTAGTTTCTTTTTTGGGAAATTAATACATTACTTATCCAAAATTCTAATTATAAAACAAGATTTTCCTCGAATAATAGCACACTCAAATAGATTCATTTCTCGACCCAAAGTTACCAAACAGTTATACATGTTAATACGTACTAACTGGAATTTATTTTACCTTTATAAAAGGATTTTGGAAATATAAAAAAAAATGATTTCAGTTTTATTATATTTATTAGGACCTTTTTGTAAAAGCTTTTCTTGGGTTCGTGCACATGTATAACAGCCTTCCCATTCTGATCATATTGTGGACACCCTGCTCGTCCCATCATCTGTAAGATGTCTGTGATAGGAAAATCAACATATCTTTTTGCTTTGCCATCATAATATTCTGTTCCCTGAAATAGAAATACAATATACCATGCTTAAGGAAACCAAACTTCAGGCATAAGTTGAATCCCTGCGATTGTGCATTTTAATATAAGAAGATAGAAAACTTCTGACCTCTATAAAAAATTTATAAATTGAAATTTTAGTCATCCTTACCTTGATTATTACAAGGTGTGCTGGCAGGTTTACACCCCAAGCTAATGTGCTTGTGCAGACGAGAACCTTCCATTTTATGTAAATAGTACACACTTTTAACAATGGTGAAGGAGCTAAATATAGAAAAGAAATCACTTTTGATAAAGACATACGGAATACTGTATTCACCTGAATTTTGTTGTTCAAGAACAATTCCTCAACCAAAAACTTGTCACGATCATTTAAACCAGCATGGTGCAAACCTATACCAAATTGCAGTGTGTCTTAAATTTATATCTGTAACCTGTGCAACTAGCATTTCAACTTCTTCCTCAGGAAAATTAAGAAATTGTTTAGGCTTGTCATCAGCAGCCGCAAACTGCCATAAAAAAAAATTCGCAGTTCACCGACAGTGATTAGTACTTCCAAATAAATAAATAGAAAATTCAAAGTTTGCCAACAGTGATTACAGTAGACCAAAATTTTTAATAATCCAAACCATAACAATAACACTGTTATACCTGAATCAGGTCAAGGGCTGTAAGCCGAGTTTGACGGTGGGAGGAAACAAACACAAGTACAGGTTTCAACGGCGAGTGAGTTGCTATAGCAGCATATGCAGGTTTGTTCATGCTATTCATCCGTGGGCAGTAGAATTTCCCAGGATATCCCTGTTCACAAATCATCAAGATTGTACCAGATAAAAGAAATGAATTTCAGAAGAACCACAACATCTAGACTTAAAGAAGATATATTGCAGGCAAAGAAATTGCCAGTAATGCAACCTGTACAGAATTCCATCTTACATGAAAAAGCATATAAATGTATTAAGAAATGAACTTAATTTTCTATGATGAATGCCTCAACATATTCTTAATTTGGCAACTCTATAGATTCCATAAAAGTAGGATTTGAACATTAGAATTTTTATGCTAGCTATGTTCCACCAAATTTCCAAGAAAGAGATGATGGCATGGAGGGCACATTTTAGGGGCAGATTTTAAGGAGGCCATTGTAGGGAATGGAAGGAGATAGAAAAGGGGACAGCTATTAAAAAAGAGAAATTTTAAAAATGTATGAAAATTTGAAATATTTGTATAACATTGATAAGGCATTCATCACATACATTAAACTTTAAAGATCCTTAATACATAACACTCACAACAAAACACCCAAAGGCTGCAAGTTGCAAATACAAAATGACAAAAAAAAACAGAAAATATCCTGCTACCCTTGAGCTTGCAAAGAACTGGTACAATAAATGAGCCTATCTCCCTTGTTTCAGGATTGTAAAGGTTGAAACAAGTGACAAAACGTTACTTTGTAATGAGATTGGAAAGAAGGCTGCTATAATAAGATTGAAATACCTGCCATGATGTGTTGCAAACATGCAATTTTGTGAATGGAAAAACAACAAAAAATTATTCTTTTCAAGGATAGAAAATCACCAACTTGGGACTAAAACACCATCTTGAGAGGTACAAATGGATCTTGTAATCCTAGGTATTGTTTTGCCTGATTTTATTTTGAAAAACTTGCCTATTTTGCCAAATGAAATAGCTGAAAATTGCTTTCAAATATTGTGAAGTCAAACATGTGACTGTCATACACCATTAAGGAGCTCCATAATCTGTTATTTTGCAGACTAAAATTTCCCATTTAAGGCTGAGAGTGGCATGGGAGGCTAGAAAAGAACAATAGAATGTTTTCTAATTCATTTTGGGCCTTTTTTGTTTTTTAAATTGAGTACAACTGCAAGGGGATGACTGGCTATCCCCAGGATGGTTAGGGGCATCATTGATGTCCCCAACCATCTCAGGGACAAAATTTGCCAAGTTTCTTGGACCATAGATGAAAGATTCCGCAGACTCATCGCGGACTTTCCAAGACTCAGGAGTCTCGTGGCTTGCCAAGTCAACTTGCCACCGACTCACGACCCAAGTCCAGACGATTCCTTGGCAAAGACTCGCAAGCTTTTGTGAAGGACTCACACGAGTCCTCTATTGGGACTCACTAGTCCTGATGGACTCTTGGCACTGCTTGAAAATGGCAAAACAGAATTAACACCCATATTTTTGGTTTTTAGCATATTTTCTGCCCCTTGACCCCCCACTGGGGGCACTGCCCGCAATCCCCCACAAGGGACACTACCCCTTGACCCCACTAGGGGCAACACCCCAAACCCCCATCTGAATTTTGAAGTACACTACAACTTTGGTTTTGGACAATATGAGTCATTGTCTACACTCTTGCCATTAGCCTTTATTCATGGGCAAATAAAGATATATTTTACTCTCGTATTTGGTATGCACTGCCATGTTTATTATTATTCCGTGAATGTAAATATAGCAGTAAACAGTGGAGGTTCTTTGTAATGTTTGAATTATAGCTCTTATATTCTCAAATGCATTAATTTCTTTTTTTTTAATAAAACTATAGTTTTCTTCTTTCCCGAGTCCTAGCCAAGTTTTTTGCTGAGACCCAAGTCTGATTCCTATTTTGGGCTGCCCAGTTCGCGCCGAGTCAAAATTTTCAAACTATGTCTTGGGCTTTCCCAAGGTGCCAGAGCCAAAAAGAATTTGATAGGATATGGAGGGAGTGTTAATATTTTCAGATTATAGCAAGGAATATACAATCTATAGAGGTCTTTCAAATACTAAGACACGGGATATAATAAATATTCTCAAGTAAAGAAAGATAATACCCAGATTTGAAGGTCTAAATTTATCCTTTTGTTGGCTTCAAATCTGTACTTGTATTCTTCAAATTAGTCCTCCAATGTTGCCCTCAATGACTGTTATGAATCAGCTCTTGAAGGTCTTCAATTTGCTCTTCTAGGGCTGCGCCAATTCTGCCCTAATTCAACCTTTTAGGGCTGCTTAATTTGCCCTTGAATTCTGCTCTTAGGAGCCTCCAATCTGCTCTATAATTCACTATCAAGGTCTGCTCCAAATTTTCCACCAATCTGATCTTAGGATTGCTTCAGATCAGCCCTAGTTCATTGAATGTATAAATCGTACTATATCTGCCATAGATCGCACTAGATCTACACCTCATCAATAGACAAATCTGCCTAGATTTCAAGCCTTATTTGTATGTATAGATCACACTATAAGGGCAGAACTAATTTGCTAATAGTGCGGATGATTATCATCACCAAGGCTGGTGTAGATCGGTTCATAAATGCTGGTTTGATTCGCTCCATAATGCAGAACTAATTCACTCCATAATATACTAACTGAATCTGCATATTAATTCGCTCCAAGCATTGATGAAGAGGACATTCACATGTTATGTTTTTTATATGTTTGTCCTTCATCAAAAACTCCAATATATATGAGCATCATTAAATAAACTCTTCCACCTCAACGTGGCCGGCTTGGGCCCTCCCAAGTAATTTATTTTATTTATAATAAAAATAATAAATGCTTTATTATTTATTATTATAAAATCGCACTTCCACATATATATTAATTAACCAAAGGTGTGATAATAAAAATATATATCCATAATTTATTATTATCCACTTACTTGTCCTAATTGATCTTAGCCAAAAAGGCCATAATATTAACACTCCCTCTTGGACTTGAGGAAAAGATCAACCCATAGGACTCAACCTTTGAACCTGTCTATCATCCTTGATAGAGGTAACAAAAACATAACCATATTGGATATCCTATCCAATAATATCATAGATCTCACATCTATGAAGGTAGGTCTTTATCTACCAGATGAGAGCACATATGTTCTTCATCATTCCCCAACCATTCATCTCATATCCATATGAGAATCATCTTTTCATGGTAATATCAAGTCATATGATACTTACCAACCGGAAGTGGATTTCCTAGATCCACGAGTCTCCACGACTCAAGAGATAGAATATCAAGTTCATGATGTTTACCACAAGTCAACATAACATCAAGTCCATGATGTTTAGAGCATTGGTCTAATGAATATCAAGTCCATGATATTCACCAAGTGCTCGAAGTAATGGTCTATTGACATCAAGTCCATGATGTCCACCAACTACTCAGATGTGGATCCCTGATCCAAGAGATATCAAGTCCATGATATCATGAGCATTGGTCTAACGAATATCAAGTCCATGATATTCACCAAATGCTTAGAGCAATGGTCTCCAGACATCAAGTCCATGATGTCCACCAACTACTTAGCAATGGATCCTTGATCCATGGGAAGAATATCAAATCCATGATATTTTCCAATTCATAAGTGTAATCGAATGAATCATATAAGCAAAATCTTATCTCATGAATCCACATAAGCATAAGAATAACCAACATAGATCTTATCTTATGAATCCATATAAGCATAAGAATAACCAACATAGATCGTATCTTATGAATCCTCATAAGCATAAGAATAACCAACATAAATCTTATTTTATGAATCCTCATAAGCATAAGAATAACCAACATAACTAGGCGCAAACTAAAATCATATCATGAATATAGACTCGTCTATAAGGAAGGTATGCTCTCGCACATAAAATATGCAAATGTAATCATATGCCAACATAAGCCAATGCTAGCATATATCATATAGTTTCCCACTATATAAGAAAGGTAATGTAAAACATATGCCAATGTAAGTATGCTTCCCATGCATACAAACAAAACAATGTATGTTGCCAGCCATACATCAAGTTAATCAGCCATGTGCGTAAAGTATGCACATACATAACAGAAATATATCAATGTAAGATACGCTGCAACATAATGTATGCTTCTCACAAATATGTGTTAATTAATCAGTTATGCCAATGACTAATAATCAGCTAGATATGCAAAGAAACAACTATGCTAATCAGCTGTGAATGTTCCCATACATATGACTAAGAAAAGTATGCATCCATGCATAATGCATGCTCCTCATATATGCATAAATCCAGTAAGTCAAGGTATCATAATGTATGTATCCAATATAAAACAGTTAATGTTCTCAACATATACCAAAGTGAAGTATGCAATCACACATACATAATGTTGTAAAGTATATCACAATATACTAAAGAAAAGAATGTGCTTCCTACACATTCATAATCAGCTAATAACAAATAACTAGCTATGTCAAACGGCCATGACAATGATCCGCAAAACCAGGTTTAAGTGAGCCCATGATTAAACTCCCTCTTAAGCCAAGTACTAAGGTGGGTTTCCTTCTACAGAACCACACAAGGATAAATTGTTAGAATGCCCATGATTCATATTAGTCATACCAGGTTATGATCTCTAGGGCCTGTGCCACTCAAGATGATCTACTCCCTTTGGAACAATATGGTGAGAGGTTTATACAGATCCTATCTTCTCCCTCTGAAGCTTAAGTTAACCTTATAATGTCCACAAGGTTAGACTTCCTCTCAATTGTATGTTTCCAAATATTTTGAAATCTACCCTAAGAAGGTCAATCATATAAATTCAAAACATGCAAGAATGTAATGACACAATTTTACCCATATCTTTTCAGCCAATTATGAGATGGTTTCACAACATAGAAACTAATATTAGGCGTAGAAGGCTAAAAGACCAATGAATCTGCATAATCAGAATTCTAGATCTTGATGCAAATCAAAACCCTCATAAGATGTAAGGTTAAATAACTATAATCATCTCCATTATTTGTATTTTCAACTTTGCTGCATGCTGCATGAAAGGGAGTAGTGTGGTAGAAATTCGTATATTGCTTTGGGCCTTGATTTGGATTCTTCATGCATTCTTATGCATAGTTTAGTTTCCTTCCTTCATTTGACTTCTTCAATCTGCCTACATTAAATCACCTCTATCTCTAACTCTTGACCACAGCCTCTACTTTTTCCTCTTCCTCCAAAATTGGATCACCTTGATATGAGTTCTCCAGCTTATTGCTTTGAAAACTTGTACTTACTACTTGATTTTTTCTTAATTCGGCCTTTCACATAAGCACTTGATCTAGACCACCCATACACTTTACCTATTCTTCATGGGTAACTAAAGATCCAATGGTTCCAATTAGCTCTTCAACTTTGAAGTATCTAAGTTTTTGCACTCTTCTAAAGTAAAAAAGATTCATCAACTTATGTGTAAGCGATCTCAATATCTTCATTCTTCACAACTATATCATATTCACTGCCTCCCACATGTTCTAGTCTCATTCACGAGATCTGTTACTCTGCCACAATAATCGTCATTGTTTTCATTATCCTTCATTTTTAAAGTCTCCAAATTCATCCTTAGGGTTTGAATCTTTGCAGGCCTTCCTTAATTAGTCCCTTGATATGAACTTTATAAACCTGTCTTTGCATCCTTTAATACCTTGTGATTAGCAATTCTTGAAAAAATGCTTGGATCCATTGCACATTGAGTATAGAGAGTTAAAAGACACTTGAGCATCCTTTCTCTCCTCTTATTGTTTTTATATCTTATCTTTTGTACACAATATAATCCAATTTTGAGGTTCAGCATACTCGCCTGCTACCATTTATCTTACTCCTTTCAACTGATCTCTCCAATAACCAAATTTTCCACCTTCGAACTAGGGAACTGGCAGTACACCGTTGTTTGTTGCCATTATAGTGAACCAAATATATCTGAGATTTTCTATCAAAGTCTTAGGATGTTGAGCTCCGATGAAGGAGCTTTAAATTTGAACGTATCCTGTGTACTTGTACCTACAGGAATAAAATCCTACACTGATAAAACCTTGCGCTGATACTACCATAAAGAAAATTTGTGTGGGACAGGTGTTGCTCAATAATTAGACACTAACTAAAAGAACTTTATTTACTCTGAATCAATTTCTTTGAATCTTGAATTACTATCTGAATTCCCTTTCAGAATAATTGCATACAGACAAAAATGATTTGTCTAATATAGGGTTTGAGACTCCTAAAAGTATTTAATAAACAACAATTAAGCCATTTCTTAAATTAAGGTGCCTTAAATGTAGTTTTCCAACTTTGAGTGATTAAAACTAAAAAATAAAAAAAAAATAGGCAACAAAATGTAAAAACTTATCCCAAAATCATGACTGGCTTCTTCCAAAGCTGCAACTTATCAAAATATAAATAAACTTAAATTTGATTTCCTAAACATAGTCTTGGACTATTGGAAAATAACACATAAATCAGATGCTACTATTATTAGCTGCACTCAAAATTCCAGCAAATTGTAGAATGTATTACAAATCTTCAGCAGCAACTACTATTATTTTCATCAACAAATAAGATATTTTCAACAGCAACAATTTGACTTCGTCAACATATGTACTTCAACTTTATCAGCATCTATAGTTAAACTTAGTCAGCTTCTTTCTACTTCATTAGCATTCCATTTTAGGATATAAATTTTTCCTTCACTATGTGCCCATTGTCATTGATTTGAGACTGAAGATCTATTCTGAAAACGACCAATCAAGTGAGCAAGAAAACCTCAATGAATTAAATCCTGAAAAAATCCCCAAATATTTAAATGGGTATTCTTACTTGCCAAACATGATGAATTATAACTTGACATAGTTTTGTGAATCCGAATGTAATGTCCCCTTTTTAGGGTAAATTATATTGAGTTGTGTCGTTAGCCTACTTACCCTGATCCGAAGGGCTAACCGTGGCGTGGCAGTGTTCCAGGGGATGATCGGCCTAGGTGGTTTCAGTTCCAAGCCAATCGGTGCAGTTTCTGCAAGTTTCCAAAGCACTTACTATATATAATAAGTCAACAGGGGTTCAGAATTCTCGGCCTTGCAGTAGTGGACTTGGAGCATCTCATCGAGAGCTTTCCGGTGAGCTATCACACAACGGCATCCGAGCTCCTTTGGGCTTCCATTTTAATGCCGAATGATTCCCTCACTTATTTATTATTTTACTTTATAACTCAACAGTCATTTATTTAAAGTGACTTAAAGTGAGTTTATAAAAAGACGAAATGGGCATACGAAGAGTCACAGTGGGGAAACTGAAGAGTCACAGTTGCAGCCATAAGAGGGGGTTTTGGAGTCTCATTTCAACATGCTTCAGTTTATGAATATTACTTCTCTTTGAGAATTCGAGAAGCTTCAGCTATCAAATTAGGAATCTGAGGACGGAAACCTTCAACATTTCTTGGTGGATTGGACGGAAACCCGATTCATTCCGGTGCGGATTCACTCAGAGTTCGCCATTGCTTTTATCAGGTTCTTTTCATCCAGTCTTCTATTCTTGCTGTATTTCAGATTGGATATTGTATTTCATGGTTATTGTATTGCTAATGTATAATACAAAACCCGATTTTCTGAGTTATTTTATGAGATTGTACTTGCCGATTTTATGAATAAATCTGCTGGTTATTCGAGAGTATCTGCTGGTTATTTGCATGTTACTGTTTATTTTAAATCTATTTAAGATTTATTGGTTGGAATCAGTAAATGGCCGGTTAGGGTCATTTCAGTGGTATCAGAGCCGTGTATCCTGCCAGCCTGCAGGGTTATCAAGTTGCGGAATTTGAATATCTCAGTTTGGAATTAATTTTGTTCTATGTGAATCACAGAAATTTTTATGAGGTTTTTCACAGTCTTTTAAAAGACTCTGGTTATACAGTTCTTTCAAGAGGCAAATACTGTAGAAAAATAAAGATTTTTACAAAACAGTTATTCTTTTATCTACGTTGGCAAGAGGAGTTTAGAGTCAAAGATGTGGTGAAAATTTTGGGTACTGCTAGAATTTTGGTCATCACAGCAAACAAGGGAGATCACTCCATATATGCTCATCCTTGGATCACAGCGGTAGAGTGGTCTATTGTATCCTGGAAGACTGCAGGTCGAGACCTCCCTTCCTCCCAAATTGTTCACGTGCAGGCCGGTTGCAACACTCACGGGAATAGCAGGACAGTCACTGCCAGGCGTGACTGGACTCTTTCTTCTTGTGCACACTCGACCATCCGTTGGTCGCGATAGTGGCAGGGTACAGAGTGGGTGTGGGTGCGGAATTGGACCACGCTCCATACAATATACAGTGCATGCGGGTTAAGGCAATACGCCCGATATTGGCTACCAACAGTGCTAAGAAGTTGGAGATTAATATTTATCGGGCTTAATACATTCGGACGCTATATGAGTATTCTAAAGTTTTGGGCTTAATTATTTATGAAATATTAAGGCGAGCTATAATAAAGGTGCAGCAAATATTATTGAAAACATAAAATATCATCAGGCCGATATAATATGGGAGAGTATAAAGCTGAAGTTTAAATGATCGCATTTGGGCAAATTCTATTGCCGTATCCTATCACCAATCATACTTCATATATTTGCGTATTGAAGAATTCCGAGTGCGACAACTTGTAACGCTCGCAGCTGGAAGTAACATCACCAGCAGAGCACGTGATGGGTGTAGAAAGTCAGGCATCTGGACTAAACGCGTCTTCACACACATGCGTTGGCAGCAGGGTGCTGGTTATCATTACCTTACTGCAGGTCCAGTAAGGCAGGTCGGGGCCTGTTAATGCAAAGGAAAACGGGGAGCTGGGAAGAAGATCGGGTAACTCCCAGGAGTGTCCTGAGCGTGCTTACAGCAGTATTTCTGGGTGCACGGAATCTTGTAGTCGGTCCCAATGCTGGTGGCGTGATTGAAGGAAGAACACCAGACCCAACAGCTCAAGCCATCCGCTTCACTTCTTAGCAGCTCCGGGACGCAGGTAGAGGTAGTTCTCAAACACTATCTGTGGATACATTTATGGCGTGACTAAAGGATTTATCGTTATGACCTGGTTTTATGTTGAATAAAGTTTATCCACGTCAGAGGCGTAGTGTATATGACTATAATAACTGAGATTACGTTGTCATTGAAAATTAAGGTGTTTTAGTTTCTGCAACACTACCTCTGTATAGTTAAGCAACTCAGTAAAACTAATACGACATTGCAAGTTCAATCGCATTACTATTCAAACTTACAGCCAGCAGTTCAGAAATATTAAAAATCAGGGAGTGTTGGATAGCTCAGAATGTGCAATCACAGAATAGGCATTTTTCCCTATTTCAATTCATTGGAGAGAATGGAAAATCAGTGAAGGCAACAATACTTTAGTCTTTGGCAGGATTAGTATTTCATTTGCAGATGATTACAAGTGATATCAGGCAGCTGTCATATTCAGAACTTATAGAAGGTTCCTTAAATCTGGAATGTGGAAAATGTCCATGAACTGTTCTGGAAGATCACGCCTGCAGGTATAGCATTTTTTTTATTGACAATGGTAACAATTGGTGAAACATCAGAGTATCGGATGGAAATGTTCAGTCAGTAACAGCAGCGCATGGTTTTTGCATTTGGATTGAATTGGTAGCAGCATTTTAACAATAGATGGTCTGGTCTGTTTGAGAGACTTTTATTGGATTGACAGTACAGCTCTATTTGCATTTGATTTACCCGGAAATAAGCATTGTTTAAATAACAGTGAATTAGCTTGGGTATTCTCTGCCTAGGATTTTCATCTACCTTGGTCAAACATATATGTGTGATTAACAATAGATTGATGAATCTCTAATTACTCGGGTTGAAAAGTTACAAGACAGTCACAGTGTTACGGAACTAAAATACCGTTAAAAGATAGAATCAGATTTATTATTGTAGAGACAGCAAGTTCACTGTTACAGAATTTGACTCAGCCCTTGTGAGAAACTCAGAGAAAAAATAAAATTAAGTAATGGAGACCTTGGAAAGTCCAATTTTCTCTAAGGAGTTCAATGGCACGTTTTATGGTGTGCAACTTAGGGATATCCGGAAAGAAATGGAAATCGGGAATGAATTGTGTTGTCTTGGATGGCAACTGGAGGAGCAGAAAATTGCAAGCCGCATGTTGGCCAAGCTCAATGAAAGAAATTCATATTTATCCAGGATTGATCAGGCTGATTGCAGGCTATTTAATTGGGCCATGCATCCCACGATGGTTGCCTTAGTGCAACGTAGATTTATGAGTCATCCACTTCGAGAGGTTAGGCTTGCAGTCGCCTTATGTCTCAATGAGATCGCTCGAATTACAACACCTATTGTTCCTTACACCGAGCACAGAGACAGGTGTTACAGCTGATTGTAGACAGCTTGGATGGACTGAAATATGACAGAGATTCTACCTTTGGTACACAAGCAAAAATCTTGGAGTTAGTGAACAACACTAGAGTTTTCAGTCACATGCTAAATCTTGGTTATGGTGAAATGATTCAGCAATTATTTCAGTGTCTCCTAAACAATTACAGGGAGCATCATTCAAAGGTGATGAAGACATGCATTATGACTATCTTATCCTCGATCTTAGATGAGGACTGCGACATATGCAAACAATTGCGGTCTAAATTGTTGGCATTATGGAGAGGAGGAATAAGGAAAGCATCCATGACATATGAACTCTCAGCTGAATTAATTAAGCTTCAGGCTAAAAGATTCATGAGTTCGTTATCTGAAAACGAACGAGCATCATTAGGTTTACAGGTTGCAAGATCTCTAGTGACAGACCAGGACTTAGTGAGTGCAGGGCAGATTTGTTTCTTATGCCAGGAGGGCTGGTCATAGGGGCATGTTTGCAAGATTGAACAAGGGGAAGATAGATGGCAGCCTAATGATAGAAACACTACGGTTGAGACTACTCCACTTTCGGGACATAGTGGTGAGTATTCAGAACTCTACTTCGGTGACTTGATGGCGGAGTTTGATAACTCCATGGTTATAGGTTGTGGTAACCAGTTGGAGACCTTCAGCGATTCCGGTAATGAGGAATCATATGACTTCTTTAGCAGCACTTCACTTTTGCATCACACGGATATGGATGACCCATTTGGCAGTGCATCTCGGGGTAACACTGATGAGAAGTGTGTCTTAAAGAGTCAGCTGAAAGTTGGTGATGACACCATTATTGCAGCACTAGTTCACCATGATGGCACTCACCAGATCATTGATGATCTATACAAGATAGCTCAGAGAGATCAAGGGCAAGACGGCAGAGGGATTGGATCCTATACTGCAAGTTTACAGGGAGTCAGGGCAGTGTTTGAGGATTGGAAGTCGGAGTATTTGAGACTACTTACAGACCGTGATCACCTACTTCAAGTTGCCAGGAACTATGCTGAGCAATTGGGGAGTAAGGAGGTTGAGATCGGTAAGCTCAATAGGGAGCTTAGTGCTACTCAGAGCACTTTGGAGTACACTCGTATCGCTCTACAGGAGGCGAGGAATCAGATTGTGGTTTCTAGTCAATACAGGGAGCAAGATGACAGGGATAGGTCTGAATTCTATCAAGAGGTGATTCAGGAGCTGGACAGCATACAACAGACCTATGACGTGGACAATTGTCCAAGAAGATCTTTGGGTCATCAGGAGTTTCGTGATGAGTTAGATCAATTTCAGAAGGTGGATAACTCCATGTTTGATATGGGTGCAGAGTTGACTATTGATAATCCCCTCTTTGAGTTAGATGAGGGAGATACTTCCTATTCCCAAGATGAGGACGTGATTGGTTGCAGGGTGTGGGACCCCGAGGCAGTTATCAAAGATGAGCCTCGGCCATCCGGTTGGAGTAGTAGGATGAGCTCAGTTGATGAGGAGTGTGGTTTGTGTACCCGCAGTCCAGGAGTGGTAGCTATGTCTGGTAGCATGATGGGCGATATGTCTTTTCTTACACTACCACTCGATGATGATGTTGATCAGGTAGGACTTATCCAGTACAGGGTCATCGAGTTTGGCATACTGGTTATGCGGGTTGGTGTGAGTTTTTCACACAATGATATACATTGTATGACTCCGAGCATCGAGAGACAGTCATGGAGTCCTTATGCTGATTTGGGGTTTCTAGCAAAGATAGTCAGTGCATTGCAGGTGGAAGTCTTATCCGGTGGTTTTGATAGTTTGCCTTCTCAGCGCAGTTACTGGTTCAGGTTACAAATTAGAGGGGCAGCTTTATGGCAGACGAATACTTCCGATATGTCACTCAATATGGACAATGAGCATCGAGATATTTCAATCAACTGGGGCGATGTCGGGCTCTTTTGCTTGTGGGATCCAGGAGGGGCATACTCGCGGTTGGTTTTCATTTTTGGAGCCGATTAGTATGAGATTTGGATTTCTCCGACATATGGCCGTAGAAGCGCGGGAGAACCCAGTTGGAGTGAGATCCTCAGTTGGGTTGAGATCCTTCTTGCAGAGGTTAACAGCACAGGGTAGATTGGTTCGACAGATCCTGCAGCGATTTGGGATTCTAACATTATATGGGCTGTTGTTTGGTTATTGTATGAGTGGCTTCGCAGATCGAAGCATGATGATTGGGTCAGTTTCACACGTTTGGTTGGTGGAGTCGCCTCCCAGAGGTTGGTTTGGGATCCCGGTATTTGATCTCAGCAGGTAGATACCGATTGCTTGAGGGCAAGCAATCTCCGGGAAGGGATGATTGTAATGTCCCCTTTTTGGGGTACATTATATTGAGCTGTGTCGTTAGCCTACTTACCCTGATCCGAAGGGCTAACCGTGGCGTGGTAGTGTTCCAGGAGATGATCGGCCTAGGTGGTTTCAGTTCCAGGCCAATCGGTGCAGTTTCTGCAAGTTTCCAAGGCACTTACTATTTATAGTATGTCAACAGGGGTTCAGAATTCTCGGCTTTGCAGTAGTGGACTTGGAGCATCTCGTCGAGAGCTTTCCGATGAGCTATCACACGACGGCATCCGAGCTCGTTTGGGCTTCCGTTTTAATGCCGGATGATTCCCTCATTTATTATTTTACTTTATAACTCAACGGTCATTTATTTAAAGTGACTTAAAGTGAGTTTATAAAAAGACGAAATGGGCATACAAAGAGTCACAGTGGGGAAACTGAAGAGTCACAGCTACAGCCATAAGAGGGGGTTTTGGAGTCTCATTTCAACATGCTTCAGTTTATGAATATTACTTCTCTTTGAGAATTCAAGAAGCTTCAGCTATCGAATCAGGAATCTGAGGACGGAAACCTTCAGCATTTCTTGGTGGATTGGACGGAAACCCGATTCATTCCGGTGCAGATTCACTCAGAGTTCGCCATTGCTTTTATCAGGTTCTTTTCATCCAGTCTTCTGTTCTTGCTGTATTTCAGATTGGATATTGTATTTCGTGGTTATTGTATTGCTGATGTATAATACAAAACCCGATTTTCTGAGTTATTTTATGAGATTGTACTTGCTGATTTTATGAATAAATCTGCTGGTTATTCGAGAGTATCTGCTAGTTATTTGCATGTTACTATTTATTTTAAATCTATTTAAGATTTATTGGTTGGAATCAGTAAATGGCCGGTTAGGGTCATTTCACCGAAGAACCATTTATTATTAAATAATAATATAAAGACGTTGCTTAAAAGCCCTGTACTAGATCTATGAAGCAAATATTACACAATAATTTTTATAGCTATTGTACAATATAATAAATAAAAATATTAGTTCTACAGAAGATGTAGAAAATAAAATAAATAAAATATTAAATCTAGTATATGCAAATAACTGTTAAGACTGGTAATTGTTGTATGAGTGATCCCTATTGTTGTGCAAGTAACAGTTATTATGGATATTCCAAACAATAGTTCACAGACTCGGATTCGGAGAGTACTCAACAAGCCCAAAATTTTCAACTCGGCAAAAACTTGGGCTTAGCAAGTACCAGTAATTAAAATCTCTTAATAAAACATATTTATTTTTGCAAAATTCAATTACAAAATGTATTAAATTAAAAATTGACATTTCAAAAGAGAAAATGCATGGTTTTATAGCAAAAACATGTGAAAAATGCATTTCAACCAACATTTTACCTACATCGACATTTTACCCACATTTTTTTGTGTCTATAAAAATGCAAGAGTTAAACTTGTGAAAACTCATCCAGCATTAAGCAAGAAAAAATAGAGTACTCAGCAACTCAGAGACTACTTGCAGCGTTTGCAAACTATGTTCCAAACAATTCAGACTCCTGGAACAAGGGGTAATAATTCTTCATAAAACTGATATCACTCATGCTGGTTGCATCAATGAGAATCCACTTAATACAAACAGATTCATGGATAATTATCCTAGGTAACTTGGGTAATGACAATCAGAATGTCCAAGTCACAGATGAATATATCTAGGGCCCTTGGTTCTCTGGAAGGAGCAAATATTGATGACCTGTACCTCCAGTTATTGAGCTCTCCAATATAAAAGACATTTCTGAAAAGTTAAAATGTTATGTTGGATGATATAATGTCAGTCTGAAATCTGTCAAAAACTTCTTATAGTCTGCTATTATTATTATTCAGAACTGATATAAGTTATGGAATTTTGATGTCCTGGGTTCATGAATTCATACCTGGGTTTTCTTTTCTGATCTTTTGGTAATATATGACCATGTAACGGGTTTGTTAGATGTTGTAGCAGGGGTGGTTTTCATATTGTAAACTGGTTGGTAAACTATTTTGCCATATAAATATAATAATTAAAAAGCTACTTCTTTTCTTCTTAAATGGACTGAATGCTAATTGCAAACAATCAAACAGATAATCATTTCATCAAAATAGAAGTGCTCTACTTTCTTTGCTAAGAGCATAATGCCCCCTGCAGCAAAGCCACTTATGACTTCAACATGGCACTTGTGGACACAACAAATTGCCCAATGGAACAAGATCCCATGTGGTACATATCCTACTGATTGGAACTCATCAACAGATAAAGATTAACAAGATTGCAATGCAGCTCTATGCATTAATGATGATGCCAGTGAAGTGCATTCCTCTAACTGGTCTAACAGTGATTCACATATTAAGCTGTCAAACATATAAATCAGTTACCAGATAAGCAGATTTTGCAAAAAATATATGATGGCTACCAACCACAGAAAATTTCAGAGAGCAACATGAAATTCTTAGATGTTATATGGTTAAAGTAAGCGAGAGAAGAATTTTGTAGTCTGTAATTTTAGGTTAAACATAGCATACCAATTTTTCCCAAGACTTCATTGAAGCCGCCTCAGTGGCAGGGACCCTTACTTCTTCATAACCTTTAAATGCCTTGCGTATAGTTCCCTGCGGGAGAGCATTTCCTGACAGTGAAAATACATCATCCCCCTTCCCAATCAGATTATCCAGTCCTGATTTCTTCTCACTTGCATCAAGTAATGCTGAAAAACCTCCTGCTCCACCAAACAAATCTTGCTCTGATTCATGGCCAGGTCCACGTTTCAGCTGCCGCCTTTCTTCCTTGCGTCGTAGTTTCAAGATCTGGCACCCAGATTCTGTTTGAACACTAACCTGAACAAAGTAAGCGGAAAAGATATTTAATAAGAGACACAGACTCTGCATTATGTATCGTCATATGTGACAAACCTAGAATTCAAAAAAAATATATGAAATTAGGAAAGTAAAACTCAAATAGGAAGAAGCTATTAACAATTGAATCCCCAAGCATAAATATATAAAAAATAGGTCTGAATATAGATAGCAGTGACCATCAAAAAGGCTTTCCAACCTGTGTCCCATAGCTAGGCATCCAGGGTTGTAAACTTGGAGTTGTCCTCTCTGATTTTAATACCAACAATCCCTTATGGAACATATCAACGAGCTCCTTCCGGTGCTGCATAAAAGTATAACAATGATCTTCTCCAACATAGAATTTCAAAACTATTCTAAAGTTCCATCCATATCTAATGCTTACTTTACCTGTAACCTAAGTTGCATGGGTACTCGTACCCACACCCCTGGGATGCGTACCAGGTACTGGTACACGTACCCACGTACCGGGTACTCAGTGGGTACTTGGTGGAGAGCATCATAGCTAACGAACTTAATTAAGATTTCTGATTTTTGTTTCAGTTTTTTGTTTGCCTATCAGCGTATCAGCTTGCTGTTTACCGAGCTTAATTCAATATGTAATCAGTTTGAAACTTTGATGCAATACTGATTAATAGTAAACTTTATCACTATTCAAGTCAGAAGTTTATCATTTGCAATATGTTATTTTTATATGATTTATGATCTTCTTGTTCATCTTTAAAGTGTGTTTTGTCTGTTATGCATCTAAATATTTAACATATATATTATTACAAACATATTGCAAATCTGAAACTGAAAACAATACATTACATCTGCAAACTTTATCACTGTTCTTGGTTTGAAAACTCAATGTCATGACCCATATTTTCAAACTTTCTATAAAATATTAAATTATATTAAATTAAAAAATTGATGTACCCAAGTACCCCCGTCCCCTATTTTTAAAAATAGTCGTACCCGTACCCGTACCCAAAGTACCCAAGTACCCCCGTCCCCGTGCAACCTTGCGGCTGTAACACTTTTTGTATAATATCAAATCCATTGCAGCCAATTATATCAAACAAGTCTCCAGCTACCTTCAATCAGCAACATACAAGCAGCCCATTTAGCTATTTACTAGAGGCGCATACCTCTCAAGAAAGGAGTTAAGATTTACTACAAAATGAACATCCCAACAACTAAAATGATTGTTTAAATTAGATAATACCTCATCTCCTGGTTTATCAGAATCCAGTACATGACATAAGGCCATAGCCAGATCATCTCCAGATAATTGTGACCCCCCTGCCATAGCCATTTGATCACATATTTCCTTGAGCCATCTCAAATCAACAATTTTTTTATCACAATTTAACCCTGGGCTATAATCCACAGACAGTTTAGAATTTAATTCCCTCCTATCTGTTTCTGAATATGCTATATTATTCATAAAGAGTTTTTCTTCTTCCTCTGCAATTTCCTGGTTAAGATTGGTAGACAGTGCTCTAAACTTCAGATTACTCCCAAATTCTAACTCATTATCTTCACTGCTCTTTCGGTAATCCATTGGATCACTTGCCTCACCAATAGACAGCACGGGATTCTCTATCTGTGATTTGTACAGTCTATTAGCTAAGGAAGCAGCTTTCTCGATGATAGCATCTGAAGGACTAATGCCCAATAACTGATGCGCATCTTCCTTGCATCACATAACAGTCACCCATCTTGAGAAAACTAAATAATATTGAACAAATTCAACCAGAGCCTTTCACCTGCAATTATTTATTTGCAGAAGTACTACATAAAGATAGGGAACTGTAAATACTGACAAAAATTGAAATTATACCCAATCACCAAGAGTGCACTCACACATAATCTAAACTGGTTCAATTTTTTGAGTAGATAGTTCCTTTTTTATTACTCGCTCTCAAGTCACAAAGTTTGTGTTTGAGTTTTGAGTTCAAGTTCGACAAGGAAAAAGTTTGACTCAAATTCATCAATGATAATATATTAAAGCAGGGAGGAGCTAAGAAATTTCAAATCTCTATCCATTGTACATCATGCCTCAAGCTTACAAGCATTTTTCATTTATCTTCCACCTATAACATCATTTTAAAGTTATCTTAGCTATCTAACAAGCCAACGGGAACATTGAATTGATAGTTCCTTTTGTATTACTCACACTCAAAGTCACAAGATTTATTTCAAGTTCAAAATAATTTGACTCAAAATCATCAATGACAGAACTCCGGAAAAAAACTTCATAATAAAGTACCAACAACATCAATATAGATTCCTTTTATTATTTTTGTTATGATATTAAATGTAAAGACCCCATTTTCATGAGCATCACCTTTCAGAGGATTAGACTATTTCATGACCCTCATAGGCTAATGGAGTTGTTGAGGGTCCAGTTTGGGCATCATAGAGCTTTTCAGATGGCAGTTGTCAGCCTTTACGTCTCCAGATCTTTCTTATGTTTTGATGCTAGGTTATTCAGAGGTTTCTGGCTATGTTCTAAGGTACTTACCATTTATAATAAGTTAGTGCTTGTTTGAGAGGGACCCTTACTATTTTTGGTAAGGTAGTTGGATGCGTAGTGGGAACCATGGTTGACCTCCAAGTTCAGACATGACGGAAAGATAATGAGTTATTAAGGAGATATTAAAGTTTATAATGGCATTAATGGTATTAATGATTGATGGTTATATTATAAAGTTTTAACTTTACAAAGTGACTTTTAAGTGTGGATCATTATATATTATTACAAGTTATGCCTTAATCACGTTATAACCTAAGTTGCCAATTCGAATTCTGGGACGAATTTGGGTTCAAGAATCCAGTTTGTGGATTCGTGAAAAAAAAATTTCCTGTTTTGGATTCGTAAGGATTCATGTGTGTGTGTATATATATATGCATTATATATCCAAAAATATAAGAGAAATATACATAATTCTAAAACTAAATCATTTCATACTATGAATCTATGATTGGTGGCTGTTTTCAAGTCCCTAGGTCCGGCAAATGAGGTTTGAGTGATTTTGGCCTATTGGGAAGTCATGTCTAACTGGGATTTGGGCGAGAGCTAAGCTAAGTTGTCATAGAGATAGTTTTCAAGTCCCTAGGTCCGGCAAATGAGGTTTGAGTGATTTTGGCCTATTGGGAAGTCATGTCTGACTGGAATTTGGGCGAGAGCTAAGCTAAGTTGTCATAGAGATGGGGTCGAAACCAAGTGATTTGTGATAAAACGAGTTAAAACCCTTTGAGAATCCTTTTGCCAGCTTCAGTTTGACCTTAGAAAGCCATGATGGATTGTGGGAGGTAACCCTGCTGAAGGCTTGCTGAATCCTGAAATTTGGCTAAGTCTGGAATTTTTCGAAAACCCCCAAAATCTAGAATTTGCATCTTAACTCCTATGAAGCTGGAACCTATCTCAAACATCCTGGAATGTATTTATACAAATATAACTTAAAGTATAAGTAATCAAACTTATACTTAAATGTTATATTTGTATAAATCCTCCTCTCAATTTAGGGTTAGATGAAAAAAAATGGCATATTAAATGCTTTATCCATAAAATCAGCAACCTTATCTCCTTACCTTCAGTATGGTTACACTTAACAACGCTGAAATCATGAATGAAGATGTTGATGTCTTGACTCTTGCTGACATTCATTTAGTTGCCACTAATTGAAGTGAGAGAATTTTCATTTGAAATGATCAACCAAGATTACAGAGTCCAATTTCTTAATAATATCAGTAAAATGCATTTGCTTAGCATGTAAAGAGCTTGGTGAATGGCCATCTAGCCTCCACAAAATTATTAGAACCAACATCAAGACTACCTAAATACCATAAATTAACTCTACCTATTATCACAACAAAAACCCCCATGCCAGCATTTCCAAGATTGTCTTTTGAAGCTCCATCAACATTAATTCTGATTTCTAACCAAGCTTGGAGGAGGGCGTTCCCATTAAGTTGATAATCCTAAGGATTGTTATTGGAAGAGGCAAAAGAGGGAGAAGCAACAGGAGTACCATGTCTCGTTTCCCAACAATTATAGAACAAGAAAGATTTGCAGAATATGTGTAAACCAGTGTTCCACAGGGATGTGCACCCTCGTAAGCAATGTTCAGCTTGTACCAAACATATGGCTTCAAAATAAGGTTTATGGATTTCGGTAAATGAAACCAAGAGTAATTGTTGTGACTGCCATAATAAACATATGTGCAAAATCTGGAAACATAAAGAATTATGCTGAATTATTTGACAAATGTACTACCCAAGTAGTCATGGTGTGTAATAACAGTGGCATGTGCAATGTATGTGTTATGCACATTCCAAAGATGCTCTCAATCTCTCATATGGGAAATTTTTCCCTTGGTCATTCAATCGTGGTAATTAGATTCATTTCAAAGCTGCTCTCTGTTTCTCATTGTAAAAGATGCTCTCAATCTCTCATATGGGAAATTTTTCCCTTGGTATTCAATCGTGGTAATTAGATTCATTTCAAAGCTGCTCTCCGTTTCTCATTCTAAAAGATGCTCTCAATCTCTCATATGGGAAATTTTTCCCTTGGTCATTCAATCGTGGTAATTAGATTCATTTCAAAGCTGCTCTCCGTTTCTCATTATAAAAGCCCCTTCCTCTGCAACTGAATTCCAGTAATTGTACAAAGGAATTTTAGAGTTTTAATTATTGCAAGCTGTTTCTAGATTCAATTGTAACTTGCAATAATCTCATGGATTGTGGAAATCTTTTAACTCTAGTTTTAATTATGTTTAATCAGATGAGCAACCTGTCCAAAGAAAGAAATTGACAAGCATAGAATCATTTGCTAGTATTTGTAGAAGCATGAAAGCTCATTTCCAATTAAAAATATCATATATTCCACCAATTCGCCTTTCAGAGAAACTCGAAAAATATCAGGAGACAGAAAATGGACCCTTGGAAGTAATTCAAGTCCTACACACCTAGTATAAACAGAGGAATAACACGGGCTTTAATGTAGATTTTAAGAATTTTAAGTAGAGAGAAAAAAACTCAAAAAACTGTCCATTCGCAGATTAAGGATGGACTTGAAGAAAAACCCTGGAACCAGTTGTAAACCCTGATTCACTCAATTATTTTAATCACAAAGGCTGAAAGTAAACTCACGTTTTGGGGCGCTTATTGTGAAGAAGGAACTGTTTTCGCTGGAGATACGCCTGCTCAGTGTCAAAATAGTCATCCTTCCTTTGCAATTGCACCCTCAGCGTGGTGGTCAGGCGAGGTGACTGCATTTCATTCTTCATTAAACACCTGACATACTTTTTCATTTAATACAGAAAGACAAAAACAAGCACTATACCTGCTTAAGCGGCATGGCTTTTTGCTCCTCCCTCCTCTGACCTGTGTCATACGTCTTCCAGGCCCTTACCAACTTGCACAGTTTCCTTAAGCTATTTCTAAATTGCGTATGAATTACAAAGACTTAAGCCAGCCTTTAAGTTGCAAAGGACAATGTTATTACAAAATATACTAGCACTTGCACCACCCGGTGCAAGGGTTTAGCCGATTTGAATTATTAGGTGTTCGCTTTGAAAACTATTTGGATTTTGTTTATCTTTCAGCTGTTGAAGACACTACACCAGTATACAATTCTTAACTCTCAGTTTGCGTGCCCTGCAAGCTGTTCACAAAATCAAATATAGCATCAGTAGTCACGATCTGAGAGATATATATTGTACATTTCTAGAATTTAGACAAAAAAAAGCAATTACAATATTCCAATAACCGTTGCTGAACAGTAGTAATCATAATAATAACAGTTAAAATTCATATGCGTCCAAGAATGTGTCAACCAAATACTCAGAAATACAGCCGGAATGATATGCCATCCATATATTGATTCCTCAAGTAGGTTGCTTAGATGCATACAATTCTTTGAATTGCAACGTTGTCAAAGAAATGCACATCTCATGGAATGCATGGTATATACTATAGATAGACATCATACATGAAGCAGAGGAAAAACAGGGCTTAAATCAAGAGCAGGAATGAAACCCAGGATACTAATGCCCATGGGAGGAGTTGTAACGAGGCTCAAAATGAAAACGACTAGGAATGAATACATTGATCCTAATAAAATTTGAGAATTACATCTCATGTCGGTAAAAGGACCGATGACGCTGATCACGAAAAAAAGCAAAGCGAGGAAGTAACCTTAACTTTGAAAGCCGTCGTTTTATTTTTTATTTTTTTTTAACAAGAGATGCAAGTGTCAAAGTTCCTGCATAAGTGTAATGCTTTTTGAGATAAGATATGGTGAGAGAAATGTGGAGTAAAGAAGACATTGGCAAATTAACCATTGTGAATGGAATAACCATTTAAAATAAAATTTATTGATTAGATATTTCTAATAAGTTAAGTTCTTGTATAAGAAATAATTGGGGGTAGGTACAAGGCAATCAAATTTTCAATGTAGCTATAAGGCAAGCAAATTTACAATGTAGTCATAAATCGATCTACAAAGGCATTTAATTCAACCAGTACATTCATGAAGGAAATATGTGCATTCTTGTAGGAAAAAACAATTGCTCCATTTAAGGCAGTAGAGAATTAGAGGCATATAAAAATATAATGAGAGTGGCTACCAAAATTAATCAGTTCGGCTGGGTACAAAACTTTTTGTGTACAACAAATATAAAGACATATTTTGGCAATGAAAGAAAACAATATAAGCTAAATATTTGAATAGTATCTTGAACATAAAATTCAAATTACACAATGCAATTTCTATATTGCACTAATTACAAGCAATCTCCAATATGCACATCTTCTTGGTTATATTGATTGATGAGGTACACGAGCAATTATTCTAGAAGTCTTCATAAATATTAGTGCATGTTCTTTGGAAAACTGTTATGTTGGTCAATGTTGATAGGTCTCGCGATGAATGAATTTGTGGATGCGAGTCATCATGTAAGAAGAAGATTCCTCAAGCTATCATCCTCATGGAGATCTGTAGTTGCAACTCTTAATAGTTCCAAATTAAATGGTAATTGATTATGCAAACTGAATGACCAGTTTTGTGTGCCTGTTAATTAAAACCCAGAGACATGAGAATAAAATTACAGAGAAAAGAAGAGAATTTAAACAAATTTGCAAGAGACTTCGAAGGAAAATAATGACCAAGAGGCAACTGTGTTGACAAGTTTGATTAAAAAATAGAATCTATTGTGATATTTGTGATTGTTGTGGAGTTTGAAATTTCTTTCTGAAATGAGGAAAATAAATCTGATTAAATGTAATTTGCAATGAAAAGTAATGTCAAGATGTGTTGTAATTACCTTGAGTAGCATGCTTCTCATTTTTATGTACATACAGGTGTCATCTCAGGATTTCTTACGACCTGTAGAAATGAACACAATGTCAAGCAAATCTTTCAATCAAAGGTACCAAACAATAACAATATGGGGAAAAAGAATGTGGTTAGCAATTTAATCAAAACTCAAACTCAGCCAAACATGTAGTTAGCATAGTTTTCATGTTGCCATGTAGAGAAGGTTGACTTGCTATTTGAATGGCCTATAGGATCTAGATTCAAATAAATCTTCATTCTATTGTTTATCAAACTAAATCACATTATAAAGCAAAAATATTTCTATTATCCTTTTTTAAATAATTTATAAAATAAAACAAATTAAAATCACATTATAAAATAAAAAATAATTTTATTGTAACTTTGAACTTTTATTATAAGATAAAATGATACTATGTTTTGTGATTTAATTCAGGCACCATTTTATTCCCAACTACTTTGGATGTAGAGTTGTCTCATAAGAATTTATTAATTCATGAAGACTATTAGTAATAACGCTCAATAATCAAACATAAATATAGTACTTAAAACACTAAAATTATTAAGAAACATAATTAAATTTTGAAAGCAACTGACGACATAAGTTCTTTTTTCCAGCAACTAGAAACTCATCATCCAAAAATGCTAAATAGCATTGATGATCAAGATCTTTGTATTTGAGCTGTCAGTCCAAACTGAAAACATTTTTCCCTACAGATATTGTTGGTTATCCATAAATAATATGCTTGAGGTTTTAAGTTGCGGATGAATCAATAGACATATAAACCTATTATAATTTATAGTTTAGATATATTCTCACATAGGTTAAACTTGATTTTATTTTAACATTCTGCTATTGCACTTTGTAATCGTGAGAACATTGCCTTCTATTTTTAAATTTTAATAATTTAAATAGACCTTATTCAAGTTTTAAATTGTTTATAAATAATTTGTTCAAATATTTTAATACTAGGAAAACACTGCTTTCATATTATGATATCTACGCTTATTACCTTTCTAAATATAGAATTTCCCATATCCTAAGAATTTGTCCAAGCCTTTGCTGGTACGTGGATTGTGGGTGTGATGTGTGGCATCCTGCAGGATACTTCACTTGCCTTTTCACAGCTTCTACATTTTGCATTCAAACAATTACATGGAGAGCAAAATGTGCTTGAATCTATCTTGTAACCAAAGTCTGAATTACTACGTGTGTTACTCTTTGGAACATTACATTCCATGAGATTACAAACCTTTGTGCCATTCTGTCTAAATAACCACCATCAATTATTCTTGTACCTACTTGTGATTCCACATCTTGCATATATTTCTACAGAGCAGATCAAACCATTTTTTTTGATAAAATCCCGCCACTCGATGCCTATACTTTATTTCTTGGCTTCTCACTCGTAGATAGAATGCTAACAAGGGTTATAAAATATGTAATTAAGCTTTCCATTAGCACTTGCTTGGGTAATTTGAAAGCCCCTTTTGACAAATTTCTTTTGTGCATATTCGCCAATAATGGTTGTGCTTCTACATTTTTCATACATATATGTTTATTTGCCAAGTAGAAATAGGGAAGACGCTGGCAAAAGGTTCTTGTATCTAACTTGACATCTACCCAATATGTTTGCATAAAGTTTCAAAGCTGTTGCAAAGACTCCAGGGTTTGTGTATGCACAATTTGGAACTTGGAGCTTTAAGGTTAGAAAATTATAATATCTGGAAAATTTATTGTTGTAAACATTGATTCCAATAAGATTTCCCATTTGGGTATTCCTAAGAATTTTGAGTTTTAGGGTTAGAAAATTCCAATATCTTGAAATAATATTTACGTTGGATTGGTTTTATGGCATTCTTGCTTCTATGGTCCTCTAGTTGAAAGAGGCAAATATTTTATTTCTGGGACTGGATAATGTCTAGAAGACTACGTTGTTTCACATGCTCAAAGATGAGGTGAGTCCTCTGGATTTTTTTTAAAAAATCCTATTATAGTTCATGATAATGCTAAGGAAATTTAGAATATAATTTTCATTACTACAACAACAAAAAATCTACAATTTTGGGCAAACAAAAAGAGAGAGAAACTAGGTGGGATTTGAACACCCGAGGCTTCTCTTTCTGATTTGAAACCTCGATGCTTTGTTTCTGATGGTGGGTAGAAAGACTGATTTTGTATACAAAAATCTTCTAACAGATTTTTTTTAAAATTTCTGGTAGTTTCTTCATACAAATTCATTAACTTCAAGTCTCTATATTTCAACTATAATGTAGGATTCAGAACTTTGTTCGTATCCTCTATAGAGGTTGAACAAATCTTGGCTCTATGTAAATTTTTTATTTAATTTTCTTATAGATTATTTTTTCAGATTCAATCAGTTTCATTAAATAGATTCTTCAACTTGTAGTGTATGTATTTCAACTATGACGTGAGGTTCTGAACGCAAAGGCATAAAGGGCATTTTAAGCATACTGCAATGAGATTTCAAAATGTAGGGAATTGTGAGCAAAAGAAATGCCACAAATTTTTGAATTCGAGGCAACCATTATCATTAACTAAACAAAATCCCTCCACCTTAAATTAGAGCATAAGCATAACACCTTAAGGGAAAGTGCCAAAAAAATGTTTAGGCTAACCTATAGTTCTCGTAGTAAAGAACCGCATCACCGAGGGTACTATTGACAGAAAACAATTGGAATTCCTACTGACTACATCATATCAAAAGGCGTGTCGATCATAAATAGAAAAGTAAACTCATTTTTGGGTGCTCTAAGCGACTGAGTCGAAAAAAAATGAAGAGCATACCAGGAGCCAACAAGAGTTTTGAGAAAAGAATTCACACCATTCGCACTAGAATGTTTTTTTCTTGACAAAGGTGATAGAGGCTTCAGTGGAGTTAAAACATATATGAAAGAAAAATCACCCATTTCAACCTTTCACATATTTGAGCACCTAATTGTATCAACTAAAACTTTACATTTTTACTGAAAACCTCAAATTTTAGATTAAATATCTAGCATTTTGGCCTTCCAATAAGCCTTAAAATTCTTAAAGTATCTAACTATATCGATATATACAATAATTCCTCTAAGGTGGCCAACACGTGCACACTTTTAGGCAAGTATGAGGACATCAAATTTTGAGATAGTTTTCAGAAAACTCTCATAAAAGTTAAGGTTAAAAGCTTTGAGCACCCTATGTATTATAGATACATAGAAAAACTCCAAAAGCCAATATTCCAATTGGGTATTTCCCAAAACACATTTTTAGAATAAAGTGAAAAGGAAAACAACATACCCAATATTGCACTTGGCTATTTTCCAAAACACATTCTCAGAAAAAGAGAAAGGATAAACAACTTTCCTTCTAAGAGCCTTAAATTTATCAACCCACCACATTTTATCCACAAATACATCAAATGCCCCCAAGCCCTAAAATTTTGGGCATTGTTGGGAGGAAAAAAAAATAGAAAGCATTAGTTTGATACTTCAAATGCTCATATATTTTATTCCAAAACCAAATTGTATATAAAGATCCAAAATATCAGGTTTTAAGTAGGTATCAAAGAGGAATGGAAAATTAATTGGTGGTGCTAATGGTGCTTGAATTGGCAAGCATAGGAGTGGGCATGGCACCAGCAAAGAGTTGGTAGAAGTACCTGCAATCTAAATCAGAAACTTTTTGAGGGCACCTACACGCTTGCTTGACAAACTTGGAATCCTTTTACACAAGCCCCAAATTCTACTGTAAATATGAAAACATGAGATTTGAGGGGTAGGAAAGGAAAATGCATATTGACTAGGCGAAGAGGGGAGAGCTTTCCAGAAAGTGCCCTCGGAAGAGATTTCCAGAAAGTGTCGTCGGAAGAACTTTCTAGAAGGCTAGGGAAAAAGCTACTAGATATGTGGTGCTCATAAGTTGACTATGTGCAACAATGTTCTAGGAAAAGGGAAGTCTAGTTTAAACTAATCACACACCATCTAGTCATTTGAAGAGCCCTTCATATAGTTGTATGAGGAATAAGCACTTTTGTTCAGATAGTGCTCTCATTCAAAGGCCTTAACATCATATTGCCAGTGAAATCTTGTCTGAGTGGAACTGCACATAGAGGAAGTAGATGTTTCTATTCAAGTCTAAATTGATGGTAGAGGTAACAAATTTTTTTTTATCAAGTCTTTGCTCTCGAAATCGTTGATTCCTTGAAATATTCAGGGTGGGTGGTAAGGCTAGGGGATTTTTCCCTATAGGTTGAGATGCATTTTTGTCGCTCTTCACAAAAACTACTCACTGAAACAAGGGTTTGATTGAACTTACGACAAGAGAGATATCCCAACATCTTCATGCCCATTAGTAATTTAACCTGTAACCCAAAATGGAACTCAGAACTTTTGTTGAATCAAATCAAGATACAGTTTGATTTTAAGCTCCAACAATAAGATATTGCATAGGAAATGTATTAAGATCCTTCAGGTACAATCAATTTATTTATACCTAGCATTGTCAGTCCCTCGGGAGCTTAATGTCTTTAACAAAATAAACTCCTCCAAACAGCAAACATAAAAACTCAAAATGGAACTCAGAACTTTTGTTGAATCAAATCAACATAGAGTCTGATTTTACACTCCAGCAATAAGCAACAACATACAGTCTGATTTTACGCTACAAGCAACCTAAATTATAAGCAAGAAAGAGAGAAATTAAAAGATCCAACTGCCTTACCTGGCAATACCCATGAAGAAAACCTAAACCCACCCCTCTCCAAAACTGACTTAGTAAGGAGCTATTTTGATAAATGAACCATCTATATCTTTTAGTAGTTTTTCATTTTGTATCTATGATGAACCTATGATAGTCAATAGGAGGTTGGTTATACTATATTCTAGAGAAAGAAATATATTTATGTTCATAATACTTAAGTTAAAGAAAGTTTCATTTAACTTTTCTAGATACTTCATATATTCATGTATAGACAAGTAATTGTACTCTTATTTATGCCTGTAGATCAATATGGATTGGGGTCCTTATCTATCTATCTACCTACCTAACTGTCTGCCTGTCTACATGCCCCTCTCTCTCTCTCTCTCTCTCTCTCTCTCTCTCTCTCTCTCTATATATATATATATATATATATATATATATATATATATATATATATATATATATATATATATATATATATATATATATATATATATATATATATATATATATATATATATATATCTATATCTATATCTATATCTATATCTATATCTATATCTATATATCTATATCTATATCTATATCTATATCTATATCTATATATATATATCTTTTTGTCTATGTATCTATCTATTTGTTTGTCTATCTATCTATCTATTTGTCTATCTATCTGTCTCTCTATTTTTCTATCTATCTATCTGTTTGTCTGTTTGTCTCTCTATCTATCTATCTATCTATCTATCTCTATGTCTATTTGTCTGTCTATCTATCTATCTATCTATATGTTTGTCTATCTGTCTGTCTGTCTGTCTGTCTCTATGTCTGTCTCTTTGTCTATCTTTCTATCTATCTATCTATCTGTCAATATGTCTATTTGTATGTCTATCTATCTATTTATCTATCTATCTATCTATCTTTTTGTCTGTCTGTATGTCTGTTTATCTGTTTGTCTGTCTATTTATCTATCTACCTATATATTTTACATAAATAATTAAGCTCTATATATAATTAAGAAATTATATATATATATATATATATATAAAGATTTATTTTTAAAAGGAAGTATATTATTAAAAAATAAGAAAAGCCTTTTAATAAAATAAATTAAAAAAATAGAAACAAAATCCATATCTTATTCATGAAAAAGCTTTTATATATATATATATATAAAAGGAAGTATATTATTTTAAAAAAAAAACCTTCTAATAAAAGAAATTAAAATAAATAAGAAACAAAATTCTTATCTTATTCATGAAAAATCTTCCTTTCATTAAAATCAGTGATATTATTATAGGGAATGAATATTAAATAAATAGAAAAACAAGAAAATTAGTAAAGGAAATGTTTTAAAGAAAAATTAACATGTTTTAAGGAGGAAAAAATCTTTCTTATTAAAGGAAAGGAAGAAATCTTAAAACTCAAAAAAAAAAATCTTTTTTAGTTTAGGGAACTTCATATCTCTTGTGAGGCAAGATTTATTCACTGTTCATAGGAACAAAAAGGGTAATTAGGAAGTGCTTTTGGGTTTTGTGGAAAGGAGTACTATGCTTGTTTAGACTAGGGTCCCATGGGAAGGGATTAAGATCTATTTTTAAGAAGCTGGAGGTCTTAGGAGAATTATTTTTTAAGGCTAGAGTCCATTAATTGGAATCTCTTGCTAGAAAATAGGAGCCCCTACTTTTTAGATCTTAAAATTTGAGCGGGTGAAATTAATTATTTTAACACAATTTTTTATTAGTACATAAATTTTAGAAGATAAAAGCTTCCTTAATTCAAGGCTAAACATTTAAGATGAATTAAAGAATAAAATTCATGGGACTGCTAGCATTAAAATATTCTTAAAAATCCTCAAGTAGCTCCAATTTTATTTTTAATAAGATTGGATGGGAGGAGTTTTGGCTGGTGGAGATTTTGGGAATAAGAAAAATGGTGTGTAGTTGTTGGTCTGACGGTGGTTTGAACATTCAACTTGGGATCTTGAACTCATCTTCTTCTCTGCGATGTCTATTCACATTTGAGAGGTATGAAAATAAATTTAGTATAATTTTATTAATTTGCAATAGATTTCTTATTTGGATTTTCTTAGTCCTCGCATTATGTCAATCTATTATCTGTATTGGAAATTATTGTTACATGTTTTATTTGTATTGATTTCTTCGTTGGAAAAGAGGCCACGTCAAAATCTTTATTTTCCATATATCCACCCTAGGTTTTCACTATTTATAGTTGTGAAATATAGGAGGGTTTTTTTTGCCGCCTTTAGACCCTCCACATCTAGTTTGAAACTAAGGGGGAGGAATTAAATATTCTTCTCTCATGTTAGCCATGTGAATTGTATGCATGCATTTTGTCACCATTAGTTACCTTCTTGCATACCCATGAAATAGTTATAAATTAGGAGTCCAGATTCCTTGTTACCGTGATTTGTTTCATCTTGTTAGCTATCATATAAATGCATCTCACTTATATGCTTTGATATGCAAATGGGCCTATCTTGGCCATTGTCTATCCAATGATTGGCACAAATATTTATGATTCAATTTTAGGCATTTTGTTTCATGTACAAAAAATATTATAAACTACTCATATTATTATATTGGTCTACTATCATTGGTGTCTTTCCTTCTATATGCCAAGGGTGATACTTGCATTGCCTGCATAACAATTAAGAGAGGATCCACTTTGTTGGTGTAATTAAATATTCCTAATTGCACTTAACTTAATCTTACTTAGGATAATACATTGCATAGTAATTTGTGATTGAGACACCTAGGAATTTACACCTCAATTAAGCACATTGTGTAGAAGAAATTCCACTTTTGGTGTGAGATCCACCTTTAGTGCTCTTATCACATTATCATCCTAATCTCATTGCACACACTTCATTGCATAATGGAGGATTATCCACATTTGGTGGACATGTGATTACACCTAGCATAGGTGATATCTTATCATCTCCTTATCATTCTCTCTTATCGCCTTTCCTATATAAGGAGGCCTATTATGTAATCATGTAAGGTGAATTCATTGCATCAATTCAATATCAAACATTGCATTCATATCATCTCTCTTGCTCTTTTCTTTAACCTCTAGATCCTTGGTTCAATCTTTTCTATTTGCAAATTCTTACATGGTATCAAAGCCATTAGAGTGTTTTGATTAGCCTATTTGCAGAGATCGTGATGCAAGTGTTGAAGGTCCAAATCTCAAATCTAAAGACCAGTGTTTTGTAGAAGCATCTTGGGGTAGATCTGACTCACCATTGTGTTTGAGAGGGTTTTTCTGTTAAGATCGACTATAAACTCACCCGTATTTGGTGAAAGTCGAAATCGAGGTAATTTTTTTTTGTAAACTGAGTCGTACGGCCCGATCTGCACCTCTATGATACGATTATATATATATATATATATATATATATATATATATATATATATATATATATATATATATATATATATATATATATATATATATATATATATATATATATATATATATATATATATATATATATATATATATATATATATATATATATATATATATATTCTTTCCTTTCGCAGAATGTTTTTTCCTATAAAATTTGGTTTGCAGGTTAGTACATCCCTTTGTGCATTTATTACTACTATCTAGGGAATATTCTACAACATTTGCAGTGCGTAATGATGTCATCTATTGGACAAGTACACATGATCCCACGAGAGTAGGAGCCCAGGCCAAAGCCCAAGCTTGAGCTTGACGACGGGCTTCTTTTTTTATTTACATTATGGGCCTTTGCATATATTAAGGGCTTGACAACCCCTCCCACCACCGATGTCAGACTAAAATTCCACCACAGAAGTTATCTTCAAGTAAAAGAACACTATTCTACATCACTCTGACTTCACAATCCCATTCGATGACCTGATCGATCGAACCGACAAGGCCTAGATTGGAGGTCGATTCAGACGAAATTGAGTTACCTACATAACCAACAGAACAACCATAGAGCAATTCAACCTGAGTTCCTTATTACCGAAACTCAGAAGCTCTGAACTAAGCTCGGCTCGGTGATTTTTTTTCTATATTGGACATTGTGTACATAAAGGGATTTAAATCCATTCCATAGCACGTGTGGGATAAACCTTCCCACTGCGTCATCTGTCGAGGACCCTCCTCCATCGAGCTCCACCAAACAACATAGCTTCACCACCATCGCTTTCGCAGCC
This sequence comes from Chamaecyparis obtusa, assembly GCA_027943335.1. NCBI lineage: Eukaryota > Viridiplantae > Streptophyta > Pinopsida > Cupressales > Cupressaceae > Chamaecyparis > Chamaecyparis obtusa. Next base: position 5,232 of record BSBK01008643.1, on the reverse strand, counting down.
CCTCCATCCATCCAATCAATGCCACACAACCACCAACAGACTTCCCTCTCAGCCACCACATGGCTATTCCACCTCCCACCACGTGGCATTTTGCCATGTCAACCATATGCCCTATCAGGGTGTTACACATGGCCACATGCCATATCACCGACCACCTCAGCATTCTTGACATCACCCATCATGTCACCTACCCAGTCACCCCAAGGTGACATCATCAATCATACGGAAGTGACATTATCATTGTATGATTGCTACATCACCATCCCAGTCAGCAACCACGTTAGCACACAATGAGATTTTTGCTAACATCACTAGCCATCTAGCCATCAAAATCGGCCAAATTGGGCTTTTGGTGACATCTATACAACTATCAAATTTAATGCAGTATTTTTCTAACGTCATCAATGTTTGAATTTTCTCAGCCTTCACCATTAGAGTTTTTCATTTTGCATTCCAACTTCAAAGGGCCATATCTTGCTCATTTTTGCTCCTTTTTTCGAGTAATTTTTTTAATATTTTGGGTAGAATTTCTTGAAGAATCCAATGGTGGCATTATTTTTGCAATTTGGTGGCTAGAGTTATCAGAAATTGCATATTTTCATGACTGTTCATGCCTGTTCCTAATTTATGCAACTTTTAGGGATTTGTTTGGGCACATATAGTAACATTTTGAGGTAAATGTTTTTTTTCAAGTGAATAATTTTTTGTCTACTTTCTAGATCTGCAACTAGATTTCAGTGATTTGGGGTGGATATATCACTTTCAGAAATAGGTCATTTTGGGACTATATTTGCACTTGGTTAATCATTGGATTTTAGTTTTCTAATTTGCATTAGCCATTTGAAAGAGTTATCAGTAGTTATTAGTCATTGTTTTGTTTTATTATGGATAATTCAAAGGTCAAAATCCTCACTCCATTTAACTACCATGAATAAAAAGTATCTTTAAGTGATCATTTGTTGACTATTGGATTGTTTAGAATGACTCTTGGGAAGGATCAAGAACCTCAAACATGTGTTGGAGAAAGGCAAAAAATGGTTTGATTAAAGGGATATAGCACTTGGCTCTCTTAGATCATCCATCTCTCATGATTTGTACTTTCATATTGCATCTTGCACACATCCTCATGATGCTTTGGTCATATTGGAAGGACTCTTTGGTAAACTTGATAGAATGAGAAAATTTAGATTGAAGAATGAGCTCATAGGTCTAAATCCCAGTGATTTTGACAATATTCAAGACTTTTTGTCTAAGTTCAATTCTATTATATTGGAGCTTTCTACTTGTGGCATTGTTAAAGGGGGTGAACAATTGATCATTTCTATTCTTTCCAAGCTTGGTCCTGATTATCCTATCTTTGTTTCTATATTCTATGCTACTATGGATGCTCTTGGTAGTGCATACCAATTGCCCTTTCTTGATGAATTTGTAGCACAACTCACAAGGGAACAAGCAAAGTTGGCACACATGGGTCAATTGAAGCCTTCCACACATCAAGCATTGATTGCAAGTGAGTCCACTTCAAAGGCTTCTAATAGAAAAGGAAAGAAGCAACATAAGGATCCTAAGCCTCATTAAAAAGGTAATGAATCTACTTCACACAATACTACTAAATTCAAGTCCTCTTCAAGAGAGGAATCATCTAGAAGAAAGAGGGATAAATGTGCATATTATAAAAGGCTAGGACATGATGAGTATAAGTATTTTCAAAAGAAGATTGATGAGCTAACTCACATTATTCAGAAGCACAACATTATGTTTCCCTCATTAGTGTCTACTCCTTCTACACATTTGGCAGCTTCTACATCTCCATCATCATCCAAAGATAAAGGCAAAGGACAAGCACTTTTGCCTTCCACACATCCTGAGCAAGGTAAATGGATTCTTGATTCACGTACATCACATCATATGGCATTCTCTATGGATATGGTTTCTTCTATTGAGCCTTGTAATTCTCCTAATATTTTGATGGGTTATACCACATTCATGAGAGTTTGTGGGAAAGGTTCTATTCCTATGGGAGAGGGGACATTTAATGATGTTCTTTTGTGTACCATCCTTTTGACCACTAATCTCCTTTCTATTTACCAAATTACACATGGGTCACAAGGTAAAATTGTTGAGTTCACTCCTGATTTTGTCTACATTAGGGACATAGAGACTAGAGATGTCATAGCTATGGGAGTTGTTGATCATACATCACTCTTGTATTCTTTTTCACATTTTGTTGATGATGATGATGATATTAATGATGTACACATCTCTTTGCCAATGGATAATTTTTTTATGAGGAGAACTTTGGACACTTGAATCATTTTGTTTTTTGAGACAAGTGTTGAGCTTCCTACTCCTCTACCTCCTGCTTCTTTAGACATGGGCTCTACTATTCACTAGGATGATCATAGTGTTTCAAATCTTGCAGAATGTGATGACTACTTGGATGCCTCATCATTTTTTGATTCTCATGATGTAGACTTGGAAGACATACATGAGGGGGTCTCTCTTTCCTTTGATGATAGCATCATAGTTGGGGTTACTTCTTCACCTTCTTAGATATTGGTGTTATTGATTGTTCTCCTTCTTCACTCAATTTTTCACATGAGGTGATAGATTATTTAAGCTTGGAGAGACCTATTGAGTCTTTAGAGATTCATGCATGGAGATCTTCATCTTCTTCCTCCTTCCATTTGCTTATGGATTGGCTTCTTCATCATTTGATGTATCTATTTCTTCCTAAGTGGATACATATTTCTTGTAAGCATTGGTTGATCTATTGTTTGTAGGTACTCTTCATCAACATGGGTGTTTCTACATTATGGGGGGATACCATATCTCCAACTATCCTTTTTACGGGGGGATAATTATTTGTATATACTTGATGTATGTAGTTCTTGGGGGGTCTTGAGTACTCCATCCATCCATGCATCTTGTTTTCTTCTCTCTTTTTGGGGGAGGGTTTTTTCCATGAGGTTTTTCCTCTTTCTCTACTTTATGAGAGTTATGCATTTCATGTATTGTATTGAATATTGTACATGGGTACCTAACATTGCCTAGTAGTCGGGACCCATCTTGCATTGTGAGTTTAAGTTCATTCCCTAGGTTGCACTTAAACTTAATCTTACTTAGGATAATGCATTGCATAGTAGTTTCTGATTGAGACACCTAGGAGTTTGCACCTCAATTAAGCACATGGTGTAGGAGAAATTCCACTTTTGATGCGAGATCCACCTTTAGTGCTCTGATCACATTATCATCCTAATCTAATTGCACATACTTCATTTCATAATGGAAGATGACCAACATTTGGTGGACATGTGATTACACCTAGCATAGGTGATAGCTTATCAGCTCCTTATCATTCTCTCTTATCACCTTTTATAAGGAGGCCTATTATGTAATCATGTAAGGTGAATTCATTGCATCAATTCAATATCAATAATTGCATTCATATCATCTCTCTTGTGCTTTTCTTTAACCTCTAGATCCTTGGTTCAATCTTTTCTATTTGCAAATTCTTACACACTTTATAATTGCATGTTATGTATTAATCTATAGATTTTGTAGAATGAATGTGATAGCAATGGTATATTATCTACAAGCAACCCAGCCTGTCAAGAAATCCCGTATGAGATTATTATGGAATATTAAATTTTTGAAAGAATTTGGACTCAAATATGAGTGGAATACCGAGCATTTAATATACTAGATTTTTGTTAAATAGATTTTGGTGTTTTATATTTTTCCTGTCAAACAAATTTGTATTCACATTTGTTTTCTTTAATATTTAATTTCTTCATTGGGTGTTTTCCTTTGCATATGATGTGGAAAGTTCTATCCACTTTCTTGGATAGGCCCTTGTTGCCCTTTTAATACAAATTTACTTTTTTTGTTAAAAGAATGGAAAGTTATATCCTCTTTCTGTTGGCCTAGAATAATGGAATAAATTAAAAAATGTTTAGGAAATATTTTTTTATTTATAAGAAAAATCTATGAGTTTTTTAGTTTTTACAAAAAAAATATTTGGATAGTTTCTTTTTTAAAAAATATTTTGGTTTCTTAAAAAAGAGAAAATTGTAGACTGTATTATGTTGTTTAATGAATTTTTTTTTATGAAATATTCTTAACCATTAAAAACAATATTAATACATAATTTAAAAAATCAAATGTTTAGAGGATATAGAATCACTCCCTAGAAATATCCAATGGGCTGTGCTCGAAATCCAAAAACTAATAAAAACATGGGCATAGCCTAGAAATAAAAAAATACCTAAGCAACTAAAGTAGTTTTGACTGATGGAGTTGGGTATGGATCACTCTTATTTTTCCGTACATCAATAGGGTTAGGAATAGGCCAACCATAAGTGTATCTTCTTCCTCCTCATTATCCTTCCTAACTGGAGAAATAGCTAGGGAAAGTCGAGGAAGCCATTTGGAAGAGGAAGGACAACCATAATCACCACCCAAATTAGAGAAACATTTACTAGCATGAGGAACACCACCAGAAAAGGGCCATCTAGAGGCAGGACCACGAGAGTTGGAGATGTTGATTGCTGACGAGGGAAATATTGGTGGTCATTAGAACAATGTCAAGGAGCCTATAAATGCGGTGGGTTGGGATGCCTGTTAGAGATTCTACAACCATGGAAATGACCCTTGGATGGTGAACGCCTGTAAGAAAATAGAACCATATGGTTGGATGCTAAAAACTATACAAGGGGCATTTCCCTAATGATACAAAATATCTTGCAAGTGGGCCACTTAAAGAGCCACCTTATCTACCTGTACTTGAATCTATAACATCACATTATTGCAAATACATTTTTTAGCAAAAATATAAATAGAAGTACCAATACATGAGTGAGAGAATATTAAAAAATTCCTATCCTTCTAAATAAAAAATAAGATTTCCTACTCAAAAGTAAGCCAGATCTGAAGGAATTGAAAGGGAAATCTAGGAGTCACCTAGAATGACCATACATCAAGTGAAAAATTCTAGTTGAAAGGGACTAAAGAAATCATGAATCCACACCCAAATAAAATGGAGAGGGGAAAGGGAGCTCTCTCTCTCTCTCTCACACACACACACACATACACACACACACACACACACACACACACACACCAATCTCACTACCTCTCCCTCTCTCCTCCCTCTCCCTTCCTCTCTCCTTCTTTCCCCCTCTCTCACTCTTTTCCTCTCTCCCTCTCTCTTTCACTCTAACTTTTCCATTT